>OY992859.1:72500-1272500 GCA_963921415.1 Pyrausta despicata | reverse complement strand
GGTCCGTTTAAATTGAATAATCAAATAATGTCAAAAATTGCAATAATAATGTCATAAAATTAAATTGTCAATGTCATTTTAAAGTCAGGTAAAAGCAATATAGTATAAAAAATAAAAATAATAATAACAATTCATAACACATTATTTGACAATTTTAAAATAATCTTTAATACTATAAAAATTCTTTTGTAACAACCAGTCAACCAACATTTTCTTAAATACATTTCCTTCAAGTTTTTTGAGCTCCTCCGGTAAGTTGTTATATACTACAATACACATTTGAAATTAAACTCAACAAATTAATTAAATTCAACAATTTGAAATTAACTATTAAAACAAAAGTGGCACTAAAGAACATAAAGCAAACAAATTAACTGTCTTCCTAACACTACCTTTGCTACCGGGTTTCCTTGACGGGCGCGTGACGGGACAAACGCTTATTAAACGAATAGACACACGAAAGCAGGAAGCAGACAGCTTTTAACATTTATCTACAATTTTACAACGAAAGCGGCAGTTAAAATTTATACAGCTCTCATAGAAACTGGGGGAGAGCGTATATTTAATAATCGATATTTTAAAGCCTAGTATTTTGTTTTTAATTTGACAAATAATAAAAACAAGGGAGCTATTTTGACTAAATGTAATATGATGGATGATGCTAATTATTATTTTATTTTATCTCAATTACAACAAAAGTAGAAGACGTCAGAGAAGCTTAGCTTTAAGCACTAATGGCAAAATTAAACAGACACGATATGACAATGAAATTTGGTTTTTGATAAGAACAAAACTTGTAATAGTACTTGGCTAAAAGGCCGCGTAGTACTGAGCTATATCAATAGAGAATGCAACTAAAACTTGAGCATAGATGCAAAAATCTCTCCCGACCAACAAAATAGCCTCACCCAAACCTAGGTATAAGCAATCGTTAGAAAAACACAATTTTTTTTAAATTTATTTGGGATAGGTTTGCCCTTGACCCAATACTAAGCCCGAACGAGGCAAAGAGTGAGTCTACGATGGAGCGCGCTCACCTAGAAGATGCCTGTTCATTCTAGCTTCGAAGATTTCTAGGTTGTGATTGCAGGGAAACACTGACGCAGGTAGTGAGTTCCACTCTTTTGCAGTGCACATCAGGAATGTAGTTGAGAAGCGCTTCGTTCGCATCAGTATTTAAAGCCCAGTTTTTAGTATTAAATTAATACAATTTATATTCTGTTTTCTACCGTTTATCTAATAGAAATAGAAATATTAATTTGCGTTAGTGGGGAACGATTAACATTTGATTCGTTGGCCATATTACAATAGTGCTTAAACCTAAATTTAACAAACAGCAGCATAATGTTTATAAGTTTGCAACTTATAAACATTATGAATTATCCAATACAAATTGATTACATCATTAGGGGTATATTATGCATTAACTACGCCCCACTTCTTTTGTCCATTTAATTTATTCTTTATATTGCATAAATTCTTTGATTAACTTCTAAATTAAAACAAAAGCAGAAAACGTCAGAGAAGCTAAGCTTTAAGCTCCATTATAAATATAATTGGCAATATTAAAGAGACACGATATGACATTATCCGGTTTATATGGTTTTTGATAAGAACAAAACTTTTGAATGTCCTTGGCTAAAATACCGAGTATTACTTATCAATAGAGGATGCAAAACTCTCTCCGACCAACAAAATAGCCTCACCCAAACCTAGGTATAAGCAATCATTAGAAAAACACCAAATACAAATATCATTTGTCCTTAACAACGTCATTTAACCTGTCGCGCGTCACACGGAATTTTTGACGGGCGTTCAAAGATTTGACATTTCATGAAGCACAAACAATGATGGTATTGTTCGAGCTACGTGTCTGAATGTCAAAGCTTTTTGTTTTTTGTACATCTTTGACATTTTGTGGTAATATTATGACGCGGTGCGTGTTGATTGTGTAGGAAGGTCGGTGGGACGGCTTACTAAATCTAACTAATGCAACATAAAAAGTAAGGGGTGCACTTAAATAGTTGCAAGTTTAAATATGGATAGTTCACTCACTCACTCATATGAATCCCAGTGCAATAAATTCCAATGCATGGGGTTATAGAACATAGGTATTCTCCAAGGCGGGATTTTGAGAAATTTATCCCCTAAAGAGTTGTTAATAAAAGGGTTACAATTTATTGCTGGGAGTCCTAATTTTTGCATAGGGGAAATCTCTTTGAGACTCTGAAACTACTTAACGGATTTTGATGAAATTTAGTATACAGACAGGGTATGAGCAGATGTTGTCTTGATAGGATACTTTTTTAATCTCGATTAAATGCTCCCTTGGAGTAAAACAGGATTCTTGTCAAGTCACTTAGATTTTTTTACTTAAAACAACTGGCAGGGCTACGATTGCGGGGTCGACTAGTTTCATAATATTTTCAGTAAAAAATAAGAAAATATTGTTATTGCCTTAACACTGAAGAGATATATCATTCCTTGGGTCAATCAAGTACAATAACCCTTTCTAACACGCGCTCAATATCCTCCAAGTACGTTTCGACACAGTACATATTTCCACGTCAAAGTTAGACGGGTGTGACCTATCCATAGTTATTATTTATTTATTTATTTATTTAAGCTTTATTGCACAACAATACTTTGTACAAAAGGTGGACTTAACGCCGTAGGGCATTCTCTACCAGTCATACCTTTGGGCTAAGCAGAAATGTTTAGTGGGCGGTGCGACAAAATAAATAAAAGAGAAAACGAAAAAAAAATAAGAATTATATGACACATAAGATAATATATATATATATATATGATTACATATTTAAAAATACACATAATATATACAAATATACACTAAATAAATAAATAAATTTGACGAACTGTTAAAGAAAGATCTATAATGACGGTTGCGATAAAGTAAGAAAGTGGGTGCGAATGAGTCTCTTGAATGATAATTTGCTGGGAGCCTGTTTTATATTTTCGGGAAGAGCATTCCAGAGTCTGATGGCTTGAATGTGGAAGGAGTTGGCTTGAAAATTGGTGCGGTGAAGTGAAAAGGCCAAGGTCAATTTATTAGAGGAACGGAGTTGACGCGAATGTGTCGAACTGAGAAGTGAAAATCGAGATTTGAGATAAGAAGGGGAATTGGGATCGTTAAGTATGGAGAAAGTACTCAAAAGAATTCTAATATTACGTCGAAGCGGGTGAGGAAGCCAAGCAAGCTGTGAGCGAAAAGCGGAAATATGATCGTATTTACGAAGACAGAAAATGAAACGAATGCCGCAGTTGATCAGGCGGTCCAGCTTGTTTACAAGGGCTTGATTAAGGTCAGGGTAGCACACATCAGCATAATCAATGAGAGGAAGAACAAGGGATTGGATTAAGGAAATTTTGGTCTTGACAGGAAGGAAGTTTTTATATCTGCACAGAGAACGCAGTGTTGTGCAGTTATTAGCATCTTGTATAGATATGACAAATTCAAAACGATTCATATATTATGCATAAGGCCAGCGCTCGATGCATGATCACTTGTCCCGTATATTCTTGAAGTCGCTTTGTGTACAATATACATATTACTATTTACAACAACAACAACATCACATATATTGATCTGAAACTTGGTAAGTAGCTAAAGCACTTGTGTTACAGATATCAGAATTAACAGAGGTACTACAAGTAAACTTATATAAATACATATCACACCCAGACAGAAGGTTTGTACAGTGCGGGAATCGAACCTGCGTCTCATTGACCATTACAGAATATGTAAGTAACTTTTAAATACTTGTCATAGCCAAGATTTTTGAAAACACTAGTGTAGGAACTATTATCTAAAGTGAGAGTAATGAAATGTTATTGTTATTTATTTCAGTCACCTAGATTTTTAGGTAAAGGAGTTTTTTGCTAATCAGTTAGATAAGCGTCCATAATGCCAATATATGAAACCAAAATCTGTTAAAAACTGTAAGTGTTCAACTACAGCAAGTTTTTTTTAAACTTCCTTAAGTATAAACAATAAAAAAAATCTTAACGACAAAAAAAATGTACAAAAATATCTCAGCAGTAACATTGAATCAAAGTTAATGTTTCTTTTCCAATTTATTATTTAGTAGGCACAAAACGGAACACGGATTTTTTCACGTGCCGCATTTTTTATTAAAAGATCGGATTCGAAGATAGTGATGTTTTGATTTGCTACCGTTTGTGACAATACATGTTTAAATTCCAAATGTTAAAATTGAATTTGTGGAGATATCGAACGAATTTCAACATAAAATTAATCTGAGTTAAACACAATGTCTAATTTATTTATATTAGGTCCTTACCTATGAAATTGGCGTTTTGTATGGGAGGAACAAAAAGTCGAAATTTTTTTATATAGCATATTTATTTAATCAAAGTATGAGCCATTGTAATCTATGCACTTTTGCCATCTCATAGGTAGTTCATTGATCCCTTTACTAAAAAAACCATTCGAACGGGAATCAATAAAATCTTTGAAGGCGACTTGGACTGCCCCATCTGAGTTGAACTTTTTCCCTTGCAAGAAGTTATCCAAATTTCGAAAAAAATGGTAATCTGTTGGAGCAAGGTCCGGGGAGTACGGTGGATGCCTTAGAGATTCCAATTGAAGTTCTTCTAATTTGCTAGCCGTCTGTTGTGCAGTGTGTGGTCTAGCGTTGTCGTGAAGCAGCAGTGGCGTAGAGCGATTGACCAGCCTTGGTTGTTTAGCAACTAGCTTTTCCATCATGGTTTGCAATTGCTGACAATAGATATCTGCCGTAATCGTCTGGCCAGATTTGAGAAAACTGTAATGAACGACACCGGCGCTAGTCCACCAAACGCTTACAAGTAACTTTTTATTGGTCAATTTTCGCTTGGAGCAGGCTTTGGCTGGCTTGCCAGGGTCCAGCCATTGCGATGAGCGCTTCCGATTATCGTAGAGAATCCACTTTTCATCACAGGTAATGATTCGATTTAAAATCCCTTCGTTATTGTGCCGGTCAAGTAATGTAACGCAGCAGTTGACGCGCGTTTGCCGGTTTGCTTCACTCAATTCGTGAGGAACCCACCTTTCAAGTTTTTTAATCTTCCCAATTTGCTTCAAGTGGATTAAAACAGTTTTATCACTAACGCCAAAGCCTGCAGCTAACTCGGACGTGGTTTGCGATGGATCCGCTTCCACAATAGCCTTCAATTCTTCATTATCAACTTGGGTCTCCGGCCGTCCACGGGGCTTGTTTTGCAGGTCGAAATTTCCAGAACGAAAACGTTGGAACCAAAAACGCACTGTGTTTTCTTTTACGACACAACCGCCATACACATCATTAACCCTTCGAGCCGTTTCCGCAGCACTGGTGCCACGGTGGAACTCGTACTCGTAAATAACGCGATATTTCAAATTTTCCATTTTGTAAATTGAGCGATGCAAACAGAAAAAAGATAAGTAAAAAAACAAATGAATGACGGTTTACGAAACACAACTACATGTGGAAATAGCTGTCTAAATTTGAATTTCGAATTCCTAACCAAATAGGAAAAATTTGTGATCAAAGTGGCCAGTACGACAAAACGCCAATTTCATATGTAAGGACCTAATATTATCAGTGGGCAATGAGGGTGTTTGCAATTTTTTTCTGCCATCAGATGGCGTTATGTAGCCGTCTGGTCAAATATCGTGCTAAACTTATACTTTATTATGAAAATTCTTATTGTTTTGGAAGTTTTGTTGATATTTTTTTAATAAATTTTCGAAAAACCCTTATAGACGTATTTTAATGTTTTCAATAAAAAAAAACATGGAGCGAAAATGTGTTCTGAAACAATAATAAATTAATTGTTTTATTTGCCTAAAACACTTTTGGTGGTTTATTGGTTTAAAGGTAGTTAAGCGTCAATATAGAAAAAAGTAAATAAGTACCAATATTACCATAAATATTTTATGTGCCATCAGATACCGCACACAAAAAGCGCAAGGCCCAAAGTCGCCGATAAGAAACTATTTCCATCATAAGCGTTTTCTAAGGAGGGCATTAACATAAATCGCCGATATAGCATACCAGTGCCAAATCAGATACCAGTGATCTATTCCCGCCCCACACAAGTGATACACTATTTATCACAGATAAATATCGAGTGATCGACGCTTCCCTACTTCGAGTGCTAGTGTATGGAAAATGTGATTTCGTTTCAACGTTTGCAGTTAATAAATAAATATAAATAATAATAATAAATATTTTACAACAATCACACCAATTCTCTAGTCTCAAATTTAGCTACGAGGCTGGTGTTATGGGTACTAGACAACGGATAAACATACTTAAACACTTTTTTTTGTAAATAAATACATATTATACATAGAAAACACCCAGGCCAGTACAAAACACACATGTTCATGCACACATGTGCTTGTAATGTGCGGGGATCGAACCCGCGACCCTTGGTTTTAGAAGTCTAACATGTAGACCACTGCACCAAGCGGTCGTCAATAGGTCGTAATGCAGTTGGATTCCTATTTGAAATCTTCACTTTTAAAAGTTATTAATAACCAAGTTATTCAGCTAAGTAAAGACTGACTTTCTTGCCACTACATATCCGACATGTCTGTCCAGTGTTAAGACGGGCAATTGAAAGCGAATAAGTAAGTACCAAATAAGTGACATAACACTAATTGAGACCTAATTTCAAATTGGTTATCATTGAGACAAGCGTTTTAACTTTTATGTATCTGTTGATAAAAGAGTGATCATTTTGAGTAATCTATAACATTATTAATAAATATACTGCCAAAAAGCTGGCTTTTTACAATAGGGTGTTGACACTAACAAGCGTTGACGTTGACTTTTTATCAACTGTCAAAACGCTTTTCTCCATAGACTTTGTATGGAATAATATACAACGTCATCGCAATTGCAATTTGCAATCCAAGAAAATATAAATACTATTTTGCAATGCCGACTGAGTGACTATTAGTTATTGATTGAATTTCAATTAAAAATCAAATTTTATAAACTGTAGAAAAAAAATGAAAAGGCATCCTAAATTATGAATTATTTCAGAAAAAAAACAGTTTTTGAATATTTATTTCATAGTGGAAAAAAGCCTATTGTCATAAATGTAAAGTAGCCACCAAAAACATTTTCATGTAAAATGTTGCCAAGACGAGCCCATATGACTCGCACTGTCAAAAAGTTATCAGATCTCATGTAGAGCCAAGCCTCTAACACTACACGCCCTAACTCTACAAGGCCTAACTTCACAAACTCTACACCTTAGTCAAAATATGTGGCTTGGCCATTTCGCTATATTCACATCGGCGTAAGGAAAAATCAATTCACTGTTCATTACTTTTGTGTTATACAATAGTTCTTGTAGTAACGAACGGCCAAGCCACATATTTTGACTAAGGTGTAGAGTTTGTGAAGTTAGGCCTTGTAGAGTTAGGGCGTGTAGTATTAGAGGCTTGGCTCTACATGAGATCTGATAACTTTTTGACAGTGCGAGTCATATGGGCTCGTCTTGGCAACATTTTACATGAAAATGTTTTTGGTGGGATTTCATTTCTTTTTGTAAGTTGTTTGTAATAATTTTTTTTCTTATTTTTTTGGGGCGTATTTCTTGCACATCAGAGACGCTTTTTTTATAGCCCACTCTCTATCTTTGCCTTTTTTGTGTTTAAATTGATACTTTGTCTCAGCCCCCTGGTCTCATACAAACTCCCATCCCCTAGTTTAAGGGGTTGGGGGATGAAAGTTACAAGTTTTATAATTTTTTTGTTGTTTGTGTGCTAATACTAGCTTACATACAAAATTTCAGCTTTCTAGGACATTAGGAAATACCTTAATAATTTTGATGATCATCAGTGAGTCAGTGACGAAATCAGCGTTTTTTAGACATACATAAATCTGAAGTATAAAAGCTAATGTAATTAAAACTTAATATGTTCAATAAGTCCGCTATTGACAATATATCCCGAAAATTTTGTTGATCTAACATAATCCAAACCCAAGTTATGAGGGTTCAAAAAAACGACGAAGCGCTTCGAGAAAAGGTAGGTAGTGCCCGTGCGCTTCGCTTGGCTCGTCTTGGCGGGGGCACTACCGTGCCCCCAGATTTGACTTAACGCCATGCCATTGTATGTCAAAACAAAGCTACAAAAAACAATACTTTAATCGGTTGTTACGCTTACAATTTAGCTCGAAAATATTTTGTAGTTTGAATAATATTTTTTTACATAAAGCAAGTGGAGCGTTCCCAGTTAAAATTTATCGGTTGTGAAAGTTGTGAAAATAGCGCAGGCCGATATTTTAACCTAGATTTTTGCATGGTTGTTATTTGGCAGTCAGAGGACATGTTGTAGTGTATATGAGTGGCTAACTATGTAGTACATGCATAAATTGTAAATACTTAATTTAAGTAGACAAGTTGGGTAAATAGTTGCGCACTTGAAAATGTCGATACCAGAAGTATGAATTAAGGTAAGGGACAAAACATGACTTTACAGGAGAGCGAAAAAACGTTTTTGCTTTTTGTAATCTGTGTATAACTTTTTTGTTTACAGGCCGATTTAGATGAGGTCTATGGCAAAGTTTCTTAGAATTTAATGTTCTTTTATGCTATAAAAGCTAAATACAATAAAATCTTATAGTTTAGAAAATAGCCTGTCCCTTACCTTAAAAAATGTGAATCACTTATCCATTACGTTAGTCGAATTTGAGTTCAAGGCAAAGTCAAAATAATGTAAGTAACACAAAGATACGAGAACTTGCATAATAAAATAAGGTAAATAACTTCTACTAAAAAAAATCTATGTAAGTACAAATGTATAACATAAAGATTGCACTTTATAGCAGGACCTTAACTGTATAGCAATACAGCTTATATTGGGTTATTTAATAAAGCTTAATTTCAAAAGAAGTGTTTTCTGTAGACAGGGTGATGTGTTTATTTTTAAAAAGTGCCATAAATTACAAATTTGTTTTTAAAATTATGTCATAATCAACAAAAAAAAACAAATATTATCATAATCAACTTTCGTATTTTCCAAAGAATAATGAATAATAATCTCTAATTTCTAGAGTTAAAACAAAAAGTAAGAAAGAAAATAACCCCGTAATCACGGGGTCAGTTCCTACATTGACGATTGCTGCTTCAGACTCCATGTACCCCTCTTCCATTGAGTCGTGAGATGCGGTCCTGCTGCTGGAATCGGAAGCTATGTTGTCAGCCTGGAGATCTCGGTAGACGTCAAAACTTTTTTGCCGTCTCTCTACTCGAAGTTTCTCTCTCTGCTTCTCAACCTTTGAATCTACGTATTCTGCAATGGCTCTTTTCTGCATGTCTTCTTGGGAGTCGAGGAGTTTAAGAATGAACTCTTCGTCTGGCAGGATTATCTCCACGAAATCTGTAAGCTCAAAAACTGCATGTATGGGATCCTCCAAGGGGGCAGTTCTTAATATCTGCTCTTCTAAATCTCGAATCTCGTTCCGGGCAAGAGAAGCAAGTTTGGTGGCCTTTTCCTTCTGTTTTGACATCTCTACTGGGTTCTCTTACTAGTGTTTTTCTCAACTTCTGATTTAAATGCTAATTTGAGAAAGTAGTTAAAAACAATGTCTTTTGTCGTTTGTTTTGATTACAGTCCAATTCGGGTTTTTCTATACTAATAGGGATGAGAAAGCTTAGGCGATCCTCCTCTGGGTGCTGATGAGGTTCAGGATCCTCTTTGCTTCTTTGTAGAGGTCAGTGGCTCTGCCGCCGACTAGGGTTTGGAGGGTCTGCCGTGCAGACCCTCCAAACCCTAGTATCGACGAGTAGTCAGGGCAGACTCTTCCCTGACTACTCGTCGATATTAAGACCGACTTGCTGCGACTGGGTGAGGAGGAATTGCTTCAGTTGTCTTTTGTTGATTGTAGCAGTTGATATTTTGGCTTTGTATTGCTCTAAGGTAGTCTTTGTGTGTCTCCACCTCCTCCATAACCTGTGCTGTAACCACAAGATCAGCATACTTAAAAGCCGTAAAGGCTTGGGTATGAGGCATTAAGAGGTAAAGATATTGAATATGGTCGGACGGGTACTTTTCGGCTTTTAACTTGTCCAATACTTATTGTCTCTCCTGAACGTAGTCGTTTAGTTGTTTGGGAAGGGGCTCCAGTTATGACACAACTGCCCCGGCTGATCACTTGCTGGATTAATGAGTAGGTTGTCATTTCCGAGAGTGCTGTTAACATCTTTATATGGACCTTAACGGCAGCAGGAACGATGTCGTCAGTGGTGGATGCAATTACGTTGTAAACCAACCGACGGACTGGAGTGCGAGAGACAACTGTCTCGTTAACTACAGTTCCTCCCCTCTGATACTCTAGATATGTATTGATCTCAGCGGTTTGCAGAACAGATGCCATAAAGGCTGCATACCGTTTCATGATCCACGTCCGGAAGTCTCGTTTGTTTGCAACGGGACGACATATACTGTAAGCACCATAAACAGCCTGGAAGGCTTACATGCTTTGGGGGATCTCTTTCTCTTCCCTCTTCATCTCCCCATAAACGGTTCGGTGCTCCCGGGGTATTAGAGACAAGTCGGTGAGAATTGTCATACCTTTATCTTCGCAAATCTGGTCAATGAAGTTAATGTCCGTAACATATTTTATGCAACTTAAGTAATATGTAATAAGAACTCTACCTATTGAACCGTCAAGGGTATCGGACTGAACCTGGAAGAGATCCCGAATTCTGTCCAGGGGATCTTTTCTTCCATTGAAGAAAGCTAATATCACGCCGGCAGCTGCGGATCTGTTAAGAGGAACCATAACTGGCTCCTTCTTGTCTAAAAGAAAGGTAAGTTCTTTCCCTGCCCTTGCGTATTGGCGAATGATGCCTGGGAGGGCCGGAAGGCGATCACTGGTGATGTCCATGATGTGGTCATCCCGGTCCATGACGCTGACCGTTACCGGCAATTACCTTAATGTAGCTGTGCTAGTTCATGACTTTAACTAACACAACCATGACTTTAATGATCATAACTTCCTATTACAACATGTATTATCATATCTTATGTCTACACATATGTTACTTAATTATTAAAATCATATCAATAATGAAGTAATTGGAAACATCAATCATTTTATATTGTGAAATAGGTATAGCTTTTTGCAAGGAATTACTGAACTAGTAAATCGAGGAGAGACAGTGATTATTGAGGGCAAAATCAAAAGTGTTTTAAGGATCATGAGGGAGCAATCATTCATGATCAGAACTATTGGTATCAGAGGATTCATCATGGGAAGAAGGTGATTGAGTGACTGAGAGCCATGGGAAGATTTTGTCTACTGCTATAATAGCTTCATACCGTTTGCCCTTTCGAGTGATTGGGGTGTCCTCAACAACATACCGATCATTAGGAAGAACCTTTTTAATGCGATATGGCCCTCGACATTTAGGTTCAAGTTTCTTTGACTGACCCTCTATTCCAGTAGGTGCGCGTATAACCCTAACTAAATCGCCTCCTTTGAATCTAACATCTTGATTTCGTCGGGCATCATACGAGGATTTGTCTTTAATTTGTTGAGATTTGATTAATTCGCTAGCTTCGGATCTTATTTCTGGAAGCGATACTGGTGTAGAGGAGGCAGTTGCCGTAATAACATCATTAAAAATACTTTGAGATGGGTTTGTAACCGTTCTTCCAAAAAAAAGTTCGGTTGGTGTCTTTTTTGTTGTAGAGTGAACAGTCGTATTAATTCCTAATTGTATGTCGGTAAATGATTATCCCAAATTCCGTTTGGTTTATCATGATTCATGGCTCCAAGAGCTGCCAAGATGGTGCGATTGTACCGCTCAACCTGCATGAACAGTGTCAGATGGAATTTCCACTTTAGGATTTGGGTGTAACTCACCTGCCTTTTTCCCACTAGGCAATTTATGATGGGCACATTCTAAACATGCAGCTACATAGTTCTTAACGAACCGCCTCATTTTTGGGAACCAGTAATGAGCCTTAATACGTCCCAACGTTTTGTCATAGCCAAAGTGGCCTATGTCATCATGGTTTGCTTTTAATAATTGCCACCGCGCACCACGAGGAACTAACCAATGTACGCTAGAGTCATCAAGTATTCTATAAACCCGACCGTTAACTAATTTGTAATTTTTGAAGACTTCTGCAGTTTCCTTAGTCTTTAGGTCATTCAAGATATCAGGAATACGTTTTAATATGGTCAAATAATGTAAGCACCAAATTTGCAGACGCCAGCGTAATGTAAAGGACACAAGAGACGATAATAAACTTTAAACATATTAGCGTAAGTCCATTCTGTGAATGTTTTTGTAAGACATTTTAATGTAAGGGACTTGCAATATAAAAACTCCATTTTGCAAAAAGGCGTAATGGTCATGATTTATGAATTTATAAATATGAGTATAAGGTAAAGTTCGACAAATTTTTATAAGGTTAGTTACTCTATTTGTTCGTAAAGGGGTAACAATTTCAAGCCCCTTAAAGCATTTTTTTAGTGAAGTATCAGTCTAGACTATCAAAAAATATGTACTGTAAGGGACATTTTTTGCTCGATATTGAAATTCTAAGTACGCCAGTTGATAAAGCGCAAAATTCCGAATCCAACGGTATATATAACTCATTTTGGCCAAATTGTCCCTTACCTTAATTCATACTTCTGGTATCGATGTATTACTTGTACTTAAATTTCGAATTGTTATTGTTGCTCTTCATTTTTTTTGGCCATAAATTGTTCATGGATATTGTTATGGAAAAATGAAAAAATAATAGTTTTGTTATTATATCAGTATTTACAATAATGATAAATTGACACTTGGAATGAAATAAACTACGTTAACTGTATTGTGATTTAGTCCATGTCCACGTATAAATGCAAAACTTCTCCATTTTTATGCCCGGAAATCTCCAATCAAGTCGTTAAAGTCTAAATATTTTAATTCAATAAAGGTACAATTTCCAAATACAACGTTTCACAAGCACCATGCGAGTGTACAAGAACAAAATTTCCATATTATAGCGAGCGAGACACGATCGAATTAACATTTTGTGTAACATCTGACGCAAGTCACCAAGTTGTGGGCGCAGTCTGAATTGAACAGCCAAACGAGACAACGTTTTTAAGCAAATAATAAATATAGAAAATAGGCTACGGCAGCAGCGTGACATTGTTTGCAAAAAGATTAATAAATAAATGTGTAATCAACACCATCAAGAATCATTATGTAGGTAATATAATACATAGGTAACCCCTTCAACGAGATACTGCAAGGATTTTCAGAATATAACCATCACACCGTGGGCACATTCGTATTTTTTTTTGATTTAATAAAATTTTTAATAATTTAGTGAGAAGCAATCTGCGGTTTACAGTATTAAAAAATCAGCCACGATGACGAGTCTTTTTTTCTACTTGATATAAGTATATCATCATCAGCCTAAATACGTCCCACTGCTAGGCACAGGCCTCACCTAAATTATGAGTTGGTACGAGCCATACTCGACCACGCGGGCTCAGTGCGGTACCTTACAAACACTCATCGTTTATAAGGTAAGTAACCAACATTATTGTCAGATGTTATTAAGCCGCCCGAGAGCCACTGACTTAACGACTAATATGTCTCGATATGAACCGTGACCAACAGCTAAATGCCTATATATTTTCTCTAAATAATTTTCAGTAACCATAATGCTGGAACATTATCACGACGAATTTTTAGCCTTTAGGCTTAAAACTATTCACTGTGGAGAAAAATTGTTGCAGGCGAAATATACATATATTGAAGCATAAGTACTTTTGTGGTCAGACTGACTTGATTTAGCTACAGTACAAGACAAGCTCACAGGTCCACCTCAATCGCTGAACAATAGATATGTGAATAATTTGTTTTGATTCGTCAAGCTGTAACACGATGCGTGTCGAAGCGCGGGCGCATGACGTTTCAATGACAGAAGACTTTTTAGTAGAACATTGTAAACAGATCAACTGCCATGGCGTAATTTTGTTTGAAGGAGAAATTGGGGTAATCATGTGGTTGAATTAGGTGTATTGTCTGAACTATGAGTACTCATCTATATTTGACCACATGATAAGCTTACAAAAGTATCTAGTCAATGAAAAGCCAAATTAATAAATAGGTGTACCTTACTGTCACTCTGTGAGATAACACCTATAAATATTACGGTTGCAAAACAAAAAAATAGTATTCGAATTATTTAACGTTTTAAAACCTTTTACGTTACTAATAAAGAAATTATCAATCATGGAATAGCTAACTCTTAAACTATTCATACTTGATTAAAAAAAACATGTAAAAAGTGAATGAATGTGTAATCAGTGACTGATCATGTAGTCAATCGCTATCTTTCTAGTCAATAGCGAAACAATTATACTCCATTTCCAATTCTAAAACTACATTACCTTTTGCATTATCATAAATATTAGATTAAGTCTATTCTAAAATGGCATCTAATAACAAAGAACGAACCAAAAACAGGTGAACATTACTCACCGGCCTGATCTGTTTAAGTATACTCTAAATGACACCAGTTTACCAAAGGCTTTTTCTCCACGTGTTTCCACTTTAATATTAATGAACACGATGCGAACAAAACCTACGCCATTAGTATTCGATCTCGCTTTAAATTTTAGATTCCCTAACCGCTTTATCAAAAGCAATATCGTCTATGTATAAAACATTAAGGTACCTAACTTTTAAATGGAGTAGAAGCATTTTACTCGGTGGCTTTCTGGAGGAAGGGGAATTTCTGGTGAATTTTTGAGACTAATAAGTGTCGAGACAAGCTTTGCATACTGAGGAGACATCTCGCGCATGATAAGTACCCGGAGTGAATTTAAAAATGGCCGGATTACCTATCATATTTGGAGTTCCGCACGGAAAGGGTTTACTGGTACAGGAAAAGATTAAAAATAATGTAATGCTATTACATTGACTACACAATGCAAAATTATGTTCCGTACAAAAAGGACTAGAAGGCTGCACAAATTTTTGTCTAATCGAGATGAAATTATTGAGATTTAGTTTACTAAGGCTCACATGGGGAGGTAGCCAAACATAAAAGATTAAATAACCTTATCATAAATCTTAATTGCCCCTCAAAAGATCAAGATTAACAGAATATCTAACTAATGACCGCCCGCGATTTCGTCCGCGTGTAAACCCTTTATCAAACAGAATTCTTTATAAATTCTTCTGATGTTGAAGCTATATTCTTATAATATTTAATTTAAATCTATGCTGTATTTTTCACGAGTAACATTTAACCATAAATATATGCATAACTCCAAACTTTCGCGTTTATATTTTAATAAGGATTTAAAGATGATTAATTAGAAACGTCAACAAGTCAATGACGAAATAATATGGCTACAAGAACTCCTTAAAGTAGTGCAATTCAGCCTTAACCAGCTTTCAAAGGTCTCGCGGCGGCCTCTTTAGATAAAGACGTGATATCTATATCAAATGCTTTCGGTCTGAGTCTTTTTAGATAACAGGACCCTTTCTTGCATTTGCCGTCAATATTTTCATGTTTCCAATTTAGATAAAGGTTTGTAAACGTTTTAACAGCAGCATTTGTTTTTTGTTTCATATTATGGTTAGGACATACGTTGTCACAGAATTTTATTTCAAATTTAAGTTTGGCATCTTTTACTCGTGAATTTTATTGAAAAAACATAGTAAGAATAATAAGATTTTAAGTCGCGATAAAACGCGAAAAATCTAATCTACTAAAGAACAACACAAAAATAGTATGACATAAACCTACTCTGTTTCCCGTTGGCGTGCAACATAAAAAAAGCAAGCTGCAGACAGAATCCAATAATAATGACAGAACAAAGAAACACGTAATAATAGAAACCAACAGAGACCCATCACAAATTGTCCCAGCGTCATTCCCATCTAACCTCAGTCGTGATTTGCCTCGGCAAACTAAAGCATTTCTAAGTAACCGCAATTTGTTGACAAAAACTCCATCCGTAATGGAGGCCTTATCATTTGCCTTGATTGCATGTTCACTAACAGAAGGCGAAGCTATTAAATTGTCATTAAAGTCACCGTGGTGTCATCTGGGCTGTCCATTTTCGTGGGACCACCTTTTTGCTTTAGTTTTTAGCTTAACACCATCAGCAATCCTACTAAGTCCATCCACTGGTCC
This sequence comes from Pyrausta despicata, assembly GCA_963921415.1. NCBI lineage: Eukaryota > Metazoa > Arthropoda > Insecta > Lepidoptera > Crambidae > Pyrausta > Pyrausta despicata. The sequence goes on along the minus strand of OY992859.1, from coordinate 1,256,314 downwards.
AACTTGGACCGAATTGCGTTCAATGAAAACTCATTTTTGGTTTTTTGGACAGCAAATAAGATTCAGTTGGACTTTGTTAATGACACACGATGTAATTTGATGTAAATTGACCGGCCGTTATTTCGGTGCGAGCACGCAACATGTCAACTCTGAAATTGTTACCTAACTATAGTTTAATTCAACATGATTGATGTATGAGACATTTATTAGGATCATTGTTAGGCCTTGGTTACATTTGTGATGGTTACGACGTTAAAAAGACTTTTTGTACTGATATCGATCTATTTCCATAAGTAAGTTTAGTAATGTAGATGTATTTACTACGAATCACAAATTATAGATGTGGTTCTTCAATCAAATCGGAAAATAATTTGCTTTGTAAATGAACGGATTTAGTTCGGGCAGTACGAGTAATTGCTTTTTAGCTTAACTAATCTATTTTCAATTTAGAATACCTAATAACCATGTACAAATTATGTTGACTAGTAAAACAAAACGTATAAAAAGATTTCAAAATAAACTCCTGGTGGACATTTAAAAAAAACTAGCTGCATTTGAAAACCATACATTTCGTAAGTAACAAAAGTTTGTTAAAATCTTCGCAACAAAATCAAATCAAGTCGATCTGTATCCAATCGAAAAATTCCGTTGTTAAATTTAATAAAACGCTTACGCGTTTGACCCGAATTCAAAACCCAAAACTCATAAGGGTATGGTAATAAATTATCTCTGTCCAATCAGTTTAAAATCGACTCGTTGTTTCCGAAACTTGAGCAATGCAACGGTACATTTTATTGGAGAGTGTCACGGTGATTCGTCGTGTGTTGCACCAAAATTACAGGTCCTTGCCCTTAATTTTTGTAATTCAAATAACTGTCGCATGTTAACGATATCGCCAAGGGGTTTCCAATATTCAAATTTTATAGGACCAGCAGCTGGTCTTCAAAATGTTTTGAAAAGCACTGCTTTTGTTTGGTGGCATAAAGAGGAAGACAAAGAATCCACTAGATGCTAATATTTACTAAACGTCAAAACTGCAAACTGCTATTCTATTTCTGATTCCTTTTTAATCTTTGTCAAAAAAGTTAGAACCTCGAAGAACGTGTATGTTTCAGGTGCGAGAATAAATATTATCTAAAAAGATTGTTATATCTGTTATAATTTTAAAGATAGTTTGAAATTAAGTTACGGTTATTCCTTTTTACAATGTCAAAGCTTTAGTGTTAGTCAATGTTTAGATTGATTTCTAATTCTTATCCTGATTCACACTGAAATTTTACAATCTCTTGTATAGAATCATGTCTGATGTGAATAACCGATATCTTAATAAGTGGTTCTTTATCACCGTTTTGCCGCCTGAGGGTTTAGGTAATTGTTAAGTGCCTGATGGACGTTCCGCTATTAACAACTTGGATTCCAGGACTTTCATCAGATTTCCAAGTTTCATCATCGAATTAAACACTTATTGTACTTAAATTAAAAATTTGCATTTAGCTCTACTTTTCTAACATCCCTGTCCTTATATATTTCCCTATAAGTCAAGACAAGGTAAAATATTTTTACCATCACTATAAAGAAAAGTCGCTTCCCTGTATCTGTATGTTTTATGTATGATAAGATCTTTAAAACCACTCAACGGATTTTGATGCAGTTTTTTAATAGAAATACTGATTCAAAAGGATGGTTTATATGAGTGGTATAATCACATAGCGGGCAAGACAATGTCTGCTGGGTTCGGTAGTGGTTGCATAAGTGCAGAAATTATACGATAACAATAATATGAACAAACAATATGCGTTGGCAAAAAATAAGCATGATAACAAAGTTAATTTAAACACTCCTAAGTAATTAAATTAAACATGTCATTATCTCAACCCAAAACAAAAAAAAACAGTCCTAACCCGGACGAATCATTGAAACTATTACCATATTTCAGACTTCGAGCACCAAACATTTGGAAACAAACAGTCGCTTAGACCAGACACGAATTAGAAGGCACTGATTAAAATTCCGAAATTCAAATCAGCTAGAGACCAAGTTCAAAACACCACCGACGGCTTTAGTAACACAACTTGTCTTATAAAGGCGCTGTTTTTAATATTCTGAATCTTCGAACGGAGAAACTAAGTGAAGCAATCGCTGAATGCTATTGAAATCTGAGAAACTCGTCCTGATTATCCTGTGAGGTTATTTAAAAAGGAATCGTTCAATTCAAACATGTTTTTCAATTCAACAAATGGGATTAAGTTGAAGCTCAAAAAAGTCAGTTGAGAAAGTCAAATTTAAGCAGATGTTTTTTTATTATTATTTGAAAATGAGTTAGTTATTGAATGTTACTACTGAGTTTAACACGGCCTAGCATTATTGTGGTTATAAAATGATCAATAGCTTCAGCTGTTATGAGGTCAAGAAGAGTGCAGGAATCAAACAAAATGTCAGAAGAGTTAAGACCGTTTAAATGTTTTGTGAGTTTGTTTAATGCATTTGCTGTTTTACAGTGACGATTTAACCCTTACATTTAAGGAACTTATAGCTAAAACTGATTAAAAAATAACCTTTGATGTCTAAGAATGCACTTAAAAAATAAAATCATTTAGCTTTATACATTACCTATTTAAAGTAGTCGACAGAAATATGGGATGAAATTAAGTCTGCAATTTCTGCATTAGAGTCATTCTTCGAATAATCAAGGGACTTGGTCATTGCTTGTAATTGCAGAAAAAAATGATATTTATTAATTTATAAACTAGCAGTCATAAAATGAGAGATATTAATGATAATTACAATGCTTATGCATGGAATCGTCATGTGTGAGAACCGGTTGACGTCCAAGTTACCAAGCCCATGTGTATATTTTAACTTTAAACTTAGTTTATTTGTTTCTTCGGTTTACGCGAACAGTAGACGTTAAATTGAAACACTTTTTAACGGATTATTTCGCGATTTATTTACATTTTTTTTACTTTCTGTGACCACGGACGCTGAAAAGGGTCCGGAAATAAATCGCGAAATAATCCGTAAAAAAGTGAATCATTTCAATTTAAATTAAGCTGTTATTGCATTTTATAAAATGGTAAAAGGGAGATTGGACTAAAATACTTACCTCTTAACAATATTATCTTTAGGAACAAACGCAACTAAAAATCAAAACATATTTTTCAGGAGCTTGATACGAGATGTATAAAGCATTAAAAATATTTTTAATGAATTGTAAGTTAAGTCTCATGGTAGGTATACTGTAAAATGTGGGTAGCCTGCGATTCAGTCGTAGTCTGGTCGAGCGGTGTAAAAGAACCTTTTGCAACCGTAAAAAAAATATGCGACTGCAACTGCAATTTTTTGCTCGTTCACCTGTTTTAAACTACATAATAAAAATTGAGAATTTTCTTTAATATATTAAACTTGTCATTTTTTTTGTTCTTCCCATTGAATTTATGAAAGTTAATTCCAAGGTCTTATTTAATAGATGCAGACTCTAAAATGCTTATTAAAATACTTAAGTACCTATGTTTATTAAAATAAAATTACCTGGTGTGGGGGTCCTATCGGTAATGTAAATAAAACTAGCGGATTGTAACTAAAAGGGTGGTTTAATTTAACCTCAAATATACATATCATATCTTAAACGCAACAAAGGTGTAGGAGGTCCGAGTGCTTGTAGTTGCACGTACAAACTTATAACACTCTTCCTTTTGTCAGGGTTATAAATAAAATGTTCCGTGGTGCGGTCGTCTATACGTTATAGGAACAAAAAGTGTTCAGTTGATAAGTTTTCCTACAAAATTCAATTTATTCCTCCGTAGCGCCAGTTTTGCGTAACCAACAAAAGCCCCAACGAACTGTCTTTATGATATTTACTTTTTAAATAATATGGTCTTTTTTCATCGATGATTGATTGCAATACGTTTTTGCTCCGCACCTGGAAGCTGTTATTGCAAGCCTGTAAGCAAGAGTGACGTCGTCGTATGAGCTTTCGTTTTAATGTTTATTTAAGTATTTACAAGGTTGCCATTGTGGCTATCGCCTTAATTTTCTAGACATAGTTTTTATCATGGCTACGTATCTGTGTCAACAGAAGATAAACGAACTTTTTAATAGTCGTGTTTATAAAATACTAGCGGACCCTGCAGACGTTGTCCTGCCTGTTGTTTTTTTTATTTTTATTATTTTTTATCGTAAGAAAACTTCAAGGAAGGTAATACTTCAAGGAATATCATAAAAAAGAATTGGACAAATTAGTTAATGTGTTCTTGAGTAATGCGGTTACCAACACATTTTGCGATTCATTTTTATATTATTATTTCGTCACTTTATTCGAAGATATAGATGATAATATTATATGTATTTTAATATACATATATATATATTTTTTATTTTTATTTATTTTAGAAAACCAACAGCAACAATGTCTTATGCTAATTTGTTAAGTACTAGTTTATAAGTAGGCCAATTCTAGGTTTATATCAGTCTAATAGGTAGTCCATTTATTGTTTACGCAATTATTCGCACACTTTAAGAGTTTACAGTAAAACGACTATAAACTAAAAGAAAAAATACAAGGGAATTCGAGTCATTAACTGGTATCACCAATGTCTACTACGGGCGGTCGTGCTAGTTTGACCTCATTCTTTTATTGTGCGCGCAACGAATTGTACACGTTCCTGCTTAACTAAAATGCCAAAACGCAGTGCAGAAGAAGAGATAGCTTACTATTCTAAAAAGTTAAAAAAGCTTAAAAGGAAAGAAAAGAAATGTCGTAAACGCGTTATTGTGTATTCAGATTCATCAGAAGGCGAAGAAAACTATGGTAAGCGAACCGTGTTGTTACATATCTTATCTACCCACTAATTTCCAACATTTTTTTAAAAGTGTTACATTTGAAATAAAAATGCATCCAATGACTATAATAAGCTTTAGAGTTGACCGTGAGTTAACCGAAAAGCTAATTAAACCCGAGAGTTAACCGTGAGTTAACCGATGGGTACTACCTAACGGGTTGAAGCGTGTTGATTAAAACAAACTTTATTACTCAGGGCCTTCATTATTATCAATAGTAATAGATAATTTAAATAATAGTTTCATATTTTTCCTTGAATTTTATGCCACATACATTTCCTGAATAGAAAATGTTTGGTTTTAGATGTCGCTATCAACGAGAATACCGCATACGACAGTAATGAAAATATGCAGCCAAGTAATGTGCCGGATGCATTGGACTTAGATCAAGTTTTGAACAGTAATGATTCGAATAATGTTCAGCCTAACCAGGAGGGAAATCCTGAGGCTTCTGTACCCGATAACAATTTGCCGTCTTTAGACCCGGAGATAGTCATAGCCCTGGGAGAACTCATCCCAGAAGAGGTAACTTACGGAGAGGATATACATCCAGATCTGGCACAAAGATGGGCACCCATTCTTCGTAAAGGGCTGACGGATAAAGAACAGCGAGATAAGCTGCTTAAGGAGTATGCCACACCAAGCAATTGTAAGCTATTCAGAGCACCTATTTTAAATCCGGAAATCACCGCTGCAGTTTCCGAGTTTGCTCGAGCTCGAGACAAGAAGATTGAGACCTCGCAGCAGCAGCTTGGGGTAGGCCTTACGGCCATAAACAGAGCTATGACTGTTCTCCTTTCAAGTGATAATAAGGTACAGGCCATTCGATATTTATCAGACGCATGTAGGGTATTATCAGACTTACACGCTTCTGAGACCCAAACACGAACAAAGTCTTTAACACAAGGCTTAGATAAGTCTTTCCTGAATCTTATTCAAGATAATGAACGCGATGAGATGCTTTTTGGCAACGGCTTGCCGGAAAAAATTAAAGCTTCAAAAGCTATTGAGAAGCAGGGCTCCCAAATCAAAAAACCGGATAATAAAGTCACCACAGGACCGGCAGCTTCCCGTACAACTAGGCCGCAGGGAAACTGGAGAGGCCCCTCTCGCTCGGCGACGAACAGGGGAGGGGGGCGCGAGGGCTTCAGGAAGACTCCATACGCGAATCAGAAGCAGGTCTCGACAATGCAGCAGAACAACTTCCATCCATCGAGAGTTTGGAACAAGCCTCCGCGTTCAGGCCCACGGACATAGAGGTACACGTAGGCCGATTAAAATACATACTTCTATAACTGGTGTAACATTATTGATAATAGACTTGTACTAAATTGGATTCGAGATGGTTTTCCAATACCATTTTGTAAAAAAGTCAACTGGGTTGCTGATAATCACCGTGAATGGCCTCATAGGGAAAAAGTTTAGATGTCCGAGGCTATTTAGAAATTGCTTGATCAAGGGGCTATTTCTAAGTGTAAATCATCCCGAAACCAATATTTGTCTGTCATATTTTTGGCACCGAAACCTAACGGCGATTGTAGATTTATTTAAAATTTAAAATCATAAAATAAACATTTTAAACACATTATAAATAACAATTTTAGAACGGTTGCCCTGTTAATTTCACAAGGTTGTTACACGTTGTGGCCACGATTGATTTGATTGATTTGAAGGAGTCATATCTTTTAGTACCAATAACTTACGAATTTAACGCGATATTTTGTGTTTAGGTTCGACTTATTCAGAATGCCAGAATAATGTAACCACGACTTAAAATCTTTTGCAATGTTTAAGGTTTGTCATTAACTATGACAAAAGTCAGCTTAATCCTGTAACTAAGTGCAAATATTTAGGTTTTATGTTTGCCTCAGTAGATATGACTAGTAGCTTGCCTACTGGGAAACAAGAATATATTTTTACTCTAGTCTAAAAATTCATATCCCTTCCTAGATGCACCATAAAAGAGTTTGCTCATTTAATCAGCGTTTTGATAGCGGCCTGTCCAACTGTCCATAGCTGGATGTATACTGGATGGAAAAATGTTTGGCCTTAATCAAATATCATAATAACTACAGTGCTAAATTCACGCCCTCTGTTTAATAGCCATAGCAGTAATCAAAAGCCTACATTTGCACTGGAACTTTTTTCTGATGCCTCTAGACACGGTTGGGGGACGTTTTGTAACAATTCACGAACAGGAGTACGTGGAAGATAGATGAGCTTAATTTCTACATAAATTTTATTTAGAGAGCAAAGCAGCATTTCTTGCATTTAAAACATATGCCAGGGATATGCACGATTGTGCCATATTATAAGGGTTCGATAACGTCACCGCTATTAGCTACATAAATAGAATGGATGGAATTCAATTCACCCTTTTAAATGAAATTACGAAAGATATATGGCAGTGGTGCGAGAAGTGAAACATTTGGCTTTACGCATCTTAAATCAATACAAAAGACAAAGAAGAAGCATATCAGGAATCACGTAACAAAAATATTGACACTGAATTGGAAATGTCTAGTGAAATGTTCCAGAAAGTTATTAACATTTTTTGCCATCCAAATATCGATCTTTTCACTTCTCGCGCCAACGCCAAATGTCAAAAATACGTGTCTTGGAAACAAGACCCGGATTTTTTCACTGTTGACGCTTTTACCCTAAATTGGAGACCACATTTATTTTATGCCTTCCCCCCATTTACTATGATGCCTGCAAAAAAAAAAAAAGACAGATAAAGCAGAAGGTATTTTAGTCTTTCCCAACTGGCCTTCTCAGCCATGGTTCCCGTTTTAAAGGGAATTGTGCGTCTCCGAAATTCTGTATTTCGAAGTAAATGAACACCTTGTAAATTTCTTTTACAGGAGAAGGCAACGATTCAAACTTACCCTGGGTGTCGCGAAGCTCTCCGGGAATCTTTCCTAAGAAAAAGAATTAATTTCGAGATTTTTTTTTTATTTTCCTAAATATATAGGCACATGGGATCCTCAAATTGTACTTAATCACATAGCACAATGGAAACCCCATAGCGAAATATCTATTGAAAAATTTTCAACAAAAGTCACCATCCTTCTGGCATTATGTACAGCCCACAGGGCTCAGAAACTATCGTTGATTAAAATTAACAACATAAAAATTAGTCACAGCGACGTCATAATAATTATTTCAGACATGATTAAAACTTCGGGTGCCAGGAGGACACAACCTCTGCTGACCCTTCCATTTTTTCTAGAAAATCCGGACATTTATCCCGCAACTGTTATCAAGGATTATTTGTCAAGAACGGAACAATTAAGAAACGATAACGTAAGCAATCTTTTGTTGACTTTCAGGCCGCCTCATAAACCAGCGTCGAGTCAGACGATTTCGCGGTGGGTAAAACAAGTTTTGGTCGAGAGTGGAGTGGATGTGACAACGTTTAACGCGCACAGTACGCGACACGCTGCCACATCCGCGGCCAAGAACGCGGGTGTTTCACTAGACGTGATACGGAACACGGCTGGTTGGACTTCCACATCTAGTACATTTGCCAGGTTTTACGATCGACCTGTAATAGATCACGGTATTTTTGCCAGATCAGTTTGTTATCGAAATCAGTAATTGTTCCGTTCTAGTATTGTGAATTGTTATATTTTGATATAAGGGTTATTCGATGATTTATGTTTATTTATTATAGGTAACAATAAAACATTGATCATGTCTATAATATTTGTTTAATTTGTTAAACACAATATACTAGACGATGCGGCAAAACGTATCTCTTAACATCTACCTATTAGACTGATATATGTATATTAAAATACATATAATATTATCATCTATATCTTCGAATAAAGTGACGAAATAATAATACATGATCAAACCAACTTCTAAGTGAAGTTCGATCAGTATTATATGAGTCACTTTATTCGAAGATATAGGGTAGGTCCCGCCCACCCTAGCCCAATATTCTAATAGTTTTGCCGACTATTACGTAAACTCTGAAGAATGAGGTCAAACTAGCACGACCGCCCGTAGTAGACATTGGTGTTACCAGTTAATGACTCGAATTTCCTTGTATTTTTTATTTTAGTTTATAGTCGTTTTACTGTAAACTCTTAAAGTGTGCGAATAATTGCGTAAACAATAAATGGACTACCTATTAGACTGATATATGTATATTAAAATACATATAATATTATCATCTATATCTTCGAATAAAGTGACTCATATAATACTGATCGAACTTCCCTTAGAAGTTCGTTTGATCATGTATTATAGTCTCGCGAACTTGATTCTTGATTCACACAAGGAAAAGTGATACTCAATTAATACTTTATTGTTTTTTTTAATATATTTTGGCAGTATGATGTGGATGGACATCTAAATGCAAAAAATTATTTTAATTACTTAATTAATTGCCATTCCTTTTAATTAACCAATTTGTTATTTAATTGCATTTTCAAACGGCCAATGAAGGCTCTCGCTAACGGTGGTAGCGAATCAATCTAATGAAACACGTTATAGTCTGGGTAATGAATGATTTTGGTTGGAGGCGTCGAAAGAGGAAAATTTGAGTTCGGTTCTTAGTTCGGACTAGGTAAGAGATAAACATATTCAACATATTCAAAGAATTTTCTATCTATTCTATTATACCAAGTGTTTCAGTCATTTTATTTTGCCATAAGTTTAGTCCGTCGAAGCGACAACATCTCCTGAGTGCTACGTGTAGTGGCGAAACGCGTCGAGTGTTTTGTTGGTGTCAGTGTTGTGTTTCCAGGTGCATCTTCTGGGTCACATTGTGAGTTGTATTCTAAGTCCTGCGATTTCCAGCTCTATTTTCTTCAAGTGGTTACAGTTGGATGTATTTGGGTTCCTGCGCTGGCGTCGTAAATGGAAAATTTAAGCAAAATAATTATCTTTTTCAGCTTTAGTCATGGATTTCCGCAAAGTAACTACAACCATTGATTTTTACAATCGTGGTATGACGCATAGCACTAGTAGTTACATTATATTTTACTGCTCTATCAAACTCACTTTGCCACTTAGCGATTTCAGTATTACGAGCTATATTTCCGAACGATTGTGCCATTAAAATTTATCGATTAACGGCCTTGACATTTCATATATGTGGAAGAGAAGTGTCACAGAGAGAATATCTTTTTCGTTATCTTGCAGAGGCCCATCATGTCATTACCATCATTATTAATGCCTTCTGTTGTGTTGTTGTTCATTAATGGTTTAAAAATATTTATTTAAGCTTTATTGCACAACAAGACTATTAACAAAAGGTAGAATTAACGGCGTAGGGCATTCTCTACCAGTTGTACCGTTGGGCTTAACAGAAATCATTAGTGGGCGGTGCGACAAAAGAAAGTAAACTCAAAATAAATGAAAGGGAAAACACGAAAATAATAATACCAATAATATGACACATAATATAAAATATACAATAAATTTATTTAAGACTTAATATTTGTAATATATATACTAACATACATTTTCTTGACATTTAGAAACTAACCAGATGGAGAATACGCATCGCTGGGCGACTATTGCGAATGACATGCTTTACCAGAAATGAGAATGCTAGCCGGCCTGATATAATTTGCAACTGATAGACTATTTTATATTTTGTATCATAAGTATCAAGTGTTCTGGTGGATTTTTGTTAAGAAATTACTACATCGATGAACATCGGTTCACAGACTTCGGACTTAAGGGGCTATAAGGCAAACAATTGCGTACTGCTAACGAGAGGAATTCCCTGCCGGCTGAAAGTGTTCCCCTCAGAATATAACTTGAGTCTCTTCAAGAAAGAAGTGAATAAGCTGTTACAAGACACATCGAAACTTATCATCAGGTGATATTGTGGCCAAAATATGTCTAAATAGCAGAATATATAAAAAATATAAATGTTATCTACTCGTTTTTGCTTGATAAATTGCAATAAGAGTGGATTTTCCTTTAGCCTAGTAAATGAGTATTCAATCATTTTCGTCATTGCACAGTCGTTTTTTGGGTTCGCGTCAGCTCTTTGCTCTGAATGTCAATAATAAACAATTTTTAAAGCTGGAGTGTACAGGCATCTCCTAGGCGAGCTTGATTCCGCTCGACTCAATCTCTGCCTAGTTGGGCTTAGTCTTAGGCCAAGAACAAACATATCACAAAAAAAAACATTTTATCTCTATTTGTTTTATTTTAAAGCATGCAATTTAGCAGTCACCAAAACCAACATCCATCTGATTTAAACCATCCAAATCCACACACCCCGTCATTTGTAGGGCACATAAAGGGGTGTGCTGTTCTGTTCTTCGCTTCGCTTTATTGCCCAAAATGGCGGATCGGATCACAGACGCATTGTATAGCAAACGATAACGGTAATGTTTGGACACCATGTTGCGCTTTGTTAGTCGTGTGGAGTTAGGGTCGATGGATGGGGCGCGAGCTTTGAATGACTGGAGGTGTAAAATTGGCTTTGTATTTTTTTGGTATTTATTAACGATTGCTAATTTATCCGTTTTAAAATGAGGCTTTGCATAATATTATAAAGATACTAGCTGACCCGGCAAACGTTGTTTTGCCATATAAAATATTTTGGTCAACCCTTATCACTAAGGAATATGAGAAATAGATGTTGGCCGATTCTCAGACCTACTCAATATGCTCACAAATTTTTATAAGAATAAGTTTCGGAGGAGTACGGGAACGAACATTGTGACACGAGAATTTTATATATATAGAGAAGATGATTCTTGAAATAACAGTACAGAGTGCTACACGTCAAGTTAATCACTGTGTCATCGTATTGTAATGTAACAAGCGTGATTTTGCTTTAAAAATGGATAGCATGATGTCGCGTCGCTTGTGCTAAGGTCGACTGACTTTCTCTTTAATTCAGTACACGGTTGACTTGAATTTCAGATTGACATACAACAAGTTAATGAAGTCATGCAAATTCATTATCATTAATATGTCATCAAGAAAGTAATTTTAAATAATTAATTACCGGCCAAAACTTTACTTAATTAAGATATCAATTTGTTGAGCTGATACTATTTAAACGCTTGGGTCTGTCTGTGGTCTACTAGTCAAAGGTAACTCCACTTTTGAAGAAACTTCTCTTCAAAAAATGAAATTAATAAAATCTATGAACACTAAAGAATGGGCACCAAGGTCTACCTAGACACACACACATCCAGTAATTCGCTATCTGCACCACATTTGATTCCCCGTAGTACTTATTACCTCTGAGATAACGCGTCGGCGCTTCGCCGACATAATTTACTATGAAAATGACTCGAAATGACGAAATAAACACAGACACGAACGATAAAGGTCTTTGTTCAGGACCCATACGGTTCAGGGCTTTATGAATTGGTGGGGAATTGTAAAGGGAAGCCAGTTAAGTTAAGGTGACTGGATATGGATAGAAATGTGATTCAGGTTGGGCTAGATAAGGGGAACAATGATTGCTCTGTTAAGCTGCTTACGTTAGTTATTATTACTACTGTTTGTTTATAAGTACTATTTTTTAAAGTATGAAAGATAATGAATGGAACTATTAAGTAATGATAATCGTTTGTTACTTAAATGTACCGGTTAACCGTTGGCTATTAGTCCTCAAATATCATCATCAACAGTTGTAAAGGAGGGGAGAGAAAATAATAGGGACTGTAGTTTTAAGTAGAAAGTAAAGCGTGTATTGTAACTTGTAACAATTAAAAAACAGGAAAAAATTATAAATCAATACGAACCAAGTCGTAGCAGAAGACAGAACTAACGTCAAAAAAAACAAAAAGAGCTTTCACATAGAAAAAAAGTAAAAAACTAAAAAAGAAGTATTTGCTCCGCAACATCTCTCCCTCTCTTTCAAAACTGATAGAAATATAACGAGAGACATGGAGAGAGAGAGAGAGAGAGAGAAGGATGGCCTTTAAACAGGCAGTCGCACCAGCTTTTTGCAGGGACGGCGAAGGACTCCTCCTGCAGTAGTAACCTCGGCTACTCTCACTAGCCCATCTGCGCCAGGAAATACTCGGGTTATACGACCACGTGGCCACGTTCCGCGTGGTAAGTTGCCATCGACCACCAGCACGAGGTCACCTACACCAAGAGCCAGTCCATCGCCGGTCCTGTCACCTCGCCTAGGTGTCAGAGTTGGGAGGTATTCTCTAACCCATCGGTTCCAGAATAAATCTGTAAGCCGCAATGCCTTACGACATTGAGAACGCCCCCATAAATCCTGCGGCTCTGTCTTACCGTAATGGTTAGCCGTGGATGCTGTGCCGATAAGGAAATGGAACGGCGTTAGTACTTCTTCGTCATTTGAGTCAGCAGGAACGTAAGTTAAGGGTCTTGAGTTGACCACAGCTTCAGCTTCCATCAAAAGAGTCGTCAAAACTGGTTCCATTGGGGCTCTCTCCTGCAAGGTTACTTTTAAAGCAGACTTCACTGAACGCACGAGCCGCTCCCAAGTACCACCCATTGACGGGGCTGACGGTGGAATGAAGATCCACTCGATGTTCTGGTTGGTTGCAAACTCTTGAACTGCAGGGCCGTAGAGTTCTCGCATGAATTTGGCAGCACCGACGAACGCAGTCCCGTTGTCTGACCAGATCTGTTGAGGGCTTCCACGACGGGCCGTAAATCGACGTAGGGCCATCAACGCTGCGTCTGTTGAGAGGTCATGGACTACCTCTAAGTGTACAGCCCGTGTAGTGAGACAGGTGTACAAAGCTACCCACCGCTTTTCGTGTCTTCTGCCAACAGTTATTTGCACTGGACCGAAGTAGTCTAGGCCGACGAAAGTGAAGGGTCGGCGATGATGGGCGAGTCGAACCGCCGGGAGGTTTCCGACAGGAGGGTTCAAAGGGATAGCCTTCCTTATCTTACAGTATTGGCAGGCATGTGCTGCTGCTCTGACTGCACTTCTCATCTTCAAAATCCAGAACTGCTGCCGGAGTTCATTGACAACAGTCTCATTATTGCCATGAGCAAAGCGCCGGTGGTAATGGTGCGTCAAAAGTTTAACTGCTGGGTGCCTTCCATCAAGAACAATCGGGAATTTAGTAGCCTCAGTAGATTCTGCAACTGCTCCAATGCGACCCGATAACGTCATTAAACCATCGCTTCCGAGAATAACATGAAGCTTTTGTAACTTGCTGTGGCGTGGCAATGGCTCTCCAAGTCGAAGCGCAGCTATCTCATCAGGAAACGAATCATTTTGGCATTTGGTCAAAATATGCAGCTGGGCTAGGCGCAAATCTTCCGCAGTAAGAGGCGTAAACTGGGCGACAGAAGTTCTTAGCCTAGAGGCAGGCGTGTGCGATGTTGAGGCCTTAGCACTCGCTCTACATCTCAAACGCCTGATGTACTGATGTGCACGCGCCGTCGACCGTAAGAAACGCAACCATTGACTGAAGCGGGACGGATCCGCTGAAACGGGATGGACGGGAATGGTGCCTACTTGGATGAGATATGAATGAATTTTAGCACTTGGTTTCAGCTCATCTTTGTTGAGGCTAGTGTTATGTGGCTCAACTGGCCAAACACATTGAGTTGATTTTAAAAACTCAGGTCCTTCAATCCACCGACTATTTTTAAGGTCAGCGTCTGACTTTTGCCGTGTGGCGTCATCTGCAACGTTCAATGCTGTGGGCACCCACCGCCACTCATCTAAAGTTGAAAGCTCTAGGATGTCTGCTAACCTATGTGCAACGAAAGGCAAAAACGAACGTGCGTCGCTATGAAGCCATCCTAGAAAATTCTTCGAGTCGGTCCATAGAAACCGCCTAGAGGGTTTATACTTATGAGCGTCACAGATAGACGTCGCCAGACGAGCTGCTACCGTGGCTGCCTGCAATTCCAGGCGAGAAATGGTGACAGGAGTCAGAGGCGCTACTCGGGACTTGCTACATATAAATGAAAGCTGCACGGTTCCGTCAGCTCGTACCAGACGCCAGTAAGCGACAGCGACATACGCGTGCTCACTTGCGTCACAAAATACGTGCAGCTCACGTTCTATTAGATGAGCTTGGTTGGGAACATGGGCCTCTCTCAGGTGCCAGCGTGGGACTCGAATGTCTACAGAAGAAGATACGTCAGCAAGCCACGCTTTCCACTTAGTGCTTAGGTCCTGAGGAAGTTCCTGGTCCCAATCAATTCCTCTGCGTCAAACTACCTGGAATATAATACGAGCTTTTATGGTAATGGGAGCTAGTACGCCTAGCGGGTCACTCGCACTCTCGCATCAAACTAGAAAGTGCATGACGTTTCGTAATTTTTTGAGGCAAAGCTAGCGACGTTTTTAGGACGGCCGTGTTAAAACCTAACTCATCAGTCGACGGATACCATATTAGGCCCAACGTACGCACGCTTTGCGGAAAATGACCAATATCTACGCCTGCGCTACCAGATTATCAAATTTGGTGGTATAAGAGTGAGCGCATCGGGTTCGTTAGAGACCCACCCGCGAACTTCAAAGTGCGCTCGCTCTTGCACCTCTACGATGTCTCTAGCTAATTGCGCGGCATCATCTAACCCTTCCAAACTGCCAATGAAATCATCCATATATGTGTCTTGGATAATCGCACGGGCAGCCTCAGGATATAAATATCTACACTCTTCGGCATTTTTGTTTTTAAGATAAAGTGCTCTGAATGGGCTAGAAGCAGCACCAAATATCATCGATGACATTCTAAATGTCGAAAGAGGCAAGTCGGGAGAATCACGCCATAAAAACCGCTGCGCATCCCTGTCTTCGGGCCTGATTTTCACCTGCGGAAACATTTCTTTTATGTCAGCTATCATGCCGATCTTACCCTCTCGAAAACGATAAATAATATTTATAAGAGAAGGCAATAAGTCAGGGCCGGTCAGCAAAAGGGAATTCAAGCTAACTCCCTGAGAGCGGGCTGCGGCGTCATGAACCACGCGCAGCTTCCCTGGCTTATTGGGGTTCACTACCCCAAAATGAGGTAGGTACCACACCCTAGGCGAGTCAGTGGTGATGTCACATGGCTCGGCGTAACCTTTGTCAATCATAGCGTGTATATTTTCGCGATACTGTTTGGCGTAAGCGGCGTCTTTACGAAAACGCTTTTCCAGACCATTAAAACGTGAAAACGCTAGCGGGTAACTATCTGGAATGTCAGTGATATCTGATTGCCATAATAAGCCGACCTCAAACTGTCCACCTGGTAACCGACTAGCAGTGTCTTCGAGAATTTTCGAGGCGCGCTCGTCTGCGGCAGAACGGACTAGTTTCTTGACAATACCAATCGACTCCAACTTAAAGTTGTCCTTAATAAGACCCTCAATCTCCGAAAAATCATCTGACGTCACGCTATGATTGACAAAAGTCACCGGTTTAGTCCTACTGGAAGTAAAGCCAAACACAGACCAACCTAAAGGCGTTAAACAAGCAGCTGGTTGTCTTTTGGAACCTTGGCGAACCTCTCGTGGGGTCAGCAGATTCCAGTTATCAATTCCAATTATCAATTTTGGCTCACAACGCTGATATGTGATATTAGTTAACGAAAGATGCCTAATATCGTCTGAGCTGACTGACTGGCGTGCAATACCTAGCGCCGATACAGACCGTGCTCTATTAATTTTATGTTGTTTGGATTCGTGCACGCCTTTTATATAAAAATCTACATACTCGACCTCTGTTAATTTAGATAGTCCACCCATACACTCGACTCTAATTTGTGCCTTAGGGCCGACTGCGCCTATTTGAGCTGATACCTCATCGTCAATAAAAGTGCTAGACGAGCCGTCGTCCAATAGAGCATAAGTATTTATAGAGCCCTTAGGTCCGCTTACAGTAACAGCGACGACTTTCAAAAGAGCTTTGAGGGGCCCATTTGAAATAGCGTGAGCTACAGTCTCGCTTTGAGACTCTATCGGCACAGTCAAACAACTAGGTTTGGGTTCGATTCCGTTCGAGAGCGTTTCGGTAGTTGTATGGGAATTAACTGATTCAAAGTTATGCAACAATTTATGATGTTTGTACTTACAGCCTTCCACATCACATAACGTCTTTGGATTACACGACCTATAGCGATGCGAACCTTTTTTTAAACATCTGTTACAAACTTTTTGGTCGCGGGCCCAATTCAACCTAGCCATAAAGTCAAGTCGAATAAATTTATCGCAGTTGTCAATCGTGTGCCATTGTTGACAATATAAACAACAATTTGACTTATTTTGTTGTGATTGTGAATTTGAATGATTTTTATTTTCAGCCGACTTATTACCTGAATGAAGATTATTTTGCTTTGAATTCACCACGTTAACCTGAAACATTTTTGAACTATGTGGCTGACTTAACAAGTTGGCTTCCGTAATAACGCCAAACTGGAATTCCGTAGTGACTTCCTCAGCTAAAAAGTCAGCTAGCAACTCTAATTTCGTACCTAAAATCGGGTCCGACTTTGCGTAATCTTTCCAGCGTGCTCGCATTGCAGGGGTCAATTTCAGAAGCAACGAGTTATAAAGCTCCGGTGACTCTAAATAGGACTTATTGTCAAGATATTTCATGACTGCAATGCAACTGCGGACACGGCCGGCAAAGAAATGCAAGTCCTTACCCTCAGAATTTACTTTAGGCAAAGCTCGCACAGCGGCGACCTCCTGGAGGACGATGAGCTCCGGTCTACCAAACTGAAGTTCGAGAACAGAAATAATATCGCCTGGACTATTCGCTGTAGAAAGTAAGGCACCGACGGCCTCTCGTGCCGGGCCGTACAGCGCGGCATTTACCCGTGATAAGTTGTTCATTGAAGAATAAGACGCCTTAGACTGGTCGTAGGCTCTTTTGAAAGCAAGCCAATCTAAGGTCTTACCATCAAAACTAGGCAGGCGACTCTCCATTTTATCTTTAGATAAACTTTGTATGGCTTGAGCCAAACGGTTAAAATCAGAACCATTGTGGTTGCTACAATTATTAGTAGGTAGGGTACGTAGGCACGTAGAGTCTTGAACATCACCTGTAGGTGCGCAACAGGGCCTGGGCGGTGTCGGATCGAGCGCTAGGCGACTAGGCCCAGCAGTGGGATCGCATGTGACACCGCGGCCGGCGGACGCAGGAACTCGACGGTTAAACGCAGCGACTGGAAGTGTCGGGCTACCGGGACGCTCGATAACAGGGGCGTCCGCAGTGGTAGCGGCGACGGGCCGCCCTTCTATGAACGCACTCGTAGGAACCGCAAGTGTGGGGCTACCGGGACGCACGGTTTCAGGGGCGTCCGCAGTGGTAGCACCACGGGTATCTACAAAAACGCATTCATTAGAAGGTGTCATAGTATCTAACCACTCTACAACGTTACCTCTACTTAGGCGGCTACTGCCGCGATGGCTATTGGCGCGACTGTTGTCGCGACGGCTAGAGGCGCGACTGCTGCCGCGGCGACTACCGCCTTTAGCCTCTATTTGAGCTATTTCTGCGCGCATTTCCATTTCTAACGCCCTACGCTCCGCCTCAACCACTTTTGCTGCCGCTTCAGCAGCTTTGGCTTCCGCTTCAGCAATTTTTCTAGCATATAAGGCCTTAATATTGAGCGAGCGTGCGCGAATAGTACTGGACGACTTGGATGTTCCTGAAACAGACTTGTCATCCGCCTCATGGACGGACCCGACAGGGTCGAGCACGAGAGCGGGCGGCGGAGGCTCAACATCGTTGGACGTGCCAAAAATAATCGGAAAGAAAATTTCAAGGAAAATTGCAAGAAAATTTAAATTTTGAAAGTAAAATTTACCGAGCGAAAAGGACCAAATGTAAAGGAGGGGAGAGAAAATAATAGGGACTGTAGTTTTAAGTAGAAAGTAAAGCGTGTATTGTAACTTGTAACAATTAAAAAACAGGAAAAAATTATAAATCAATACGAACCAAGTCGTAGCAGAAGACAGAACTAACGTCAAAAAAAACAAAAAGAGCTTTCACATAGAAAAAAAGTAAAAAACTAAAAAAGAAGTATTTGCTCCGCAACAACAGTGGTATTACAAATAAACTCAAAAAAAAATACATAAACCACCCAGACCAGTACAAACAGATATGTTCATGCACACAAATGTTTGCACAGTGCGGGGATCGAACCCGCGACCTCTGGGTATTAATCCAAAATTATGTAACTATTATTATTAAGTCAACTTCTTAGCCATTACACCAAAGTGGTCGTATTGTAGTCTTCACCTTGTATATGTTGGCGTTAATAGTAAAGAAACTCTTACCTGTAGTTCATTGTGCTACCACAATGTAAATTTTTCAAGTTACAAACTATTGATACTTACAAACCGAAATGAAACACCCCTAAAACAATTTTTCAAAATCGCCTGTAGGTGGGTACCTCGGTGAATTCAAAACGTACATTTTACATACTTTACTATAAACACTTTGATGAATTTGCATTTAATGCACGTTATCAAAAGCCGAACCGTTCGGCTCCTGTGGACGTAATTACAGTCTGTATACAGTTCCGAATGCGGAGTTTCTCGAGGTATCGTATCACCAGGGGTTCAGGTTCATTTTTGAACTGTACTTTTGACAGTAGCCTCTTGGTAGGACGCTGTAGTTAAGGCACTTGTATACAATAAGAAAAGATACCGTTGTGACGGATAGATACGTGTCATATCTGAAGATTATATTGAAAAGCTACCTATAGCATTTTATGAATTTTTTGCTTAACGTGAATGCTTTATCATAATAAAAAAAAACCGCTTGAAAAAGTTGCAAGATATGAACGCAAGAAATATGACAAACACTTTCGAATTGTTTTGTACACGATTCCTTATTTAGATAAATAAATTAATATGTACTTAATATGATTTTTATTATTACGTACCATAAACTGATAGTAGTGATACTCAGTGTTTTAAAAAACTAAAGTTAGTAGTGCAATTAACATTTAAAAAAAAACTATACGTGTACGGCGCACATTGGCTGCATTTACCCACCTTGAGGGGTGTGCAGGCGCATCGAATGTCCCATATTAAGTATACCCGTTAAGATTTTCAAAACAAAGGTTGTAAATTTGGTTCTCTCTTTTATAGGTATGTGTAAGTGCCTTAAGAGAAAGATATATCGCCGATGGCAGATCAGAAACGGCTTATTACGTGATTGACGGTTGCTTGTTGGTTTACATTATAGTTCTTAGAAGAGTCGACTTAATAAAATGCTGCTGACTTGTCTGTCATCATGAAGAGTTGAAGCTGCCAGCTACGCTAAGGGTCGTTGTGAAGTTAATGTCTAGGTTCCTTGGTGTACTAGCGACCCGAGAAACTTTGTTCTCGCTAATTAAAATCCTCGTTCCAACCTGTTTATTATCCGTTCAAGAGATTACCGTCTTTAATCAAACAAATAAGCTCCTTTTGCGAAACCACTGTACAAATGGTAAAGTACATCAATTGTTGACATGCTCTTTATTATCTGTCAAAACGGACTGCCTCCATAGATTTTGTGTGAGATACAAAAACGTGACGTCACCGTAGTGTATCAGAAATCGGATTCAATTGACCGAATATTTAATTAATTTTGTGTGTTTCATATTTGGTTTCTACAGCTTTTTGGAAATATACTGGTTATATTAACTTCATATGTTATGCTATGTTTTTTAAACTCCATGGTCTTAAAAATATTAAAGATTGGTGTCATCATGCCTATTTCTTCATAGAATGTACCCAAAATACCCGAACTGTTACCTTGGAGACTTTCTTTCGAACAATCTTTCATCAAATTTTGTCTTAAGTACCTAAGCAACTTTCTTCGCATTGTAAGAATGTTTGCTAAAAAGTTATCTCCAAAATGTTCACTCACACAAATGTTAATATCAGAACCAGTAGCTTAAAATATTTACTATTGATTTATATTGAGGTAAAGGGATTCTCTTTACTTCTTGAGTTTTCCTTAGTTAAATTCAATCTGAAGGTTTTGTCTATCTACTTTATGCAGTTACTCGCAATTATGAATTTATCATCTGTATATATCTTTACATCTTATGTCCGAATTATTGTATTTTTTTGTAGGAAAGTGTATAAGTGTCACAAGTATTTTTTATTTATTTTATTCATTCAAAGAACACAAACAGAGTACAACCCTTACAAAATGACAATTTTATGAACTAAGCTTAAAGTATATTGTAATTCTAAAAGTTTTAATCTCAATAATTTTAAGTTAATAGAAATACAGATCAAAACACCCTGTATGAGCTCCCATCACATTCAGACGCATGCCCGCATGGCCAACCGCACGGGCTGCGGGCGACACGCAACGCGACAATGTTGCCAACACAACACAATAACACGCCCTGGCACACGTGAAGTGAGCGTAATTGGCGGTTAAGTTGAATGTCAGAGAATAGATTGAGCTGTATTGAATTAGTTTAAGCGATTTCTTGGAATATTGTTATGTGTATTGAATTTTGTTTTCTTGAATCCAACTGGAAAATTAGGTAGGTAGTTAGTTAGGTCATCGTCATTATCATCATCAGCCCAATTTTGTCCAGTCTTGGACGAAGGCCTCCTCCATTTTCTGCCATGACTGGCGGTCTTGTGCCCGTGTCATCCAGCAATGTCCTGCGTGTCGTCGGATATCATCAGACCACCTCTGGGGCGGTCGTACTTTTCCTATCGTGTTGTTATGAGGTCTCCATTCTAGGACTCTTTTTGGCCAACGGTCGTTTGCCATTCGGGCTATATGTCCAGCCCAAGCCCATTTCTTCTTCGCTATTGTTGCAACTATATCTCTTAACTTAGTTTTCTGGCGTATCCACTCATTACGCTTCCGGTCTCGGAGACTGATTCCGAGCATTACCCTCTCCATTCCTCTAGTTAGTTAGGTAACTTAGTAAATTCAGGTAACTAACTTAGGTAGTTAGGTTACTCGATTATTTCTGTAATTTATTTTAGTTAAAAAATATTTTTGGAACTTGATGTTAGGATTTTTTTTTTCGTAGAAACATACTGTGCGCTGGCCCTTTTGTTCCTAACGTACTGCAAAACTGAAATGCCAACTTTAAAAAACCTTTATGCAAAATACTTAGCTGTATCGAAAAACCTATGTCAAATCGTCTTTCGAGATAAACGACTACCTATCTCGTCTTCGCACGTAAGCTTAGCCGTCGAAAGCTTGAAAGAAAGTTAAAATAATAGCGGAACCCGCCCCTGCGTTCTACATTTAGTACCTGTATATGAAATTGCGGAATAGCGAAAATTCTTTAGACTAAACTAAATTCTTTGGTCTTGCCAGCGTTAAAAATTTATTACCCCGCGAATTGCGAGCGCTTAAATTATTCTTTAGGAGCTTATGCGACGGCGAAATGACGTCTTACGGTGCAGTTGGAAATATTAGGGTAAATTTTTCAACGCTATATTTTTAGGGGCTGGTGTTAATGCACTTAAGGATCCACATTTCAGCAGTTCAAAATCCAAAACCTATTTTGAAAAGTTTTTCTTTTCAGCTATAAATATTGCCATGTTTGCCTTTTAATTATATTAGAGGGCTTTGTGTATTTTAAAATATAATTACGTCAGCTTTTGTAGACTAATAATAAGGCTATCGACTGGTTTAAAGCCTCTGCACTTGAAAAAAGAGTAACGATAAAATATTTTAAGAAATGCAGTAAAACATTGAGTAAAATCTTCCTAAATTATTAAAATTTCAAATAAAAAAAATTGCTTAAAAAATTTGACTGCAACCGCTAGTCAGAGGTACACATACTATTAATAATAATAATAATAAAAATTATTCAGTTTCAATGGGTAAATTAGAATTATTTTGGGCTTAGGATCAAACTTACAGGCTAATTACTTTCTTTACCTGAACTAGGTAACATATAAACCTGTATCTCAGGCTAGAGAGAGCACACATTATTATTACAATAGGTATAGGCTAATTAACAATAACTTGAAATAATATACATTATATGCTATAAAACAAAGAAATGATCTAAATTTTGTCAGTAACTAAGCGCCACTACTAAGTCAGCACATTTCAACTCTACACAAGTTAACAGCGTCAGCAGTTTTCTTACCTAACTAGGCTAAATATATTATTGTATGCATCACGTTTATATAATTTTCTACTATAGTGTATACTATATTTTTTATAGAGCTATAACAGTTCCAGCCAACAACATAAAGGTTATTAACCTTACAAGAAATAATTAGTTATTCTACTCTTGATCCATTCACGCATCTCATCACAGACTATCACGCACACTTCGCATTCGTCACCGAGGAAGTGCTACCTAACGTTGCATTCGTATCTGCGGATCTAGCCGTCTCATTTGCTCGCACGGTCAACCTAGTAAGAGTGACCGGGATAGTTATATCAGAAACTAGTGGACCCGGCAGACGCTGTCCTGCCCGCTATGTTCGCAATTTATCAATATTTTCTCATCGTTCACACCTTCTCTGGTTCTCACCTTCCACAAATATTTCAAGGCTAAAACTATTGAAATCGGTTCAGCCGTTCTTGAGTTTTAGCAAGACTAACGAACAGCAATTCATTTTTATATATAAAAAAGCGACCAGCCCACCTAAATTTTCCCATGGAAACGCTTCATTTTCCTGCAGTAAAAAGTAGCCTATGTCCTTTTTCGGGTATCAAAACATCTCCATGACAAATTTCATGCAAATTGGTTCAGTAGTTTAGGCGTGATTGAGTGACAGACAGACAGACAGAGTTACATTAGTTATTTATAATATTAAGTACATACCTAAGTAAGTAAGTAGTATGGATACTGCCTCGTTGGTGTAGTGGCAAAGTATCTGTCTTACATCCGAGAGGTCCTGGGTTCGAATCCCAGGTCGAGCCAAAATTATTTCTGAGATTTTCTGTGATGAATTTCTCAAAAACAGCTCGGAGTCGGGAAGTTGGCGGTGTTACTCCCCGTGCCTCGGAAAGCACGTTGAGCCGTTGGTCCTGCGCCTGATCTCCCTCCGGTCATGTCGGATTGCCGTCTCATCGAACTTTGAGAGTGATGGAACAGTGAGTGCACCTGTGTATTGCGCTCACACTTGTGCACTATAATATCTCCTGCGTAGTTGGCTGATCTCTGTTGAGATTGGCCGCCGTGGTCGAAATCGGCCAGGAGGACTATCATTATTATTATTATGGATATGGACAACGGCTAAGAGTAGGGGATGACTGTGTCATCCGCACTCATTCTTGCATTGTGAATACGTTGGCAAATGATGCCATGCAAATTGCAACGCATACGGCAAAATTTCAAAATGGCTGATCATACTACGCTTGAATGTTAATTATGATAACATTAACATTTCATTGAATATATTTTACTGAGGCAGGAAATATGTATGACTTAACATAAATATAAATGAAAAAGATTAACGCCATCGCATTTTGTTTTGGAAATCGGAAACAATAAAGGTACCACAAACACTCACACCTGTGACGTCATAACTAACAAGTTTTCTACATATTTTTGTCCAGGATTCGAATCCGAGATGGCGATTTTATGAGACACGGTGCGTGCTCCATATGACTAAGGTGTTCAAAATAACTAATGTCACTTCATAGCTTATTGAATGACCTTATTATTAATCTTTCTTGAAAGCCATAGTTGGATATTTCGTTTAGAAGCTTTAATATGTCATCTCCGGTGTCTTCGGTAACAACCTTTCATGAGGATATTCTGATTTAAGCGCTTGGGTGACTCGGAAGGGAAGAACGATTTTTTTTAGGTATATTTATTTCAGTTGCGTTCTGCACTGGCTTAGCTGCTGTTCTTTGCGACTCAGTAGTTACCACATTAGTGGTGGGATAAATCCTGTGTTTTATTTACTGTACGTCGTTATAACTGACATCAACAAGCGGTATTTTGTAAAAATTTTACTATTCGTCGTTATTCCACTAAGTGGCTTCTACTTGCTGTATTTTGTCAGAATTCACAAGCTCTACCGAAGGGGTAGTTAGTCCAATTGGACAAATAGCATAAATTGGACCGCGGCCGTCAAGCGGACGACGTGACGTCACGCGCACTGCCGCCGACGCCAGATGGCATTGTATTGATTTAATGTACAGTCTGACGGATGCATATCAGTTCTGTTGTTGTTGATAGTTTATATTTATTACTATTGGACCCGGCAGACGCTGTCCTGCCCGCTGTTTTCGCAATTTATCGATATTTTCTCATCGTTTACACCTTCCCTGGGTTTATACAAATATTTAAAGGCTAAAATTATTGAAATCGGTTCAGCCGTTCACTTTTATACAGCAATTCATATATCTTATCTTATATATAAAAATGAATTGCTGTTCGTTAGTCTCGCAAAAACTCGAGAACGACTGAACCGATTTGAATAATTTTAGTCTCAAAATAATCGTGGAAGTCCAGGGAAGGTGTAAACGATGAAAATTATAAAAAAAAAATGGGCAGGACAACGTCTGCGGGTCCGCTAGTCTTATATATAAAAAAGAATTGCTGTTTGTTAGTCTCGCTAAAACTCGAGAACAACTGGACCGATTTGAATAATTTTAGTCGCAAAATAATCGTGGAAGTCCAGGGAAGGTTTAAACGATGAAAATTAAAAAAAAAAAACGTGCAGGACAACGTCTGCGGGTCCGCTAGTTTATATATAAAAAAGCGATCGGCCCACCTGAATTTTTCCATGGGAATGCGTCATTTTTCCGCGGTAAAAAGTAGCCTGTGTCCTTTCTCGGGTATCAGAATATCTCCAAACCAAATTTAATGCAAATTGGTTCAGTTGTTTAGGCGTTATTGAGTAACAGGCAGACAAAAAGAGTTACTTTCGCATTTTTAATATTAGTATGGATAAGAGTGTGTCTGTATAATTTGCCTTCCCTGAAGGGATATGATGACGTCATAAATATTACATATCACGCATGATTTGTTAATTTTTTCATACGAATTCTATGTGTCTAGTAAGGTGTTTCTAATAAGTAAGGTACTATACTACTTATAAAAAAAAACAGCAAAAGGAAATAAGAGAAAAATGTACGTTCTCACTTCACAGGCAGTTGATCTGTAATACCATGACAATTTGCGGTTTCCGCTTATTATTGAAATCGATCTGTGATTACGAATAATTGTTTTGTTTTCAAGTTCTTTACCGCGAATAAAGATTTGTTTGACCGTGTTATGCCTAGGTACCTTAGCTACCACAAATTATGCATCAATTTAATATTTAAAAAAGAACCTAAAAAATACGCTTTTATTGTTAACTAAAAAAGATAAAATAATTTATGAGTACGTGGAATTTATATTACAGTAAAAAAAAAACGTGGGGTTACAGTAGATACAAATTACAGTAGAGTAAAAAAAAATATTTTCTCTTTTTTAGTAAAAAGCGTGTTTTTTAAGTTTTTTAAACTATTTTTTTTTAGTCAATAAGGATAATGGAAAACTCTTATCCAATTATTGCATTGTCATCGGTACTTAATACGTGTGCAAAATTGTTGAGCTCAAAAATTCCGTTACATACATTCATACATATACATACATACACCCCGATCTAATAAAAGCGTGTTAAAAAAGGTTGCGAATAAATTTTTAGTTTTTAGTCCTCCTAGTCGATTTCGACCACGGCGGCCAATCTCAATAGAGATCAGCCAACTGCGCAGGATATATTATAGTGCACAAGTGTTAGCGCAATACACAGGTGCACTCACTGTTCCATCATTCTCAAAGTTCGGTGAGACGGCAATCCGACACGACCGGAAAGAGATCAGGCGCAGGACCAACGGCTTAACGTGCTTTCCGAAGCACGGGGGAGTAACACCGCCAACGTCCCGACTCCGAGCTGTTTGAGATATTCATGACAGAAAATCTCAGAAACAATTTTGGCTCGACCTGGGATTCGAACCCAGGACCTCTCGGATGTAAGGCAGAAACTTTGCCACTAAATTGCCAATAATTTGCGAATAAATATTGTACTAATGTATTATGATACTACTGAATACATTCTCCCAAATAGTAAAACAATAACAATAAGCCGCTCGCATCAAACAAAGGGTTAACTTATTCATTTTAAATCAGCATTCTTAATTGTAAAGTATAAAAGCAGTCCTAATAGCATCCTGAAGACTTTTGCGGATCGCTATACGTCACCGCTATGGAGAGCTTTCGTGGCAAGAGTGATCGTCACTGTTGCACACCCTCTTCATTATTTTGCATTAAAACAGATATAAATTTGTACTTAACTAATAATAGTCATTAAGTCATTTGTTATTAACAATAATATATATGGTCTGAAAAAAGTTTTTTTTAATTTATTATTTTAATTTTAATTTCTATTTTTATTTTATTTTAATTTATTTTATTATTTTAGTTTCCTATACCGAATCAACCTTAAATTGCTTTCTCGAAATTGGCCGAGACAGATCCGAGGGCCTCACTAATATGTGGGGTATTTTAATAAAGAGGACAATGGATTCAACCCGAGTAATGCCGAGGGCTAGGATAAGCTCAAATGAATAAGATGAAAAAGAAATTCTCGAGTAATTAAAAAATCAATTTGCGTAGAACATGCGAGCAAAAAAAAGTCCTTTCTTTTGATCCCTTTTCCCATTGTCACAAGGGATGGGGTAAATATCATATTTGTGACTCGGTATCGGGATTAATTGTAATCGATTATTCGGATGATCATACGGGTTTCTACAATATATTCGGAAAGAGGTTTAAAATGGGTAGTCAAATTCGTTTTTAACAGACTTTAAACGGTTAATTTGTTTAAAGAATATTCAGCATTGTAACGCAAACAAAAAAAAAACAAAGAAATAAATTCATTCTTATTAGGGAAACAAAAAAAAACAAGAAATAAATACATTCGTATTAGGAAAACAAAAAAAAACAACAAATAAACACTTTCATTATGATGATCAAAGTTATATTTTAATACATGAATGTATCCTTTGTGCGTTTCTATAAAAAGAAATCATAAAGTTGGATCTTACTAAAGCTACTCCCCATGAGAGGCTTCATTAATCAGATCAAAGCTCCATCATTAGCGATGATATACAATATTGTTTTGATCTCGAATCTCATTAGCTACTTCTATTCACAGGGGATCCTAGATCAGACTTGCCGGCCAGAGAAGTTATCTTAACACTAAAATGTTTGAGTGTTAGCTTTTTTGGAGTCAAAAACGTGATGTAATTTTTAGCGTAGTCATTTATGTGTAATGCTTTTGCTTTTCCTGAAATTAGAAGGAAGCGAAATCGATATTATGTACTTGGGACTGTTGTTAAACATTTTCCTTATAAGTTAGTGAATTATATTAGAGCACAGAAATAGTACATTTTTGAATAAGTAAATCCCACCAAAAACATTTTCATGTAAAATGTTGCCAAGACGAGCCCATATGTCTCGCACTGTCAAAAAGTTATCAGATCTCATGTAGAGCCAAGCTTCTAACACTACACGCCCTAACTCTACAAGGCCTAACTTCACAAACTCTACACCTTAGTCAAAATATGTGGCTTGGCCATTTCGCTACATTCACATCGGCGTAAGGTGAAAAATCAATTCACTGTTCATTACTTTTGTGTTATACAATAGTTCTTGTAGTAACGAACGGCCAAGCCACATATTTTGACTAAGGTGTAGAGTTTGTGAAGTTAGGCCTTGTAGAGTTAGGGCGTGTAGTGTTAGAAGCTTGGCTCTACATGAGATCTGATAACTTTTTGACAGTGCGAGTCATATGGGCTCGTCTTGGCAACATTTTACATGAAAATGTTTTTGGTGGGATTTCATTTCTTTTTGTAAGTTGTTTGTAATTTTTTTTTTCTTCTTTTTTTGGGGTGTATTTCTTGCACATCAGAGACGCCTTTTTTATAGCCCACTCTCTATCTTTGCCTTTTTTTTTTTAAATTGATACTTTGTCTCAGCCCCCTGGTCTCATACAAACTCCCATCCCCTAGTTTAACGGGTTGGGGGATGAAAGTTACAAGTTTTATAATTTTTTTGTTGTTTGTGTGCTAATACTAGCTTACATACAAAATTTCAGCTTTCTAGGACATTAGAAAATACCTTAATAATTTTGATGATCATCAGTGAGTCAGTGACGAAATCAGCGTTTTTTAGATATAAATAAAATCTGAAGTATAAAAGCTAATGTAATTAAAACTTAATATGTTCAATAAGTCCGCTATTGACAATATATCCCGAAAATTTTGTTGATCTAGCATAATCCAAACCCAAGTTATGAGGGTTCAAAAAAACGACGAAGCGCTTCGAGAAAAGGTAGGTAGTGCCCGTGCGCTTCGCTTGGCTCGTCTTGGCGGGGGCACTACCGTGCCCCCAGAACTAAGTCACAAAATTAACCTTTATTAACACCGCTTAGATTTTTTATTACACTTTTTTTGCGATTTCGAAAACAAGGTGCGCATGGGTCTTTGTTGTCCCCACGGGCCGACTAGGGTTAACGCTAATAAATAAACTCGTATCTCTTTTATGGTCAGTTTTAAGAGGTAAAAGATCGTTAAGAGTTGAAATCCATTAACGTAATCATTCGAAGTCAATAATGTCATAGTATCATGCTAAGGTTTTTATAGTTGAGTTTGAGACTTATAAGAAATGCCTACAATGTAAAATGAACCTTAAAACATTGTTTTAAGTGAGCACAGTGCCAACAATAAAGGTTAATTGATTTTTAATCATCATGAAAACGAGAATTAATTTTGATTTCGCCAAGTAGGTAGTTCGATTTATCGTATTAGGATGTGGTTTGATTAAGATTTTATATCAAAGTGAGTTTTAATGTACTATTAATTCTTGAAGACCAGTTTGGTTATAAATCTTGACTTATTTATTTCCAATAATTCCAATACAATGAACTGTTTTAAAATCATGAGCGTGGGCGTTTGCTTCTGAGTTGTTTATGCGATTCATTTTTTACAAATTTTCTAAGACAAAAAATACCAAAAATTCCGTCACATACTTCTAATATCTAACAAAATAAAGAAATCGATTATCCGATGAAATGTAAGCAAACATTATAAATCAAACGGGAATAACCAAGCTTTGTTTCGCCTCAGGTATATGTAATCAAAATCAGGGTTGGCAATCGTAACCTTTCGGTTAGTCTACTTTGGTCAAATCATTGTATTTTGTTTCTTGGCGAACTAGAAATAAGATTAATCGATGTTAGGATAAGTTATATGAACTTTTTATTTTAAAAAAAAGCTATCATAGCTCAACAGAAGCAAAAAACAAAAGTAGAAAATTAGCTCCCAAGATAAGTTCTTCGTGAAAGAAACTCATCAAATCATGTAACACAGAAACTCATCAAAGTATTTCAAAGTGAAACTTGTGAGTACATAACATATTTTAATTTTAATAAAAATTAAAAAAGTATCTTTTTGACAACCCTAAAATGAATATGTAGTTTTATTCTCGCCCTAAGCTATACATTGCTTATTACAATATTTTGATCAAAGTTGGTCTATTTATTTAAACCAGTCAAGATAATTTATTTCCAGTTAATTGTCATTCTAGATAAGTTTTTGTAGACAAGCAAGTATGAAATTAATTAAAAATACTTGTTTCTAAATCACAAGTTGTTATTGTAACTGTAGCCTTTGATTTATTTGAACTATCAATTTTTAATATTATGTAGGGTTTGTCTAAAAATTAATTTTGCCAAATAAAATGAAATAATACTGTTTCAGTGACACTACGTAAAGACGGCATTACGTCAAGTTTATTAATGCAACATCACCCTTCATCTTTGATGAACACCAAATTATTCTGAATAACATTTTTAATTCAATTATGACTTTAAAGTTTAGGGCTACTTCTATTATGCGTTTCGCATCGAATAGTTTTAATAATAGTGACAGTTTTTTTTTCACAAATCTATATTTTTACAAAACCATTGAAAGTTTCACATTGTTGAATAAATTACTTTTAGGTGTATAGCAATTTTGCTCGTCACGTGTATGCTGATTTATATTATGCTTTTAAATGTCATACCAAGTCGTAGTTATGCCATTAAACCAGTGTTCGTTTTGAACGATATCATCATCAGCCTATACATATACGTCCCACTGCTGGGCACAGGCCTTACCTCAACTATGAGGTGGTGCGAGCCATACTCCACCACGCGGGCTCAGTGCGGATTGGTGGAGGGGTGTGTGTAAGGTAAGTGACCAACCTTACTGTCAGATGTTATTAAGCCGCCCGAGGGCCTCCGACCAGGCTTAACGACTAATATCTATCGATATTAACCGGGACCAACAGCTTAACGTGCCTTCCGAAGCACGGAGATGCTTGTAAATAGACGTCACTTGTATGGTCAGAATGGTCACCCATCCCAAACATGACCGCGCCGTAGGTTGCTTAACTTTTGGTATCACTACCAAAGCGCTGCAACCACTGCGGGACAAGCACCTCACCTTGAACGATATGCTTATCGTATGTTATGAAAAATAACTATGCTAAAACAGTTATGCCAAACTATTTTCTGCCTAAAAACATGTGACCGAAAGGGCTCCTAGCTAAAACATAGCAAGTTGTTCTCATATCTGTATCCTTTGATTATCCAATAAACTTATAACAAACTTACAATACCCCGCTTTTTCTTCGGGAAAGAAAAAAAAAACACGTCTCACACAAAACTGCAACTTCAATAACGCTATGCTCCGAGTCCAAGAAACATTTAACCATTCCTTTTGCCCATCTGCCGCTAAATCTCAGTTATATAAATAACCGCAGAATTCAATCTGAGGAGTCCGTTATAAAATAAGCGAGGTCTGACTGTCAGCGGTTAACCACGTCAGGTGAGAGCGGGTACACATTAGACGACGAGCGTCCAATGTGTGCGTTAGCGTTAAGCGCGCGTTTTTATATTACGCTTATCCGGAAGCGCGCGCTTGCATGTGTACAATTCAACAGACAACCTCGTTAGTGTAGTGGCAAAGTTTCTGCCTTACATCTGAGAGGTCCTGGGTTCGAATCCCACGTCGAGCGAAAATCGATTCTGAGTTTTTCTGTCATGAATTTCTTAAAAACTCTCGGAGTCGGGAAGTTGGCGGTGTTACACCCGTGCCTCGGAGAGCACGTTAAGCCGTTTGTCCTGCGCCTGATCTCTCTCCGGTCATGTCGGATTGCCGTCTAACTGAATTTTGAGAGTGATTGAGTAGTGAGTGCACCTGTGTACCTATTGCGCTCACACTTGTGCACTATAATATCTCCTGCGTAGTTGGCTGATCTCTGTTGAGATTGGCCGCCGTTGTCGAAATCGGCCAGGAAGACTACACTTCAACAGGACTTCATGGTTCTCGAAACGCGCGTTATCAAAGCGCGCGTTGGAAAGCGCCCAATGTGTACCTGCTCTAAACCTCGGATTTGAAAGTTAACGCATTTTGAAGTCGGTGATACATCAAATGGTTTGGAGACTTTAAAAAGCTTGATGGTAGTATGAAGTGGAATGTTGGGAATCGAATGTGAGTTTATGATTTATGCATTCGTCATTTTTGTAACTGAAAGAGATGCAGAAAAATATTTCCTGTTTCTGTGTCTTTAAATTCATACTAAGACATAATTTATTTTTGTATAGACATTTATTATACGTATCAGTTGAATAGCACCTAGTAAGTCATTGTATTCATCAGCCAGCGCACATATGCGATATACTGTCGCATAGGGCCCCGATATTTGATATAGACTTAGTTAGGTCATAGATTAGAATTCCGCGTTGCTAAAAATGGCCTTTTGACGTTTGATTACCTGACTGACAAAGAAATAAAACAAAATAGATTTTTGCCGATAATTTTTTTTTCAATGTTTTTTATGGTATGAAGGAGTTATTAAAACCTAACGCAAATCAATCAGCATTAATTTAATAATATTAAATAAATGTACAACAACATCACGTACATCTGATTCCGTGGTAAGTAGCTAAAGCACTTGTGTTACAGATATCAGAATCATCAGTGGTATAACAAATGAACTTAAATAAATTCATGTAACACTCAGACCAGTACAAACAGACATGATCATGCACACAAATGTTTGTACCGTGCGGGGATCGAACCCGCGACCTCTTGGTTAATAGTCAACTTCTTGACCATTTCACCAAAGTGGTCTTTAAGAATGTTCTTCACAATTTTATAAAACACAATATTAAAGTGTTCTTATTAAAGACCACTATTATATTTTAATAATCGCATCGCCACGAGTGCCGCACCTCCCACTTATCAGCGAATGTTTAAATTTCAGAAAATCGCAGCCTTTCTAAAAAAACGTACTGCTATCTCAATGCTAATATATTCTAAATTGGCTAGATGATACCGCCAATCGTTGACATACTTTTTATCATCTGTCAAAATGGTCTGCCTCCATAGATTTTGTATGGGAATACATGATCGTGACGTCACAATCATGTATCAGAAATCGGAGTCAATTGACCGAATATTTATTGAGTTTTGTGTGAAGTGAAGTGAATACAACCAGTTCTTAGAAATAAACTGGTTGTATTCACTTTATAGGGGCTATGTTTTTTTTAAACGCCATGGTCTTGAAAATATTTAAGATAGGTGTCATCATGCCAATTCTATTCCTTTCAGCATCACCAATCCAAACAGCCCAAAGTGTTTGGTTCACGCTTGTCCGTTTTTTGGTCTGTTTGCGTTACCTGTTGACTGCGAGCTTTGAGCATTTCCACATTAGCAGCTGTGTGCAATATCTTCATATCGATACTTAATATAATAATAATATCATTATCACTTACTTAATATAATATCATTTATTTCAGAAAATCAAATCCATATGAGTTAGTTAATGCACTGTTTTTTTTTTAAATTGTCTATCAGCTAGGTTATGCTAGATTCACGAGGTTAGCGGTTCACACCCGTGAACACAAACGGAGGCAACAATATAGATACTTACCGTCTCTCTCTTCATAACCGGAAGCTTTGACTGGCAGAAAATGCCTTTTATCGCCTTTTGGACGATCTTTTTAATGAATAAATAAATAATAATTTTAGCCAGTTGTGCGTTATACTACACAATATTGTATGGTGCGTTGATAACGTCCTCATAAGCTTCAAACACGGTGGTATTGCGTTAAATGGAGAGTATGCCATTTGAATTCTTAGATTCTGAATAATATCTGTTGAGATTGTATGAACGATAAATTATGGCGTTTCTTATCCATTATTTTCAACCCAGAAAAAAGGTAACTACAAAAATGGCTAACTAATAACCGTTAAAAAAAAGGCCAGCGGATTAGTCAGGAGTCAGAGGCGCTAGAATCAGGTAGATACTGACGGTAACGGCACTATTTTTATGTTAAGTAAGGAATAAGATTCTGATCATAGATCTTAGTCATTTTCCTTCTAAAATAATTTTGAATACATACAGACTATCGATATTCAATATTTAACGATTCTACAAAATAATGGACAACACTAGTGTAGAAACTCACCATGTGTGATGAATCGAATAAAGCTAACAGTGAAAACGGTAAATGATTTTAATAGTTTTGCACCCGATCCACAAAGCAATTCCCTAAACCGATTCGAAAGGTGTTTGCTGGTTATTTTGAATTGAATTTCATACTTGTAGATGCAATAATTTTACAAATTCAATGTTAGCACTATGTAACTGAATAGACGTACAAATCTAATTATTTGACGATTTTTGGGAAAATCTGCACATATAATATAACAATGGTATGCTGGGTTTAACCATTTGTGATAACAGTCGGTATAGTTGATGGAATCAGGCGTTACTTTACGGAAATCCATGACTGAAGCTGAAAAAGAGGATTATTTTGCTTTAAGTTTCCACTAAACGAAAAGCGCTGGAACCCCAATACATCCAACTGTAACCACCTGAAAAACTAGAATTGGAAGTCGCAGGACTTACAATACTGCTCACAACGTGACACAGAAGATGCACCTGGAATCACAACACTGACACCAACAAAACACTCGACACGTTTCGCCACTACACGTGGAACGTGACACGTTCCTTAGGAGATGTTGTCGCTTCGACAAACGCTCGTTGTCTGTCTGCGAGACCGTGGCTACTGACGTTACGTTAAAGTCTATCTACAAAAGTAAGTCTCGTGACGTTACGAGTTGCGACCTCGCAGTCACTTTCGCTGGGAACCGACTATCACCTTTACATACTTACATAAGTCACTCTTTACCCGATCAAAAATAAGACAAAAATGTAACGAAAACTCAACCCAGAAAATACGTAGTCATTTGACTTAGTCATCATTTATAACAAAATCATAATCCAAATATATTAAAATCAAAGTCGCCTGACTGATTGACATAGTGATATGTCAACGCACTGCTTAAGCACTGGGCGGATCGGGCTGAAATTTGACACGCAGATAGCTACCATAATGTAGGCATCCGCTAAGAAAGAATTTCCCGAAATTGAAATAAGACACTTTTTAACGGATTATTTCGCGATTTATTTGCATTTTATTTGAACTGAACGTTTCGAACTATTTCGAATTGAAACGACGACTAACAACTTAGTTTACCTGTGACCACGGACGCTGAAAAGCGTCCGAAACGTCAGGTTAAAATAAATTCTGTTCGCGTAAACCGAAGAAACAAATATTTCCCGAAATTCCCACAGGAACGGGAAATATACTCAGACGAAGTTGCGGGCGACAGCTAGTCACATAATAAGGATCAATTTGAGCATAAACCGACACGACGTTGCCTATTTCACCTAACGTAGGCCCGCGTTCGCTCAATTAATTCCCAATCTAATATTGACTGACGTTATCTGCCATCAGTCCAAGATCTGATGGGAGATTCCTGATGGTATGCTACATGTTCTTACAGCCGTGTGAAGATGTATCCTAGTCGGGTTTAGTGGGTACGAGAGTGGTGGAGAGGTGATGCGTGAAGAAATTTGTTAGTTAGATTAGAAGATTCTTGTCGAATTTAGAATGCAAGAAAAACAAGAATGACACTTTTGTAACACAAGACTGTGTGAATATAAGTGTTATTATTGCCTTTGATCAGTTGTTTAGTAAATGTATATACTGTGTAAATGTTTTAGTTACATTTGTAACTTAATTTAAGGGCCAGTGATCTCGATGATCATTTTTATAATAATTCTACTTTAGTGTAGGTACCGATAGTGAGTTTTGATCTAGTTTCTATCATAATAACTTCATGTAAATTCTCAATTAGGTTTTTAAAAAAAGAGGCTAAAAATTTATGACTTATGAAAGACAAGACAATGCTGTTGTAAAACTTGTAAGTAGGATTCGATTCACCAACAACATAAATTAATGAGGTATTAAATTCCATGTTACTTGTCCTATTTATTGTATTCGCCTCGTATTTATCAGCTACAGAAGCATTTAAGTAGTTAAATTAGCAGGAAAACACTGTTTGAGCTTCACAGACAACTGATGATACTAGACGCCACACGTTATTAATGGCTGCAAATAAGCAAGGAAAGATCAAACTCAAAATATGCTTATTTACTCGTATTTTTTTTATAAAATAAATAAATGAAGTTGGTTTGAACACAAATGTAACACAATTGGGTAATGTAAAGCTGCGCATTCCTACTTTACTGTGACTGTGTAATAAATATCTTAAAATACAGTTTCACTCGTATCACTGAAATCTTTTTCTTTCAAATTTGCCATTTTACCAGTTGGCTAAGCGTCGTCTAGTTATAGTGTTAAACGTTGCATTCATCATGTAAACTTTATGTCGTAAAGCTGCGTGATTGAATGGATTTCAAATCAAATCTTTATTTTTTCTAGAACATGGTTCATAAATGGTGTCACAATTGCTATAAATAAGCCAGCACATTCCATTGATCTTATCAACGTGCAAATTTTTAAAACATAGCAAGCGCAGATATTGAAATTTAAATATTACAGTTATATTTTAATATTTATTTAGTAAAATTGTTTGGCTTTGTTCAGTCAAAGAAATAGCTGTTTGATTGAACGGCTTTTTAGCCACTTGGCTGCGACATCTATAAATAAATAAATAAATAAATATTTCACAACAATCACACCATTTCCCTAGCCCCAAATTAAGCTACGAGGCTTGTGTTATATGCACTATACAAAGGATAAACATACTTAAATACTTTATTTTTGTAAATAAATACATATTATACATAGAAAACACCCAGACCAGTACAAACACACATGTTCATGCACACTTATGCTTGTACTATGCGGGGATCGAACCCGCGATTCTTGGTTTTAGAAGTCCGACATGTGGACCACTGCACCAAGCGGTCGTCGAATCTACCTCTATACTCCTAAGCTGTCTGCACCCAGTTCCCCCGAGACGGCAGCATTCCGGCAGTCCGGTCCTTGGCCGGATTACCCGAGTGTCACTTTGTTTAACTTAACACCAGATTAATTGGTCATAAATTAAACGACAATCGCCTCAGTAAATAAGGCAGTGCTTGCAACATCTGCAGTGTTTTACGTTTCGCAGGATTAAGGCGACCAAGTGGAAAAGAGGTGAGGAATGCAATGTTACCGAAGCAGATATAACTATTAGTATTGCATTAGTTTAATCATGGGAAAAATATAGAAAAGGCAACAGGTACTTTTTCTCTTACCTAGTAAAGTCCGTACAAGATTGACCTTTCATACTTTAAAAGGTTAGTCTATTACTTAACTCTTAGTTAACATGACATTAAAATAAAATATTCGGAAGACGCAAGAGCAATGGTTTAACATGATTTCTGTGATTCCGTGACGTGATATTATGTCCACCAACATTTTACTTCATTTTACTTTTGGAGTAGTACCCTTGCAGATAAACTAGAAAATAACCTAGAATAAAATATAGAAATCATTACCACTTGATGTAGCAACAAATCTTAATCATATTTAGATGTGTTATTATCATTGTCATACCTCCAGCATTTTGCTAAATAAATCAACTATGTTAGTATCTAAGTAGTTCGTAATTCCAAGTTGTATCTCAAAGGTGGTAAAAGGCTTCATATTCCGAAGAAAAAGCTAAACAAGAAATCCCTTAGCCCATTGCCAAACGGAAAAACTATGGTTTTATTAACACCACTCATTCTCGTTTCAAAAAGAGGCCAGACTGTTTCGTTCCTTTAAATCGCGTTCCTCAATCGGGATTCTACGCGAATCTAAAACGTTACTCCAGAGGCGTTACTCCACGTTTCGTTCTAATTTTTGTATCTAGCCAGCCCCTTCGCTCGCAAGGCCAAGGTTGTAAGAGTGACAAGGATGGCTATATCCGATACTAGGGACAACGGCTTAGAGAGTAAGAGAGCAGATACTCGTTGTTTGTTTTTTCAAGCGATGTTTTCCCCTTGTCACATAAATTCCCCGTGTTTATCCGTGAAAGGAATTGTTAAAATTCAAACGGAAGCCCGAAAAGGCCCTTTGAAAGGGGAATTAAATTTTTATTTTTCTGCGTTTTAGACAAATTTTACAAATTTCGGTTTTTAAATGCCACCGTTTGTGTATATGTACAATTACACCCATAAGAAGGTGTGAGTTAATTTAATTTTGACGTGGTTTTGACAAAGTTAGGGTCAGGTTAGCGCTGCCGTACTGGTACATTAGGTTTTAAAATCTTACTGGAAAACACTTCCTTCAACTTGTCATCATAAAATAAAATTATGGTTTTGTTAATTCTAAAAAAATGTGACAGTTGGATGCGTTTTAGAAATCCTCTAAGATTAATAATAATAGCGATAGGTCGCTAACTTGATAGAATCTGCAAGAACTGATCTTATAAACTCGTTGATTATCTCATACAAATTCACACAGTACATAAAAAGGCGCGACATAAATCGGACTGCTTTGCAACTATCACGCGCAAGCGCTGCGCTTCCATGTTACACACGCGACAGCCCCAACATTATCCTACCGCGTTGATGGACCGCTGGGACTCCCCTGTGCTGGTACGCTGGATTACACTGCATGCAGTTAAGTAGTCCAGAGTGCCAGGCCAGCACTCCCCAAGGTTATGTTTTTTTATTACTAAGACAAATTTTGAAGTTATTCTATACTAACAAAGTATGGATCTTAACTGAAATAATTGCAATTATATTTATTTTAAAAAATACAACACAATCTGTATTACTTTGTGTATGTAACCAAAAAAGATTTTCAAATAAACAGTTTAGGTTTCCCCCTCAGAGAGGCAATGTGTCTTAGGCGACTGCACCTGCCTAAATTGCAGGCCATTAATTAGTTGCTCAGTTCCTGGGATCTGACAAGACTTAATTAGGACGAAAAAGAGAATGAATAAAAATGGAATGCATGCATTGAAAAGCATGTACAACATTTTCGTAAATAGTGCGAATCCCTTAAAAGTCTTGAAATGTGAAAAAATATTCCCATAAATAAAATCTGGTTCCAGTTAAAATTCCCATAGCAAAATAGAGCTCGTAGTTAAATGGGAAATTCGAAAAACGTTTTTTATGCTATGCTGTGATCTTTAGAGCGTCGGAAAATGCAAGGCCGTTGTCTGGTACTAAACCAAATGTGCAGTTGATATACTGTTTTGCTTGGTGCAGTGGTCCACAGGTCGGACTTCTAAACCAAGGGTCGCGGGTTCGATCCCCGCACAGTACAAGCATAAGTGTGCGTGAACATGTGTGTTTGTACTGATCTGGGGGTTTTCTATGTATAATATGTATTTATTTACAAAAAAAAGTATTTAAGTATGTTTATCCGTTGTCTAGTACCCATAACACAAGCCTCGTAGCTTAATTTGGGACTAGAGAATTGGTGTGATTGTTGTGAAATATTATTTTTATTTTATTTATAACAGAGTTACCGCCGCATATCAGCCTAAGACAACTTTACCAACAGCATTATGACTGATCATCCAAATAGGCAGTTTAATTAAATTTATGTAACAACAGTTTGTTGAATGGACTATTAGCGACAAATGATACAGCCGATGTACCGACAATGGGCCGCAGGGCGCCCGTTATTGTCCATGTCAGGCACGCAGCGGGGCGCAGGCGCAGTGTAGGGGATTGTAGTAGGTGCAATCGTAACAGGTTTTCAGTTGTAATTGTGTTGAAAGGTCTCTGGTATAATGCGAATTTTGAGGAGGTGCGTGGATTTAGATGCCATGAAAACCGTTTATTACGCTGTGTGCCATTCGATACTCACATACTGTATGAGAGTCTGGGGTGGGGCTGCGAAGACTTTCATGTTAGAGCTGAAAATGGCGCAGCGTGGTATTTTCAAGGGAAAACCAATTTTGTACCCCACAAATACCGTATTTATAAAGATGTTGCGCGTGAGGCAGCTGTACATCTTAACTGCTTCTTCCCTAGATATTCAAAGATCTGCCCCGCACCTAGAAAACTTTGACATCATCATTAGACGTCGTATCTATAGACTGCCTGTGCCCGCTGCAAAGACATGTTTTGCGAAGCGATTTTCCAGATACTGACAGGTTGTAACCTACAACAACATGACAGCGTTATGCAATTTGAAGAATTGCTCTGTAAATGGAGTAAAAAAACGCGTCACACGGTTACTCTGCTCTCTCGAGTACACAAACTGAATCAATGATTTGCAAGAGATAACCTTACTCATTCATTCTCTCTATCACACACACACACATGCACACACATATGCACTACGCTTACACATACATCACATATAAACTCACCACACAAACTAAAACACGCACTAAAAGTGCCAAATACCTCAGATTAATAATCCTTACTGGTCTCTCAAGATACAGGCATAGCTTAGTTTGAGAGCCTCTGGTAACATATGAGATTTTATGGCTTTTTCTTTTTATAATTTATTATGAAATACCTGAATGTTTTTAGCGGTCAAAAACAGAGGTTAGATGGTAACATGATTAAAGAACACACACCTTCAATAGACATTGAAATTGGAAGACACCCTAATTTTATTAGAGAAGGTAGTTGGAAAATTCCACCAGCTTGAGATCCTGCTTTAGCTAAGACCTAAGCTAGACCCCGCACTGTAAGATCCCAGGATAATTTTACAATTTTAATTCGTTCGTTTTGTGTAAATAAGAACGATACTTTATATTTTTGAGTGATGGTAATTAACATTTTTTTCAAAACTATGTAACGACAACTTACACCTTAGTCTACCTCTGACCACGGACGCTGAAAAGGGTCTGAAACGTCTGGTTAAAAATGTAAATAAATCGCGAAATAATCCAAAAAAAATTGAATCATTTCCAAGATTAAAGAATCAGAGAAAGACA
Organism: Pyrausta despicata; assembly: GCA_963921415.1. Classification (NCBI taxonomy): domain Eukaryota; kingdom Metazoa; phylum Arthropoda; class Insecta; order Lepidoptera; family Crambidae; genus Pyrausta; species Pyrausta despicata. The sequence goes on along the minus strand of OY992859.1, from coordinate 1,215,303 downwards.
GGGAATCGTACTAAGCCACACTTATCACTAAGCCTTCTCATAAAGTTTATTTTGAAAAAGAAGGCGATACTAGTGATTTTTTGCTGGAAGCCCGATCACGTAAGCATGCATAGCGAATGTTCGCATAATTCCTCTTGAATGTGGTAAATGAAGTATCTGCATGTCCTATTTTGGTGAAATTTGAACTGTATTTAGGTATCCAACCAATTATTATAACTAGGAATAATAATGTTCTCGTAACAAAAACTCAACTGCAAACAACCAAGATCTGCCTTTGCAAAACCAAGAGGTCGAGAGTAAAACATCGCTTTATAACAGCTGCGCCTAAGATATATTTTCTGGCGTCTGTATCTGCCTACTGCCATAATATTTTTACACCCTAACAGTGTCTGTATGTGATCATTTCACGGATGAAAGCTGACGAGCGCGCCAGAAAAGACCCTCTCGATGCCAACGTGTCACGCAGACAGCTGGGTCTCAGAAGAAGGCGATTTGCTCGCTTTGACTAAGGGCCGAGGGGCCCTTAGTTTTAGGGGTTCTTTCTGCTTACGAAAGAACCCGGCCTGCATAAGAGGCTTGGCATAAATGAGTCAGACGTTGACGTGACATGGTAGAGTCCAAACGGGATCCCATGCCACGCCGCTATACGAAGAGGGTACGCTGCAGGTTTTTGGTGGATATGCTTGTCGGGTCACAGCAACTATTAGTGCCACATGACAAGAGAGTCCCACATAAGCATAGAGTTCTACAGGCTACATTTCGGGGAGTGTGCGAAGGAATTGCACGAATTAATTCCACCAGCCCTTTTTCACTACCGGGACACAAGACGCAGTTGAGGTCTACACCCTAATGTAGTAGACATACCTACATCACGTACCAAACGTTTTGCATCAACTTATGCGTGCGACTAGGGAGTGGAATTCGCTGCCGCCTAAAATATTTCCGGAACTTTACGATTTGGACGCTTTCAAGAAAGAAGTGAATAGGCTGTTAATACCAGACATGATCCATCTTCGGTCACATCGTCGCTTAACATCAGGTGAGATCGCGGCCAAATGTCTGGTTATACATATTGAAAAAAAAACCCTTTCGTCTCCCCCGGGACGACTGGTATTCGTAAAGCATTTTCCCTGCGAGAAAAAAAAGTGAAGCTAATGGACCTACTGTTACAGGCTCACACTGTGGTGCGGGTGCTGCTGACAAATTGTTGACAAAAGTGATGATAGGAATGGTTGCAGAAATCGCTTTGTTGTTTATTGATTTGGAAAGTATGAGAATTCTTATTGGAATATTGTTATTGGAATGGCAACAACAGTGCTATGATAACAATCTAATTTCGTACCATTTTTGTTTATAACTAGAAAATTTGGCTCAATGGTTTAAGACTAATGTTTGATAATTTTTAATAATACCATCGTTAGTAATGTTTTGTTACATGTTTCATGAAAAGAACTTATAAAGACAACAGTGGTTCTTAAAGTTACTAAGCCTTCACGAAAACTTCTCTATTAGCTTTTAATAAAAAAATACATAAATATACTGTAAAATTTAAACTTGACATTTTGGAGCCTTTTCAGGGTCCGAGGTCACAGATAGACTAAGGTATTAGTTGTCATTACATAGTTTTGAAAATAATGTAAACTACCATAACTCAAAAATATAAACTATCTTGAGATCTTGCAGTGCGGGGTCTAACTTGAGTTTTGGCTAAAACAGGATCCCAAGCTGATCGAATTTTCTAACTATTTTCTCTATTGAAATTAGGAAGTCTTTACTTTCAATGTCTATTGTTCGCGTAAGCCGAAGAAATTTAAGTTGGTTGGTAGGCGTTCAAAAGAAATAAATCCTTATATTAAGTATGTACCAATTTATCCCAAGTCTTATATTACAATCATATCATTTCCCACAGGACACTCGCATCTGGTTCGATATCACAATCGGGCGCTACCCTGGTAGGTCATTGTTGGCGATAATTAGTTTTTGTTACTCACATCGTTGCCGACTTGTTAATACTTATGTAACATTTTATTTTTTTAAATTATTTTTCGTGGTAAGCATTCACGTTGCAAACTGATGATAATATTTATTGCAGTAGAAAAAATCTACTGTCAGAGGCGGGAATCGAACCCGCGTCCATGAAAATCTAGAACGTGTGCCGAATACTAGAAATGCACTGTCAACCGTCTGGCCGCAACCTTGACAGCAAGTGTTTATTCTCATTTCATCAGTCTATATACGTCCCACTGCTGGGCGCAGTGGGCTGCGACGCGTTAGCCCACTTCGGTTGAAAGGGCTCTGAGCCATTTCTTTTGGTTAACCAAATTTTACAACGCACTACTCATCGTCACACAATATGCTACTAGTGACTCAGATTACGCGTAGAGTAAAACTGGTACACGATAATGTTGAGTTGTAAATTAATTTAGTAGAACAAAATTCAAGACGACCGAACGCATCGTCAGTGCAAGCTCTGTTTTTCTCAATTGTTTATACTTAGATATTTTTTTTCTCTATGGATTAAGACTAATATTTGAGTTAAATGACTATAGGCCTCACCTCAACTATGAGGTGGTACAAGCCATTCTTCACCACGCGGGCTCAGTGTGGATGGTGGGGGGTGGGTGTAATGTAAGTGACCAACCGTACTGTCAGATGTAATTAAGCCGCCCGAGGGCCTCTTACCTAGCCTAACGACTAATATCTATCTCATTATCCGGAATCAACAGCTTAACGTGCCTTCCGAAGCACGGAGATGCTTGTAAATAAACTAGTAAAATAGTTAGAATGGTCACCCATCCCAAACATGACCGCGCCTTAGGTTGCTTAACTTTTGGAATCACTACCAAAGCGCTGCCACCACTGCGCCACAAGAACCTTACTTTCTTATTATATTACAAAATCTCACATCACCAACACACCTATGACGAAAACTTTGGTGTAATGGTCAAGGAGTTGACTATTAACCAAGAGGTCGCGGGTTCGATCCCAGCACTGTACAAACATTTGTGTGCATGAACATGTCTGTTTGTACTGGTCCGGGTGTTATAGTATTTATTTAGTTTATCTGTAATACTTCTGTTGTTTCTAATATCTGTAACACAAGTGCTTAAGCTACTTACCACGGAGTCAAATCAATGTATGTGATGTTGTTGTATATTTATTTATAATCATATTTGTATTTATACCTATCCGATTCCCACAGGACTCCGCATCTGGTTCGATATCACAATCGAGCCCTAACCCGGCAGGTCATTGTTGGAGATAATTAGTTTTTGTCACTCACATCGACAGCTCACAATGGCCCCCACTTGTGACCGGCTTATCAAAGAGAATATTATTTCAAACGCCCCTGTCAATGGAGCCAAACTTGGTGAACGTTAGAAACGTAGAAGAGTACGCTTCATCTTTATGAAAAACTAACTGTGCCCTGCGTGTGTAACCTACGAGTCCTACAGGTAACGTGAAGGTTAAAAACCTATGTTTTGTTATTCCAAGTTATAATCAATCTATGTTTCAAGTTCAGGCTAAATCGGTGCAGTAGTTTTAGTGTGAACGAGTTAAAAACATACAGACATATTTGTACAATAACAACTACAACTGGTTATATATTTACAATAAAATTGTGTTCATATTTTCTGCACTTATAAGCCAGTTTACTTCTTTAAAATTGTTTTAGCTTAAATCTATTACACTGGTAGTCTGATGCCATTAGATTAGCTGTGAATAGCGGTCTGTACCAAGCAGACCATGGAGGAGCTTTTAGTGTGGTCGTGATCCTCAGCATTGAGAGATCAATGAAGAAGAGTCCAATACGACAGCTATATCTGCGAAACCGTTCTACGAGTAGAGGACAGTTACATTTGTTTTCCTTTTTTTGAGCAATTCAGACATTTGGCCACATTCTTACCTGATGGCAAGTGACGATGTTGCCAAGGACGGATTATGTGTGTCTGTGTATATATGTCTATGTATGTCTGTAACAGCCTATTCTTTCTTCTCTTGCAAAGATTCAAGTTATATTGTAAGAGGAATACTTCAGCCTGCAAAGAATTTCAATTCGTTTCCAATTAGCTACACGCAATAACAAGTAAAAATTCAGTTTTTTAAGTAAATTAATTACAAAAAAAACATAACTTACCATCATTGTCGAGGTCACAGTAAATGTGTGGTATCGCCAGTTCTTTTGATACGAGTATTACTGCAATAAAAATAAAGAAACTGTCTTTAATTTTCCAGTACCAAAATCTATAAAATTATCACTTATTTTAAAGTGCAATTTTACCGATTCTATGTTTACATCTTTCCCAAGGCCCTGTGCCCTAAAATCCAGTTTGCCATGAATGAAATTACAGAAATCGAATAAGGTAAACACACGGCCAACAAAAGCAGGCTCGAAAAAAGCTAAATTGAATTCAAATTGGGTCTGTTGGCATTAGATATAGACATAGTGCGGTAACATTCAGAAGGATCGATGTTACTTGAACACGGAAAAAAACTGAGTTAAGCTCATAAAACAGTTTTTTTTTCGAAAAAAGAATGCACTAATTAAAAAACAGGCATGAAATTAAAACATACTTAAAGAAAAACGGACTGCCACAGGCAGGACTCGAACCCACAACTCTCGCAGGCAAGGCAATTGCTCTCCCAATTGAGCTACCGCCGTGACACTAAAAGAAAAATAATAAAGAAATTTGCATTGTCAATGCTAAAACATTGAATGACATAAAAAAGTCATTATTACTCAAGCATATCTAATAGATTCGAGAGCACGAACCTAGAAGTTAGGTTATGTTATTTACAAGTTAGTTTAGTTAGGGGTTGAGTCTAGTATATTCCAACGTACCATTTTTAGGCAGTTCTAATTACATTATGCTATAATGAAAAGCTTGTTACCATAATTATAGCTCTAAGTGGCTCTAATAAGATTTTCATGTTAGTTTTGAGTACGCCTGCCGATTTCTCGTACGTTTGTGATTCAGCCGAGGGACTTTTTGAAGGAAAGTCGTATAATAATTTGAAGTAACGTTTTTTGTCGGGAGGTGTCGGTCTGTGGCAGCAGATAAAGCTGTGATTGAATGAAAACAGAACGTGTTATACCGTTGCAGTAAGTTTTAGATGAGAGTTGTATATTTAATTCGATATTTGTTTCTTCGGTTTACGCGAATTGTAGAAAAAATGTAAAAAAACGTGAAATAATCAGCAAAAAAGTGTATGATTTCAATATTTAGTTCAATGACGTATAAAACAACATGATTTATTATTTAGTTGAAAATGATAATCATGTATTAAAAAAAAGAAATTACAGAAAATTATTAGAAGAACGCATTATATTGACTGTCACTAATATCAGATGAAAAAATGAGCTATCCGAAAGCAATGTTTTCGAAACTCGTATAAAAAACATTGAATGTTACGTCATATTCTCAATATAGATAGATTCACACTTTATTGTACAACACAAAGCAAAATCACAGACAAGTTTAACACAGAAAAATGTACAATTAAGGTGCTCGTATCGCTTGTAGCGATCTCTTCCAGGCAACCTTCGGTTAAAGGAACATTAAATTAGCAGAAAGGGGAAATTTGAGCAAAATACATATGGAAACACGATTTTTACGAAACAACTAAGATATATTGGACTAAACTTTAATACATCTGCTTAAACTCATACGTATTATGTGTAAAAGCATTCCTTTGCCATCAGCCGGTCTCGCGGTGCTAGGGCCTAAAAATATGATTGAGGTACCGTTAAGATCTCAGCGAGTAGACTGGGCTAACTCTAACATTTGTTCGCACGTGAATGCGGATGAAGTCATGGGCGGCCGTTATATATGCGTTTTTTGCGGTTAAAATATATTAAATACTTTCAAATAAATAGAATATAACTCACGAAGCTTGCATATCGTTGGGTTCTTAGAATCTGAAATACAGGTGGCAGGAAATTTAAAAGATGAGTCTGAACACACTTTCTGGGAAGCTGTAGTTGTGATATTATAATAAATTGCGAGAATTTATTTACTCATCCTTTGACAAAGAGCTTTGAGACTCTACAATAACATATACGTAGTAAAAGAACCATTTTAAAGATGTTTTGTTACGATTTGCAATTTAAAAGGTGTATTAGAGGCGAAAAATAGTGAAGTTTTGAATCTACCAACATGTCATAGTTGCAATTTTAACATTATTATTTTGACTGGTATTTGTTAAACGCATCACAAGTAGCCCCATGCTCTTACACGACAAATGTTTTGAAGTGGGATGCTCGTTGATGTTGAGAAATCAAAGGATAGGCTTCGAAATGTGTGAAGGTGTTTATTTGCATGCGTTGAAGTAGTCCACGCTAGCTTCAGCAAACATTCCCGATGCACTACAGAACCGAGGTAGCCGCAGCTGCATCTTGAATGCATTATTAAACTGGTCACAAAGAGCGCTGTAAGCGCCTTCTGAGTAAAGCGCGATGAACATTGGGGTGAGACATTATCGTAACGTATTCCTGGCGTCCAAATGTCGGAATCTGACAGTTTTCCCATACAAATTGACAAGATAACGATAGGTTAACGCTACGAATACGTTACGATAGTTGTTCGTGCTCACCCCACAGTAAGCGAGTTGAGGCTACAGTGAGGTGAGCAAGAACATTATCGTAACGTATTCGTGGCGTCCAAATGTCAGAGTCTGACAGTTTCGCCATACAAATTGACCAGTTAACGATAGGTAAACGCTACGAATTCGTTACGATAGTTGTTCGTGCTCACCCCACTGTAGGGTTGGGGTTGTTGTTAAACGAGTTGAGGCTACAGTATGCCACATACGCACTGACTCTAAAGGTTAATAAATAAATAAATATATACAACAACATCACATACATTGATCTGCCTCCATGGTAAGTTGTTTAAGCACATGTGTTTTACTGATAAAATAATCAACAGTGGTGTTACAAATAAACTTAAATAAATACGAATAACACCCAGACAAGTACAAACAGACATGTTCAGCACACAAATGTTTATTCAGTGCGGGGATCGAGCCCGCGACCTCTTGGTTAATAGTCAACTTCTTGACCATTACACCAAAGTGGTCTTCGCAAAGGTTAGTACAATCATTTCGACTTAAACGTTAGCAGCACCTCCGCTGATTGCCGGCTGTTTCGCAAAATGTTACTTCTGTGAACAAACATCCTTTTATCTACATCGGTATAATATCACTAACTTTACTGTTCGCTGCAGACTGCAAACTTCTCAGAGCATCTGTTGCCAGTTTAGAAATTTTTCCTCCAGCATTACCGTAGCATTTTGAACTCTAAACTATTGTAATAACAGTCCAAAATAACGCAGTATGCATAACAAGATGAGTTTTACAACTTTTTTAATGTCAAGCACAAGTTTTGAGTTGGCGAAATTTGAAATTTTGTTTTTAGCTGGCTGGCTCTCTTTTGTTTTGCTATCAAGTTGCCTAAAGTGGGGAATAAGTAACAGAACATGCTGTTGTTCAGCTTGTTTCTGCGTTAAGTGTCGTTTGGTATCCAAAATAAATAAATAATCATAATAATAATAAATAAATATTTCACAACAATCACACCAATCCTCTAGTCCCAAATTAAGCTACGAGGCTTGTGTTATGGGTACTAGACAACGGATAAACATACTTTAATACTTTTTTCTTGTAAATAAATACATATTATACATAGAAAACACCCAGACCAGTACAAAAACACATGTTCATGCACACTTACGCTTGTACTGTGCGGAGATCGAAACCGCGACCCTTGGTTTTAGAAGTCCGACATGACCACTGCTCCAAGCGGTCGTTAATGGAAAAAACCGGTCAAGTGCGAGTTGGACTCACGCACCGAGGGTTCCGTACAAACCTGTAGGTATATAAGTAAAAGTTCACCCATCACGGTTCATCATAAATTTTAATTTAATATCTCAACGCGTTCATAAGATAAGGAGTAGTAATTTTGAAATTTTCAAAATAGACAAAAATATAATAAATATTTTTTCCTATATCTGTACTATAAGACGTGACTTCGTACTAAATTTCAAGATTCTAAGTTTACGGGAAGTACCCTGTAGGTTTTGATTCCCGTGCGAGTTTCGAAAATTTGCGGAAATTTCCGGCCTAAATGGCTGTATCTTTTGATTGCGTTGGCTTGGAAGGTTGATTTTTCTACAGCTTCCAGGGGATAGTAGACCTAAGTATCATATAGAAATTTCAGCTTGATACTTCCACGCGTTTCTGAGAAAAACGGACTTGACAGACGGACGGACGGACGGACGGACAACAAAGTGATCTTATAAGGGTTCCGTTTTTTTCTTTTGAGGTACGGAACCCTAAAAATGGTGGAAAATAGCAAGGATAGGCTTCAAACTTACGCCGCGCTATCACGAGGATTGTACCGATCGACGTTGACAGCTCACATCACATTTTTGAAACACAAGCGAAGAAAACACCAAGTCCCGCCACATTGGCTTTTCGATAAAACCTTTAAACCTATTTTTTTTTTATTTTAATTTTTTTTTATTACTATCTAAGAGTAAGCTTACAACCCTTTGCTTGCCTGCTTATTTATAAAAAAATATATATATATCGCGCCCAAAGATCTTCATGTATAATTTCTTGACAAAGTACAAGCATCACTTAGATTACCAATTAAGTATATCCCAAGCTTATCAATGTGTTTGTTAATTAAATCTGACAAGTCTTTATAAAGTACTACGGCCGACTTCATTCACCAACTTCCAAATTTGAAGCTTAAGCTGCCCTTGTCGCTCATATGAACATGCAGCATGAGTAAAAGAGATAGACGGTATAGTCTGAAAAAGTAGGAACTTTATTTGGGGCAGCTTATCATGCTGACTCAGCGGCTATACGCAGAAATGTTAAGTTGAAATTGTGTGAATAAAAAACGCTCGACTTCATGTCGAGGGCTTTGAGTAAATTTTCTTCACATTAAGTCGTTAAAGAAAAAGTTCTTTAAGATGAATTTAAAAGGAGGCAAGATTATAAATCAAACAAAATCTCAATAAGATCTAACATCTTATGATTTTATGATTTCCATTATAACACAGCCTTCACCAGATTGAATTCATATCCCCATCATTCTAAACGAAAAAAAAACTTCAAGCGTCATTTTCAAATTCCAAACTTAGTTCTATTCTTTCGCCTAGCTTATGCTCTATATTTCCCTTATGAGAACGAAATAAGAATAGTTACATGTAATATAATGTTGTTAGTTGTAAGTCGTAAATATATCGAACGCTTTGATTAGTATTTGCGAGTGGTTCCAACATTGTTCAAGCTCATCAAGTGGCGTCCTCACTTACTCACTTTATTAATCATTTATCGTCTTCTTAATTAAAACCATTTGTCTCAAGTTGCTCAGTTTGTAAGCAAAACTTCTTGTCCGCGTTTGAATATTTGATTCCACTTTGTGTGCGTTGGTTTGGAAATAGCATGAAACTGAATGGTTTTCGAGTTTGAAAATGATTGTAGATAATTAGTTGACTTATTGGTTAAACTATATATAGTCCTCCTGGCCGATTTCGACCACGGCGGCCAATCTCAACAGCGATCAGCCAACTGCGCAGGAGGTATTATAGTGCACAAGTGTGAGCGCAATACACAGGTGCACTCACTGTTTCATCACTCTCAAAGTTCGGTGAGATGGCAATCCGACATGACCGGAGAGAGATCAGGCGCAAGACCAACGGCTTAACGTGCTTTCCGAGGCACGGGGGTGTAACACCGCCAACTTCCCGACTCCGAGCTATTTGAGATATTCATGACAGAAAATCTCAGAAACATTTTGGCTCGACCTGGGATTCGAACCCAGGACCTCTCGGATGTAAGGCAGAAACTTTGCCACTACACCAACGAGGCAGTCAAACTATATTAAAATAATAAAATAATAAAGAAATCTAATGATTTTAATTTCAGGTCATTAATGGCGATTCAGGTCTCTGAGTCAGCGGAGTACCTAAGTAAGAATTGAAATTGAAATTGAAATTCGTTTATTTGCAAGAATACAGGTTTTAAAGATCTTAATGTTATTGTAAGTTAGTACAAGTATTCAACATGCATGCAGGTGTGCAAAATTTTATTAAAATAGGCAGAATGAATGAATATAAAATAAATTATGATATGTCACATTAATTACACTGATAAATTATGATAATGTTACATTAATGTTTTTAATTTCATGTAAATTTTTTATAATTCATAAATTCAGTCACACCGTAAAAACATTTTTCTTGTAGCCATTCAGTCAATTGTATTTTAAACTCTCTACACTCTGAAGTTTTTATTTTATCCGGGAGGTTATGAAACAATGTGATACTCATATTATAGGCATTTATTTTATATATATTTGTGTGACATCGAGGATTATGCAACAGATTAATATACTGAGCCCTTAGTTTCCTAGTTCTGACCATGTTAAGTTTTAGAAAGAACTCTGGGTGTGACTTTACAAAAATACACGTGTTTCTTATGTACAAATACAATACAAACAAAATATTTATTTTTCTTTTACAAAGATAAGCCTTACAAGATGTGGCCAGTATCTCCTTTTAAGCTTGATAAAGCCTGTGCCAGGAGTTACTGCTCTTCATTAAAAAGATAGAACTATTTAAGTAACATTAAATAAAATTTGTAACAAACTTATTATTCATACGCCGACGGCCGCCGCGCGGATCCGAATACTTTCTCACTCGCACTGTCACCCCTCTCGATCACCTCTAACGAAGACGCCCGAAGACATCACGGAAACCCCCGAAGCCGAGCTCCGGTCCCTATATAAACGGCCTGCGCGCCATACACAATTGTCTTCCTTTCCCAGTTAGCGACCATACTGGAGCGATAGCCCCGCAGTCCTCCAAGTATCGGTCAGTACGGCCAACGAATGCGATAGCCCCGCAGTCCATTCTTGAAGCCCTGTGTTAGGTTTAGATCACATATAGGATAGGAGTGCGATAGCCCCGCAGTCCACTTTGATTCCTGATAGGTTATAAGTTCATATAAGCTGTACCATTGTGTGAAGAGATTGAATAAACAACATATTGAACCATTGGCGTTTTACTTGCTCCCTTCAAGTGGCGCCCAACGCAAATAAATTGATACAGCGATAAATCTTATCGAAGAAATATCAACAACCCGCAAATAAACAACAAAATCAGAAGAAACGTCAACTGTCAAACAAAACGTCAACATCCATAGACAATTAAAAAAATACAAAGTCAAGCACAAGAATTCAACCGCATACAGCCAAGAAAATTGAGCTCAGTTGCACAGCACTAGTGTGTAACTGTCCTTATAGGAAACGGATATGGCTACAACAGACGCAAACAAATAAGAGTATGCTATCGGAGCTGTTTTAATGCAGGGGGAGAGTGCCGAGGAACATCTTATCGAATATGCTAGCAGATTAATTACATCAGCAGAATGTAATAAAAAATGGCTAGACACTTTACCTGCTATAAGGTTTTCAATGAACTCTGCACACAATCAAAGTACACGGTACACTTCAGCATATCTTACGTTTGGAAGAGAAATGCGAACTCCATACGAGATAGCACATAATTTCGCAGCCATTGTGCAAACAGAAAATTTAATCCCAGAGATTACCCCACATCTCAAGAAATTAGCTAATGATTTAGCTATAGCACGGGATAACATTGAAGCAATGCAAGACAATAATAGAAGCAGAGCTAACCAAAAACGACGTCCAGATCCAGGCTATACCATTGGAGACCTCGTGCTAGTAGAAACCCATCCTATTAGTAATCAAGAAAAACAGTTCTCCGCAAAATTAGCCCCTCGACGTGACGGACCTTATGTTATAAGTAATAAATATGGAACTTTCATTTAAGAAGTTGCTAATATACGAGAACCTAAGAAACCAATCGGAAGATATCATATATCTGCCATAGTAAAGTTTGAGAAACGAGGCCATACAACATCAACTCCAATTTTACCAATTCGGAGAAGAGGGCGGCCAATCAAGACTACCAAGGACCAGCTTCCTTCTTAAATTGCTGGTACTCTTACGGGACGTTACCGAGTACCAGAGGGGGAGATTGTAACAAACCTATTATTCATACGCCGACGGCCGCCGCGCGGATCCGAATACTTTCTCACTCGCACTGTCACCCCTCTCGATCACCTCTAACGAAGACGCCCGAAGACATCACGGAAACCCCCGAAGCCGAGCTCCGGTCCCTATATAAACGGCCTGCGCGCCATACACAATTGTCTTCCTTTCCCAGTTAGCGACCATACTGGAGCGATAGCCCCGCAGTCCTCCAAGTATCGGTCAGTACGGCCAACGAATGCGATAGCCCCGCAGTCCATTCTTGAAGCCCTGTGTTAGGTTTAGATCACATATAGGATAGGAGTGCGATAGCCCCGCAGTCCACTCTGATTCCTGATATGTTATAAGTTCATATAAGCTGTACCATTGTGTGAAGAGATTGAATAAACAACATATTGAACCATTGGCGTTTTACTTGCTCCCTTCAAATTTAAAAATAAACATAATGTGCCTGAGAGTGAGTATGTGTGTGTTACTGTTTGTGTGTGTGTGTGTGTGTGTGTGTCTGTTTGTGTGTGTTGTGCGCCTATTTGCAATTTAATAGTGCCTCTATCTCTTCGTATGTCTTTTGCTTAATCCATTTGGTTAGCATCTTTTTACACTCCGAGTATTGTTTATTATTATACACACATCAAAAGTGTCTAGGGATCAACATATATTTTTGCAATAACTTTTCTCCTGATTGATATTAATTAACATTTTCTTTAAGGATTCATCAAATAAAGTGTTTTCGTTTGTCTACAGTAACGATAAACCAAGTCACCTTTGCATTAATAAAGAAATTTGCCGTTTTCCTAATAAAGGGATTTTTGACATTTGAACCACTAACATTAAAGTTCGAAAAAAAGACTGAAATAACAGTTTTCTTTAAAATTTTATTGGGTAACTTAAACAATTAATAATCCGTGTTCCTACCGCGAACACTAACAACACACGAACATCGGTTTGGCATACTCAAAATAAGTTCATCCAAATCACGCTGTGGAATGGCCGCCCACGTTCGTTGCAACAACAAAAAAAGGTCTTCTTGCGACTGGATACCCTCCATATTCGGCAGAGCTCTTCTCTGTAGCATATCCCATGCATGCTCAATCGGGTTCAAGTCTGGCGACTGAGCAGGCCAGGGCATGACATTGATGTTAGCTGCGGCGAGAGTCTGTCTTACAACTCTTGCGGTGTGCGGTCGTGCATTATCATGCATTAACTGAAATAAGGAACAGATTTGCACTTGTAGAGGAACGATGACGTCTGATACAATCGTCTCAGCATAAATTTGAGCGTTGAGGTTGCCTCTGATCCAAATCAACTCAGTTCTTCCGCCGATCCAAATACCCGCCCATACCATGATGGTTCCACCACTATAAGGATGGACTTCCTGGCAGGATTTTAATCGCTGTTGGCGTCCAGGGGTTCTCCAGTGTCGTATACGTCTTGTATCCGGTCTCATACCAAAACGAGACTCATCAGAAAATCACACGAAACGCCATTGTTCTTCTGCCCAATTTCTGTGTTCAAGAGCCCATTGATATCGAATCCTACGATTGTGCATTGCTATAGGTGGTACCCTTAGCGGTCTTCGGGAATGAAGATTCACTTCATGCAAGCGGTTTCTGACTGTTGGTCACTAATTAAGTTCCCTGAAAAGTGATGAAGCCTCACGGCTAACATCATGGCGGTTATTGTTGGAGCTCTTCGAGTTGTGATTTGAATGTATCGGTCTTGTCTCCGTGTGGTGCAGCGATATCGTCCTACTGGTCCGTCTGGCGCTACTACAGAGAAGAGCTCTGCCGAATATGGAGGGTATCCAGTCGCAAGAAGACCTTTTTTTGTTGTTGCAACGAACATGCGGCGGCCATTCCACAGCGTGATTTGGATGAACTCATTTTGAGTATGCCAAACCGATGTTCTTGTGTTGTTAGTGTTCGCGGTAGAAACACGGATTATTGATTGTTTAAGTTACCCAATAAAATTTTAAAGAAACTGTTATTCTTGTTGTTATTTTCTTTTTTTCGAACTTTAATGTTAGTGGTTCAAATGTCAAAATTCCCTTTATTAGGATAATGGCAAATTTCTTTATTAATGCAAAGGTGACTTGGTTTATCGTTACTGTAGACAAACGAAAATACTTTATTTGACGAATCCTTAAAGAAAATTTTAATTAATATCAATCAGGAGAAAAGTTATTGTAAAAATATATGTTGATCCCTAGACACTTTTGATGTGTGTATATATCTAACTCCCTATTTAATAAATTATGAAGTTGTGCTGAACGAGTATTAAAATTTTTCTCAGCAAATGCAGTATTAACTCTTAAAGATTTTGCAACAATTTTCTTTCTTCTTTTGACAGTATTGTCTGGATAAAATGGCAAAGATTTGTGTTTCCGTAAGACTGTTTGGGTAATATACAGTTTCCTAACCGATAAAATACCACTTATTTGGTATAAACCTTCGGTTGAGAATGTACATGCAAGCTAAGGGTAAAATTTTTAGCTTTTTAATTAAGAAGGAAACTGTATCATTTAAAAATCTCTAAAAGTAATATTTATCTGATATTCAAAAAGGAGATCAGCGAACAGGCAATTTAAATTAGTAAAATTTTAAAGCCCAGCAATAATTTTGTGATTTACGCGAAACAGAATCCACCATAATTTGTTTCACGAGTGACAGCTTGCCAGACCTCGCTAAATTTACGCCACGCCATTTTGATGATGTCACAATAATTGTCTTTTAAAAATATAGGTTGTCTGGTATGTAAAATAAGGTACTAGGAGACACGATTTTTACTTTTCTATTTTTACTTTTTTATTTTTTATTTTTCCTACATTTACGTACAATAAAACTAGATAGTATAAGCTAAGTCGCTTCCCGCGTCTATATCTGTAGGTGTGCTTAGATCTTTAGGATTACTTAACGGATTTTGATACAGTTTTGCAGTGATTCAAGTGGAAGGTTTGTATATAATAACATATTTAATATATTAGAAAAACGATTTGCACGCGGGGGTCCCCTGGCAGGAGGTTAGTATCTACATAGACTTACATACTAGCGGCCGCCCCCGACATCGTCCGCGGTCAAGCTTTTCTCGATTATCTATGTGATGGTAGGCAGTGCATTAAAAATAAAATGATTAAAAATAATGTACCTAGACATACATTTGACGACCGCTTGGTGCAGTGGTCCACAGGTCGGACTTCTAAAAAATCAAGGGCGTGGGTTTAATCCCAGCACAGTACAAGCATAAGTGTGCATAAGCATGTGTGTTTGTACTGGTTTGGGTGTTTTCTATGTTATGTATTTATTTACAAAAAAAGTATTTTAGTATGTTTATCCGTTGTCTAGTACCCATAACACAAGCCTCGTAGCTTTTTTGGGACTAGAGAATTGGTGTGGTTGTTGTGAAATATTTATTTTATTTATTTATTTATACATTTTAACTAGTTCTCAAGACTATCTTGTAATTTTGGATATCTGTTTTATGAAAAACTAGCGGACCAGGCAGACGTCGTCCTGCCCGCTGATTTCGCATTTTAAAAATATTAATTTACTGTTTAAACCTTCCCTGAATTTCCACAAATAATTCAAAACCAAAATCAG
Organism: Pyrausta despicata; assembly: GCA_963921415.1. Taxonomy (NCBI): domain Eukaryota; kingdom Metazoa; phylum Arthropoda; class Insecta; order Lepidoptera; family Crambidae; genus Pyrausta; species Pyrausta despicata. The sequence continues at coordinate 1,199,616 of OY992859.1, read as the reverse complement.
CAAAATCGGTACAGCCGTTCTCAAGTTTTAGCGAGACTAACGAACAGCAATGCATTTTTATATATAAGACTAGTGGACCCCGCAGACGTTGTTCTGCAATTGCTTTTTTAAAATTTTCTTATCTTTTAAACCTTCCCTGGACTTCCACGAATAGTTTAAAACTATAATTATTTAAATCGGTTCAGCCGTTCTCAAGTTTTAGCGAGACTAACGAACAGCAATTCATTTTTATATATAAGATTTCGTAGACTTTTCGTTTCCAGTTTTTTCATTTTTTTTTATTTGTGATAGGTTTGCTCTTGACCCAATACTAAGCTCAATAAGGCAAAACCTGAGTATACGATGGATTTTATTTTGTTTTACCGTCTTATTTAGTACTTTAAATTCAGTCGATGTAATCACAAATGTTAACCTTCCATCTATTACACGGAGACACCGCACTGATGCTCACAAAACAATATTAAGCTTTTATTTTTACTAATAAATTATTCATATCATAATCCGAGTGATGGGAGTACATTATAGTCCAGCGACCTGGGTACCAATTTTTAAAGTTTTCTTCTGAAAAATTATTTTTTCATGGTGTTACCAGTAGATAAACATTGCCTTGACTGAGAACTATCCTGGAAGTTGTTAATTTTTGAGTAGAACCTGATTTATTTTTTAAGCTTTAGAAATATTATGTTGTATGTATTTTCCAACAGTAAAACGAACTGTGTAACTAATTTTCTGTAATTGATTTTGAATTCACAAGATTTTCTTTATTGAACTCTGTGTGCTGTTTTAAGATATAAATTTATAATGATAAAGAACAGTATCCAAATTTGGGTCGTTACAATAAGCCATTAATATAACCACAAATAAACTTGGATGTTTCTACATAAAACTTTGTTTGGTCAGTAAAAGAAAACAATCTTGTCTCTCTTCTTCAACCCTTTAGCTTACTTTGACTACGCTGTCGCTGGCGTATACCCTTGAGGTTGACAGAAAATGCTTTTAGCATTAAAGGGTGGACCCCTTTGTACCAATTTCTTGTGCAATAAAGTTTTAAAGAAATAAAATATAAAAGCAGTAGTCAGAACCCTTAAGAAACGACAAAAGATGGACCATGTCGTATTGGTTGGGCACGATAGGAGGATAACGACTGAGCAATTCGTATTGCAAACTTATGGGCTCAAGAAAAAAATAGTCTCTTTACCATCAACACTAAGAAGATTTATTTTTTGGGGATAGATTTGCTCTTGACCCGAGACTAAGCTCAACGAGCCAAAGTCTGTATCTACGATGAAAAGAGCACGCCTAGAAGATGCCTGTTCACTCTAGCTTTGAAAATTCCAAGTTTGTAACTGCAGGGAAACACTGTCTTATTTGACTGAAGTATAAAATAGTTGGTAGTCAAAAAATGGTTACCAAAGTCACAACCTTACCCGGACCACGTCCCCAGGCTAACAATACTGGTTCAGTTGACTCATCCAACGGGTTTAATTTAATACGTGCATTTATTATCGGCGTAGAATTAACCGCGCCCGATTATCATATGATTTGATGGACACACTATCTCCAGATCGGTCGGTCGTCGGCGCACTTGAAGAATTGTTGGGGAGAATGAGTAGGTTATAAACGTGATTGGTTCTGTAGATTTTTGATTTGAAAATCACTTATCACTTAGTATGAAGCAAAGTCGCTTTCCGCGTCTGTGCTTATGTCTGTAGGCGTGTGTATGCTTAGATATTTAAAATTCAACGGATTTTGATGCAATTTATTTGAATAGATAGACTAATTTAAGAGAAAGGTTTACATGTGTAATAACATACTTAATAGGTATATGAAAGAATCCGCGCAGGCGCAGCCGCTGTCGGAAAACTTGTGAATTGGGATGATGACACCTATCTTAAATATTGTCAAGAACATGGTGTTTAAAAAACATGTATTTCAAAAAAGCTGTAGAAACCAATTTTTAAACACACAAAACGCAATAAATATTCGGTCAATTGACTCCGATTTCTGCCACATGACCGTGACGTCACAATCATTTATTACCATACGAAATCTATGGAGACAGAATAACCGTTTTGACAGATAATAAAAAGTATGTCAACGATTGGTGGTGTCGTCTAGCCAATTATAAATTAAATAAATCATTTTTTTTGCCAGAATACATCATAAACACGAAAGAAGCTTAGATAACTTTTATAGCGAAGTTGGTGGGTAGTTTTTATTGTAAGATAGGATGCAATAAATTAATATATAACGTTTACTGAATGTAGGTGGAGTTGTTAGAAGAAAACTGTTATTGGCAAATTTAGTGGAGAATCTAATGGCAATTAAAATGTACTCATGATTCATCACACCGAGCACTTTTCGTGCAAATTTGTTTGTCATTAAACTGATTATTGCAAATAATTTTCCTGTAAACTATGACACCTACATACACACTATATATACTGCTACTATACACTCGTACTACCTACATACATTCCTTGATGGGGAACATTTATCATTATAGTGTTGGGACTTCGCGCAACATCGTTGGCATGTTCGAGGGCGGCGAATACTGAGGTCACCCGAGCCTGCACGATCGCGCCCGATCAGCTCGCAGCCGAGCCGAACGTTCGCACATTCGCCTAGAAGCACTCGGACCTCCTACAATTTTGTCGCGCTTAAGAATGATCCAAGATATTCTCTGTATTATTTTAGTGCGAATTACAGCACTTTTTAATTACAGTCCGCTATTTTTACTTAACCTATCGATAAGACCCCAACGATAGATAATGATCTAATTAAAATGTTACATCTCGTATAACATTTAGATGAGTCAGTACTAACTTACATCGTATATTAACCCAATACCCAATATTCTTTACCCAAAGGTTGTCTGGAAGAGATCGCTCTTAGCGATAAGACCGCAAAAATATCCATCTCTCTGTGTATTCAGAGATTTGTGTTTGTAGTGTGCAATAAAGAGATCTCTATCTTCTTACCTGTTACAAGAACAAAAACATATTTCAAACTATAGTTTCACAGCGGAACCCTAGAGTCGGCCACAGTCGACGGTCATTAAAGCTCTAATTATTGTTATCTCTATGGTAGCAATCGTTATGTTCATTTAAAGCTATCCGCCGTCCGCTACTCTACAACGCCGTAACCTTTTTGTCCACCGAAAAAGGTTTTTATCGTCTTTTTAGCCGTTCCGATTTTAAATAATGACATTCTACTTTTTCGATAAGACAAAAGCGTTAGTTTTTAATGCACGAAAAAGGTTGGGTGTTCTTTGAATTTATTAGTGGCGAATTCCGGATGTTGAAAACATGTTCGCCATTTTGGGTCGTTATTAGTTTTTTTGAGTGATATTTCGATACAGCTGTTTTGCATAATCAAAATGAGTTTTATGAAGCATGTGTGTTTGTAAAACATGTATTTTTATTCGTGTCATATTTTTGAGTTGCGTTATTATTTTCTTCAAAGTAATAAAAAATATTGCAGTCTCTTTCTTGACAAAGACGAGTAGCCGGATACATTTTTAAGTAATACCATTTTTTGTCGGTCAAAGTAATTTCATCGGTTTTTTTTCTCAACCTAATGACAGGCCGGGCGATGACTGTACCTGACGAATTCGTCATCACATTAAAGCCATTATTCGCGATGATACGACTTTCCCACCTCTCCCCTTATTTCAAAATAATTCAGTCTGAGTGATCTTTTAAATAATTGCGATAGATTTGACGGTTCCGCTTCTGATTTCTAAGTTGAAATATAATTGGTAATGGCGGTGCGTTGTTTTATCTTGATCTGGTGAGTGAATAATCATGGGAATTTATTTCATTTTGGAGATTTTTGTGCTCAGTTGATGATGTTGGACACCTTTTTTTGGGAACAAAGTATATTTTTTTCTTGTTTTTAGAATTGCTAAGCTAATTTTCTGGCAACTTTCCTAGTTGGAGTTACGTAACCATTGTACATTTAATACGCAAATAGTGTTTAAACTGCGACTGTGACACAATACATGTTAATGCAGTATGTCCACTTTGAAGTAGTGACTACTAATTATATAAAAAATAAATGTAACATTTCAAATGCAACTAGCCATCGTCAAACGACAATCAGTTAAAGAAATAGTTAACTGCTTATATTAAAGTTACAACCAATAAAAAGACCACATGATCACAGGTACAGTATTATAACTATGTGGAAAACTTGTAACTATAATGTCATTCTCATTTACCACCTTCAAGCAAATCTTCTAGTGTACATAAGAACACACTCTTTAATTATTTAAGCTTTATTACATAACACAACTATGTACAAAAGGTACCCCTAAGTAACTGTCTTTTAGGTGTGATATCAAGCAGAAAATAAATTCATCAGCATTTTGTTGTACCTATTATTTTTTACCATCATTTGTAACGTAAAATAAATTTATAATCACTACGACTTATTAATGTGCTTGTGGTGCAGTGGTTGCAGCGCTTTGGTAGTGATACCTAAAGTTAAGAAACCTAAGGCGCGGTCATGTTTGGGATGGGTGACCATTCTGACCATTTAAGTGACGTCTATTTACAAGCATCTCCGTACTTCGGAAGGCATGTTAAGCTGTTGATCCCGGTTAATATCGATAGATATTAGTCGCTAAGCCTGGTCAGAGGCCCACGGGCGGCTTATTAACATTGACAGTAAGGTTGGTCACTTACCTTACAAGCACCCCTCCACCAATCCACACTGAGCCCGCGTGGTGGAGTATGGCTCGGACCACCTCATAGTTGAGGTGAGGCCTGTGCCCAGCAGTGGGACGTATATAGGCTGATGAGATGAGATGATGAGACGAATATTAATGTAAGATCTGAAAGGGAAACACGGCAGATGAGGTTCTACGAACTTCTTTATTGGCTAACAAACGCACTTCTTTCTCCTTACGCTTTCCACACACGACTTGCTTTCCCAATCTCCTTACACAATACAGGCATCTTACCTTCGTCCTTCGTCCATCTTTCTTCATTAATATCATTCACTTCATATATTCGATGGCAAGAGAAGACGCGGACGACCCATACATTCGTGGAGACGAACCATCAACCAGGAGATTACAGCTGCAGGTCTACTATGGGAGAAGGTCAAGAGTCAAGCGCTGGACAGGGGGAGATGGCGACAACTCACGAAGGCCTTTTCACCACGGGGTTGACATAGGACTCCAACAACAACAACTTCATATATCCTCTTTCTCAAGCCTTGCGTTTCGTTTATCCATATTGTACATTAATGTACATTAATTTACTAAAATACTTACTGACTCTGCCTAGTCTGTAGAACATATTCAGCTCACACAGCGGTCAGTTATAGTGCATTGCAAAATTAGCGGTGCAGTGTGTTTAGTCACGTACCCGGACTGGGGTAAGCGCTTTTTGTAAACTCTAGCGGGACGCCATTTTGATTGTAGGGCTGATAAAATTTAATCAAGATTAAAGTTAGAGACTACTTTTGATTTAACATTTTTACAGCAAATCTAGGATAATAATAGGATTTTTAGAAGATAGTTTAATTAAGTTTCAAAAGTTATAGTTAAGATTTTTTAAATTGTTAGTTTCGGCGCAGAAATGTGATGTTTACGTTTGAAATATTTTTATTGCATTTGTTTAGTTTTACTATTACTCTATAATATTATTAGTTTAAGTGTCTTAGGTACTAGGTATTTCTGTATGTTTATTTGACGACCACTTTGGTGAAATGGTTTAAAAGTTGACTATTAACAAAGAGGTCGCGGGTTCGATCCCTGCACTGTACAAACATTTGTGTTCATGACCATGTATGTTTGTACTGGTCTGGGTGTAATATGTATTTATTTAAGTTTATTTGTTAACATTAATACGATTGTTAATTCTGATATCTGTAACACAAGTGCTTAAGCTACTTACCACGGAGTCAGATCAGTGTATGTGATGTTGTTGTATATTTATTCTTTTATGTTACAAATCTATTAAAAAACACATTCATACCAATTACATATACCTTAATGTCACATAACGAGCAGCTCAAATGGAAACACAAACAAACCGCTAAGATCTCATCGCTTAAATAGTAGACTCATAAAAATGTATTTACGCAAAAACAACTGCGTTGCTGAACAATGCACAATTATCAGACCTAAACTGGATTTGAATGTACACACTTGGTTGAAGATGCAGTAGACTTGCTAACTTAGTGGAATTGAGCTTAGAGTAAAAAAAATAAAAAATAAAAAACTGTATATACAAAATACTAACTACTAGTAATCGGGTCCAAACGCGATCTATTTAAATGAGTATTAGGCTCACTGCTCGACATTTGCACTGCAGTGGTCACGAGCTGACTGTAAAGTGACCACGGCTGTGTGCAATCCAGCCGAAACGTCGAGCAGTGACTACCTAATACTCATTAAAATAGATCGCGTTTAGACTCGATAACCAGTAGTTTGTGTTAAAATGCAACGCGAAAGTTTAAAATCATATATATACAAAAATGTTGACGATAGTCTAAAAATCTATTAGCGTAAAAAAAAACGGCCACAACTTAGCAAGCGAAGCCGCGTTGCCGAACAATACGCGCAATTATCGACCTAAACTGGATTTGAATGTACACAGAAGATTAAGTAGAGTAGAAAAATTATGCTGTAGGACAACTAAGTAGGATTGTTGAGCTACGGCAAGTAGAATAATGAAATATAAAATGTTGATGTTAAAGTTTTTAGCAAACTGCACAAATGATACCCGTATCACTAGGTGCAGACGACGCACACCAAGCTATGCATTTTCATTGCAAATATTATTATTATTAAATAAGCACAAGATATCCCAGTGATTAACTTGACGTGTAGCAGTTTGTACACGAAGTTTTAGGATCCTTTTAAAACCATGGATTTTTTTATTTATTTTTTGACGTGACAACGTCTTATAATTCGATGGAGCCGGCTGCATGCACCAAAATACATGACGCATGTGGCGTTACCTCGCTCTGAGGCGTTCCATTCAAGGCTTGAAGTGCAAGCGAGAGCGCGGAACTAGCGACGAAGAGGCAACGTGACAAAGACGTTGTCACGTTCAACTATCGTCAGTAAACCGACTTTACAGACAAACGATTTTATTTTAACATAAGTACTAGGTACTTGTGTATTGTATTAGAAAATTTGAAAATATATGTAAAGTTAAACATTACATTATATGACTTTTCTTACAATGAAAACGTTGAGTTTACATCTGTTTTGACATAATCATCAAAATAAAAGCTTCTACAAAAAAGTTTTAGAAAACAGTAAAATGTTTAGTAACAATTTGTCGGTCCGTTATCATGACCCTGCGGATCTGACTTCCACTGTGCCTTAGCTTCGTTAACATGAAGTTTTATTTGCCAACTTGTCAGCGTACGTAATGCCTTGATTTATTTAAACTAATTTGAGTGCTTCGTTGACCTAACGCATACTTCTCGGGCACTTTATTTGCACATGTTAGAGCGAGGCAGCGCGCTACAAGACCTGAAAACTGTAGAGCGTTATCCTTGTCGGTGGTTTTTCAAAAGAAGATTGTTAAGCACGTTTTGACAAGGTTTGGGTCATAAAGAAAAACTTTAATTATCTCTTAAAAATACAACTTTGTTCTGTCTGAAAGTACCACTTAAAAGTGATCCGTTTAAAAACATATCGTTTATGAATTGAAATGCAATATGTAACTTGAAGAAACATTAAAATGTGCTACTTGCATGATGTTTTCTTGTTATGAAATGGAACTGGTCAAGTAATTTAGTTTAATGAAATCAAGACCTTTATCTTTCAAATCGCAAGACCGACTAGTCTTAGTTTAAGCAAACTATTGAGATACAATTTGGTTTAATATTATTATTCAAAATTTTTAGTAAAAGAACTGAATTGTATCTTGATTGATAAACTCTTGATTGTACAGCACAACAAAAAAAGCACTACAGGCAAGTTTAGCAAAGAAAGAGGTACAATTTAAGCGGTCTCATCGCTAGAAGCGGTTTCTTCCAGTCAACATGAAAGAACATTACATAACAGGAAGGGGACTTCAGATCAAGAATATAAATGGATAATGCTGTCAATTTTACATAGCACTTGAGCGTCGCATCCCAAAACCGTCATGTATACCTTAAGGCTCCGTCGTTATCTGCATTTCGGTAAGCCGTGTAGGATTGACAGCACGTCCGGTTACCCATGTTGAATACGAAAGTAGTTTTTATTGCCATGGGAATAGAGGCGGTCTCAAGGTCAAAGTGGAGTAGCCTGATGTACCTATTCTACGAGGCACATTTATAATTCTCTTGCCTCACCGTGGCAAGGAAGTAGGAAACCATTAGAGGCGCGACTTTTGGCGATCCAACGTCGTTTCAATCCTTTGTGTGGATATTTTTTTGGTAAAAAGACGGTAAGCGGTAAGTGCTTGGATGTAGTGAGGTATGCGTGGTTTTTATTTTATTTTTGGAAGCATATGCGGAGTTATCTGCTTTTGGGTAGGTGGAGTTTTCGCGTTAAGGCGTGTTCACATATACTTAGCGTCCGTTTTCAGTTCCGTTTAAATATTCCGGATCCAGAAGAAAAAAGCAATCCGACAGAATAAGCAGAAATCTGTTTTACAGGTCTGTTAAAACCTATGTGTTACTAGCTTTTAGTCGCAACTTCGGCCGCGTTAGGTGTTTTTTTTAAATGCGTTGTTTTCCCGTTATACCAATTTAATCGAAATATAATAAAAACCTTTGGCTATTTAGTCAACAAGCGATCAGATTCCCCAGAAAGTAATTTTCCCATGGGAATACTTTGTTTTCCCGCGGTCGAAAGTAAATCATGTCGTTTCTAAGGTCTCAAACTATCTCCTTACAAAATTTCATTTAAATCTGTTCACTGAGTTAGGCGTAAAAGCGATCGGCGTAACTTAATTTTACCATGGGTATGCGTCATTTTCCATAAAAAGTTGCCTTTCTCGGGTATCAAAATATCTCCATACCAAATTTTATGCAAATTGGTTTTGTTGTGTTGCCGTGATCGAGTGACAGACAGACAAACAGAGCAACTTATGCATTAATATAATAAAAAAATTGTATTGATTAGCGTATGTAGTACACAACACAGTGATCGAATCACTACATTGATATGCTGTGTAAACACTATCTCCAGTAGCGACGGATCCGTTAAGACGAATCCTGTTAATTTTGTGTGAATACTATCCCCAGTTACGACGGATTCTTCAAAACGGATCCCGTATATGCTGTGTGAATACTATCTTCAGTAATGACGGATCCATCAAAACGGATCCTGATAAACGGACGTTAACACGCTTATGCTCGGTGCTCATTGGGCTGCAACGTCTTTTGCTGAGCAAGCCATGTATCCTTAATTGTTTATCCGCCTCATAACAAAATCGTCTAAAAATATTATTTTTCACTTGAAATAGTTTTTTCATGGATGTGTTGGTGTCCACAAAAGGTTCCAGTTTTATTTCTCCGTAATTAGATCAACTACGAATAATCACTTTTAATAGCTATCGATGTAAAAGTTTGATGATAGCTATTAAATGTTTAATCAGCTGTTGGAGCGAAAGGGAAAATCAACAAGTTTTTATGACAGTCCATGTTGGTTTTTGAGTAAAAGTAGTTTTTTTTACAGCGATCTATAAACACGGTATAGGAAACTGCATACTTTAATGATTAAATTATCATCGTTAATGTATTTTTACTATATCTTTTGTAATAAACTGTAACTCAAAAAAGTCCCAAAACTAAAACTTCTTTACAAAAACCAATATTAGCACTAATACCAAAAGGGAAAGTGGCATCCAGCCATCCGAACTGTCCGAACATCAATATAATTTTTTTTTCATACTTTTGAGTAGTTGGGTATATGTTTTCTACTTATTTTATATTCGTTTTAATAATGGATATATTTTTTTTTATTTTGCTAATTAAAGCCTGTCATTTTATACCCTAAACGACCTTATACGTTACAAAAACAAATCGTTCATGACTTAATGTGTCCTAGAGGGCGCCACATGCAATTAATTGCTTGCCACTTACCAGCTCAGGCGCATGTAATGACAGCTCATTTATCAAAATCTGATGAAGGGATGTTGAAGAAGAAGTTAATGAAGGGATGAGAAGTTATGAGGGAACAGATGAACATACAAACTACATACAGGTCAAAATCATAACCCTCTTTTCTGCTTGGCCGTAGTCAAGTAAAAATACAAAGTTAGCACCCAACTTATTCAACTTTATATTTTCGACACAGTGTGTTAACTTTATATGTAGTTCATTTATTTACTCACTAAACCCAAACTCCAATTACGAGGCCCACCGAACAACAGAACCGAATGTCCTTCGAACGACAATCTGAATCCTTCCCACGGCGCCTATTCATCCAACGAGCAAGCAATAGGAACTGAGACAATCCCGGATTCAAATGAGGGGTTCTACTTCTTACGTCGTTTTTAACCCCCGTAAAAAAAGAAAGGTGTTATAAGTTTGACCTATATGTCTGTCTGTGTTTTTGTGTGTGGCATCGTAGTTCTTGAATCGATGGACCGATTTCAAAGCGGTTTTTTCCTTTGAAAGATTATTTAGTTACGGTAGTTCTTAGCTATGGCTGGTCAAAATCTTTTTAGCTGTTACGGCTCACTTGATGTTTTTCTGGCTCATGTTAGGTGTTTTTTTTTTTTAATTTTAAAATATTTTATTTTCGATTTATCATCCTGTTTGCTTGCCTGGCGTAAATGACTTCTCTTTTCTTCAGGCTCCACCTCCGCTTATAATAAGGTGATATGATGCTCCATGCTAGGTTACGTCATCAGTCATTTATTGAAGATTTTTGCCCGTGGAGAAGTGTTTGTATGGTAACTAATTGTTACTATCAGATGTTATAAGGATGTTCTTGGACCACGGACGAAGCTCAACGACTAATAAATAAAAATATGAAGTTACAGTTATTTATTGCATAACATCGTGTTCACATTTCTTGTACGATGGCCTGCGTTTCAGGCAACCCATTTTTGTTGCAAAATTGTCCGTAATCACAAGTGCATAAGATTCCGGAGTGTTTGCCTTGACGTGCTGTTGTTTGTACAAATGGCCTAAAGTGCCTGGTCGCGATAGACGTTACATGTATGGTCGGAATGGTCACCGATCCGAACACAATCGCGCTATGGGTTGCCTGTCTTTGGAAAGTATGTACGAAACATCACATTACCTGTGTATTGCGCTCACACTTGTGCACTATAATATCTCCTGCGTAAAATCAAATCAAATCAAATCAAATTTATTTATTGTGGAACACAGGTACAAAAAGCTCTTAATTAAAGTGACGTCTCACTGTGATCTGTCTTATCAGACATACAATATTTAGTTATAGTTAATTTCGAATAATACCTATAAATTCAGCAATAATAAATAACAATAAAATTAGTTACCAAACAAAATTAGTCTAAAAACTTACGTCAAAATATCATTCAAATAGTTTTTAACTGAATAATAACATTTTTCTGTCAATAGCCGTTTTAATTTATTTTTAAATGTCACTGGATCTAATTTTTTAAAACCATCCGGCAATTTATTAAAAATTATGGGAGCCATTCCAATTACACTCTTGTTCACCATAGATGTATTATGTCCTCCAGTTACCAACTTTTGTTTATACTGGGTTAGCGTAGATGGCTGATCTCCGTTGAGATTGGCCGCCGTTCTCGAAATCGACCAGGAGGACTAGATTAGATTAGATCAGATTAACACTTTATTGTACAACACAAAACAAAAATTATAGACAAGTTTAACAAAGAAAGATGTACAATTAAGGCGGTCTTATCGCTTTTAGCGATCGCTTCCAGACAACCTTCTATTACGAAACTTCAAGGTAAACAGCGACATCTTATAGGTTGGTAGTATCGGCAATTGTACAACACAAATGAGTAGGTAAGGTGCTATCGTACTACCTTGAAATTCTAAAGAATGAACATAGCCTTGTAGAGTAGGCCCTTATGGCTGACTTAGATCGAGTCCCGGGACTTGCGACAGTGACGTTTGGTAACTTCGGGTCAGTTATTTATCACCGGGTTAAAGATTTTGCAAGAATACATTTTTTCGGCTGCAGCCACGTTGGAAGTTATTCACGTAACGGTTTAAGCGAAGAAATTAAAGCATTTTAAAAATTTATTTATATCAAATGCGTGGTCAACAACTTAAATACTTAATACTTAAATACTTAAATACTTTTTTTTTGTAAATAAATACACATTATACATAGAAAACACCCAGACCAGTACAAACACACATGTTCATGCACACATATTCTTGTACTGTGCGAGGATCGAACCCGTGACCCTTGGTTTTAGAAGTCCGACATGTAGACCACTACACCAAGCGGTCGTCAAAAAAAAAACAAAATCCAAAATCCATTTCACGAGGCGTTTTACGCTCGCGGCTTGTGCGGTTGTTTGCGGGTCCCGCTGCACCTTCTACCGGCGCGGGCGCAGGTCGCAGTCCCGCAGCCGCGGCGGGTTGCACCCCCGCGATCTGCGGTCTGTTGGCGTGCGACAGCATGGGCGGCCGGGCGCGGGGGGTGTTCCTGCAACCGCTCGTCTTGCGAAAATCAACCGCCAAGTTTGCGGGCGATAATCGCAACTGCGGCGGCAGCGTAACCGCACAAAACTTGGAAATAAAACTGCATTGCGCCAACGCGGCAGGCGCGGGTGAAAACCGCTCCGTGAGTCCTTAGTCTCAGCGATTTGGCCGCGGCGATATGTTGACACTAGCGACTCGCAGCGACAGTGTGAAGGCAATTACCCACAGTAAGGTTACTAATATTCTAATTTGAGACAAAATAATTAAGCTCGGTTGTTTCAGTAATAATTATCTCCAAACTTTTTTATTTATCTAAGATTAATAGCGTCCCTCACCGAATTTACTATCACAGTAGGTACTGCAGTATAATGAATTTGTTGGTTCCAAACGACTCGTGTCATCGAGTCAGTTGGTTCGTGTAAATCTCGCATATATTTAACGACGTTGGAACGCGATAAAATTTAACTTTTTTACTGCTTTAGTGCCTAGATGTGTTCCCCAACACTCGCGGCGCATATGGTACGATTCTTTAATGACCGAGATATTGATCTGTACTAATTTTGTATTTACGACGTGATCTTCGACAATTATGGGCGTCGTTAAAATTTCGGTTTTGAATTTGGAACGCGAATCGAGATTAGATTAAAGGGCTTATTCCCAAAGCTCCATGATTCTATTGTTCTCCATTTCCCAATGGGTCCATCATTTTTTTAAATATATTTTAAAACCTTCATGTATGAATTCTCAACGGGTCCACGGGACTTTTTCGAAGTACAATCAACAAAAACGATATAACAGGAATTGTGCTATTTGTATCGCAAAGAACGAACGAAAAACAACAATTTGTTGGATCGTTTTATTATCGTTGTAGAAAGGGCCGGCCACGAATTATTTGAGGTGTGAGCTAATGTGTGTTTGCTAATCAACATTATTGATAGTTGAGCACTTTCTTTATAAAGTTTACGCAAACACTACATATTGAAATAAAACACTCCATCTCCCTGCGACCACGAATCATGCAAAGGGTTTGAAACGTCATTACTAAATAAACATAAAGTGAACGCGAGTGAACGTAGAAAGTGTTCTATTTCACTTTAACAGGTTTAATTCAAGAAGTTCATCTGTCTGTGGTCTATGATTAAACCAAAACTGTGATTTTTATTGCTTAAGTCTATTTAGTGTAAGATTGAGATTATTTACTATGATAGGGATGTGGACTGTACTCAAATACGTATATAATTTTACCATTAAAAGGTAGTTTCCATAATAAAAATAATAAAAAACACAATATTTTCTTCAAAAACCAAAGGATAAATTTTTTATTCAATAAATTGTAATTAAATATTTGACCTTCAGGTCACGTGACAATCAACACCAATCAAAATGCTTGACGTCACTTGTTGCCAAACAAGAATTTTCACTGTTAAGTACTATGTGTTTGTTTATATTTGGATAATGTTATTATTTTGATTCCCGTGAAATTTCTTCGAAATTCGTTTAATTATCTTATTGAATCAATTTTTAAAGGCTTTCCTATCATGGTAAGCGGATATATTAAGGCAGATAGTTAAATTAGCCATGAATTGATTGCTTTATGTACGGTAGCTAATTTTTTCGCAACAAATAGTAACTTTTGCTCTGCTGAATTTAGAAATGTGAAGACCTCTATGTAAGTTATATACTCAGTATTACTCAGGATACACTATAATAGTAATCGTAGGTATTTATAAACTCCAAAAGTAAAATTGAATGTTGTATAAAATAATATGATTTTGAGGTTCTGTCTTTTTAACAAATTGTTTCATTTCTTTTTAGTTGCTCAGCAGACAGGTAGGAGACGATGCTATGGGATATGTACAACTTCGACGACATGCTAAATTGTGCACAGTTAAGTGCAAAATTTGCACGGAGCATAAAATTCGTAGTAAACCATATTCAGCCACTATGGTTGTGGATAAAGTAAACGGTGTTATTACACTATTGTGAGTGCCGAGTGTCATGATTGTGCTGCTTCTCAAGGAGGTTGCAAACATGCTGTGGCATTCATCATGTAAAAGGAATGAAAGAAAAAACAATTAAAAATGTTCAGTTGTTGAAACACTAGTCAGATTTCTACAAAAATGATGGTATAATGTGTTCAATGCACCAACTGCGCTTGAAATACAAGGACGCTGACTGTGAGAATTTTTTGGTAAAGCCAGCTCCTTAATTATTAATAGTACCTAAATGGAAATCAAAGACACAAGATACAAGTGCTGGATCCCGACGGGCTAGTTGAAGCTACATTTTCCGCATCGTTTTTGTATATTATGTATATTTTGTATTTTAGGTGTTTTAATAGTAGTACTTTCACACTACGGCACCGTAAAACATTTATAAAATGTAGAATTCATCTTATTAACTCAAAACTACGAAATAACTTTCTATTACATACAACTTCGACAATGTTTGCCAACAAGTGACGTTACAGCGGGCGTTTGACAGGTATCAACGTTTTGGCGCGAAATTTGGAATGGAATTTTAAATAACTTATTTTCAAGGTATTAGTTGTATTAAAAAGATAATTACAACTAGTTTGGGCTCTATTTGGTACTTACGCATGGTTTTAAACACTTTCCTAAAAATAGCCCACATCCCTATTATAGCGAAACTTTGATTTTTTTAATGCCAAAGTCTGTTTCAGTGTAAGATTAAGATTATTAACTATGATTATACCAAGACTGTGGTTTTTAAATGCTTAAGTCTATTTTAGTGTAAGATGATTTACAGTGTTTATTCTGAATCTGTTTCTTTTTTAAGTATAGTTCAAAAACAGTCACAATAAAGACTCATTATTTAATCAATTCACATTTTTTTATTTCATAATAAAAATGTCAATCTTTTTATAACCCTCCTGATTTTAATGCTGACTGTACCTAACATTCTCATGGACCCGCTGGGAAAGAAAATGTTTTTATATTTTTAAAGTCGTGGACCCGTTGGGAATCAAAGTATTGAAACTTAATTTTTGAGAACAATAGAGTCATGGAGCTTTGGGAATAAGCCGATTAAAGGTGATAAGAGCCGATTAAAAACTTGAAATGAGACACTTGCTACGGATTATTTCGCGATTTAATTACATTAAAAATTAAAAAAAGATATAGCCGACGTTAAACATAGACGGAACACAAAGTCTGCAGTGTGTGAACATGCGAATCTCAACCACTTCATAAGCATTGACCGACCAAAATTATTTGCAAGAGAACGTCGTTTTCTTCATCGTATGCTCCGTGAGGCTATTGAAATTAGAAGACACTATAGTAGATTGTATCATGAGGAAGCAAAATAATATTTTTACGGCGAGGGCGCTTTTTTGAATCCAGAGCGAAGTGAGGGATTCTAGAGTAGAATCCCGAGCGTAGCGAGGGATTCTAAAGTAGAATCCTGAACGAAGCGAGGGATTCAAAGTACGTCGCCCGAGCCAAAAATATATTTGCGTCCAAATGATACACTCTACTTTTCATCACCCTCTATGAGAATATAATTTATCAAAACCTAGAACTTGAATGTGAAAATTTATGAAAACGCGGGCCGTAGTTCGCGCGTTTTTTTTTTTTACTCAGTTGCCAGCGGCGGCGGCGGCGGCGGGGCGATGGTCGACGGACGTGCCGTCTAACCAGCCAGTCTCTTGCGTTCGGCGGGAAACTCTAAGATGTTCCAAATTCAATAAGTGCGAGCAAAAGAATTTTTGGTCGCACTTATTTCAATAAAGAGGACCAAAATCTCATTTCTGCCCGCTGGACAGTCTGTGGCAAAGAGTAGAGTAATAGTACCTATGTCGCTTAGAAGCATCACTTTTGGGCGCACTTAAAGGCGACCAAAATCGTCTTTTTCGAATAGATAGGATGAAAACACCTTAGTCTACCTGTGACCACCGACGCTGAAAAGGGTCCGAAACGTCAGGTTTAAACAAAATGTAAATAGATCGCGAAATAATCCGTAAAAAGTGTCTCATTTCACTGTCTACTGTTCGCGTGAACCGAGGAAAGGAATAAATACTAGTTGATTTTACTATGCAGAACATATTTGAGTCAGAGAGAGAGCTAGTATACTGGTTTACTTTTTGTTATTCACTGACTGTAACCATGAATAAATAAAATAAAATATTAAATCTGTTATGTTAAGCATCTAAGCTCAGATAATTTACTCTATCAAATTACAGTTAGAACTATGAATAACACATCCTTTATGACAACCACTTTGGTGTAATGGTCAAGAAGTTGACTATTAACCAAGAGGTCGCGGGTTCGATACCCGCACTGTACAAACATATGTGTGCTTGAAGATGTCTGTTTGTACTGGTCTGGGTTTGATATGTATTTATTGTTGATTCTGATATCTTTACGAGTAACTCAAGTGCATAAGCAACTTACCACGGAGTCAGATCAATGTATGTGATATTGCTGTATATAAAAAAAGGAAGATTTATGAGTGAAGCAGAAGCAGGATTTGTTTCTGAAGTCCTATTTTGAAATCCGTTGACGACCTATTTTTATCTCCAGCCCATGCCATCTCTCTCACACATAACGCTTTTGTAACTGCGCAAGGCGACTCGAGTTAAAAAAAAACCGACCAATGTGCGAGTTGGTCTTGCCCGTGAAGTGTTCCGTAGTAGGAAGTAACATGATTTAAAGTTTTTGTTTTTATGACGTATTAAAAAAACCTCAGATCTCATTCAAACCAATTTTTGGTAGAGTTAAGATGGTAATGTACAGTGGCCAGCACTTCAGGCCCACTTTTGTTTCAGAATCGCCCGTATCACAAGCATATACTCGTAACATACCGCAGTGTTTACCGTGACTCGCTGGCTACCGCGCATCATATATACAAGTTACAGGGGTTACAGATACACACATTTTACGACTTTGAAAGTGTCTCTCGCGCAAACTAGGTATTCAGTTTTAAATATAAATTGTTCTATATAATCGCCCTCAAATCATTTTCAATAATTTTTGCAATACCCAAACTGAAAGGGTTACTAAGTTATAAGTGTAATTGTCTAGCATAAGACCTGCTATAATTATGTATGTATTTAACACTTAGTTGGCAAATAAAAGATAATGAATAAGAATATATATATTAGATACCTTATATCATTTTCGAAGACCTACCCATAGATACCCCACACGTATCAGTCAGTTCGTCAGTTCCAAGTACGGGGAACCCCCAAAAATAGGGAATAATAAACACTTTTTCCCTATTTTTGTGTAAAATCTTAATGCGGGTCACAGAATACACCTACTTACTTAAACGTGATCAGTCTATAAGGGTTCCGTTTTATTGCCTTTTGGCTACGGATCCCTAAAATGTTAGACGATTTACATTGTAGCACCCGATAAGCTGTTTAACCAACTAATTAGATAACCGATCTAAATGATTTTAAAATCAGCGCACCAATGCCATTCTATGGCGAAATAAATTGCTGTATGTTTTCTAATATTGCCCATTCGATCACTATCTGTACCGAAATCTAATGAGGTGAAGAGAATAAATATTAGTTTAAGTATCAAAATAGCAAATTCACGTTTTATCTTGATCTTAATTACACATTAATTCGTTGATAATAGTCGTTTTAAGGCGTTTGCAGTGTTGTTTGTACTTTTGAGGTTTTGATAACAATCAATATGGGCCCTACTTAATTTTTACGATTGGAAAATGTGTGAAGTAAGAAGATACTTGAACAAATAAAATAGTCTTAATTTATTGACTAGAAAGTGAGGTGCTTGTGGCGCAGTGTTTGCAGCGCTTTGGTAGTTATACCAAAAGTTAAGTAACCTACGGCGCAGTCATGCTTGGGATGGGTGACCATTCTGACCATGAATGTGTTCATTTGGTTTAATGGCGTTGTTAAATCCCACTAGCTACCAAATATTTTGCTATGTAGAAGGACAGAGCAATTTGTTTTAAAATAAGTTTGCTACTGACTTACGAGTTTAAGTAACCGATGAAAACATAACAACATCACATACATTGATCTGACTCCGTAGTAAGTAGCTTAAGCACTTGTGTTACAGATATCAGAATCAACAGTGGTATTACAAATAAACTTTAATAAGTACATTTAACACCCAGACCAGTGCAAACAGACGTGTTCATGCACACAAATGTTTGTACAGTGCGGGGATCGAACCCGCGACCACTTGGTTAATAGTCGACTTCTTGACCATTACACCAAAGTGGTCGTCAGAATAGTACCAAACCATGCTTATGATGCGAGAAATAACTAACAAAATAGGACTTTTGGTCTCACGCAACCAATTTAACGCCATTGTGACTTGAGGGTAGAAGTTACGGTATATTTTGGCATATTCCTATGTGTACTCAGTCAACCAGAGATCCGTTCTATAAGCGAAGCAAAAACACAAAATAAGTATCAGTTACGCCTAATTTAGATATTTAGTTACGGATCGTGTATTGTTTTTTTAAGCTATTAGTTAAAATAAAGTTGTAATTGGATTGGATGGAGAATCGTTACAGCGGTTTTCCAGAACTTTCTGTGTAAATTATGTTTTTTCACCTGTTTATGGACAACTTAAGTTTCGCGAAAAAAATGTAGCCCTTACCCTTCTAGAACATACTCACACAATTATGTCTAAGGAATAAAACGCTTAGGTAAACGTAGTGTGGGACGTCCCCCGGCTAGATGGACAGACGACCTGAAGAAGGCAGCTGGTAAGGACTGGATGCAAAGGGCGGGAGATCGTGCGCTGTGGCGCTCCTTGGGGGAGGCCTGTGTCCAGCAGTGGACTGTAACAGGCTGATATGATGATGATGATGATGAATGTAACAGCTATTTTGACAATTGGTAGGTTCTTCGATTAAATGTAAGAGTTAAAACATGACTTTAAATAATTATATTTAGATACCTATTTCAATTACCTTGGCAAAGTTTATCATCTGTTTCCCAATACCAACACATTTAACTGCTTAAGATCAGCTATTTATCAATAAAGATATAACTCACAGGGCTACAATTACATCCCACGCTGGGTACGTGAAAGTACTAGCTTAGATGCCGTTCCTACTCGAAATAGCTACAGTGCAGAAAGTTCAAGCTCAGTAAGTGCACTGATTGCAAGTAGGTATAACAATTCAAACAATATATAATATTTTCTCAGCCTTCTTCTTCTTCTTAGCGTGTTGAAGGAACACGAGAAATTACATCGTCGCAGCCCAGAATTCAGCCACTTGCATTGCGGATCGACAGCAGTTCATAAAAAAAAAATCTCAGCTTTTAATAACACATCATCAACTGTGTCTTTGGGCGGTAATGAATTCTATATATACTCGTATTAAAAACTTAAAAAACGGAAGTGTCACAGTGCAGTAGCATCATCAGTTATACTACTGAGAGTTTTCTTGAAAAATTTGTTGTTTGTGCTATTATCACTACCCGTTGCGTTTCCTCGAAATCTCATTTTGACAAAGATCTTAGGGTAGTTCAGGTCAAGAGCTTTGGACATTCTGATGTCCAATTTTTTGATTCTACGATCGATATACTTATAGAGGTACTAAGGAGTTTGCATTCCAGAATACTGCATTTTTTTTGACTATGGACAAATCTCTGCGGGATTAAGTCTGATGCGTAAATTAGCGTTTTGCTGTAAATATGATTAGTAGTAACTGCGGTGTATCAATAATGTAGGTTTTACATGACACTTAGGTCTCATCTCAGGTTTCCCTTCACTTTGTGTTGGCGTATGTTGAATATTATAATTTCGGAGACCATGTTTATAGTCGAGATAATGCTTAAAATGATGTAGTGATTGATATGTGAAATTATTCTAACGTAAGTAAAAGTGATGCGTGAAGTTTTTTATTATGAAAATCCCCAAAAAAATATTTTTTTTACTGGTGGCCGCACTTCATGGAGATTTTGCAGTCTTGAGAACAAGAAAGAAAGTACTTATTAAAAAAATAGCCTTCTATGATTTTATAGTACATACTACTTCGATAATTGTTCTGCTGCGAGAAAATAACGGCTTAAATATCACCCTGTGTATGTTGTCCATTGAAATCCAGCGAAATCAAAACATTTAAACGATTGATACATTTTTTTACCGATTGTTTCGCGAGATATTTGCAAATTATTTTAATCCGTTTTTTATACAATGTTTAGTGTTCCATAACAAAAAAAGTCTCATCAAGTACCCACTACAACTGCTCCGGTAAAATCATTAAGGAGCTATAACTACCGTGCTTCCGTAACGAATTGTGACGTATAACGCTAATTTATCTCAACCGGACGTTTTGAGCAATAGACACACACAGTTTTTAGGGTTCCGTACCTCAAAAGAAAAAAACGGAACCCTTATAAGATCACTTTGTTGTCCGTCCGTCCGTCTGTCAAGACCGTTTTTCTCAGGAACGCGTGGAAATATCAAACTGAAATTTCTATATGATACTTAGGTCTACTGTCCCTGGAAGCTATAGAAAAATCAACCTTCTAAGCCAACGCAATCAAAAGATACAGCCATTTAGGCCGCAAATTTCCGCAAATTTTCGAAACTCGCACGGGAATCAAAACCTACAGGGTACTTCCCGCAAACTTAGAATCTTGAAATTTAGTACGAAGTCACGTCTTATAGTACAGATATAGGAAAAATTACGAAAACCGTTAATTTTCGGTTTCATCATATAAAAAGAAAATATTTTTGACCATTTTGAATATTTCAAAGTTACTACTCCTTATCTACAGGTTTGTACGGAACCCTCGGTGCGCGAGTCCAACTCGCACTTGACCGGTTTTTTTTTACTAAATCTTTTTTTCATAAACATGTTCAACGCGCATTTTTTTAAAAGTGGTCGGCACTAAACCATCTCATAATCATTGCAACCTGAAGTTAATAAGAGTGAGTTATATTATTTGTAGGTACTAATATCGAAATCGAAGAAAATCTACAAAAAATTGAATCAGTTGAAAAAAATCTTTCTGGTAGCGCCACAATCCAGTACAATCATTTTTACATAAAATGATAAGCAGCCTAAAATCACGCGTGGAATTATTTATTTACAAGAGTTATATAATTGGCTATTTGAATTTACATGAAATTTGTCAATATCTTAGTCACATCATATATTTTATAATGTCATACAGTGAGTCTTTTCAATTAGTATTATACTATCCAACGTGATTACCTTCGACTCATATGCACATAGTACAACCCGATAAACCCACAGACTACCACCGGTCTTAGCCGCACCGTGGCCAATCGTGACGGATTAACCCTCATTTATCATTTGCCACATCGTTTTATAATAACCTCACGTGCCCGTGTATTCTATTGCCTGGGTTTAGTGATTAATATCCAGTGCACCGATTACTGTCTAAGCTGGATTAATGTGTTTGCTATCCGTTGGCTTCGGAGTTCCGTGGTTTGCTTTGGAAAACCTGTACAATAAATCTTGGCACTGGCTATTGATTGGCTTTTTGGGAATGTTAAGAACAGGTTTTTGCGATTTCAATTTATTCAAAGATAGCATGACTGGATGCAAAGGGAGGGAGATCATGCGCTGTGGCGCTCCTAGGAGGAGGCCTATGTCCAGCAGTGGACTGTAACAGGCTGATATGAAGAAAGAAAAGTAAGTGTATTGAAGAGAAAAAAACAAAATATTTGGAAATGAAATGAAATTCGTTTATTTGCAAGAATACAGGTTTTAAAGATCTTAATGTTATTGTAAGTTAGTACAAGACGTATTCAACCTGCATGCAGGTGTGCAAAAATGTATTAAACATATTTTATTTCAAACATAGTTTCCTATAAAAATCACTACATAGTATAAAACTAAGTCGCTTACCGTGTCTGTCCTTATGTACGTACTTAAAACTACTCAACAGATTTTGATGCAGTTTTTAGTCTACCGGGTTCGCTAGAATTAAAAATATCCTAAATTGTTTTTTTCTTAAAAAATACTCTTCCTTTATAAATTTACATTTTAATTAGGCTTTCCTAAAAAAAAAACTTCAAGCATCCTGAAAAAGCCGCGCGCGGACTTAATCTATATAAATTAAGAAAAAAAAGATATATATCGTTTTCCAGTAATTTTCATAACAATTTTGTAAAACGCCAATAAGGCTTTCTTATTCTTCAATGGCTGTATTAAAGAATACTAATCGGATCCAATTGAGTACAGAATATAAAAAAATTACCACCTTAATATTTTTGTGTTTTTTTTTTTAATTTATTTTGTCGCACCGCCCACTGATCATTTCTGCTTAGCCCAAAGGTAACACGCCCTACGGCGTTAAGTCCTCCTTTTGTACATAGTTTTGCTGTGCAATAAAGCTTTAATAAATAAATAAATAAACTTATGACGGTTCAACCTTGACCGTTTTTTTAATCCATAGACAATCGAGTGTGCCATCGGTGTTTTAGTTGTGCAGTAGATAAATGTGTTGTGTCATTTAGGTGTGATGGGTGGGACGATATTAATTACTTAAAATAATGATATTTACAATGGATGGCGAGAGCCCAAAGCAGAGGAGAGTGGAAGGAACTGGGGGAGGCTTTTACCCGCATGGGGTCAAACCTAAATTACGAGTATAATTAGAAATAAGTGTCAATTAATGTAAAAATAATGTTGCGTTAGTGTTTGAATAAATAAAGCTTTATTATTATTATTATTATTATTATATTATTAATGATATTTACAATGCTTTACGTACAGACTACAATTACAACCCACGAAATAACGGAATAAAAAAAAAACAATTGACTTCTTATCATACCACAATGTTATAGCAATTTTTTTTTAAATTTTAACCAATTAGGTTATTAAAACCCAATTTTAGGAACGATGAATTAACATACTTCTTACTTGATACACCTATAGCCACACTACAAAAATTACAACTTAATAGTTGTAATTTTATTTACTTGACACATTAAGTAATCGACTTAACATTTTTTTAGGATTATCAATTTTTTTTAAAACGCCTCCACACTTATTAATCTCCGAATAAAAAACTTAATAAAAATCATACAGTACATACTACTCGTAATATTATAAATGCGAAAGTTACTCTGTCTGTCTGTGTGTTACTCATAAACGCCTAAACTACTAAACCGATTTGCATGAAATTTGGTATGGAGATAGTTTGATACCCGAAAATGACGCATTCCCATTGAAAAATTCAAGTGGTCCGCAAGTAGATCGCTTTTACGCCTAAACTACTGAACAGATTTGAATCAAATTTGGTAAGGACATTGTTCAAGACTTATCATGACTTAAAGGACATGAGTTACTTTTGACCGCGGGAAAACAACGCATTCCCATGACAATAATTACTTTCCGGCGAATCATTTCGCTTTCACTCCTAAACTACCAAAGATTTGAATCATATTTGGATAAAATTGGTATTACGGGAAAACAACGCATTCCAAAAATAACTACCTAATGCAGACGAAGTCGCGGTCAAAAGCAAGTCCTCTATACAGGGTGTAAAAAAAACCTTAACAAAGCCGTCAACCACGCGTTCAGTACATCAAACCAAATCGTATAAAAAAGAAATTTTGGCTGGGAAACAACTTTTATTTTTTCACATCAAAAAAAAATAATTTAATTCTAACCCGCAATGTACAGCGCGCACGCGGAAAAGTCACCGCGGGGCGTGTTGCTTTACGCCGCGCGACGCGGTTCTGTTCGAATGTGCGCTGTTCATTTAGAGGCTTTTTATGAAAGAACTAGCAAAAATTTTAATCATGTTTCTTTGGAAAAAAGTTCAGTTTTAACGGACAGAAGTCATTTCTGTAAAAATCATCAAATTTTTTTCAAACTTTAACCATCAATATCTCAGTAACCTTTTACTTCCCAGGTATGGTGTAAAGGAAAAAAATGATCGTAACAATTGGTAGAATATGTGGTATTTGGCTTCGTTAAGGTTT
Source organism: Pyrausta despicata (assembly GCA_963921415.1). Lineage (NCBI taxonomy): Eukaryota > Metazoa > Arthropoda > Insecta > Lepidoptera > Crambidae > Pyrausta > Pyrausta despicata. The sequence continues at coordinate 1,175,113 of OY992859.1, read as the reverse complement.
TTTTACACCCTGTATACTAAGATGAGGGCGGATGATGATCCTATCTGACCATTTCTCGCGACGGAAGAACACTTTCTTTAAACTGCTATTCGTATTCTAACAATACGAAATGGGGTAAAATTGTATTTACATAGTGCGAGACAATTTTCGTATATTACATTTTTTTCATTCTGTAAAATATCTTGGTGTTGATTTTAAAAAAGATATTTAAAAAAAACTTGTTCGTAAATTGTAGATACGTAGATTAAACCCGGCATTATAATAATAATGTGAAGAATTTAAATTAGACAAATGCGTTAAATACTAAATTTGTATAGTTATCGCCAAGGAATTAATTCGGTCTATTGAAATGTTATTTGTAAGTAACAATTCACTCATTTTACCATTTCTCAAAGGTGAGTAAAAAGCCAAGTAGTATTACATGAAATGAAATCTTAATTTGCGTTTGGTTAAGGTACTCTGAAGATGGTTATAGTTATTGATCAGCAATTGAACATCCGCTTAATCAATCATTACTAATGCATGCAAATCTAAAAGTTATATTGGGGCAATTTGGACAACACATTTGACACATTCAACATCACGTTTGTGACCAAAAATATTTTTACCTTTGTACTAATTATGCCTATTGAATGAGTAAGCAAGACTCATCCTCATAAGTACTTAGTAGCATGTTTTGGAATTTCCATTGCAGTAACCGTCAAGAGACGGAAGTCAAAAATCTTGAAATTAAAACACACTCAAAGAAAAAATCGAACTGCCATAGGCGGGATTTGAGCCCACACCTCTCGCAAGCCGGGCGATTGCTCTACCAATTCAGCTATCGTGACACTTATTAACACGTCCGAATTTATTTATGTGATCTTTTGGCTGCTAACCATGACTAGTCAAAAATCGTGCTATGTAATCCCATGCAACCCACGTTGACGATTCTTCCGAATCCCCTTGAATTTACATGCTGTCCCCGTAACGTTTATGCTACGTATAAAGTGAGGGATAATTCCCTCACCGTCCCTATTTACTGCTTTAATAAATATTTATGTCATAATCCCGAGTAATGGTATATCCGAACGGGAATGCACCAAGAGGTGGTGAAGTTATTTCTTTAATAGGTTTTGTTGAGTCCAAGTTATGCTGACTGTTTCTGTTTGCAGAACAGGTGCATGTTATGTGGATTTGGAGTAATTTAAATTCAATCGGCTTAAGTTATAAAATGTGCTTTTACGTCCTGTTTCTGTGTGTATTTCCATGTATTGCCTCACGTTCAAATTTTCTGCATTACATCCGAAAAGGTCCTGGATTCGAATCCCAGATCGAGCTAAATACTGTTACTGAGAGTTTCTGTCATTAATTTTACAACAACAGCTTGGATTTTAAAAGTTAAGCCGTTGGTTCTACGCCTGATGTCTTTCCGGTCACGAGTGAAGGAACAGTGAGTGGTGCACTCACTGTGTATTGCGCTTACTCTTGTGAACTATATCTCGTGCGCAGTTGGCTGATCCATGTTGAGATTTATTTCCGTAGTCGAAATCGACTAGGAGACTATTGTTATTATTATTATTCTATTTCCACGACGTATTAAGAATGTAGAATGTCTAAAGCAAGCAAGTAGTCATTCAAGCAAGGAAAATACAACAACATCACATACATTGATCTGACTCCGTGGTAAGTAGCTAAAGCACTTGTGTTACAGATATCAGAATCAACAGTGGTATTACAAATAAACTTGACTAAATACATTATTTATATCACCCAGACCAGTACAAACAGACATGTTCATGCACACAAATGTTTGTACAGTGCGGGGATCGAACCCGCGACTTCTTGGTTAATAGCGAACTTCTTGACCATTACACAAAAGTGGTCATCAATGACTGCTTATTCGTTCTTTTAGCTTTAGGGAAGTCTCTTTACTAATTCGACATATCGCAAGATAACCAAACCAAACCCCATTTTTTGCTCATAAATTTCGTGGTTAATTTTTATCATTGGCCCGCTATAAAGTAGTTATTTCCATCGACATTTGATGAAACAGAAATTGAATTCTTAAATACCATGAAATAAGGTTGCAGTCCTGTTCTAATGATGCTTCCGGGGTTTTATTCACAAAACTTCAATCTCATCAGAACGACCACATTTAAAAGAGTTTATGAGCTTCTTTAATTACTACCGAAGATGTAAACATTGTACTTTACTGTGATCGAAAAGATCAAACGACCATCACATAATTGAGGTAAATGAAGAAGGTTCACTCTATCCTTATAAGAGTCTAAACTGTATGAGGCTGTACGAAACCCAGTTTGGATATCGTATAAAAGTGAAAGCAATCAGATGCAATCGATGAAAGATATATGATTTTAATTTTAATTAAATTAATTGCCAAAGATTTGATAATGAAGAAATGATACAGAGATAACTGCAAACTAAAATTAGTGTCATGAATACAAAGACGGTGGAAATACTTTTTGATGCACAGGCCAAATGAAACTGAAATATAACTTTTTTTTATTTTTGGAAAAAGCAATAAGTATATACGGACGTGAAATAATCATATTAAAGTTATAAAAAAATCTTATTTTTATAAAATTATAAATAAATAAATACAACCATTTATTTCAGACATACAGTCCGGACATACAGTCAGTTATACAGAAATAATTATAAATAGTATTTTAAGAGTCATGCACATATAAATAAACAACAAAGAAAAACTATTTCGCTACACTATTAGCGAAATAGTTTTTAGATGTAGGGGCTAGAAGAATTTTAAGTACCTATCGTACTGAGCGGCACTACTGCTCGAGTCCGTTCTATGACAATACGGTACTCCGTAATAAGTTTTATGAAACTTAACGATTTTTTACTTTAAATATCGTTGTGTTGTAATTTATAGCATTCTAACGAACTAGCTGATATATCAAAATGTACGATGGCTCACACGCGCTTGCGTTTTTAGTTGTTTTGTGATTATGACGACATAAATTATCTTTATAAAGATAATAACAAATGAATTGCCAATAAGTTGCTACCGTTTGTGATAAAACTAGTTTGTTTATGTTTTTAAAAAGCCAATTTTTGTTGGTTTTGATGTCGAAAACACCGGCGAACATACACAGTATCTAAAACAAATGCATAAACTAAGATAATTTCAACTTAATTTTACTTAGCTAAGCTTCAATCAAGCTGCGGAATCGGGATATTTTTGTAGCATAAATTCTATGATCACCTTGCCCTTATACTATAAATTTACTGTTTTTGTATCACACTATCATTCAAATAAAAAATATTGTTTGCTAATCAGATATCCATCAGATCTGGGAGTACGGCATTGCCCATTTCGAGCAAAAAAGCGGCCCTTTTTGACCCTTTAACATCGTTGTGGATAAGCAAGAATTGTATATACACTGTATATTTGAAATTTCAGTCAATTTGTGCCAGTAGTTTAAGAATGTTTTTTTTAATTTTTTTTTTGATGTTGATTATTAAGGATAAGACTATTCGCTATGCTTAGTAATTCATTACCAATTTCAAAACCTAATGTAGATTCATTAAAATACTTGACAATTTCCAGTAAATACAAACACATTTACTCGTTGAGTGCTGTAATTTTGTGTGATTTACACATCAAAGGAATTGACGCCTTCTCACAAAACACGCTTCATAATCAAAGCTTTCAATTTTGATTAATATGAAGATGTTATTCGGAATCTCGCAGATGGGTCCATGAAATTTTCATTACCGTTCGTCTTAATTCGATTAAGCGATAAAAATATCCATTTGATAATTTCTATGCATTTTAAAGTGAGTCCACTTAAGTAGTAGTTCCATTCTTTGTAGTGTTGCCGAACATATCGATAGTTTAACTATAGATCTTTCTGAATCGATGGGACTATCGATAGTATCGATAACTTAAAACCAGGCAATACTATCGCATATAAGCAATACTATTGATACTATCGATAGTATCGTATTCTTTTCCTGGGTGAAGACGCGAAACTGAAAAGACGTAAGTTTTTTGTGCGGAACAAATTTAATTATTTATAATATATACAACTGTTTTTAATGTGTTAAAGGGGCGTTAAATACCTGCCAGTTAATTCATTTCTTATATAACTGCACTGTAATCACTGAAAAGCACTATTTTAAACACCAACGCACAATACTATGTACATGATAAACCAATATAAAAGTATTTAACTTACACAGTCTGAATAGAACTTACAAATTAGGGAAATATTCTTTAAGTTTATTTTTAAAGATAGACTCGGATATAATAAAGTTAATTCCTATAGATCTAAGTTGTTTCGTAAAAATTGTGCTTTACTTTATCCATATAATTATACCTTAATCATTAGAAAAAAGTATGATAAAAAGTAATAAAAGAAATCGTTAGGCTATCGATACTATTGATATGCCGTCAACTATGGATAGATTATCGATAGTCGACTATCGATACTTGAGAACAGATTGGCAACACTAATACTTTGTAGATAATGATGTTAGAGAATGCCGACATTCTCATAAATATTCTGTTGGTCTGTTTGTTGTAAGAAGCTTTTTGTTGTACGATGATGTCTAATATATTAGTGTTGGGAGGAAATAATAAAGTACACGTGAATAGCTTTGGATTTACCAGGTTCATAAAAATATTTGTCTTGGGATATAAGGATTCCGTTCTACAGGGTGTCCCAGGAAACCTGTACCAGCGAAATTCTGGAGCTAAGGGACACCAATACCCAACGTTTGACACATTTTTTTATTCGTTTCTATAAAAAAAAATATTTTTTTAATCAAGCATAAATTAAAAATCTGCTAGTAGATAGAATTTGAGTATGTTTTTTATTTTATTAAGAGAGCGCACATTCCAGCCAAAGAACTCATTTAAAAATTAAAAAAAAAACACAACATAGAAAAAAAATATAGCTCAATCCCCCTGATATTAAAAAAAAACCATTCAAGTGCGTGTCGGACCACGCATAAAGTAGGGTTCTGTAGTAAATTTTGGCACCGCGCTGTTTTGCATTTCTTGCATCATCATCATCTCCCTAGCCGTCAATTTCAGCATTGTAAAGTATATATTTTTATATTATTCATAATTTGTGAAGTATTCATCATAGGATACCCGAAACAATTTTAAATAAGAGTTTCCGTGCCTGTTTTTTTACGTGAGAAATTTGAAGTTTACAGGAACACCGTGTAAACGACTTTGGCGGGCTATAACTCGCAAATGATAAAGTTGATAGAAAAATGTTGTGTCGAAACCCTATCTTATTTTCATAGTCCTTTTCAACGATACCCCACACAAGGGGGTGCACTCAAAAAAATAATTCACCCCCCCTTTACATGTATAGGGAGGTACCCTTAAAAAGGGGTAATTTTAATATTTCGTATTTTTAAAAATGAGTTCTATTGTGAAATATCCTCGAACCAAGTTACAAGCAAATCAGTCCATAAACGTAAAAGATATTCTGCTGTGACAGACTAGGACGGACTGAACGATCTTATAAGGGTTTCTTGTCGGACTACGGAACCCTTAAAACAAAACAAAAATCACGAAAATATACATTGGGGTCAAACATTGGGTATTATAGTCCCCTTACACCAGCCCTTCGCTGGTACAGGTTTCCTGGGACACCCTGTATAGAAGTCACTTCTTATATTTTATCATTATTGAATAAGCAGCAATTGATTGATATACTGATTAATACAAGTTATCGCAACATAATAATAATAATAATAAAAAAAACATTTTTTTTTTCAGTTTCAATGAACAAAAGTTAATTTTTATTTTTTATTTTATTTTATTTATTTATTTCAAGCTACAATAGGCCCATATTATATATACCTTACAAAGTAACATACATACAAATATAACTTATAAAAATAAAACAAAACAATACACTGTTTAGTCGGCGTAGTACGTAACTTGGTGTCGGGTATCCGTCCACGAAATCGACGATACGCAACACCCTTCGGCCAAAATTCTTCCTTCGTGAAGGTCGACAGCTGTTCGGTGGGAACCTTTACCACATACGAATTGAAATTCGTACTATGACGAGACTCCAACCGTTCGACCCTCAGAGTGTATTTGGTCTTCACGCGGATGTACTCTACGATATCCTCAACCTACGTAGAGAAATGAAGCCGGGACTCGTAAAGCGGCATAATATTAATACATTAGAGCTTAAAATTACACCGATAGAAGACTTTCATTGCCTGAACTAGGTTAAACCTGTATCTCTGGCTAGTACGAGCTTATATTTCTTTTGAGTAATACTCGTATGTTTATACGATACATTAGCACATACGATAAAGAAAAAAATAGTCACGCTATTGCGTTGGGATTAAAGAAGACCAACGATTTCTTTGATCCCACACAGCATCTTAGAATCTAATAAATAGTTTTCCATAACAGCAAACACTGGTGGTACATAAATTAGCAGTTAGCATACATTATTCTAGTATAATTATGGATTAAGCGGATCGATATTCATAGTTATGAGACAACGTTCTCACCGTAGAATATCTTTAATCCGTGCGACATATTACTCAAGATTACTAGATCATAACACAATTATGTTAAAAGAGTAGTCTCAAATAGGATGTCAAAATGTAGGATGACAGCTTGAGTATCCGAATAGACCAAATCGTTAACCGTTACTTTTTTGATATTATGATATTCAACACAGAACACTTATATCTTTCTAGCGGGCACGGCAGACGTTGTCCTGCCCATTGCGTTTTTTATTTTATTTTCTGATCTTTTAAACCTTATCTAGATTTCAACGAATATTTCGAGACTAAAATTATTCAAATTGGTTCAGTCATTCTGGACTTATAGCGTCAAAAAGGTAAACCCGACTTATATTATAAATTAGGAAGAAAATGGTTACCTGAGCAACGCCACGGTTGTAAATGCTGTTCTTGCAGCTTCCTGATAGCCTGGAATTGCTATATCTGAAACAAAAGAAAAACATTATACTGAAAGCTAGTGAAACTAAAGCTACTGCATCACCTTCAATTATGTTTCGAATAATATTTGAATGGGATAGTGATACAATATTGCGACTTCTAATCTCTAATATATAAAATTTATGCAAAGCTTGGGTATCTACAATATCCTACGTACAAATAACAAGAGGAATGTCATATGCAAAATATTCCACTTAAGTTAACTTCTAAGAAATTTTAAGCTGCAGCAGTGAAATTCTTATTTGAAAAAAACGAGAGATTACTATTTATAACACAAGCACAGGCAGTCATCATAATCATCATCAGCCTATATACGTCCCACTGCTGGGCACCGGCCTCACCTCAACTATGAGGTGGTGCGAGCCATTTTTCCACCACGCGGGCTCAGTGCGGATTGGTAAAGGGGTGTGTGTAAGGTAAGTGACCAACCTTATTGTCAGATGTTATTCAGCCGCCCGAGAGCCTCTGACTAGGCTAAACGACTAATATCTATCGATATAAACCGGGACCAACAGCTTAACGTGCCTTCTGAAGCACGGAGATGCTTGTGAAAAGCACAGGCAGTAAATAAAATAAATACCTAAATTGTTTCAACAAACGCACCAATTATTAACCTTGCCCTAATCTAAGCGATAGCTTGTGCTAATGTGACTAGGATAACTGATTGTACAAATACTCGTAGTCAGTGCTGATTACACAAACATTGGCCCCTAGCATGATTTGAACCCTCAACAGCCGGTTATGTAGTCCCCCTCAGACCACTACACCAAAGCTGTCAATGATTCCAGGTGGGCTTGCCGATTGGATCCGTATACTATTAGTTTGTTGCTCTTGTATGAAATAGGCTAGATGACACCACCAATCGTTGACATACTCTTTATTATCAGTCAAAATGGTCTGCCTCCATAGATTTTGTATGGGAATACAAATAAGTGACGTCACGGTAGTGTATCAGAAATCGGAGTCAATTGACCGAATATTTATTAAATTTTGTTTTTAAAAATTGATGTTTCTACAGATTTTTGGAAATATACTGGTTGTATTAACTTCATAGGTGCTATGTTTTTAAACGCCATGGTCTTGCTAATATTTAAGATATGTGTCATCATGCCTATTCCACTACACGTTAAAATTCATTGCGTAACTTTCCGCGGCTCCATAAATCATATTCGCAAACTTTCCACTTAACATTCCGTAAAATCTTCAAGCAAAATAATATATCGGTTGAATCTCCCCTGAGAGGTAACTCTGACCGTTGGAATCTCAAAGTCGGGGCCTTTGGGAGACGAAAGAGTTCTATTCTGTACTGAGCCCTGTTTAAACATCCCTACAAAATCCACAGGGAATCGAGGAAAACAACGCATATTTGCTGGCAAAATGTAACAGGAAAAATTGCCCAAGCCAGTAAAGAAAATGTGTTTTATAAACACCCATAGCCTTGCCACAAAACAATTACCTATTTGTAGATGGCACAATTGCATGTTTAACTAATGTTGCTTTTTTTGTATTAGTATAAACCAAGCTTAAAAAATAATAACATTAGATGATTAAGATTGACAACGTTTTGACTCAAAGCTAGTTTGTCCCCTGTTTACGACAACGTGTTTTATGGGTGCATATTTTAGTGCATTCGCTGTGTCAAGATTGCGTGTCAGAATCAGATATAAGTTGTTAGGCTCCGCCACTTTTGCGGTATAATAAAAGTTCTGCTGGCCGGTTTCGACCACGGCGGCCAATCTCAACAGAGATCAGCCAACTGCGTAGGAGATATTATAGTGCACAGGTGTGAGCGCTTTACACAGGTGCACTTACTGTTCCATCACTCTCAAAGTTCGGTGAGACGGCAATCCGACATGACCGGAGAGAGATCAGGCGCAGGACCAACGGCTTAACGTGCTTTCCGAGGCACAAGGGTTTAACACCGCCAAGGGCTTAACCGCTGTTTTTTTAAAAATTCATGACAGAAAATTGTCAGAAAATCTCAAAAAACAATTTTGGCTCGACATGGGATCCTGGGTTCGACCCAGGACCTCTCGGATGAAAGGGAGAAACTTTACCACTACACAAACGAGGCAGTCCTCTGCAGTATAACAGACCAGCTGTTAGCGATTGAGGCGCGGCGATTTGTTGACAAGCTGTCGCGGCGACAGAAATCGCAATTGTGTCCTGAGCCTTATATTTTTAGCAACGAGCTGTTCTGGCTAGGTCAATAATAAGTTTTTGTACCGTACATTAAGCTCAAAATCGGAACCGTACTGTCGGAAAAAATGCTTTAAGAAATAGTTGTTGGAATAAGGCGTTTCTTTGCGGAAATCAATGACTAAAGCTGGAACAAGGATTATTTCACTTTAAATTTCCACTAAACGACGCCAGCGCTGGAACCCAAATACATCCAACTGTAACCACCTGAAAAAAACTGAGTTTAAGTAAAAGGAACGTTTCGTTTGAATTTGGTGTTACTGTTAAAGCTTTATTTTTTATTTCAAACAACATTTAAACAACAATTTTAGTTTCTTCTGCAATTTGACGACCGCTTGGTGCAGTGGTCCACATGTCGGACTTCTAAAACCAAGGGTCGCGGGTTCGATCCTCGCACAGTACAAGCATAAGTGTGCATGAACATGTGTGTTTGCACTGGTCTGGGTGTTATATGTATTTATTTAAGTTTATTTGTTGATCCTCATATCTGTAACACAGGTGCTTAAGTTACTTATGTGTAATAGCCTCGTAGCTTAATTTGGGAATGGAATTGGTGTGATTGTTGTGAAATATTTATTTATTTAATACGCTGAATATGTCTTCCTTTTCTAAAATCGTGAAGAATTGGAATTGTCTATTAATTAAAATTCGTTTAAAACACATAAGGTACCAAACAAAATCTTATCTGTCTACTGTGGATTGATAAAATTATATTACTGCGCACTAATTATCAAATAATTCATTAAATGAAATCAGCATAAGATAGGTATCTTTTGAAGAAAACTGTAATCTATTGTTTATATTTCTGACTTCATAGTGACTTATTTTTTGAGGGTATGTAGCTTAGATAACACCAAAACAGAGGAATTTTCCTCTGCGCTTGTAAAATCGTCAATTTAAAATGAGCCTGTATCCACAACTAAATACACACGCACACGTGTACACGACTCGCAGTACTGACGACGAATAAGAGCGGAGCAGGTCCATATAGACTCGGTTCACTAGGACCAAGCGCGAGTAACTCGTACTGTAGGTATCTTCCCTCTTCTTGATTTGATTAAAAGTAGGTAGTAGGTAGAAGCTCAAGATAACACAACGAGCGATGGTGAGGGCTATGCTCGGTATTTCCCTACGAGATCGAATCAGAAATGAGGAGATGCGTAGAATAACTAAGGTAACAGACATAGCCTTGAGAATCAGTAAGCTCAAGTGGCAATGGGCAGGGCACATAATGCGAAGAACTGATTGTCATTGGGGCAGAAAAGTTCTGGATTGGAGACCCTTTGACCAAAAGCGCAGAGTAGGACGTCCACCGACTAGATGGACAAACGACCTTGTAAAGATCGCAGGATCACACTGGATGCTGACTGCTTGTGATTGGTCGATGTGGAAAACTGTGGGGAAGGCCTATGTTCAGCATTAGACGTCGTTTGGCTGATAATGATGAGATAGTAGGTATCCTAACTAGTACTTTTCGATAGCGACAGAAGCAAACACAGTGCAAAATTATAAGTTAAACGAATCTCTTACAACAAGGGCTACTCCCCCTATCCCTAGGGTTGTCACGTCACCCGTCACAGGTCGGGGCGACCGTTTAACCCTCCAGGGCAGCGCCAAGCGTGACGTGACTCGCGTGATCCGACTTGACAATCGCGTGTTGTGTAATCGATTTGCATGTTTTCTTACTACACTGTAGTGCAAACAGTTCGATAGCGAATGGTTTCGTCACGATTTAAATTTAAATATCATTATTTTTAGTGAATAATGTTTTTTAAATTTTGGTGTTTTTTCATACCGACATTGGAATTAGACAACCAAACAACAACTTATAAAAACCAAAATCCACACTCATATTATTGAATGGCCGTTATTATAAATTAATAAAATCTTTTTTTTTTTCAGTAAATCGACCCACAAGGGGCACTTTTACACGACACAACACATAAATTAACCCTACCACTGCTTTGAGACTAGTAGTTAGTTGCTCATGCCGAGAAACAACAGCAATCGCAACAAACTCAGTCACTATGGTCATTGCCTCTTTTCAAATTTGATTTCAATAATTGTTTATATACACAAATTTTTATATAAGTTTCTCATAAATGCGAAATTTATCTATTTCATCAATGCGAAAGTTTATTTGACAATCTGTACACTTTGGGCGTCTGGATGAAGCCATTGGCGTGAAGCTATTATTATCATTTTCTGAAAATTAAACACCAGTGGTAAAAGTGTTGTACGACTGATAACACACATAAAAGCAGGACAACTCTAAGATTTTAGTGATAAGACGATAGCTACTGATAAGATGATACTGGTATCATGATATCAAAGCATCTGGTGATAAAGATATCAGATAAGATCAGAAAAATTAAGGGGTCTCCCCATATTAATGAATAGTATTTAAACCAAAATTTTTAAATGAAACAGTTTAGTCACCATACCAAGACGACAATGAAGTGGTTACTAGTGTGCGTGGCGTTGACAGGAGTGGTGGTAGCAAACCCCATGGGTAAACAGCCATGGTCCTACCTCAAGGATGTTGGTATACCGATGTCTGAACACCTAAAAAAGGTCGAGCTAGCAGGCAATAGCACCAGGATTGTCGGGGGTACCAACATTCCTGCTGGCAGACATCCTTTTATGGCAAGTATTTTACGATTTTATTATAATTATAAGTTAATACTGCAAATGTGAGCATGTCATAGAGAAATTGTTTTGTTAAGTGCTCTTTAATATGTTGTATGGCGACCGCGTGCTGGGCAACGACCATCTGGCGAAAGTCGCGGGAAGCCGCCGGATGCGGGAAGATCCTTGGGGGAGGCCTATGCTCAGCAGTGGACGTCGAACGGCTGATATGGTGATGTCTCTACAAAGTGGACCGTGGACCTACAAATAGAGAGTCGCCGCACCGCACGCGGTCGCTATTCGAGATCCTATTCGCCCCATCGACCATAGATTTCACCGTTCGGCCAAGTTCCCCTCTTCGGCCTAGTTCTGCAATATTCTTGTAGAGATACATTACTGTTTAGTAAGCAAAAGTCCTCGCTTGCTCGTCTTCAAACTTTGACGTGGAGTTGAGATACGATGACCGATCCATCTGTTTAATCCAGAGGAAAATACGTTCCTAACGGTGCGTACAGACTACGTAACAAATCATGGTCTTCTTCTTCTTAGCATGTCGATGGAACACGAGGAATTACACCGTGGCAGCCCAGAATTCAGCCACTTGTATTGCGGATCGACTGCAGTTCATTAAATCCGCTGGCGTGCAGGTGTGGTGCAGGCACGCCGGGCACGATGTTAAGTGTGCCATAGTTTGCACTGCACTGCAAACACAGTCCACATCGGAGCTTGCCGAAAATCCCCACCTGACCATGTTCTCCTTACTTAGACCAACATGAGTCCGAAGCCTGTTTAAGGACTTCCAGATCGGCCATGGTAGATCATGTCCAGGTGGGAGATTCTCGGCAAGTGGGACAAAGGGAGTAGGCAGAGAAGCTTTTTCGCGCCAAAGATCACGTCTGGCCTTCACGTGCTGTTTCGGTAGAAAATGAGGCAAAACATGGTATAAAACATTTTTACGTAACATGTTTTTTCAACAAACACATACAGTGCACATTGCAGTATTCTGTACGCACCTTTGCATTTATCGAATTAAAAACGGGCCTGCATCCACAACTACTACTAGTACTCTTAAAAACTTGCAGTACTGATGACGACTAGGAGCGAATCAGGTCTATTAGATTCGGTTTATTATGACCACGCGCGACTAGCTTTGGCCGTATCTCCCGCTTCCTTCTTAAAAACATTGTAGGTAGGTACAATATAACTGAAAGGGCATCATTATGATAAAGTACATTACTGATCTATTCTAACAATTTTCAGATCTTGTCAGTCCAATCCGACTTCCAATTGAACAACAAGATAATGACTTTGTTGGCGCATGGCCTACAGCTACTGGCTATGGAAGAACTGAATATATAATACTTAGTTAAAAGTGTCCACACCAAAATATATCTTATTGAATCTTAAAGTTTTTAAAACTTCCAACGTCAGAAGCAATCATCAGTAAAAATATTTAATAATAATAATAGTCCTCCTGGCCGATTTCGACCACGGCGGCCAATCTCAACAGAGATTAGCCAACTACGCAGGAGATATTATAATGCACAAGTGTGAGAACAATTATACACAGGTGGGCTCACTGTTCCATCACTCTCAAAGTTCGGTGAGACGGCAATCTGACATGACCGGAGAGAGATCAGGTGCAGGACCAACGGCTTAACGTGATTTCCGAGGCACGGGGGTGTAACACCGCCAATTTCTCGACTCCGAGCTGGTTTTGAGAAATTCATGAGAGAACATCTCAGAAACAATTTTGACTCGACCTGGTTTCCACCCAGGACCTCTCGGATGTAAGGCAGAAACTTTGCCACTACACCAACGAGGCACGCATTTAACAATAAAGACTAGTACATGACTAGGACGCCTGATCACGGTGTGTGTTTTGGCAATTGCTAAAAAAGTTTTTTCTCCTTCAGTGACAGGTCCAACTTTCAATCCACCCTTGAAGGAAGCTAGACTGCAAGTGATCACGAATGCACTGTGTGCAACACATGCCAGGGTGATTCTGGGGGACCACTCTTCATTGGCAGTGGAAATGACCGTATTCTGGTAAAATACCTTTAATTATCCTACTACTATTATAAAGGCGAAAGTTTGTAAGTATGGATGTATGGATGTATGGATGTTTGTTACTCTTTCACGTAAAAACTACTGAATGGATTTGAATGAAACTTTACCACAATATAGCTTATACATCAGAATAACATATAGGCTACAATTCATAAAGAATTTTTAAGATAAAGGCTTTCCACGCGGACGAAGTCGCGGGCGGCCACTAGTTAATTATATTTTTTTAAGAAGTATAATAAAAGTTATATCTGACCCGTTGTCTTATGTAAGCAATGCGATGCGACAAGTTTGACAACGCAACTAAGGGACGATCACGCGATTGACATTGACACAAGGAGTTTGAAGTATTTGACACTTGTTTGTTTCGTTCACGTAGCACAATGCCTGAGTATGTTCCAAATACATACACGCACATAATTCGATTCCAACGACGCAGCTCTTTGTCTTTCGCTTACACTACACCACGAAGGCTGAGCAGGTCATAGAGTTCGTGCAGAAGAAGACAAACCTTATCTTGAGAGTCGTCAAGCTCGAGTATAGTCGCAATGTGAACTTCAATTCCTTTTAGTTAGAATCCCCAACGAAAAGATGGCAAACTTCATAAATATTTTTGGATGAAGGGTATCGTGTTCCGGCGCTTTTGCGGAAGGGTACGAGACACTAGGAGCAACAGGTCACCGACCTTACGTGTAGGAAAAAAAGTTTTGTTATATTTTTGTATCTATGTTAGTCTATATTATATGGGCCTGTTATTAATTTTAAATCTGTTGCCTGATGCAAATAAATAAATAATCACAGCTCACAGTAAAGAAATAATCTAAAGCAGTACGGAAACAAAAAACTAAAAGACTAACACGCACGCACGTCGTAATTATGTCATTTTTGAGCTTTTATTAATAGCTTTGGTGCTGCTTGTTTTATATAGGGTTTCCAGGAATGAATATATAACCTTTTAACTGCGGGTAGCTTGACCGATACCATACTGGTAGAAAATATATGATCTTAGTTAAAGTGTCACGTGTATTTTTTAAAATGAGTCTTATTAAAAAAATTGGCATTTTCTTTTTTAACTTCTAACTATGAGCACGCACGGTGTAAAAAAAGTATTTAATTTAAAAAAAAACGATTTTATTTCAGATAACCAAGATCCATAGTATTAGTAAAAGCTTTTTTTTTAAAATAAATAAATATTTCTCAACAATCACACCAATTCTCTAGTCCCAAATTAAACTACGAGGCTTGTGTTATGGGTACTAGACAACGGATAAACATACTTAAATACTTTTTTTTTGTAAATAAATACATAATATACATACAAAACACCCAGACCAGTACAAACACACATGTTCATGCACACTTATGCTTGTACTGTGCGGGGATCGAACCCGCGACCCTTGGCTTAGTAGTCCGACATGTAGACCACTGCACCAAACGGTCGTCAGTAAGCTTAATAACTATGTTAGTATGCTACTTTAAAAACTGATTTCGTCGTGTTAATCATATGGCCGATCAGTGGACAATCCCCACTTTCGACCGTCTCCTTCAGCACGCTGTGCTTAGCTATTTAGCTCAACGTGTCATTAATTTTAAAAAGTTAAATTATTTTGAAAAAAGTGTCACTTTTACTAGGGTCATATTCTACTTACCAATAGGGCATCGGTCGAGCTACTCGCAGTTTAAAGGTTGTCCATTAATTCCTGAACATTCTGTATAGTAGTGCCATATATTATTATAATTGTACTAGCTGACCCGGCAAACGTTCATTTGCTTTTTAAATTATTTCTCTCATCACTAAGGGGTATTGAAAAATAGATGTTGGCCGATTCTCAATATGCTTACAAAAATTCATAAGAATCGGTCAAGCCGTTTTGGAGGAGTAAGGGAACGAACATTGTGACACGAGAATATATATACAAGGTGTAACAAAAAACCCCGTTATAACTGAAAGGTGTTGTTGTGCCCGTAAACCTGAACAACTTTCGCTAAGAAACCTTGGTCGAAATCTCAAAAAATCTTTTGGCTCTCCCATAGTAAATCGATCAGCTGATTGGCAATTTTGTATGGGAGGTCCGTTTTTTTTTTGAGATTTGACCAAGGTATCATTGGGAATGTTGTGCAGTTTTCCGGGCACAACAACACCCTTCAGTTATAACGGGGTTTTTTGTTACACCTTGTAATATATATATATATATATATATATATATATATATATATATATATATATATATATATATATATATATATATATATATATATAATTTTTATCGACCCTTTAATAACAAATTATCTACTTATTTTGTTATGGATTTCTTAAAATGTCGTCTCCTATCTTATTACGAACGAGGATTTTGGTAGATACCATATTTTTTGTTAGATCAATTTGCATTGTGCCTACATATTCAATATCATATAACGAATGCGCCACAATTCACATTGTTACTGTAAATTCTATCTGTCCCAAGCGTATTTTTTATTTGTCAGATACGTATAAAAATGGAGAACAATATCTAGCTTCGGAAAAACTATCAACAAGATAATGATTATATTAGTTAATTGTATTTAACTATTCATAATATAACCGTAGGTATTTAAAAACTTTACATAGGTAATCAACCATATCTACTTCCTACCATCGTTTTTTTTTAATAGGTTTGCTCTTTACCCAAGACTAAGCCCGACGAGGCAAAATCTGAGTCTACGATGGAGCGAACTTGCAGGAACTTACGCTTAATTATGATAAGTCATAGGCAAAATGAAAACCCAAATCGATGAAAGCTAAGCTCTCGACGTAAAACAGGGTACCTATCACTTCACTTCATAGTATAAAACAAGTCGTTTCCCGCGTCAGTCCCTATAACTGCATGTATGTTTTCTTAGATCTTTTAAACTAAGTACTTTTCTTATTTTTCTTAGATCTTTAAAACTAAGTACTTTTCTTTTCTTTTCTTAGATCTTTCAAACTAAGTACTTTTCTTTTCTTTTCTTAGATCTTTAAAACTAAGTATTTTTCTTTTCTTTTCTTAGATCTTTAAAACTAAGTACTTTTCTTTTCCTTTCTTAGATCTTTAAAACTAAGTACTTTTCTTTTCTTTTCTTAGATCTTTAAAACTAACTAAAAATTTTGATGCAGTTTTTTTTAAAGTAAATAGAGTAATTCCGTAGGGAGATCTAAAAATAAAAATATGGAAAAAATGTTCAAACAGCGGGCACAGGCACGGGTTTTTTGAATAAACTTTAGTCTCAACGAATCCATTCCAGTTATGGCTACACAGAGTCTCGTATGGGCTCTGTACTGTGATAACATTATTACGTGGCAATATAGCTTTTGTATGATGCCTTTGGAATGAAAGGATCAGATTACGATCTTGTATTGGGTATCCAATTCGTGGCCCAAAAAATTACTCACTAGTTTAATATTACTAGACCTCAAACAATGTTACATAAAAAGTAGATTATTTGGAGTGTTTTTTTGTGTAGTGTGGTTTCGCCTTAAGAGCGCTTACGATAATCTTCCATTATTTTTCTCGGAATATTGAATGAATGAATGAAATATTTATTTGCACAAAACAGGGTAACAATAGTGACATCACAAAAAGGTAGAAGCTCAGCTCATGTTTTGTCTTATTAGACATGCAATTTTTAATGTCAATCTCACATTGATTACAATAATAACAATTTCAGTAGTTAAAAAAAAATTACAAACTAAAAAATTCATTAATTGAATAAAAACATTACATACAAGTCATTGGTTCATTTTTTTCCTAAATTGATTCAAAGGTAGATCAGTTATCAATGTTGGTAATTTTTTATAAATTCTTATGGCCTTATAGGGTCACTTTTTTTTCTAAACAATTCCATTTTCATAACGGGAAATTTAATTATTTCAGGATGTCGTCTACTGTATATCTGATTGTCTTTAACTGGCAGGAATAAACGTTGGCTGAAAAACTGTAAGATGACAGAAATAATATTTCGTGGTTTCATTTTCGATACAAATCAACACGTAGTACTTTCAACCTACAAGGTAACACTCGCACGCTTTTAAAGTAATATTTTCATTTATCTTTTGTATCGATTCTTTAGTCGATATTCAAATTTATCGATATCCCATCCTCCGTACGCCTCGCTCCTTGCTAGCTCATTCTTTTTTCGTGCGAGGTAACGAGTGCACGCGCTCCTCACTTTAGTTGCGAAACAGGTTTTTTTTTCTCTCCTTGATTTTGAACAATGCCTAAAAGAACGTTCGACGAAAAAATGGATTATTATTTGCGAAAGATGGAAAAGTTGAGGGATAAACACCGCCGTAAACGACGGCGATTGGATTCCTTTTCATCTGAAAATGACCCGGAAGAAATTGATGCCCATCACTATAATAATAATAATAAAGGTAAGTTTTAAGGAGTTTGTTAATATTTCACCTTGATATCGTGTGAGTACTGTTCAAGTTGAAAGTCTTGTCACGATATTTTGCCATAGATTCTAATCAGAACGCGGCAAAAACTCAATATACCCGCCATAGATTCCGAAGTGAACACGGCGATTGTTTTAATGGATTCTTATTATGAACCATTATAATAAGCGTATTTTTACCCTCAATTTACCAAAATATATTGTCTTTGTCCACCAGAAGACGAAACAAAGGGGCCTGATCTCGAAGAGACTGGTACCATCGTTATGCCTATTTCCGAAGTACTCGTAACCGAAACACAAATGGATTCGGCTACATCTCCACAAAATGACCTGCCACCAGTGCCGTCGACGTCATTGGATACCGAGGCTCCTCCACAATTGGATCCAGAAGTTTTATCTGCTCTTGGGGAAGCGACTGATTCGGGGCCGGTATGGGGCCAAGAGGTACACAATAACCTAAGCCAGCTTTGGCTACCTTTACTCAAAAAAGGAATGGAGAAAGAAACTAAAGATAAGTTAGTTAAACAATATCTCATCCCGAGTAATTGTACTTTGCTTCAAGCGCCAAAACTCAACATTGAAATATCGGCGGCAGTCGGGGAGATGGTTAGGTTACGCGATAAAAAAGTTGAGGCTATCCAACAACAACTTGGCATCGGCGTCACAGCTATAAGCAGGGCAATGACGTCATTACTAACAAGCGACAATAAAATTGACGCTATAAGAATGCTTAGTGACGGTTGTCGGATACTCTGTGATTTACATCACTCTGAAACTCAGGCTAGGATTAAGATGATTACACCTGGGCTGGCCAGGCCCTTTTTGAACGTTATTCAAGACAGTGAGCGTGATGAAACATTGTTTGGTGTCAGTCTTCCTGAGAAAATTAAGGCTTCGAAGACTATCGAGAAACAAGGGTTGCAGATCAAAAAATCTGCTCCTCCGCCAAGGTCTAATCCAACAGTTCCTAGCACAAGTACGGCTCGTCCACAGTTCCAGGGAAACTGGGCCGGGTCTCCTCGTTACCCGTCGAACAGGGGGGGCCGAGGGGGCCAGAAGCGGTTGCCAACATCATCGCGACGACCAGCGGCAACAACGACCACGTCAACGCAGTCCCGGCCGAATCAGGGCAAGTCACGTGCCCCACCGCGTCCATAATACAGGTACATTCAGGACGCGTTCAATTTTTCTTCAACTGTTGGTTACACATCACTAATAATGAAGTTGTTCTTGATTGGATCCAAAATGGCATATCTATCCCGTTTGAAAAGAAACCTTATCAATGTATTGTACCTCGGATTACGTCTTCATCTAAGGAACAAAAAGAAATGTTGCAGGCTATAGAAAATTTAATTGAGTTAGGTGCTATTTCGAAAGTCGATCCTTGCATAGACCAGTTTGTTTCTAGTACATTTTTAGCCCCGAAACCTAATGGTAGTAAAAGGTTTATTCTAAATCTAAAATTGTTAAATAAATTCATTCCAAAGATGCATTTTAAAATGGAAGATTACCGAACAACTTGCAAATTGTTACAACCAAATTGGTTTATGGCAACGATCGACTTGAAGGAGTCGTACCTACTTATACCTATTGACCTAGAATCTCGGAAATACTTACGATTTCAATACATCGCGCCAAACTCGCCCGATGTAATTACATACCAATTTAACGCTATGCCATACGGACTTTCTTTGGCACCCAGGTATTTTACTAAAATAGTTAGAGAAGTGGTTGCACATTTACGTAATCAAGGTTATAAATCAGTTTCTTTCTTAGATGACCTCTGCTGTCTGGGAAGAACGTATGATGAATGCCTTTGTAATGTTAGAAAAACGATTACGTTATTTGAGTGTCTAGGATTCGTAATAAATTACGAAAAAAGTCAATTACAACCACAAAGAATTTGTAAGTTTTTAGGATTTATTTATGACTCTGCTCAAATGACCTTATCGTTACCGGTCGATAAACAAAATAATATCGCCCGTATGGTTCAACAATTTTCGACACTACCCACTGTTTCAATTCGAGAATATTCAAGGCTCATAGGTACCATTGTAGCAGCTTGTCCAGCAGTACGTTATGGATGGTTGTATACGAAAATATTAGAAAGACAAAAATATATTTTACTTAAACAACATGGTTCTTTTGAAGCAAAAATTAAACTTCCAACTATTATTTTAGAAGACTTACACTGGTGGAATAAAAATATTCATAATTCGAGTAGTCCTATAAAAAATCCTAGCTTTGCCATGGAAATTTATACTGACGCGTCACGTACCGGCTGGGGCGCCTATTGTAATGGTTCTCGTGTAAACGGGGCATGGAAAGAAAGTGAGCTTCAATTCCACATTAATTATTTAGAATTGCTTTCCATCTTTTTGGCCCTCAAATGCTTTGCTCGTGATTGTGCGAACTGTGCTATCCTACTCCGCGTAGACAACACCACGGCCATAAGTTACATTAACCGCATGGGCGGCATTCAATTCCCGCACCTAAACTCACTTTCTCGTGACATTTGGCAATGGTGCGAGACGAGACAACTGTGGTTGTTTGCCTCATATATCAATACAAAGGATAACATAGAAGCTGATGAAGAATCGCGTAAAATTAATCCAGATGCGGAATGGGAATTGTCAGGAACTGCATTTAATTACATTGTAAAAAAGTTAGGTGAACCTCAAATTGATTTGTTCGCTTCCCGAACCAATGCTAAATGCCACGAGTATGTATCCTGGAGACAGGATCCCGATGCCATTAGTGTGGATGCATTCACAATATGCTGGAACGAAAAATTATTTTATGCTTTCCCGCCGTTTTCTTTGTTATTAAATTGCATACAAAAGATTATTCAAGACAAAGCTACGGGTATCTTAGTTTTTCCCATGTGGCCCGCACAAGCTTGGTACCCACAGTTGAAAGATTTGTTAGTTACAGACATAGTTATTTTAAAACCACGTCCCAATTTAGTTTTGTCCCGTTTCAGACGGCAACATCCACTCCACCGGACACTTACCCTGGGAGCAGCGGTGCTCTCCGGTGCGCGTTCTCCCGCCGCGGCATACCATCCAGCGCCCTAAACTTAATGGTCGCGTCTTTGTCTAGCAACACGTTAGAACAATACGGTGTTTGTTACAAATTGTGGTGGTCCTATTGTAATGATAATGATTACGATATTTTCGATACCTCTGTTTCACATGTAGTATCCTTTTTGTCAGAGCTATATGAAAAAGGCGCATCCTACGGTACGCTCAATAGTCACCGATCAGCACTATCCTTGCTGCTGGGAAATGATCTGGGGTCAAATGACTGTATTAAAAGACTGCTGAAAGGAGTGTTTAGATTAAGGCCTTCCTTACCAAAGTACTCGAGTACTTGGGATCCACAATTAGTTCTGACTCACATTTCACAATGGACCCCTAATAGCGAATTAGGTTTAGATAAATTAACAAAAAAGCTTGTTGTTTTGTTAGCATTATGCACTGCACACAGGGTGCAAACGTTTTCGTTAGTTAAATTATCAAACATTAAAATCAATGATAACGGCGTTGAAATAATTATATCAGATATCATTAAAACGTCAGGAATAGGACGAGACCAGCCGATACTGTTGTTGCCCTACTTTCGCGAGAATATTACTATCTGTCCGGCTACAGCGATTAAAGACTACATGTCTATGACTCGAGACTTGAGACCTTCGAGTTGTGATCATCTCTTAATAACTGTGAAGCGTCCACATAGGAACGCGACAGCACAGTCAATAAGTAGATGGATCAAACAAGCGCTGGGCGCGAGCGGCGTGGACGTGTCGGTGTTCGGCGCGCACAGCACGCGGCACGCCGCCACGTCCGCCGCGCGCGCGGCCGGCCTCAGCGTAGATCAAATCCGCAAAACAGCCGGCTGGACTGCGTCCTCCCAGACATTTGCCAAATTTTATCAAAGACCTATTGTCAATGTTTTTAATTTCGCCAAATCAGTTTGTTTACCCCAAGGTTTACCCTTAAACTCGAATGATTCTGAGTCCAATTAATTTTGTTTTGTGGCATTATAATAATGTAATATGTACGTAGTGGATATATAATAACTTGATTATTAAAAGATTTATACTCTTTTATAATATAATTCGGTTATATTTCAATCATAGTTCGTGTTTTATTTGTTGAATTAAGATACTCAACAAACGACAAAAATTATCTCTAAACATCTACGTGTTGATTTGTATCGAAAATGAAACCACGAAATATTATATATGATCAAACGAACTTACTAAGTGAAGTTCGATCAATATAATATGAGTGGTTTCATTTGAAGATACAAATCACCCACCCACCCAAATCCCAATTTTGTAAAACACGAATAATTGAAGTAATATTGTTATACTTACTTTAAACAGAATGAGCTAGCAAGGAGCGAGGCGTACGGAGGATGGGATATCGATAAATTTGAATATCGACTAAAGAATCGATACAAAAGATAAATGAAAATATTACTTTAAAAGCGTGCGAGTGTTACCTTGTAGGTTGAAAGTACTACGTGTTGATTTGTATCTTCAAATGAAACCACTCATATTATATTGATCGAACTTCACTTAGTAAGTTCGTTTGATCATATATAAGACGAAAATGTTAATGAAGCATACATTGATTAAGATATATTATAATAGTACTAAAGGAAAGTATTTAAAGCAATAATTCGGAACTAAATACTTATTTACTTAAACTAAATATACAATAAAACACCTAAACGGTTTTACAAAAGGCCTTATTTTTTTATACATGCAGAAAAGACCGCACATTCTGCAAAGCGAAATCATTCGATGATAGGTTACTTCCGCATCTGGCTCCCTTTTACAAGAAGCTTTCGGTGCAAACATTCGCTTTTCGTCTTTGCCCATCGATCAATTATTATTATTTTTTTGATGATTATATTTTATGATTATTTATAAATACCTATATATGGAAAACCAAACAATTATATTAAAACTATTAACTTTAATTGTTTATGTCTAGTCTAGTCTAGTCTAGTGACACAACATCTAGATTACCTATGACATTTTGTTTAGCATCAATACCAAAAACTATTAGGAGCTAAAGAGCTGGCTTTTTCATTCCGAAATAAAACTTTCTATCACATGGAGGTTTTATCATGATTACGCTTTATGTTAGGATTCTGTGACGTCACTTAAAGGCCCGCTAGCACTGTTGTCAGTCGAATCATCAAAATGTGGCATAAATCATATACACTCTTTTGCAAAAAAACGGGCACCTAAGGAAATTTACGTTCTAAGGTCGATTTGAGTTAATTAAATGAAATTTATTTCTTTGACGTAGTCTGTATACTTATAATCGTGTAAATTAATGCGCGTGAAGTGAGTTCGGGCAACTAAAAGAAAAAAAAAACGATGGATTCTTTAAAACCGATGTACACGCCCAAACAATAAGAAGTGGTCGACAATAAAGATAAGATTTTTTTTTACTTTTTTTAATTAAATAAAGTTACAAATGTAAAAACCTAATACCGAATGTGACCTCCTCTTGCCAAAATCATAGCTTGAATCCTTCTGGGCATGCTTTCCACGATGTTTTTAATAACGTTTTGAGGAATTCGTTCCCACTCTTCTGCAATGACTCTTTTTAGCTCCCTGATGTTTTGTGGAGCAGGTTGCACTGATCTTACACGTCTCTTTAGAACATCCCAGACATGCTCAATTGGATTGAGGTCAGGACTTCAAGCTGGCCAATCTAAACGACGGATCCCAACTTCTTGCATGTACGCTTCCACGTCGCCAGAACGGTGCGAGCGAGCATTGTCGTCCATAAAAATGGAATCTTCCCCAAGTGCAGTCAATGTGGGTTGTGCATATGGAATTAGGACTTCCATTATATACCGATGTAGCATTTGAATGACAAATTCCATAGGGCTAAATGCTCAGACTGGAATAAGGCCACCAATATCTTTAGGCCCAACCAAATTAGATGGGCTTTGGATAAATTCAAGCCATTTAAATCAGCGGGAGAAGACGGCATCTTTCCTGCTCTGCTACAGAAAGGAAATGACTTGCTTCTTCCGCATCTGGTAAAAATATTCAGAGCAAGTTATGCCTGGGGTATAATACCAGAACCATGGAAACGGGTCAAGGTGCGTTTTATACCTAAAACAGGGAAAAGGGACTACTCACAACCCAAATCCTTCAGACCCATAAGTCTAACATCCTTCATGCTGAAGACCATGGAAAGGATAATAGACCAGCACATTAGGGCCAAACACTTAGTGGAAAGACCACTAAGCACCAACCAACATGCATACCAAAAGGGAAGATCCACTGAAACTGCCCTACTCGATCTGGTCGACAAGGTGCAAAAAGCCCTAGAGGACAAGCAAACGGCCCTATGTGCTTTTCTAGATGTTGAAGGTGCATTTGATAACACCCCTATAGAAACCATTCTGAAAGGAATGGAGGCAAAAGGGGTAGATAAAAGCACCATCAGATGGGTTAAAAGCTTGCTCTCCAACCGAGTAGCAAACATCACCCTCAATGCCACAAAGCTTGAATTCCTTGCCACAAGAGGATGTCCACAAGGAGGCGTACTGTCTCCACTTCTATGGACCCTAGCAGTAGACCAACTACTCGCTAAGATGGCAGAGAAAGACTATGATACACATGGCTATGCTGATGATATAGTAGTAATCATCAGAGGTCCCTGCCTAAGCACAATTTCATGTCTGATGCAAGGAGCTCTCAACACCATAAGTAGGTGGTGTAGAGAAAACGAATTATCCATTAATGCAGATAAAACAGTGATAATACCATTCACAAGGAAGAGAAAACTAGAAAGACTCGCGAATCCGAAGCTAAATGGTAAAACTCTTCCTTTCTCGAGCGAAACCAAGTATCTAGGGGTAATTTTTGACCAAAAGCTTACTTGGAATTCGCACCTAGACAATATCATTCAAAAAGCCAAAATGGCTCTGTGGAGCTGTTGTCGAATGGCGGGGTCAAGATGGGGACTCAAACCCAAAATTGCCCTATGGCTGTACACAGCGGTCGTGAGACCTATAGTATCTTATGCCTCCGCCGTCTGGTGCAGCAAGGTCAACCAAGCGACAACAATACAGAAACTGAGCAGCCTACAGCGGCTAGCCTGCATCACAGCAACCGGAGCACTATCAACGACACCAGGAGCCGCACTAAATGCCTTGTTGGATCTTATACCACTGCATATGCACGTGGAAAAAGAAGCCAAGCAGAGCATATACAGAATCTTCACCCGCTCGAAAGTCAGATGGGCTTCTCAAATTCTGATAAGACTCAAGGAATCAGTATTTGAAAACAAACTTCTAAGCATGCCTAGTGACGACATGCATACGGAATGCAACTTTTCGAAGTTATACTCCGTAAACATACCTCCTAGAGACAAATGGCTAGAAGGTCAAATGTCATTTAAGAAAGGTAGTCACGTCTGGTATACGGACGGTTCCAAAAAGGGAAATGATGTGGGCTGTGGGATCTACGGAGAGAAGCCTAGGCTCAAAGTTAGCATTAACATGGGGACTGAAGCTTCAATCTTCCAAGCCGAGGTCTTTGCCATAAACAAATGTGCAGAGATAAACCTAGAGAAGAAACTCCGGAACCAACACATCTACATCAACTCAGACAGCCAAGCAGCACTGCTGGCTTTAAAATCCTTTGAACATTCATCAAAACTAGTGCAAACGTGCACTGAAACACTAAATGTACTGGGAAATACCAACAAAGTCATACTCACGTGGGTACCAGGACATTCGAATATAGAAGGAAACGAAGTAGCTGATAACCTCGCCAGAGAGGGCGCCGATAACCCTCAAATCGGCGTAGAACCGTTCTGTGGCATCACCAAGCAACGAGCCACTACGCTACTAACCATTCTCTATAAACAAGAGGCAATTGAGTGGTGGAAGTCTACTTCAAGACAAGAACACTCAAAAGCACTCATTCAGGGATACAGCAACAAAGTAACTAAAGAGCTGTTAAAGTTCAAAAGATACAAAGCTTGTGCTTTGACCAGAATACTAACAGGTCACTGCATTTAATGTTCCATTTTCTATGAAAACTAACTCCGTACGCTCCGTCGAATTAATTGCTGCCCAAAACATAACGGAGCCTCCGCCATAAGGAGTGATTTCTTCGAAACACACTTCCGCATAGCGTTCCCGTGGTCTTCGCAGCACTCGCCGGCGTCGGTCCTCTCCACACAAAGAGATTCTAGCTTCATCAGAAAACAATACTTTATTCCAGTCCTCCAGAGTCCATGAAGCACAGTTCCGAGCAAACTGAAGTCGAGGAACACGGTGCTCACGGAGTAATTTAGGGCCCCGAGCTGGGCGGTAACTCCTGATATTGGCAGCCAAAAGCCTCCTCCTGACCGTCCACAAGCTAACTTCTACTCCTCTTACTTCTTCAAGGCTCTTCTTCAGGTCCACACTTGACGCCTTACGATTCCGCAACGCCTGACTTACCAAAAAGCGGTCATCTCTTGGTTCTGTGCATCGTTTTCTTCCCGAACCGGGTCTTCTTTTGACCGAACCGGTCTCTTGATACCGTTGCTAAGTCCTCTGGACAGTTGAACGACTCACATTTAGCCGCTGAGACACGTAAGTTTGCGAACAACCTTCTTCAAGTAGGGCTATAATTTTACCGGCCCTTATCGCTTTATCACTCATATCAAAAAGTGGTATTTAATGTAAAAATAAAGATTAAATTTTTTAATTTGCAGAAAATGTCCAAAAAGTTTTAAAATATCGTAATCAGTTAAAAATCGTTTCAGCAATTCGCGCTATTAGTAAAGCAATTTTAGAATAATCCACAATAATCATTATTTTTCTTTTATTAATTTCAAATTTTAAATTTGGAACGTAAAGAATCATGCCAGGATGCTTCAAATAACATGCCAATACATCGTCAAATTAATAAAACCTATTTCTTGTTCTTCTTCATTAAAGTAGAGGAAAAAATCTAAAGTGCCCGTTTTTTTTGCAAAAGAGTTTAATAATGTAATATACAACAACATCACATACATTGATCTGACTCAGTGGTAAGTAGCTAAAGCACTTGTGTTACAGATATCATAATCAACAGTGGTATTACAAATAAACCTTAATAAATACATATAACACCCAGACCAATACAAACAGACAAGTTCATGCACACAAATGTTTGTACAGTGCGGAGATCGAACCCGCGGCCTCTTTGTTATCAAAGAAACAAATTGTGTTTTAACGTGATCACTTCAGTAACATTACGGCTCATTCCAAAATACTTAGGATACAATTTCCATAAAGAAATGCTGGAGCTTCATTGGAACTTTTGAAAACTTTATAAATAAATAAAATATGCACGAATTGCTCGTCTAAAAGTACAGGATACCAAAAACGTTACAAAATGATCATAAATCAAAACGAATCACAAAATCATATATCTCGCATTTTAATCGAGGAACGTTAAAGTATGGCTGGCAGCAATAAACGTTGCCAAGGAAAACCCCAAGATGATCGTGATAAGGAGATATGGTATTAGAGCATCCGGTGATTTAGATATCATATCAGATCAGAACAATAATTTGATTGATTGTTCAGGATAATCAAAAGTATTTAAAGTAATAAATAATACGCAACTAAACACTTTACTCACCACGGTGACAGCAAAACAATGAAGTGGTTACTAGTTTGTGTGGCGTTGACCGGAGTTCTGGTAGAGGCTAACCCCTTAGAAGGAAGACCGTGGTCCTACCACAGGGATGTTGGAATCCCGAGGTCAGAACATCTGAAGAAGATTGAGCTGGCAGCCAATGCCAGCAGGATTTTTGGGGGTACCACCATTCCTGCTGGTGTTCATCCGTTCATGGCAAGTTTTTAACGATTTAATATTTATGTTAAGACCCGCTGATATGAGTAGACTAAAAATGCTTTATAATTTTTTTTTAAATATTTTTTTTTGGCTTAAGTAACACATTTATTTGAATAAAGATAATAAAACTAAACTAATAGTATAAAAACAGGTAATCCAAAAAAATAAAAAATAAATTAAGTAAACAAACATTTAAAATATCGTTTTGAATTATATAACTGAAAATATTTAGACAGCTAGAAATCTTTTTTTTAAATTACACATAGGTTACAAATATGTAGTTTCAACCCAAAAAATTATCATAGCTTATGGTGATTGTATTTGCAAGGGTCTTCTCAAATCTTGTTCACAAACCAGTTGTGAATAGTCATCTCAATAGACATTCCTTTATCAACAATTTTTTGTGAAATCTGGTCTTGATGTTACACATACACAATTACTAAACTAACCTTAATTCCAAACCAGGTGGGAATAGTCATCATACTCGACAGTCCTTTCACCTCAATGTGTGGTGCATCTCTCCTGACGAGCTCAAGATCTTTAACGGCCGCTCACTGCTGGTGGGACGGATGGTTGGCTGTACTTGAATTTGAGCTTGTGTTCGGATCCCCGACTCTTCACGTTGGTGGCCTGCGTATAAGAACCGCGGATGTTGAGATGCATCCCGATTATAGTATTGTTACTGTCAATTTTGACATCGCCATGATCAGACACCCTGCTGTCTCCTTCAACAGTAAGTTGTCATAATAATAATTCATTTTACAAAACTTGTAATTGAAGTCACCTTTTAAGCATATTGCCTGTGACAGGTGATATCGCTCTACCACAAAAGATGCAAATATATTTCTGAAATAATAAAACATGCATATTTATTTTTGTAAACCCTGATTGATTGTTTAATTTTCCAGATCTCGTCAGTCCAATTCAACTTCCAATTAATCAGTTAAGTAATGACTTTGTAGGCGTTTGGGCTACAGCTGCTGGCTATGGAAGAACTGAATATAGTAAGTTAATAAAGTAAAAGTAGCCATATTCTATCAATGCGAAAGTTAATGAAAACATAATGGATCTTAGAGACTTCTTAGATCGTCTGATGAAATAAGATCAAAATAAAATATTCAAATTCGAAACGCCACTCACTCACCACGAATCACGAAATCTCAGAAACTACATATCAAAACTGAAGTTTTCGATCACAGGTTTCATTTACGAAATTTCAATACTATAAAAGGAAGTTTGGCATTTATAAAATGTAATTAAAATGAGCAAACATAACTTTTTGTCAGATTATTCATACATCAACCTTAAAATATCTTAATTTAAATAAAGCCGACTCATTAAGCCGAACAGAAACTGCTTCCGTATTGTATTTGCTAAAATATTTGTGTTATTTTTCAGTGACAGGTCCTGTTTTCAATCCACCCTTGAAGCAAGCTAGCCTACAGGTCATCACGAACACACAGTGTCTACAGTTTTTCTCTAGTATATATATCGTACCCTCAACCCTTTGCACTATGGCACCGACGGGAATCAACATCTGCTCGGGTGATTCTGGTGGACCACTCTTCGTTGGCAGTGGAAATAACCGTGCTCTGGTATGGGTTCAAATAATAATCACACAGTAAATATGTAAAAGCGCACGCTTACACACCAAGTACCCAATCAAACACACATATACACACACATTGACATATATATATATATATATATATATATATATATATGCATAGTTTAGTTTAATATATACACACATATACATTTACATAAATAAATAAATAAGATATTTGAAGTACATAACGTAAAGCTGACAAACATTCTTTTCCTCAGATTGGCGTGACTTCATTCGGTGGAGGAAACTGCGGGGATGGCACTCCAGCAGGTTTCGTACGTGTCACATCAGTTTTGCCTTGGATCCTGTCTAGATTGTAAATGAACAAGATACTTTAATATTTACCACTCACCACTTTCAGAAGGTTGCCTTAATAAATAAATAAAAATACTTTAAGATACCGTATTTTTTTAGCATTATAATAAATAACTTGAAGCTCATAGTATGGTTAGTAAAATGACTAAAATCTTAAAAGCTAATGTTAGTTCTTATTTATTCAAATATAATAACATTAAAAATTTAAATTGAAACTAACATTGAAATAAAAATTAGACACAAAATAAAAAAAATCATTCCAAAGTTTGTGACAAAATTAACATAACAATAGTATAAAGTTAAAATCCTTAGCAATAAATTAAAATTCTTAACAATGCAAATTTCTTTACAATGTGACAATAAAACACATTTCACGAATTAATCTTTTTTATATTATTGCATTATATACTTAATTAAATAAATAAGATTAAAATTGCTAATCAACAGTTAAATTAATTGAAAATAATACCCCTTTAATAAATACATACATAATGAATTGTTTCAACGAACGCACCAATTACTTAGCCCCAAACTAAGCGTTAGGTTGTGCTATGGTGACAAGGGTAACAAATAGAAATACTTAAATACATGTATTAAACACTATGACTTAGGTACAAATGCTTGTGCTTATCACACAATCATTTGCCCCTAGCAGGTTTCGAACCCGCATCAGCCAGTTTTGCAGTCCACACCTCAGACTACTAGACCAAAGCTGTCCTCAATTAATTATTAGTTATTTCTTCTTTTTTCTTCATCTCATCAGCCTCTAACGTACCACTGCTGGGCACAGGCCTCACCTCAGTATACCTCTTAGTTGAACCATACACTACCATGCTTTTTTTCTTTTTTATTACAATTAGTCCCCTACCATATCACAGATTTTTTGTGGGATCAGATCGTATTATGTCCAATAAGTAACGAATTGGCCATAGTTGACATTGCTTTATTATAGATTATATATTGATATATCTATTTAATATCATTTATAAAGAAACAGATATAATTTATAGAAATTAGCTTTATAAATGATAATAGCAGATACCACCTTCAAAAACTAAGAATAATGCCGAGTTCCTTAAATTACTATCAAGACCAAGGAAGCAGAAAGTGATTAAAGTGAATAGTATTTCACTATAGTATCACTCACTCTGTGTAGCAATAACGAAGTAATGATCAATCGTAGTTAAAATGAAAACGCAATAAACAAAGTCTTTGCAGGCTCAAGCTAATGAAAGTTACCTAGCGACTTCAGAGGAAAGCTAAGCTGACAATGTAAAAAATAAAGGTGCATATCGGAAAACTCAAAGATTTATAGTGATAAGACGATAGCTAGTAATAAAATGATCTGATATCATGATATCAAAGCATCTGGTGATTAACATATCATATATGATAAGAAAGAATAAGGGACCTTCCCATATTAATGAATAGTATTTAAACTAATAATGCTATAGGAAACAGTTTAGACACCACACCAAGACGACAATGAAGTGGTTACTAGTGTGCGTGGCGTTGATAGGAGTGGTAGCGAGCAAACCCCATGAGTAGAAACTAGTCTAGCTTAATATAATGAAGATCATTTCTATATAAGAGTTTATTTTATGACTAATATATATTTTTAGTAAATCATTACTACTGTCTAATTTGAAAAAAGACAGCGCTTTTAAACAAATTCATATAATGAAAAATTAAAAACAATCATGAGATAATAAGAATTGTAGGTATTTGGTGTTAAAGTATATCCTACCTACATTTTTTTCGATATCTCAAGATCAAAATGAGGTTCATAAAGCAGCCTGAAACTTTAGATATAAATTATATTAAATATAACATAAATCACTATTCAACATTTAGTTTCATTGTAGAATATAGACATATTTTACAAAGAAACCATCTATTGCGGAACGATTTATAAGAACTTTAAAAAATAAATTGTATAAAGAGTTGTGTTTAAAGGAAATTACAAGTGAATGGAACACTTGAAAGAAAACATAATGAGTACAATAACATTTATAATTGAACTGTTAAAATATCACCGTCATCAATACATCACAATAATAAGGAAGCTGTAATAAAACGATACCTACAAATTTCACTTTCTAAGAAGAAGTTACGATGTAAAAGGTTTCAAGTTGGTGATTTTGCGAGGATAAGTAAATATAAGGGACTTTTTGAAATGGGATTTACTTCTAACTGGTCAACAGAAGTATTCAAAATCAGAAAAATATAACATACAAACCCTACAACGTTTTATTGGAAGATAGGAAAGGACAAAATATTTTAGGAACATTTTATGTTCAAGAAGTAATTAAGACCCAGCATCCAGATGTATATATCGTTGAAAAAGTTTTACAGAGAAAAGGGAATTAAGTATTTGTCAAGTGGTTAGACTTGCCGAGAAGTGAAAATAGCTGGATTGATAAAACTAATATTTTATAAAATCCAAAGCAGTTATTTAATTTATTACCTCGAAGTATAATGATCATTAATCTTTTTTTCTTTAAGCTATATAGACCATTGTAGTCATTTTTTAAATAAATACATTTACTTAAATGAAAAAAAAACATCAAATCTGACTGTCGTACTTTTACTACAACATAAAATAAGAAAGTGGCATCGAGAGTAGCTGCCATGAAAAAAAATTAAAGGAATAGTATCTCAAACCAAAAAACCGACAATGATATTAAAGCATTCGGTGATTCATATCAGATCAGAACAACAATTTGATTGATTGTTCAGAATAATCAAAATTATTTAAAGTAATAAATTATACGCAACTAAACACTTTACTCACCACGGTGACAGCAATACAATGAAGTGGTTACTAGTGTGTGTGGCGTTCTGGTAGAGGCTAACCCCTTAGAAGGAAGGCCGTGGTCCTACCACAGGGATGTTGGAATCCCGAGGTCAGAACATCTGAAGAAGATTCAGCTGGCAGCCAATGCCACCAGGATTGTCGGGGGTACCACCATTCCTGCTGGTGTTCATCCGTTCATGGCAAGTTATTAACGATTTTATATTTTTTTAAGATCAGCTGATATAAGCGGACTAAAAAATGTTCTTTAAGATTTTAAAAATTATCGTTATTGATTTATATAACTGAAGGTATTTAGCAAGCTTGAAACCTTTTCTTTATTTAAACTACGTTTTAAATATGACGATTCAATCCAAAAAAATGAGCATAGCTTATGGTGATTGTATTTGCAAGGGTCGTCTCAAATCTCTCAAAGGGTCATCTCAAATGTCTCAAAGCCCACAAACCAGTTGTGAATAATCATCTCAATGGACAATCCTTTATCAAAAAATTTTCGTAGTAAAGGTCTTTTTGTGGAATCTGGTCTTGATGTTATTCATACAGAATTATTACTAAACTAACCTAAAAACCAAACCAGGTAGGAATAGTCATCATACTCGACAGTCCGTTCACCTCAATGTGTGGTGCATCTCTCCTGACGAGCTCAAGATCTTTAACAGCCGCTCACTGCTGGTGGGACGGATGGATGCCTGTGCCCCTTGCCTTTGAACTTGTGTTCGGATCCCCGACTCTTCACGTTGGTGGCCTGCGTATAAGAAACGCGGATGTCGAGCATGAACATGTCTGTTTGTACTGGTCTGTGTGTTATATGTATTTTATAAGTTTATTTGTAATACCACTGTTGATTCTGATATCTATAACACAAGTGCTTAAGCTACTTACCACGGAGTCAGATCAATGTATGTGATGTTGTTGTAAAATATTTTTATTATTATACATACAGACATACTCGTAAATACCCAACAAATTCACAGGTGCAAACGTATTGTATGAAAGCTGACAAAAAATATTTTCCACAGATTGGCGTGGCTTCATTCGGTGGAGGAGATGCGTGGATGGCATTCCAGCAGGTTTCGTACGTGTCACATCAGTTTTACCTTGGATCCTGTCTAGATTCTAAATTAACAAGATACTATAATTATTATTATATACTTATTATAACCTGAATGGCGCCACGATACCAAAGTCGGTGCTTCGAGGCACGACGATGACTGGCTGGAGAACATGAGGCAGAAAAGACTTCGTCGTGCTTTGCCACCTCCTGCGGACTCGAGATATGTGTGCGATCGGTGTGGCAAGAAATGCCGTGCAGCCATAGGGCTCTTTAGCCATCAGCGGCGCTGCCGTAATCAGGGAGGAACCCACTAGCGCTGCAACAATCATCTGATACAGATGCAGTGGCCAATGATGATAATTAATTATTCCACTGACTACTTTTTACGAGGTTATCTTCATAAATTAAAAAAAATGTGAAATTAAAATACACTTCACAAATTAACCTTTTTTTATTATTGCATAACATACCTAAAAAAATATTTAGATAAAAATTGAAAAGAATACTCCTTTAATAAATATAGAAATAAATTGTTTCAACGAACACACCAATTACCCAGGCCCGAACTAAGCGTTAGCTTATGCTATGGTGACAAGGATAACGGATAGAAATACTTACATAAATAAATGTATAAACAACCATGACTTAGGTACAAATGCCCGTGCTTATCACACAATCAATTGCCCCTAGCAGGATTCGAACCCGCCTCAGCCGGTATTGTAGTCCGCCAGAGCACTAGAAAAAAGCCTGTTTTCAATGATTATTGGTTATTTCCTCTTTTTTCTCATCTCTTCAGCCTCTGACGTCCCACTGCTGGGCACAGGCCTCACCTAAGCTGTCTCACAGTATGAACCATACTCCATCACACCTTTTTCCTTTTTTTACTTCAAATGGTCTCCTTACATATCACAGTTAGTAGATGTAACTATAGTATCTACATCTGTGTAGCAAGAACTTAGTAATAGTCCTCTTGGCCGATTTCGACCACGGCGGCCAATCTCAAGAGAGATCAGCTAACTGCGCAGGAGGATTATAGTGCACAAGTGTGAGCGCAATACACAGGTGCACTCACTGTTCCATCACTCTCAAAGTTCGGTGAGACGGCAATCCGACATGACCGGAGAGAGATCAGGCGCAGGATCCCTTTTTTTTTTTTTTTTTTTCGCGGTGTTACCCCCACACATCTGCAGGGGGGTATGTGGGACTCAACGGCTGGTGTGCAAGGCCGTTATACCCACTAAAACCACAGCGCATTCCGCCACTCCGCCATTGTGGGGCGCCATGGGGTCGCGTGAGCATTCACCACGGCACCCCGGCGGATAGCCCGAGGGCCACAAACTCCTTGGCGGCGGAGCAAGGTGTTGGGCTCCGCCACCACCCGGCCGCAGAGGATAGGGAGGACGGCAACGACACACCGCATCTCCTCTTCCTCTGCGGCTCCACCGCGGCGCCATCCAACGGTGCGCCCCCGTTTGGTCGCGGGAGATAGGCCGCACGGCAACGACACACCGAGACGTCTCTCCTCCCGCGACCGCACCCGACTGCGAGGGACAGCCAAAACCGTCCCCCACACCCGCACCCTTGGACGCATCCTGCGCAGGCCTCCCCAAGCCCACGTGGAGCGTCCCCTCCCGGGATCCACGGTTACTGAGCCCCCCCCACCACGACAAGGTGGAGATCCGACAGGGGGGAGGCGCTGGATCCCTGCTTTAACCTGCCTTAACCTGCTTTCCGAGGCACGGGGATGTAACACCGCCAATTACCCGACTCCGAGCTGTTTTTGAGAAATCCATGACAGAAAATCTCAGAAACAATTTTCGAGGCTCGACCTGGAATTTGAACCCAATCCTCTCGGATGTAAGGCAGAAACTTTGCCACTTCACCAACGAGGCAGTCAGCAAGAACTTCGTAATGATGAATCAAAGCTTAAATTAAATCCCAATCAACGAAGTCTTTGTAGGTTCAACCTAATGAAAGTTGCCTAGGGACTTCAGGGGAGAGACTTATCGGAATTATGCCGTAGTCTTATCGAATCAAATTAATTTATGAATATACAGAGTCCAACATCGACTTTGTACTGTTATAACATAATGATTGCGTGGTGATAACATGTTTTTATACGATGCCTGATAAGATTACATTGCGATCTTATATCGGGAGTACATAGTCCAATATATACATAGTACATATACATAGTACATAGCATATGGACATCATGTACTATGTACATATGCTATGTACTATGTATATGTACTATGTATATATTGGACTATGTACTCGTCATTATAACTCGTAGTATCAGATTAGATTAGATTATAATATTATTACTAGAAACAAAAATTATGTTCCGTTCAAAAAAAAGGATATTTAGATTTTTGCACTAGTATTTTATTTTTATTTTGTTTTTAATGAGGAAATTAAAAGCGGTACATTTTGATTGACATATGGCAAGTATATAAGGATACAGCTATATATATAGATTTCCACAAATTTACATTTCGAGTTAGTCTTATCTCTGTGAATATGTGTGTGTGTATGTGTATGTATGTGTGTGTGTGTATTCGTAAGTTTGATTCAGTGCATATTATATGTGTATATTTAACCGTTTGCTGAGCTTAGCAAATTGGTCGCTTTCAGTTGAAAAGTTGATTTGTTGTGAACCAGTACCTAATTAAAACATTCTACTCAATACAGCAATGATCTTTTAATCTGGGGTGATATGTAAAATAACATTTGGATACTGAAAATACTATTAGGATAAATTCACTTCATTTTACCTGCAGTATTTAATGTTGTAAAAATGTATGTATCAGATTAAAGGTATTGTCTACTATATGCTTAAGCTTACTACACTTTATTAGCTTATAGTTTTTTTTTTTTTTTTATAGTAAGAAATATTTAATAAGTTTTTTAGTTAATTTCATAGATAGCGATAAGTAAAATCTATGAAATTAACAAAACCTTGTACACCATGCAGAGAATGTTGCGACACAATGTACACCTTTACTCGATAATAAAATGAAATAAAATAATTTTAAAAATAACTAAACGAACGAATAATAAATCAAAACGAATCACAAAAACAAATCACACCTCACATTTTTGTCGAGGAATGTTTTTACACGAATATATTTTTGTAACGAAAAAATTCCTTAGCACGTCTCCCTTGTTCACGTCACAGTAAAATATTACACTTTGGTGTTAGCTTAACGCATTTCACGTAGTTCCACAAACACCAATTAACATAATAAATTAACTCGTACGTTCCGTGCGCACGGAAATTTGACAAGTGACAGTGTCTAGGTAAGTTTCCAGGTTCCGTATCTTTTTCCTATTGGGCAGATTTACCGCTGGAATTTCAAGAAGGCTGATTTAAAAAGTCATATCTGTAATGTAGAAGAAAGACGTAAAAATGTCATAACTATTGTCATCTTATTTAAATCGCTTTATGTTGTCAGTCCTATAACTACTCAATTAAAAAGCATTAAATTTTGATAATTGCTATAATCGTCTTTGTGATAAATGCGTTAATTTGGTACGAAAATAATTTTTTTTTTTTTTCTGAATTACCCCATCGATATATTTTTTTTTTAAATCTCTTAGTCAAGTAGTGGGATACTTACAATCACATCGATATCAATTTTATGTCTGTTGGTGAGTGGGGACGGTGCTCATATTGGTCATGATCTTTTCTAACAGCAAAAAAAGCCTTTCAGCCTTTCAGTAAACTGTAACAACACTTACGTTTTCTGTACTACCATTTGTCTGTACCACCGATTGATTTTGTACATTTTGTACTTTATTTCAAAATAAAAATTTAATTCTTAATTTTGTTGTGTGTGTCACTTGTCATTACATAGTTGTCTATTTATATTTTTTTAAAGATATTAAACTGTGGCTCCCTTTTAAATCACGCATACAAAAACACAATTGAATCTAATTTTATTAATATCTCTCACACACGACAAAATAATGGTTTATTCAAAAAATTAAAAATATTTTTTTTGTTATCACGCATACAAAAACACAATTGAATCTAATTTTCCTAATATCTCTCACACACGACAAAATAATGGTTTATTGAAAAAATAAAAAATTTGTTACATATCCCCAAAATTTATGTCAGGGCTTTAGTGAATAAATTAGGAGAGACTATGATAGATTGCTTATTAGGAGCTACTACTAATGTGTTAAGCCTTGAAATATACAGGGTGACTGCATGCGAATAAATTAAAGTCAACAGTTTAGGGGTGAAATATGTTCTATATTAATTTGCTTTGTCTAAGATCTTGATATTTTTAATGAAAACAGTGCGCTTATCCGGTGACGTTAATGTCATTTTGTGTCTGTGACCGGGTTTTTTATATTGTAGGCAGGTACTACGCGTGAGTACATATCAATCAATTTGTTATCATTTGTGTGTTATGCTCTGTAGCCAGGAGAGGGGAAAATCTATGTAATACCACTACTTTTTAAGTATATTTTAAAATCAAATGGGGATATCCGTGAATTAAAAAAATAATTGAAAATAGTCTATCCAGGATTTTTTTAGCAAACCCATTTTTAATATATTATCTAATATACTAAATTTATTATAAAATATGTTTCATTCTATTATTACCTCGGTGAAGGTAGATTTAAGTTCGGATGTATAATATTTTATTTTTATTTTATTTATTGGATAACCAACCACATAACACATTACACTTATGCTACAGAACTTATGTAAATCGAAGTGTTTATAGGTTTTCACAACTTGTATAAATTGTGTAAACGAGCCGAAATACGAAGAGCTACTTCTTGATGATTGGAAGTATGATTAGAAGAATAAATTCCTTGCCAACGGCATGTCATTTTGTTTGCAATGCACTTAGCAAACTAACAATAAATAACAAGCCCTTATCTCTTATACGGTAAGGTTGATAAGAATATGTTCACTGAAGTGTACGTTGTGTTCTGAGAAGCGTGTGTTTGCTTTGAGTTGACATTTACTCAATGAACTTTTGACGGGTGATACAGTGTGATGTTATAATGCGGTTTATTTTTAGCTACACACACTGAGCCGGCTAGTAGAACAGAATAATAATATGCAACAACATCACATACATTGATCTGATTTCGTGGTAAGTAGCTTAAGCACTTGTGCTACAAATATCAGAATCAACAGTGGTATTACAAATAAACTTAAATAAATACAAATAACCCAGACTAGTACAAACAGACATTTTCATGCACACAAATGTTTGTACAGTGCGGGGATAAAACCCGCGACCTCTTGGTTAATAGGCAACTTCGTAACTATTTTACACCAAAGTGACGTCTGAAGAAGGTTGTATGACAACACATTGCTATGCTGTTTATAACGTATGTTTTGTTTGTATCTATGTACAAGTAGGTAAGTCTTTACAAAATTCGATTGAAATTCGGTTCATATGTTAAGAATATGTCACGCGGTGTAGGTGCGGTTCGTAAGAAATGTTTCTATTTTTTAATTAAAACTAAGTTACATCGGAATAATCAGACATGCCTTAAATTTTAAATTCAATGCGATTGCTGTTAGGAGCATCGAAAATTTGTTCAAAGGGCAGAATGGAAAGATGGTCAGACAATTTATAACTTGGATCTTTTCAAGAAAATATTGAAAAAGTTGTCACTAGACAGACTTGATTCATCCTCTGCCACATCGTCACTTATCATCAAGAGTGGTCAAATGTCTGGATAGCAGTATATATTTTTATTAATTCTCAGGATAGAAGCAGATTTATTACACAACCTGTATTATAAACTTAAATACACCACGCCTTCTTTGAAGACGTGTTCTGTTCTCTAGCCTACTTGAACATAACTAAATTACATCGGGTAAATGTACTTACTATGCAAAATGATTCTATTTGCTTTGTCAATAATGACTTGAGGGACTGACTTGACTGAGTTTACTCATAGTAGGTACAAAGAGACGAAGTAAGTAGCGTTTAACTGTATATTTATAGAAAGATTGGCGGCTATATAACATTTACTTATTTATTTAAGCTTGAATGCACAACAAAACTATGGTCATAAGGTGGACTTAACGCCGTAGGGCATTCTCTACCAGTCATACCTA
Source organism: Pyrausta despicata (assembly GCA_963921415.1). Taxonomy (NCBI): domain Eukaryota; kingdom Metazoa; phylum Arthropoda; class Insecta; order Lepidoptera; family Crambidae; genus Pyrausta; species Pyrausta despicata. Next base: position 1,135,058 of record OY992859.1, on the reverse strand, counting down.
TGGGCTACGCAAATGATTAGTGGTTGGTGCGACAAAATAAATAAAAGTGAAAATACCAATAAATATGCACTCGAGATAAAATATAAAATATACAATAAATTTATATAAGAATACATATATAAAAATACTCATAATATATACTAATATACACTAAATAAATATGACGAACTGTTTCAGAAAGATCTGATGATGACGGTGGCGATAAAGTAAGAAAGTGGATGCGAATGAGGCTCTTGAATGATAGTTTGCTTGGAGCCTGTTTACATTATAATTATGTCAACTTAGTACCTACATTTATGACACATATAATATTAAAAAACATGTAAAACAGTGCCCTTTTTAAATACCACCTCTAGTTCTTAAGCAGTTTTTTCTGCAATTCTTAATAATAATCTCCTCACTCAGAAACGAAAGTATAAATCGAGCACTAATAGCAACTTTACGGCCAGAAAAAGTGCATTACTGCAAAGTGCTAAGATATTCGAATTACCCGAATGTATTCGAAAACTGGGCTTAACTAAATGGCCTCAAGTGTTCGGCCCACTTACCACGTTATCGTTATGGCTAAGTAGAGAATATGAATGAACAGTAGGCCCAGTCTAAAAACACGGGCTAAATAGCGACACTTAAGTGATTTTCGCTGCTAGTAATAATGACTTGCGACGAGCGACTAATCGCTTAATACGTGTATACCCGTAATATAAAACAAGATGAATGAAATAAAATAGCTAGCTTACTACACTTAGTAGTGGGTTACCATTGTAATAAATGACCACTGGGCGAATTTCAATAATTTTTAAATCATATAGTGAAATCGAATGGTGCACTGGGGGAGAAAATTCAATCAAAAGTTGACGTAAAAAATATGATTCTGATCAGATAGAAAATATGATTGTCTCTTTTTTTCAGGATTTTTCTTGAAAAATAATCCAAAGTGACCAAAAGAGATTCAACCTAAAATAAAGAACTGTTTTTTAATTGACATATCTCGGGATCAGAATATTGTATTTTTATTTTGACTGTAGGCCTTTGTTTAAAAAAATATGATAGTATGATTGTTGCATAATTTAGTGAGCAAGTTGTCATTAAAAGAGGCTACTGTTTCTGCCTTAGCTGTGATAAGTTTCAGTGCAGAGGCGATGCGAAATATACGAGTGGCTATATTCAATTCGCATTTTGCTTCTGTTAATGTTTTGATGTTTCATTTTGCAGATTATACACTATCGAAAAACAATTCGGACGCTAAAGCCAGAGAAAATAACTTAAAAAATGGCCAGTGTTACGCTATTTGTTTTTTCTAGAATTCAATTTACCCTAACACGTTTGTGCATATTATCCAATGGTTGACTGGTGAAAAATGCCTTCAGTATTAAGTTCAATATGGTACACAAGTTTGTGCAGAAGTATTACATAAATAAACAAGTCTCCAGAACGGCTAAACCGATTTGAGAAGTAAGTATAACGGCTCATGCTATATTTTATTACGGTGAAATTCAGGGTTGTGTGAATCTGAATTAATATATTCTAAAATTTCACAGCAGTTTTTGATTAAAAAGATCTATAGTTGAAAAAGAGGATTTCGCTTTAAATTTAGATCGCTCGCAGTATGTCGAAGCGACAACATCTCCTGAGGATGCCACGTGTAGTGGTGAAACACGTCAAGTGTTTTGTTGGTGTCAGTATTGTGATTTCAGGTGCATCTTCTGTGTCACGTTGTGAGTTGTATTGTAAGTCCTGCGACTTCCAGCTCTAGTTTGTTCAAGTGGTTACAGTTGGATATATTTGGGTTCCGGCACTGGCGTCGTTTAGTGGAAATTTAAAGGAAAATATTCCTCTTTTTCAGCTTTAGTCATCGATTTCCGCAAAGTAACACCTGATTCCATCAACTATGAAAAAGATCTGCTTCTCATAACATAACCAAAGCTAAAGCCATGTTACCTTTTGTAAAATTACAAACTTTTGATGAATTAAAAATATTTTATTTGTTGAGTATTTTTCGCGTTTAACTTAAAAAATTCTTTTCGGCTCCGGTCATCGGGGAGGAATCGAACCCCAAATCTTTGGAAGTCCGGTCCAATGCTCTGAGCACTGAGCTACCGAGAACCTTAATGGAGTCGTTGAATTTTGTAAGTGCTTTTAACGCTTTGACCCAGCGTAAATTAAGAATAATGAAACTTGATGAATTAGGGCTCTTTCTAAGTTAGGGTTTTGCATTAGTTGCAAATTCTGATTCCCCATTACTTCATCATGGTTAGTTATTCGCTATACAATTAGCATAATGAAACTATTAACTCAATTTTCATCTTACCACAACGGGTTAAAGTTAAAAATTGAGTTGCTTTTTTCGTTTTTTCTCACAGGAAACCTGCTTTCGTCATTAGGGACGAAGTTAAGAGGGGCATTTGATCTTTTCAATAATCCAGCGCCCTGAGGTGACGGTGGAGGGCCCTTCAGCCTAGTTCCTTTAAAGCTAATTATTTAAGCTTTGATCGGCAAAGCGGAAAGTTGGTATGAAATTATCTTTAAAACGGTATTTTTTTACTTCAAAGACCATTTTGCAAGCACGAAAACTTTTCTGCTTGAATTTTTTTTACATTAATATATATTTCTAAATAAGAGTTGGTTATGTTTAGAGTAAAGCCGTGATAGATGCACTACTTTTTGAAATCGTATACGTCGCCGCAACCATGATTTAACTTTAAATTATGAACTTAAAAGGAACCGAATATTTAATCATAAAACCTAGACTTACCGCCGTACTCAGAGACGTCTATTAGTTTTAATTCTCCATTAAAATTGGTGGTATCTCTTTCTTTTCCATAAAAACAAAAGAAGACAGAATGATGTTTAATGAAGCATTAAAAATAATTGACGTATCTGAGTGCGGCGGTAAGAGATTAAGAGTTTGTTTTCTCTAAATATTTTTATCGTTAAAGTGTAAATGGATGACATTTTGACAAGTAAGTTGATTGTTACTTATTTAATGCTTTTGGCTTTCTAACAATTATTTAAATAAATTAATTTGGAGTTTATTTTAGTAATTGTCAATGCTTTTTAGAAATAGCTTTAAGTAAAAAGTCACTCATTTGATTGTAACGTCGCCGGGCGAGTGCAGCGCCGCCATTGGTCCACGTTTTCAGTAAAAGGGGGTGGAGTGGGGACGGTGCGCTCGACAGGCGGCGGAGCAGAGGCTCGTTCAGTTCGTTGTGAATTTTCGTAGTGATCGGATGTTAAGCAAAATCCCTGTCGCTCTGTAGCTTGATTTTAAATGTGTTATTAACTAACTAATTGTCATTATTGAGTTTGTTTTATTTGAGTTGAAATTAAAATCTGTGTTTTGAAAAGTAGATTTTCCTTTTAATTGTACGATCCCGTATGGATCAACAAGAGGCAAGAACCGATGGCCAATGCAGTGCCAACGGTTCTGCCCTTTTTAAAAATAATAGTGTCCCCGTAAATCCGATATCAGAAGTGGGATCGTTACAACGATCCCTTTCTGCCGGTCAATATGTTTCAGGTCCTGACGACCCCGGTGCCAATGGGGAGGCGCCACCGTCCACGCCCAGCTTGAACGTGCCAACGCCGATGACGCCGCTACATCTTCTTCGGCCATCGAGTGCAGCTGAACAACCGATGGCGCCATCAACGCTTCAGCCTGGTATCGTTCCACCCGAATTTTTTCTTCATATGATGGCCATGATGCAGAACATGAGCGAGCGACTGCTGGATCAATCAGGTAACAAGTTTAAAATAACTGACGTGTTTTTGCCTTCCTTTGACCCGGACGGGAATGTCGGTGTGCGAGAATGGTGCGACCATATTTCTACCGCTAAGCATAACTATAAGCTCAGTGACTATGACATTCGTATGAAAGTGACAAGTTTGTTGAAGGGACGCGCTAAAATGTGGGCCGATAACTGGTTAGTTACTACGTCTACTTGGGAGGAATTGCACCAAAACATTATTACCACATTCGAACCGGAAAGTCGTTATTCGCGTGACATACTGAGATTTAGAGAACACGTTTACGAACCTTCTAAGGATATTGCGGAGTTTTTGTCGCGAGCATGGCTTTTATGGAGACGGGTAACCAAGGACAAACTTGACAATAGCGATGCCGTTGAGGCAGTTATTGGCACGATAGGTGACGAACGCCTTAGGATCGAACTAATGAACGTAAGGGCCACTTCCGTACCCGAATTGATTTCTGTTGCCTCGTCCATTCGTGCAAAACGTCCCCAAACGTCCCAAGGAAGTACAAACGGACCACCCCAAAAGCGTGCTAGATTTTCTGTAGATAACAGAAATTCCCCTTATTGCAGTTTTTGTAAACGAACTGGTCACGATCTTAGTAACTGTCGTAGTAAAGGTGATTTTAGTTCGCGGCCGAATGAAAGAAATCAAAACGTGACACCAGTGACACCAGCGACCGCTTCAAAGCCCGGTGACAAGTTTTGTTCATTCTGTTCCAAACCCGGTCATACGTTTGATACGTGCTTTCGTCGCGAAAAACAAATAAACTCGGTCGTGAATTCTGTGTCCAAAAATAACTCTAAACTTAATACAATGCGTATTCATGTGGGTAGCGTGGAACTTGACACTGTATTTGACAGTGGCGCTGAGTGTTCTGTGATGCGTGAATCAATTGCGAATAAATTACCCGGACGTAGGCATCAAATCGTTAATTCTGTGGGTCCTGTGAAAAGTGATATTAGTCGACTTATATCGAATTTGATATTGTTGTTGCACCTTTATCAGAAAAAAATACTCTATTTTTCTGTCTAATTAACATTTCTACACGTCTATTAGTTTCAAAGATAGTATGATACATCTAAAGTAGATTGGCGTATTTTGACAAATGTTTTTAGTGTAAATAAATACATATTGACATATATCGTTCATAAAATTGCATCAATGAAATTAAAAAATGTTTTTTATGGTGTATCTCGAGACATATTATTATTCACATATATTTATTATCATCTAATAAGGTGTCATCTGATACATATTTAGTAATATCAATTATCACAAAGCAAATTTTTACACTACAACGGTATAACTAAAGTTGTATTATAACTCACAAATACATCGATTTAATAAAATATGTGTAAATTGACACAAGTAGAGTTGTATCAATTATAACGAGAAAAAATCAACGGTTTTATTTCAAAATATTTGTAAACTGATACATCTTCTCGACGCGGGGGTTGTGCGGGGCACCCGGGGACGTTACCCGCGGGGGTCTGCTGTCTGCGCGGGGCGCCGCAGGATCAGTGACGCACGTGCTATGAGAGGAGATGTCCGCGCGCGCGTGGTCAGTAAAATACACCATGGCGCTAGACATACGTATTACATGTATCATTTAACACATATTTTTTTGTTTGAACATTTATTAGGATAACAGGGACTAATATCAGCTGTCACAAAAAACATTTCTAGTTGTATCAAAATACACAGTCTTTTTATTATTGTAGTTTTTGAGTAAAGTGTACTTATTTATTATCATCTTTCTCTTTTAAGGGTTATGCGGTTTTTTATTTAAAATTATCATTGTTCCAGCGTTCTCTTTGTCGTACAATACGCACGTTAGACATGTTAAAAATAGACCACAATAATAAAAATAATGATTCCTGTAAGAAAAGATTTTACCCTCTATCGCTGAAAAAAATAATGATAGCCGCAGTACATCGAAGAGTGAGAAAGAATATTAAAGAGGAGCCCTTCTAAATGTAAAATGTCCTTCAATGAGATATGAAATAGTTGATTGAATCGGGCGTTACTTTGCGGAAATCCATGACTAAAGCTGAAAAAAAGTATGCAATGACGGCGATATAAGTTTATCTCTTGATTGTGGTTTTGGTTTTTCGCAATGATATTTTAAATATTTCGAGTAGTGATGTAAATATTCCTGGTTTTGATGGATATACCATTGACAGTTGTTATGATTTTTCGTATAGATCTGTAATTCGATTAATAATTAAAAAAAACACCTAGAAGAACCAAACCAATACGATAATGTAGCACCAACTTCTTTACGCAATTTATGTTACCCCACAGAAGTAAATAATGAATGCAATACGTAACAAATATAAGTAATGAGATTAATAACTTAACGGAAGAACCAAATCAGTGCAATGTTGCGGTACCATCTTATTCATTTTGGGATTACAAAACTTTAACCAGGGAAAAAAGAAAATAAGAGACGCTAAAAAAGAACGAATATGGGAAAGAACTGCAAGAAATATCTCTAGAAACAAAGAGGAAGAGTATTTTACAAAGACTGGGAAATTAAAGAAAGGTAAAAAATTAAAAGAGTTACCGGACTGTAGAGAAAAATGTAAGAAAAAGATCCCTAAGCAGGTATTGGAAAATGTTTTTACAGAATACTGGCACTTAAGATCAAATGAAAAAAGAGCAAATTATATCAGTAATTTTGGCAGGCAAGAATAAATTTCCTAAATTGATCCCAAAAAGAGAAGAGAGCACGCTAACAAATTTAAATATGTTTTAAAATCGGATACTAATGATATATAATACATAATATATAAAACATAATATAGACAATAAACTTTTTAAATAATTTTTGATGAAAGCAACAGATTTATCCAAAGAGTTTGTAAAAAGAAAATTAAATGCGGAAACATGATATCGATTAAAGCGAACAACTACTGATGGTGGTTTAGAATTGGCAAGACAGCATATTTTGAAATTATGATATAATATACGAAGCTCTGATTTATCGTTAGCTAAAATGTATGATCTATATAAGTAAACTACAAATGAAAAATGTGAATTTTATAAATAAGTTGTTGATTTATTTAGTTGGGCAAATGATACTAACAAAAATAACAAACGCTTAATTAGTATGGAAGTCAAACATATTTTTGTTTGAAAAGTGTGTTTTTTATCTACTGTCGTCTACCTATTTATTTAAAGAAATTCGGATTGAACTTTAAACTTTGAGCTTTATTTTTGTTAGAATTAAGTTTGTTTTAATAAAAGTATATCTTCTTTGCGCACAAAGATTTTTTAGAATAATATCTTTGTTTGGGTATTATTTGTATGAAAACCTGTTTTTGTTAAAGTTGATCTGATTTCTAATGTTCATTATAAAACAAAAAGCTAACGTAGACCAAAGCTAATTTTTAATAACTGAACTTTCAGTTGCCTTATCTGTAAACTTACCTTAAAAAAGAATTGAAAAAACCTTCCATTGTTTTTGTTTATTTTGTATCTGTTTCTTGTATCATATAACACAAAATAAAGTAGAGATATAAGTAAACTTATATCAAAAAACACACATTAACACGTCATTTATTCCCGTGTAAAATGATATTAGTAGCAAAAACACCACTTTTAAGAGTTTTCTGCTTACGAGGCATTAGGCGATTGAATAATATGACTTTTCCCTTTTAACTTCGTACTAAGAATTGATTTAGTTTTGTACAAAACTAACTGAAAGTGCATCAATATCAACTTACACCAAAGCTACACAAAAAGTTAAAATTGATACACCTCATTTAGAATCATTTTACACGATCATTCATTTGGTGCGTTTTGATACGAAAAAATCTTTTTTTTAAATAACTCATCGTGTAGGTATCGTTTTAAGACAGGAATCTTATATGTAGCCAACCATCCTATGTGTATACAAATACAGTTGCTACTACTAGAAAATAATTATTCTAACAATTTGTATGATTTTTTAAACATAAAATCTATTCTATTGTAAAGTTGTGATTTTCGACATGTATCACTTTTCACAGGACACACAGAATTGTTTACGCGGCATAGGTCCATTTGCTGTAATATCAACCACCACACTAACCGCCATCTGCAATATTGATAATATTAATGTCGAGATATTATTTCACATTCTGCCAGATTGTGAAATGACATCGGATGTGCTTATCGGAGCTAACATATTGCATGAAACGGGTTTGAGCGTTGTAGTAACTCAAAATAGAGCAATACTGATTCCACAACCAAGTATTCTTCATACACGACTAAACAGCCCTATTTTCGAAAATCTCAATCACGATTTAAGTGATGAATCGGAAATCGAACGGCTGATGGCCCTGCTTAACCGTTACTGTCATCTTTTCACGCGAGGTTTTGCCAAGACTCGCGTTACTACCGGCGAATTAGAAATACGCTTAAAAAATCCCGATAAATATGTTGAGCGCAGACCCTACAGGCTAAGCCCCGTAGAACGCGAAAAAGTTAAAGAGATTGTTTCTGAACTAATTGAAAATAACATTGTTCGAGAAAGTAAGTCACCTTATTCCAGCCCCATCATTCTAGTAAAAAAGAAAAATGGCGATGATAGAATGTGCGTTGATTACCGGGAACTAAATGCCAATACTGTACGCGATCACTATCCCCTTCCATTGATTGCAGACCAAATTGACCAACTTGCAGGTGGTAAATACTTTACTTCGCTAGATATGGCATCCGGTTTTCACCAAATCCCCATTTCAGCCGATTCTGTCGAAAAAACCGCTTTCGTCACACCTGACGGACTTTATGAATATTTGACCATGCCTTTCGGGCTTTGTAATACACCATCAGTATACCAAAGATGCATAAATCGTGCACTTGGACCACTTTTAAACCCGGGCAGTGCCGATACTGGCCTCAATGATAGCGTTGCACAAGTTTATATTGATGACGTAATCAGTAAATGTCGCGACTTCTCTTCTGGCCTTTCATATTTGGAAAGAATTTTGATTGCCTTGCGCGATTCCGGATTTTCCATCAACATAGACAAATGCCTTTTTTTCAAACGCTCGATTGAGTATCTCGGTAATGTCATAGAGGATGGGCAAGTGCACCCAAGTGCTAAAAAAATTGAGGCCTTGTTAAAGGCCCCAATTCCAACTACCGTCAAACAAGTCCGTCAATTTAACGGTCTCGCTGGCTATTTTCGCCGCTTTATCCCTGATTTCGCCCGACATATGATACCCTTATACGAACTCACCAAACAAGGTGTTAAATGGCAATGGACACATGTCCATGAAGAAGTACGTCAAAAAGTCATCCATTACTTAACATCTTCGCCTGTACTAACAATATTTAGGGAAGGAGAGCCGATTGAATTGTACACCGATGCGAGCAGCCTTGGGTTCGGAGCAATACTCGTCCAGGTTATAAACGGTCGACAACACGTAATTGCGTATTTCAGCATGCGCACCACTGACATTGAAAGTAGATATCACTCTTACGAGCTTGAGACGTTAGCAGTAGTCCGAGCAATAAAGCACTTTAGACACTTCTTGTATGGGCGGCAGTTTAAAGTGATCACGGACTGCAATGCTTTGAAGGCCTCCAAGCACAAGCAGGATCTTCTACCCCGTATCCATCGTTGGTGGTCCTATCTCCAAAACTACGAGTTCGACATCGAGTACCGAAAAGGTGAGCGAATGCAACATGCTGACTTCTTCAGCAGGAATCCTGAAACCCTGTCTGTAAACGTCATGACCAGAAACTTAGAGTGGCTGAACATCGAGCAGCGACGCGACAGCCAGTTACGTCCATTAATAGACGCCTTGCACAATGGAGATTCCGTTCCCGGATATCTGCTTGAAGAAAACGTATTAAAGTACGAACGAATGGACCCAATTTTAGGTGCACAGAAATTGACCGTTGTACCTAAATCATTTCAATGGAGTCTAATAAACGCCTACCATACCTCCCTCAAGCACCCAGGATGGGAAAAAACTCTTCACAAGGTAAGAGAAACCTACCACTTCGACAAAATGAATTCCATTATCCGGGAATTCGTTGACAACTGCATAATATGCCGAACCTCGAAGCAGACATCAGGAGCCACACAGGTACAAATGCACCCAATTGCTAAGCCAACTGTACCATTCGAAGTGATTCACATGGATATTACTGGGAAGCTCGGTACACCCGAAGATCAGGAGTATGTCGTCGTAACAATAGACGCCTTTACCAAGTATGTATTGTTACGGTATACTAACGACAAAAGTCAACATAGCACTCTCGGAGCTCTGAGACAAGTGATTCACCTCTTTGGGACACCAAAACAAATAATTGTCGATGGTGGACGTGAGTTTCTAGGAGAATTCAAAAATTACTGCGATAGGTTTGGTATCGAAATACATGCTATCGCCCCAGGCGCCAGCAGAGCAAATGGACAAGTGGAGCGAATGATGGCAACCTTGAAGAATGGTCTGATTATGATAAAAAACTACGAGACACCGAACTGGAACACAGCACTCGAAAGCCTCCAACTGGCTTTTAACTGCACCGCCCAGAGAACTACGGGCACCGCTCCACTAACACTTCTTACACGACGCCAAAACTGCGTACCTCCCGAACTCCTGAATTTGGTAAATTTTGATAACTCATCTATCGACATTGAAGCACTGCAAAGACATGTGCAACAAAGGATGGCCGAAGCGTCTGCTAAAGACAAAGCCAGATTTGACAAAGGGCGAGCTCGAATTCATAGATTCCAGCGAGGGGATTTTGTTCTGATAAAAAATAATCCCAGGAACCAGACCTCTTTAGACCTAAAATTCAGTGCACCTTACGAAATTTTCAGGGTTCTTGAGAACGACCGCTACCTGGTCAAGAAAGTCATCGGTCACCATGGACGACCACGCAAGGTGGCCCACGACCAGCTACGACGAGCGTCCCAACCTGTCACAGGTGCAAGCAGCCAGGCGGCCGTGTCGCCAGATGATCAACAACCGGGACCTTCCGGAGTCACCGTGGCATCCCCTTTGCAGCCTCAACCAGCAACTGCTCCCAGTGACGAGGAGTCTACCTAACCTGCACCCGGTGAGAGCCTTTCATATTAAATAATAACTCAAACAATTCACGTGTGTGAGTTGTTCGATTATGTAACCCACATAACTTAAAACCTCATATAAACTATTGTCGTGTGGAGCCGAACGATAGTTATTACAAAAAAAAAACTATTGTCGTGTGGAGCCGTACAATAGTCCCAAAATGAAAAATAAAAATAAAAACTATTGTCGTGTGGAGCCGTACAATAGTCCCAAAATGATAAATAAAAAAAAAAAAAAAAAGATAATTAAATAAAACTGTCGTCATGTGATATGAGCAGTTTAGTAATCGAAGATACCACTAAAATATTTTTCTTATCATAAGTCTAGGTTTACTGTGGAAGTGCCTAGCCTCAAAACTGGTTTCTTATCCATTTCAGAGACTACAACGAGCGGAGCGCTGCAGAGCACGCATCGCATCTCAGAATGGCCGTGTCGCCGCAACCATGATTTAAATTTAAATTATGAACTTAAAAGGAACCGAATATTTAATCATAAAACCTAGACTAAGAGATTAAGAGTTTTTCTCTAATAGATAACGTGATTTTACACTGTTAGTTTGTTTTCTCTAAATATTTTTATCGTTAAAGTGTAAATGGATGACATTTTGACAAGTAAGTTGATTGTTACTTATTTAATGCTTTTGGCTTTCTAACAATTATTTAAATAAATTAATTTGGAGTTTATTTTAGTAATTGTCAATGCTTTTTAGAAATAGCTTTAAGAAAAAGTCACTCATTTGATTGTAACGTCGCCGGGCGAGTGCAGCGCCGCCATTGGTCCACGTTTTCAGTAGAAGGGGGTGGAGTGGGGACGGTGCGCTCGACAGGCGGCGGAGCAGAGGCTCGTTCAGTTCGTTGTGAATTTTCGTAGTGATCGGATGTTAAGCAAAATCCCTGTCGCTCTGTAGCTTGATTTTAAATGTGTTATTAACTAATTGTCATTATTGAGTTTGTTTTATTTGAGTTGAAATTAAAATCTGTGTTTTGAAAAGTAGATTTTCCTTTTAATTGTACGATCCCTTATGGATCAACAAGAGGCAAGAACCGATGGCCAATGCAGTGCCAACGGTTCTGCCCTTTTTAAAAATAATAGTGTCCCCGTAAATCCGATATATACATTCAAAACAATTTATTTATGAAGCAAATTTATTCTTGGGAGTTTTGTCTACAAATTTATGAAAAGTAAAAAACATTGTCTTCCATGTATTCAAAGTAGCGGACCTCAAAATTTTGTGACTTACACCCATGCAGGGGGTAGATGCCCGAAGGATAGATGACTCACCGGAAAAATGGGCATCTATCCTCCAAAATCTTGAATTCATATTGGTATTGCATGCTGTCGCTATGAGACATACAACTGAGGCAATTAAGATAACTGAGTCAAATAAGAGTTAGAGATTCTTTTGATAGATTTGAAAAAAGTTTATCCGCGAAAATAATGTAATTAAAATCTGGTCATCTATACCACTGGGGCACCTATCTCGGCTTTACCCTACTATTGTATTTTTTAATTAAAGCTTAGAAAATAAAAACACAATTGAATAAAAGATTTTTTATTTAATTATTTCTAATACCACCTTTAAAGACAGCGCAATGGCACCTAAATTACTATGATTAGACTTCAATATTATTCAAGTTGTTTAAGTTCTATTGAAGCAAACTTTTTTTTTCACTAAAGAATAGTCTGTAAACAGAAAAACATAATCTGGACTGAGAATATTCGTCTAGGGACTTAGAATTTCTTGTTTTATTGTACAGCTTCACCCAGACAATGCTCCGTAATGAATTTTCGTCACAATTTGCAAATAAATAATTCATCTTTACGTTTCCTAGTACCGCTAGTGTATTTTTGCTCATATCGTAAACTGTGTGAAGTGACAACGGTCATAAAGTTTTATGTTTCGTCCAGGGCGATTACAATTACAAATTATTGCAAATCTCTCTCTGGGTGAGCGTCATGTGTGAAACTTAGGCCTTGGATACATCTGCGTTCGTTTGGGCAGCTTTTACCTGTGACCAAGGCAAAGTTAATGAATGTGGTTTCAAGGTGCTGCGGTCTCAGAAGTTCCAGGTTCGATCCCCGGACGGAGACCATGTCCGTAACTAATTTTTTATAGTGTCACGGGTATGGATGTTGAGGTACTTTCGTTGCTTCTGTTATGGAAATCAGAAGCAAAGTAATTAGCTTAAGTAAGCTAATTACTTTGGGATCAGATAAATTTAAAAAAAACTGTTTCGTCTGACATAATGATGAACAAATTTGCTTCAATTTCAGTCTAACAAGATCAGCAGAAATCCTTTAATATCACCTACTAATTATTTAGCATCTACGGTTGTTAGTTTCAAACGGACTTGCTTAATATCTCCCTGATTATTATATATAACTGCTTTTAATTCTAAATGTCAATTAACGTAAAAAGTAACAGTTGAAAACCTTATTAAACGTCAGTTAAAGTCATAAGGAACATTTTTGAAGTGTTGATTATTTCTAGGACTGCTTATTAACTTTCCTCAGCTACGACTGAAAGCAAATAAGAAGTACCGGTAATATTTAATGTGGCGAGCACATGAAGCTTATGCATACGCATCCACGATATTTTTAATTAGCCATATTTGAATGTTATCGGAGTGTTGGTTGACTGTCGGACTGCTGAAGGATTGCCTCTTGGACTTATTAAAAGCTTTATGTTTGGCTTCGCCTGTCCCGGTGTTTTTTGTTTGTTTGTTGTTAAATGAATGTAAGTAATTCAAGTATGTACCGTGTAAAAGTAAAGTAATGTAAATGATTTGTAATACTAAACCTACATGTATAAAAATTAGAGACTAGAACACCTGCCGACAAACTGCGTGCGCAGTTTGGCAGATTCTTACTTATGTAATGTGATGTAATATTTGAATAATAAATAAATTTTAAAAAAGCTACCCATTTTTGTTGCAAAACCGCACGTATCACAAGTGTATAAGATAACTCAGTATTTACCGTGACGTGCAGCCCACAGTACTTTGATATTAAACTGAAAGCTTTCTGTTTGAAAGCTTTCCCAGGGGAAAGCTTTCAAACAGTGAAAAGATTAAAGCTGAAAAAGATGATTAATTTGCTTTAAGTTTCCACGAAACGGCGCCAGCGCAGGAACCAAAATACATCCAACTGCAATCACCTGAAAAGGTAGAACAGGAAGTCGCAGGATTTACAATATCTACAATGCACAACGTGACACAGAAGATGCACTGGAATCACAACACTGACACCAAACGTTGGCGCCGTTTCGTGGAAATTTAAAGCAAAATAATCATCTTTTTCAGTTTTAGTCATGGATTTCCGCAAAGTAACGCCTGATTCCATTAACTATAGTGAAAAGATTTTTAAACGCCTGGTTTGCGGTGGCCCTTAGAGAACAATGTTAATTTTATGATTTTCACGATTCATTCAGACGTACCCGTATGAATTGTACTTATGAAATATATAAATTTTAGACGCAGCTACATTGTTATAACACTCATAACTAAATGATGACCAATAGTTTTATTTCTGTTGGAATCTGCAGTACTGAGCATCGTTTCAAGTTGAATGTTTTAGAAGTTTATTTAAATCTTTGTAAGTTATACCAGTTTATTGCTGCTATGTCATGATTTATGACGACTTTTGTTGCTGTCTGTTCTGCTCTTATTTCTTTTGTAGTGATAAGCTTTCCATTTTACGTTGTTAATAGGGTTTGATTTCGTTTAATATCAAAGTAGGTACATTGGCGGCCAGTTGTTTGCATGCACTTCGACACACACAGAGCAATTAGTGAGCGGGATTGCGCGCGATGTGCCAATGATTTTCGCCTTAAAGGTGTTCATGCGCAGAGGACCACGATAGTACATGTACGTACCGGTGACCCATTTATGTATAGGACTTTTACTCGTCCATTGTTTTAACGTAACTTAGGATAGTAAGCAGGTATTTGCACCCTAAAAATCTTTAGTATTTGCCAAATTTACTACAATGCCTAGATTAATTTGATGTTCTAAAATCTATTATAAAAAAGGACTCGACTTAATTGTGACTTTAAAGAGGCAATCTGAAAATATCCTCTCACTCAAAACTGCTGACGAAAATCCCGAAGAAAAGTCACTTTCCTTTAAAAATTTAGTTTACCAGGGTCGTAATGAAACGAGCCGGCCTAATTTTCCAGCGTTCGCGTCGAGGCAAAAAGTTTAATTTGTTCTAACCGCACCGGTCGCGATCCGTGCGGTCAAGAAGAGCAAGTAAAATGCCTCGAGCTAGTCTCAGGGTTGTCACTTTTGAGTTATCACATATATCACATCATTTATATTGAACTGTCTCCGTGGTAAGTAGCTTTAGCGCTTGTGTTACAGTTATGATTCGTAGTAATAGAGAAGTTGACACCTCGAATCTTTGCGGTAAATTGAAAAAAAAATGTTTCCTCTGTTATGAAGATCGTACGCTATATGTTCATTTTACACTTCGACGTTTGCTATGCCAACTGAGGGACTTTCTATCGATTTAAGATTAAAAAATTGAATTATATTACGAACTACCGAAAAGGTCAATGACAAGTTTCTTAACATAGTATGAGACAGAGTCGCTTCCCGCGTCTGTCCCTATGTCTGTACCTATGCTTAGATCTTTGAAACTACTCAACGTGTTTTGATGTAGTTTTTTTTTACAAGAATGAGTGATTCAAGAGAAAAATTAATACGTAAAAATGACATGCTTAATATATTTGAGAATCGAATGCCACGCGGGTTGAGCCGCTGGCTGGAAGATTGTTAAATAATTATGAATTGCTTCAGACAGGTCCAGATATTCAATAAATTTATTTCATAGAGTCACTAAGTGAAAAGTGAAGTGAAGTGAAGAGCCTGCAGAGCCAAAGAACTTTGTAAAAAAATATTGTTACATAAACTTTTAATAAAATTATACATATAATCTTTTGAAGAATTTTTTATAGTACGATACTATATGTTTGTTGACAAAATAACAAATAGAATCAGAATGAAAAATCAGAAATTAAAAGGTGTTACAAATAATGTTAAAGTACAGTGACACTTGGCAAGGGCATAGCAATCTTAGAAAGGCGAACATTGCCTATTCACTTAAAAACTTAGGAAAAATATTTACATGTCGGTAACGGTCATTAGTACGGACAGAAAACGATGCACAGCATGAGTCCCGAGAGGTGGCAGCACCGTCGTCAGTTCGGAGTTACTCGGCTAACTTCGTGCTACGACAGAGCCTAGAATGGTAGGGATGTTGGACGAACGGACCGTCTCCATTACACCGTCTAAGGCTACGTCCGCACAGGCAGGAGATTTGCTTAGCGCCTAGCGCCTAGCGAGTCACTAAGCGAGTAGCTTAGTAAAACGAACGTTTAAGAATCTTCGCGAACGGCCGCATTGCGCGCTTGGCGCTTAGCTAGTCGCTTAGCGTGTATCGAAGTGAACAAACGTGTTGGTTTTTTGGCGCGAGGCGCGAAGCATTTTCTACAAACAAATGACCAACGCATCTAGCGACCCACTACGCAAGCCACCTTCAGTGCGGCCACCGTGTATCCTAGCAAGTAGCCAGGCGGCAAGTCTCAAGGCTCTAGGCGCTAAGCCAACCTCCTGCCTGTGCGGACGTAGCCTTAGAGATAGGACCTCCGCTTTAGGAACTTTTACGCGTTTTATGTGTACTGTGTTCCCAATTAAAGTAAATTAGTGTGCGTAATTATTGTTCAAACTGATTAAAAGTAATTTGATTGAATTCACTATGTTTCTTTGCTCGATTATCCCAACTATATGCCCACACGATGTACGAGGTATGACGATACCACCGAAAACGCCTCCGACAGACATAACATTAGAAATTTAAAGTAAATAAATAAATAAATAAATATTTCTCAACAATCACACCAATTCTCTAGTCCCAAAGTAAGCTACGAGGCTTGTGTTATGGGTACTAGACAACGGATAAACATACTTAAATACTTTTTTTTTGTAAATAAATACATATAATACATAGAAAACACCCAGACCAGTACAAACACACATGTTCATGCACACTTATGCTTGTACTGTGCGGGAATCGAACCCGCGACACTTGGTTTAGAAGTCCGACATGCGGACCACTGCACCAAGCGGTCGTCAATATAATAACAATTAATACTATGGGCACATTCAACTTAAGTTGCTGTGCCCTAGCCGGGCGTCACTGTACTACTGTACTACTCATGAGACTGTAACACCTTACTGTAACGTTTGACTTTGTAATTAATATTATGAATATGAATATAAAAAAATAGCACACAGTAGCAACCCTATTGCGTCCTGACCTACTATGATTAAGGGTTGTCTCAGTGCTTTGGCATATACGAGTACAAGCACTGTTATTTGAGAGCACAGTGATTTATATACTAAGAACAATAGTTGGTGGTGAAATTGTGGTTATTAGAGATTTGAAAATGGAAGCGAATTGCATTTGCGTTTAATTATTGCTTATTGAAATGTTCTTTCGAGCACCCATTTATCATGTTGCATCAACAGATTTACGATTATTATTTTACTTTTTAACACCTGATATAAAAGAGGAGTGTTATGAGTTCGACCTCTATGTTTGTTTGTGTTTTTGTGTGTCTGAGGCATCGTAGATCCCGAACGGATGGATCGATTTCGAAGCGTTTTTTTTTTCAAGAGACAATTTAATTACGATGTTTCTTAACTATAGTTGGTCAAAATCAGTCAAGCCGTTGAGGCTGACCAGCTGTTTTCCTGACTTATTCGGTTTTTTTTTAAACAGGAAAGTAAGTTTTTCCATGCGCATTTGATTAAATTGTATTCACTCTTTTAATCGCACGAGTGAATACTGTTAATTAGATCGGTTGGTTTCGATAATCTATCTTCCATTGCCTGAAAGTTATATAACTGAAATTCAGAGCTAAATTGATAAAAATTGGCATTTAACTACTAGGTCACAAATCAAGAATTGTAAGGTGTATTTGTGAATTAAAGAAAATTCAACAAGTTAATATGTTTTTCACCGAACCGTCAAACCAATATTTGCATAAGGTGCCGTACTCCATAACGTTATATTTGTATTTTCAGATCTAGCCAGTTCGTTCGCTCTTACGATCAAGACTGCCAAAACCTAGCGACCGCGTCGCGCGCGGTCGCGCCGGTCGCTTGCAACTAAATGCTACCTTTGCACAATTCTATCACAATCGAAAGCTTTCCTTAACTTTGCAGTTTTGTAATTTAAGACTACCTACACATTTTTCTTCAATCATTAAAATTGATGGTCCTTTTACAATACCTGAGCATTTTTCATTTTTTGTGTCCTTGTCTGATAATTGAAAGGTTAATTAAAATATTACAAGATTTAAATATTTTCAGATAGCCTTAACAAGTTCACTAAATGAAGTTAAAACTGGTGACCAATAAAATAAGTTATAAATTGGCAGTAAAATCACAGAACCGTACAACCGTAACCGTACGCAACCGTACGCCAAAACAAAAAAAAAACAAATAACCGAAATCTGCAAGACAATAAAATTGAAAAAGTGCCGCGAACTGCGCAGATGACAGTACAAATATTAAAAAAAAGAAAAACAGGTTCGACCTATAAATCGGTGGAGAGTAGACACGCGCAAATAATAAACAAGTTTTATGTTCCACCTTTGTTCTATGGTACGCTACGCTCTACTGCGGTTCGGGGGTTATTCACCAACTCGAACTCATTTTTAACATATTAAGCAATGTTACAAAAAATCCGAAACTAATGGAATCCCAAAAAAAAACATTGTCGACAATTAAGATTGTATTTTTCAGTGTGCCATCCGGAACTACTTTCAAATACAGCTTACATATAGGTCTAAATCTCCTGATCTCTCTCCGGTCATGTCGGATTGCCGTCACTTTGAGAGTGATGAAACAGTGAGTGCACCTGTGTATTGCGCTCACACTTGTGCACTAAAATATCTCCTGCGTAGTTGACTGATCTGTGTTGAGATTGGCCGCCGTGGTTGAAATCGGCCAGGAGGACTATTACTATTACATATTAGGTACATGCCTAATGATGAATGTCTTCATACAAAAAAATCAATCTAGTCTACCCAATAGTTAAGTCACAGGACAATATTTTCGTTGTCAAGTGCTTGTGTTGGTGAATAACCCTGATTCAGTTATGTTGTTGTTTTCTATGTTATTGCACCCTGTAATGACGGGTACATTAATAGATAATTTATGGACCGTTTATGAGCTACGCCAAAAACAGATCCGACAACGCACATTTGTAATTTTGGGTTAGTGTAGTAAGTTAATTGCACGCAATTAGATTAAGAACTGAATTTATCTTATTTTTTTTTAAATGTAAAGTTTCTAGAACGGGAAAATCGCATACCTACTCCCATTATACGGACTTTAAAATAAAAATAAAAATATATAAGTACTTACATCAACATCACATACATTGATCTGACTCTGTGGTTAGTAGCTTAAGCACTTGTGTTACAGAAATCAGAATCAACAGTGGTATTACAAATAAACTTAAATCCTACTACTATTTTAAATGCGAAAGTTTGGAAGTATGGATGTATGGATGTGTGTTACTCTTTCACGTAATAATTACTGAATGGATTTGAATGAAACTTTACCACAATATAGCTTATACATCAGAATAACATATAGGCTACAATTCATAAAGAATTTTTAAGATAAAGGCTTTCCACGCGGACGAAGTCGCGGGCGGCCACTAGTAAATACATTTAAAAAAGCGTGTTAAAAATAACACAAGCATGCAAAATATTCCATACGGGCACCGATTCTCGCGCTTGTCCTCAAACAACTCAAATCCTTTTCTCACATCCGCTCAACCGCAGACCAAAAACCGCTAAAGAACACTTCAAGGTGTTTTCAACGTATTTTCAATCACACTTAGTCAAACTCTATTGTCTGTCGTTTGAAATATAGCTGGGAGGGCACACATGCGGGCGATTTTACGACGCAAACCACAAACACACTTGCATTGTTCGGTGTGTATGGGTGAATGAGACGCGCATTTTGAAAATTCAAATAAATAAAAATTCAAATAAAAAAACATAATATTTTTGCATGGTATATTAGACAGTTAAGACAAGAAAACAAGTGGTAAAACAAGCAAAAACGCTACAAGAAGAATATAGACACCAACAGTGGACAATTGCAAACTGTTAAATGTATGATAGTTTGATTAATTTTTGTTTTATATAAATATACAATAACATCACTTAAGTACATTGATCTGACTCCGTGGTAAGGAGCTTAAGCACTTGTATTACAGATATCAGAATCAACATTGGTATTACATATAAACTTAAATAAATACATATAACACCCAGACCAGTACAAACAGACATGTTCATGCACACAATTTTTTTTACAGTGCGAGGATCGAACTCGCAACCTCTTGGTTTATAGTCAACTTCTTGACTATTACACCAAAGTGTTTAAAAATTTGTACACCAAATAGCCATAAAAATCATTGTTTGTATTAATCTCATCTAACTCCAAAAAAGTAGATTTACAGGAGGATCATTTGAACCAAAAATGTTACTAATAAAATCTTGATTTTTAATGTAAAGCAATTGCTTATGCAAAATAAATAAGCAAGCACAACACAGAGCCAACGTCACCGAAACACAACAGCGAACTATTACCATAAAATAAGTAAATATACGTGCCTGTAGTTTGGTCTAAATAAACTTGGTTGAAAGCGGTGGCTCGCCGTTTTGCGATAATTTGCATAAATCAATTCAGTGGTTACCAGTCGGTGCATACGTCGCACTTTAGGCTTACCAGTTTTATTGTAAAATCAACCTTATCACAAACGTCTTTAAGAAACATCAGCGTATACCTGTATGTGCCGTCGTGTGTACATAAATACAGTATGGAATAGTAACGCGCTGACTTCAAGTTAGTTTGCATACTGAAGGCAATACAGCAGTATAAACTGTAACGTATATTTCAGTTGTGTGTGTATTTCAAGTGCTGTTTTGACTAGCTTCTGCTGAGACTTTTTGCTTATTTAATAAATTTTTAGTAGATAAACTGTGTTTTTTTCAAGACTTAATATATTTTTTTAAATGCTAAAGTATCTTTTGCCAAGCTTCGAGAGTAAGAATCTAGACACTAAATATTAATGTCAATTCTGATCACTAGGTTTTTTAGACAAGCAACTTACAATATTAGAAAATTTTTAACACAAAAAAGTTCGCTATAATTTTTAATGACTTCTGGCTAGAGTTTAATTTTAAAATATCGTACATTGATATTAAAAAATAAACCTACCCACGATCAAGTTTTTATTTGAGTCACTTGCCCAAGTCGAGAACGAGTGAATATCGTATCGTTAAACAACTTGTTACTAATCAAGGGCTTATAGCCGACTGCTAGTCTCAAACTAAACCCACACAGCCGATCAGCTAATTGGAGTACGTCAGTCAATCTGACAGGTGACAGGTGTAGCAATGGGCATAGAGATAATCGCAGCCACACACGAAGTGGGAAAAATTACTATAGAGGTAATCATTCGGAATAAATTGTTCTTGTAGCTTATCGAAAGGACTAGTTAACCTATTAATTAAATAGAAGTTTTAGTTCGATTGTACATATAAGATTACCTTACTCAAGCCATAGGATAAGTACACTATGATTTTTTTTTTCTGAAATTATCCATATTATTAATTAATTTTGGCGTGGACTTCCGGGACATGATAGAAAAACCAACTTTAAACCTTTTAATTTGAAAAAAAAAATTGTGTCTTTGGACAGGGGTTTTAACATCACTTAACCAACTTTCATTAACAGCTTTATTTAACGACAACGCTGCTACGCTAGAAAATTTATAAATGAGACAAGCCAGTCATAGTTACTTTGTTTTTTTTTTTAATTTTTCTCAATAACATGATGTCATCAATGAAACAAAGTCCTAAGTAAAACCGTCAACACCTCCATTCTACCTCTACGCTAAAAACTTAAAACCCCGCAACGGATTTATTGCAAACGCTCTCCCATCTACCAAATACAAAGACCCTAACACACGTACTGTTCCAAAAAGAATTGCCCCACATTGTGGCAAAGACAAAGGTCGCTAATGTCAATCTATTTAATGGAGTTCCGCCGAAACCGTACATGAACGTCGCTAGGTCATAATGGGTAATCGACGCAATTTTTCACACATTTTTTCGTGGCAATACGAGCACACTTTAGACTAGATCGGTTCAGGGAAAAAACAGCTGAGTCTATTTGTGAGAACATCTAAAAAACAAATAGAAATGAGTACTCTGAGTTTCCAATAAGGAGACGATGATCCAATTGTATGTAAATTGTAAATCCTATTCACATTATAAACGCGAAAGTTTGTAAGTATGTAGGTAGGTATGGATGTTTGTTACTCTTTCGCGCCAAAACTACTGAACCGATTTGGTTGAAATTGAGAACATAGATAGATTATATCCCAATGAAAACCCGGGTGAAACCTCAGGGGACAGCTAGTAGGTTATAATGTAGTTTTTTCGTGCGGGTTCGATTTTTGCCTCAGACTGTTAATTTTTTCTACTGCATAAATATTATTTTTTGTGATAATGTAGTTTAAATTATTGAAATTATTTTCGAACTACCTAATTGATCGAAGGAGTATGTGGTGGATCAGTATCCTCGAAAATTTCAGCAAGAAAAGATTTCTTTGTTTTAGGGACTACGAGCCTTATACTATTTTCAGTTCAGTTCTTGTACAAGTCCCAATCGTTGAGTAGACTGTCGTTTGCGAACATCATGCGACTAAGTCGCACTGCAGTCGTAAACGTGCTCACACTACTCAACTTAATTCATTTCCTTCACCTTGCAGCAAAAAATGTGATTGATGCAGACGATACACGACACGTCCATTCATTTCTTTTTTACCCCAAAAAATACGACATGTTGTATACTTATAGATATTTACGTTAGCTTAAGTCGCGCGAGTCGAAAACTTATGACAAACTTTTTGGTGACAAGAAAAAACTGAAGTGATGTGTACAGTAAAATAACATAAAATCATAAAAAAGTTTCAACAAATTAATAACGTTATTGATTTTTGATTGGTTGATTATATTCCGCGATTATATTTTCATGTAAACGTATTAACATATTACCATTCTCTACCTACAAGCAATAATAGACGTTCTCTTATGCTTTTGTCAATTACAAAATAGTAAAAGGTAAATCGGAAAAGTTTACCATTTTATATTATTTTGATACCAATAAGATAATTAAATATTGACACAAACAGTATTTGTTCTTTAGTATTAACATTGAAAAATTACTTAGCTTTAGATTTCCGCTCAGTTACGCCGGCATAAGTACCCAACTACACTACCTGTGACCACCGACTATGTTAGAGAACAAGCACATGCAAAAAGCACCGCCCGCCCTCCCACAAATCGCATGCAAAACAGATAATGCAATAATTAGTACCAACACCGACGTGCAAAAGAAACCTCAACGCGTTTCGCCGCCTCACGCGGCATCTTCAGGAGGAGATGTTGTCGCCTCGGCTGCGCTTGTATTTGTTCTGTTCTCAGCAACTTTCATTCCCATACCTCCAACACTCTTTCAGATTCTCACCAACAACTGCTGATTCTAACCGACATAGGAAAGCGAACATTTAAAGCTGAAAAAGAGTATTATTTTGCTTTAAATTTCCACTAAAAGACGCCGGCGCCGGAATCAAAACACATCCAACTGTAATCACCTGAAAAAGCTAGAGCTGGAAGTCGCAGGACTTACAATACCTGCAACTCACAACGTGACACAGAAGATGCACCTGGAATCACAACACTGACACCAACAAAATACTCGACGCGTTTCGCCACTACACGTGGCATCCTCAGAAGATGTTGTCGCTTCGACAGACTACGAGCGAACAAAAGCAAAAGCAAACAAATCCTCTATTTCAGCTTTCGTCATGGATTTCCGCGAAGTAACGCCTGATTCCATCAACTAAAGCGAACATTTGCATCTATGGAAAACCTTCTAACCCCCTAATAAATACTAAGGAGGAGTTCACTTAGACCTCATTTAGCATGCCTTAGCTGAGGTTACGGTCTTAATTATCGCTGTCTGAGGCTGACCGCTCGGAAGTGAGACCTACTGTGTCTACTCATGAATAAAATATAAGCACAAACAAATGTGAACCTTAACACATCGTAATAGCTAGCTAGTGAGTGGGAATAGCTACTGTTGTGATATGTATGTGGTCAGGCGATGGTTAACATTCACGTAGCGTGGATAATTTGAATGGGCTCTCTATATCTATGGTATTGCCTAGGCCACAACATCACATACATTGATCTGAATCCGTGGTAAGAAGCACTTGTGTTACAGATATCAGAATCAACCGTTGTATTACAAATAAACTTAAATAAATACATATAACGCCCAGACCAGTACAAATAGACATGTTCATGCATACAAATATTTGTACAGTGCGGGGATCGAACCAGCGACCTCTTGGTTAATAGTCAACTTCTTAACCATTATACCAAAGTGGTCGACTAAATAACAGATAGTTGTGGTGTGTATGGAAATAAAATCGAAGCTTCTAGAGTGAATTTCTCGTGTGCGTTAGGTATTTGAATTGTATCCTCGAATGTAGACACGGTGAGATAGCGTTTTATTCTTGTGGCGTTGAGAACCAGTTTGATTATACATATAAAATAGAAAAAAAGTACTTCCGCTTCAATTTCAAGTATCTTTAACTTCAATTGCTGCTTGGGTGCTTGTTTCGTGTTTCAAATTTTAATGTTTTTGATGATCTTGATATCATTGAATGAAATGATTCGATATCATTGATTAAAATTTAATGATTTTGTTAAACATTTGTCTTACAGCTTTACATTATTTGTTATTTAAGGAAAACCTAGAATTGACCTACTTATAGACTAGTACTTAACAATTTATCATAAGATATTGTTGCTGTTGGTTTTCTAAAATAAATAAAATTAAAATTTTAAGAACATGGCAAAAATACTCTTACATTCTCTCGAATGACTTTCTGGACTACAGAAAAAAAGACAGAGATGGAATAACTATTAAAACAACTAAAGCCAGCAAAATTAAAAAAATATATTTACGTTCGTTTATATATACATATCTATTAAATACTCTTACTGGAAAAGGTAACCTAATAAATTGCTTACAGCGAAAAATTTAAAGACTGTCTGTGCAACATCAATACATTGAAAAACAACTTCCAAAGTTAGTAAGTTATTTGTAAGTTACTTAACAACTTTTGTTACATATTTGTAAGATAAAATAAATACTGCACTGTTCATATAAATTTATCTCATTTCATCATACAAACAAGTCTACCATCCATTGTCCCCAGTTTTAGATAAACCCGTCCATAATGCGAGCACAAAGCAATAAAACAATGCGCGAACTAACCACTATATCATCATAATCATACGTCACAATAGAGTGTGATTAATTGTGACAACTTAACAACTGTTATCTAATAATAACAACTCCATTCTGAGTGTAAAGCTTGGGTTTATCTGGCTAAATCGGGAGCATCCATCTTTTTAGTTGAAAACACTAATCTACGTGCCTTTGCCACTATAGTGTTTTGTTTGGCTTTAACCGACTGCCAAAGGAGAGTCACAATACCCTAGATGATAACACCAATCGTTTACATACTCTTTATTACCTATCAAAACGGTGTGACTCCATAGATGTTGTATGGGAATACAAAAACGTGACGTCACGGTAGTGTATCAGAAATCGGAGTCAAATGACCGAATATTTATTAAATTTTGTATGTTTAAAAATTGTTTTTTACAGCTTTTTTGGAATTGTATTAACTTCATAGGAGCTATGATTTTCAACGCCATGGTCTTAAAATATTTAAGATAGGTGTCATCATGCCAATTTTTTGTCCTTTTAAGTGACGATTCCTGTGTTTAAATATTTTAAGTCTACATGAAAATACTTATTCTGTTAATTTTAGTCTTATCTACTTTTCCTTACTAACGTAAGTATACGCTACATCAGCAAGAAAAAGTATGCGTAGATATAACTGTCAGACAGGCGAGAATAAACTTCAAAAAAATATACTTATTGTTTTCGAATATGTACATACCTTTACAGTAGTTGGGGCCTTCTTTTGAGCATAACAATACCTGCGTCAGGAGACTTCGCTCTTTCGGAATGTATATTAATTATAATATAATTATTAATTATAATGTTATTATTAATTATAATGTAATTATTAATAATAATATCTAATTATGATTAATAATTTAAGGTCATTTAGCTTTTACTCCCACTTGTACTTGTACAGAGATGAAAATTTTTGAGTAAAGTATCCTCTTCCTTATATGTTCCTTATATGTTATGATCATTTCACTAATACTGAAGACAAGTATTACTACTAGTTAGTAGTACTAACACCTTCGTATTATTCACATAAGTAGCAAAAAAACCAGATATTTACCTGTTTTGTAGCCAGAGTCTCAGCACTACCAAACAAACATATGACACATAACAATATACAAAGACAAAGCAACTTCAAAACTAGTCCTACTCAGAAGCACTTCTTTCCACCATTTTAATTCTAGCCATTCCATTCACTCGCACAGTAAAGCCACTATCACGAGTAACTGTGACGGCTGAATTCTGAATTGAACTTATTATGGAGTTGAATTGTTGGTTTATCTTAATTGTACTATTTAAAAAAAAAAGAATAATGTATAAACAAAAATAAATATTTAAATAAAACAATAAATAAATATTTCTTTATTATTTTAATATAATGTACAAAAAATTATTTTTTTACTAAATATACAAAAAATAAATATTTTATTATTAAAATAATAAAGAAATATTTATTTTTTGTTTTATTTAAATATTTATTTTTGTTGTTTTTGTACTGTGTTTACACTAAGTGCCCTATGATCCTCGCTGAAAATCATTGTCGTGGTATGCGATCCATCTGCTGCCACGACGACGTAGATAGATAGATAGATATATTAACACTTTATTGTACAACACTAAATAAAAATTACAGACAAGTTTAACAAAGAAACATGTACAATTTTGATGGTTATATCGCTTGTAGCGATCTCTTCCAGGCAACCTTCGGTTAAAAGAACATTGTGAAAGATGTTTTGCGGGGCTGGCTGGGTATGTCGCAAGGTGGTCCACTCCGGGAGGTGATGACCGGGGGGTGATGACCGGGGGGTGATGACCGGGGGGGGGGGGGTCGATGGCCGGGAGGTGTTCACCGGGGGGTGATACCAAAACGCGGCTCTGGTAACGGTATAACTTTTAATGCTCAAAAAACGTTGATACACTAGTACAGCACGAGGCTGTTGTATGCGCACGGTTGGTTGATACTCAAGTAAACCGGCAACAGGCACGGGTAGGGACACCACAAGGTCGCAAGAGAGCCAAGGGCGTGCCACTACTTAGCGCTGAAGCTGAGTGTTAACTGAGACAACTTTCAAAGTGTCCTACAGGATCCTTAAGTCTATCAGAAAAAATCGGAACCTGCCGCGAGTTAACTTGAAACAGCGCCATCTCGTAGTAGTGTGAGGAACTAATCTGACTTAAACGAAATGGTTCTTGTTTTAGTATATGTTTGTTTTCTTTGGTTCATAATTTTCGGTACGTAGTGTTACAACATTTAATTAACTGAAATTCCCCCTGAATTTGAGCAAAATTTAATATTGAATGGATAACAAAACAACTGAGATAAAACTTTAATACATCAAATTAAACTCATGAATACATACAAGACATGTTCTTCTACATAAATAACTATTATATTAGTTAGTCATATGGCCTTACCTGTTATTTTGAAGTTGAAGCTTTCTGGATGACTGCAAGTCATGACCTCGTGTCGTCTGTAGAAACTGGAAGCGCTCGTTAAGATATTGCGGACATTTGGGATTAAATGGAGAAAAGTAATGTAAGGTAGCATACTGACGGAGGAGCGCACAGTAAATGTATATGTGACTTTCGTATTTAAGTGTGTGTCAAATAAAAAAATTCTCATTCAAAATAACGGACATCAGCTTACAAGGTAGAACCTCTAGCAACAAAACTAAAATGGCGGACGGATTTATGTGCAAATGAAATCTATGTGAAATACGGCGCGTCGCAAAACGTCAGCGGTAACAAAGCGTATCATCTTTTTGCGGCTGATTTACCGCTCCACTTGTGGCCCTTTGGATGTTTTAATTGTGTACAGTTGGTAGGAAATTTCAAGACGATAGTCGCCGACTGAATAACCGCTGTGAAAAATATAAATACAAATAAATAAATATAAATTTACAATAACATCACATACGTTGATCTGACTCCGTGGTAAGTAGCTATAGCACTTGTGTTGCAGATATCAGAATCAACAGTGGTATTACAAATAAACTTAAATAAATACATATGACACCCAGACCAGTACAAACAGACATGTCCATGCACACAAATGTTTGTACAGTGCGGGGATCGAACCCGCAACCTCTTGGTTAATAGTCAACTTCTTAACCGTTACACCAAAGTGGTCATCAAAAATCAGAGCTGTGTTGTGGAATTGTAAGTATTAATGAATGTTTGTAATTTTTTCACGAAAAAAATGAGTGTATGCATTTTAATGATATTTATCAGAATAACACAGAGGCTACTATTATAAATTATTATTATCTACATATTTTTATTATCTACATTAATTAATTGATTGATACTCTCTTTTGGTATATTATAATATAATTTCAAATTCACTTTCATTTATTGATATTAGGATATTATTTTTGTGGTATTAACCACAAATTTATCTTTATCATTTAATTTTCACTGCATCCATTGCCTTCTTTCTGCATGACTTTGAGGTTGACTCGCAGAAAATGCTTTTAGCATTGAGTCATTGAGTAAAGTTTTAAATAAATAAATAAAAAAGAAAATTGCACAAGAAAGATGGAAAATTTATAAAGGTAATTAAATTTTGCGTAATTTTGCATGTATAATATTTTTTTTTAAGTTTACCCGTTTCTACTTAGATATTCCTATAATATAAGTAAGGATTGGATTCAATCAACAGTTGTATTAGGCGTGGAGGACCTAACATTTTTTAAATACTTTTAAACATAAATGGAAAAAATCCACATCAAGATATTGTAGCCCGATAAGACGAAAAGAAAATGAACGAAAATACTGTCGTCTTTAGCGCCAGACTGTAGTTCCTTCCCCCAACATTATAGTTCAAACTCCTTGATTCCCATTGACAGCACGTCATATTACCCATGTAAGATACAAAAATAGTTTTTATTGCGAAGATAACAGAGGCTATCTCAAGGGCAAAGTGGTCTTACTTGATGTGCTGTTTGTACTAGCGTAGCATCACGATCTCCATAACCGATACAGGCTATTAGCAAGTTGTCCACTTAGTGGCTCGCCACTGGCTGCGCCGGCGCAGTGGGTGGCGCGATTATGCGAAGATACGACATGTGTCCGTTATTGATTGAAGGCAGATTAAGGATTCATTATAGCCCGAGACCCGACCATACAACGACCTTTACCAAGCTGAGTATTATTAGTATTTGCAAATTTTATTTTAAAAACGATAGATTGCAAACGAAACCAGTCCAAAATGTTATTAAATTTAATTTTTATCATATATTTTATCTTATGTATAACAATTAATTACTATTTTTTAATCTCGTTATAACTCGAAAACGGCTTAATCGTGGAAGTTCAGGAAAGGTTTGAACGGTAAAAATAAAAATAAATATGAAGAAAAAATATGAAAAAAGCAAGTAGGACTTCATCTGCCGGGTCCGCTACTGTTATATATATTTTTACATGGTTTTTAAACAGATTCTATAGTACCAATTTAATTTATAAAACCATAAACATATTAAAACTTTATAAAAAAAACAGTTAAGTCGTCACAATAACTTGCATTGGACTTTTTAATTAATTTGAGTAAAATCTCTTCGATGGTATAAAATTAGCCAAATAAACCGGTAAAGTGTCCTAACATATTTTTTTTGTAAACACTAATACAGGGTGTAAAAAAACCTTAACGAAGCCGAATACCACATATTCTAACAATTGTAACGATCATTTTTTTCCTTTACACCAAACTTGGGAAGTTAACGGTTACTGAAATATTGATGGTTAAAGTTTGAAAAAAAAATTGATGGTTTTTACAGAAATGACTTCTGTCCGTTATAACTAAACTTTTTTCCAAAGAAACATGATACAAATTTTCACTAGTTTTTTCATAAAAAGCCTCCAAATGGCACACTCCGCAATGAGCAGCGCACACTCGAACCGAACCGCGTCGCGGCGGCGTAAAGCAACACGCCCCGCTGTGACTTTTCCGCGTGCGCGCTGTACATTGCGGGTTAGAATTAAATATTTTTTTTTGATGTCAAAAAATAAAAGTTGTTTCCCAGCCAAAATTTCTTTTTCATACGATTTGGTTTGATGTACTGAACGCGTGGTTGACGGCTTCGTTAAGGTTTTTTTTACACCCTGTATAGTCGGAACTAAGTTTAGAAATTTTACGGTAAGTTCGGCTAATATAGACAAGTAGTGAAATCATTTAATTTCTTATAAAATACTTTTTATCCGTTAAAAACTACGTGAAGGTCGTTTTCTATAAAGTATCTTGTACTATAAGGCTGTTATTGATTGAAGGAAGATTAAGGACGAGGCTGATTGCAGTTTTTGTGCAACTTTGTAAGTAGTGCTGGGAGTTTTATAGAGGACGGTTTATTATCTTCTATTTAGTATTATGAGCACTTGCAATAAAATTATACAACAATTATGAACATGCAAATTGAATTGATAACTTGATATAGGTAGGTGTTTCAAGGCAATGTAAATTTTAACATACTTCTTACAATAGTTGTTAGTTAGTTCTTACACCGCACAAATGTTTGTACAGTGCGGGGATCGAACCCCCGACCTCTTGGTTAATAGTCAACTTCTTGACCATTACACCAAAGTAATCGTCAAATTTTAATATCAATTTAAATTGTGGGAACAGCAGTTAGATAGTTAGATAAATCCCTTTACAATAGGCAAGATGATACCTATCTTAAATATTTTCAAGATCATGGCGTTTGAAAAACGTAGCACCTATGAAGTTAATACAATCAGTATATTTCCAAAAAGCTATAGATACTAATTTTTAAACACACAAAATTCAATAAATATTCGATCAATTGACTCCAATTTCTGATACACTACCGTGACGTCACGTTTTTGTATTACCATACAAAATCTATGGAGGCAGATCGTTTTGACATATAATAAAGTGAATATCAACGATTGGTGGTGTCATCTAGCGTATTATCTAATTTGAAATTAACGCCTCCTAATGTTGTCACATTCATAACCCATTCAGTTAACTTGCCAGTGTGTTTGTAAACTAGAGTCATCTTTAGAATCGGGGGCAGTCCCTATTCGTTAACACGGGTCTCAAGATAGGAACTTGTGTTTGAAAACCAAAACTCGAACACATTTTCACCCACGCCAAAAGCACAAGGGTATACCTAGTACACTACACGGTAGCCGATAGAGTGGAGTTATGGTTGAAGTTGGGTTATAAATCCTAGTCGAGGATTATCCGGTTCGACGCCCGCGCCGGGCGCTGACGGCCGAACGACGTATTAACTTATCTTGCTCACCCTGTATATCTTTTCACAAGTTTTCTGAGGCTTTGGATCATGTAGCTTCGTATTGTTGAAGGCGTTGCAAGCAAATCAATAACCAAGACTTGAGGGGAGAATATTGAGTACATTTCTAAAGATAAAACTATATTTTATATACTGCACACCAAAAACCAAGACAAAACATATTATTTGCAGACAGATTTAACAACGTTATTCAATTCAGGGAAATCAGGTACCATTGTGTAATTATTTAAAAACAGCACTGTACACTTAATAATATACCCCAATTTTCAATTGTTATAAGAACTAAGAGAACTGAAAGTATTTATAATACTGAATAACTTTTAGTATGGGATAAACTACGTACGATATTTGAGACAAAAACAACTTTAATACATTATTTTAATTAAAAGATCAAAACACAAACTGTTTTCTAATTTCAAAATCGTAATAAAATTATTCAAAACACATTCAGATTTTTTTACAAAAGATATTAAGCGACTTTAAGAGTGGGTGCCCTTGTGGAAGAAACTACACAATTTATGAGTGAACTTTACAACTTGGGCGCGTTATGCTTATCGGCCGAGCAGAATATATGCCTTTGCCGATTTTTGAGGGGAAAATTGGAATCGAAAAGAAGTGTGAATAACTTTACTTTGGAAGTGTAAATTTATGAGACAAGTGAACGGTCTTCGAAAACTGCTTTTAAAATAAGGTTATGAATAAAATTTTCTGCCACTTACTAATAAGCTCCAAATCAGCTTTTGCAGTTCTCCAAAAGGTTGTTATTTGCATGTGGAATTATAATAAATAAACTGCATACGGAATTGAGAGATAATTTGACAAATAAAAACATTAAATTCAAACTCAAAACACATTTTCTAAATTCTCTTTTGGTCATTTAATTTTAACATGCAAACAAAACTGCGCGTATTTGTCAAATTCTTCGTTTAACCAAAATACATATCTTTGAATGATGATAAATTATAGATATATTAAGTACCAAATATTTAATTATGTATACTGTTAACTTGCCTACGTTCGTTTTTGATGTTGGTCAACGTAACTTTAGCTTAGTAAAGTTACAAACCTTAGTGGTTTAATACTAAGTTAACACCTACATGTTTTATAAGATTTTTTATTTGTTAATGGGGAAATGGGGAAAAAAATAAAGGCATAATGTTTTTTCAAAAATTTAAAATATATTTTCTACGTAAAAGAAATAGCTACCAAGCACAGAAAACTAACTAAAGAGAACCTTATCGCATAACAGAATAACATCACTTAATTCAACAACCGTTGCGCAAGTTTACCCTCGGGGTAATTGACGACTAGCGTAGATAATTAATGGTTAAACGAACTTACCTTAAGTGATGTTCGACCATAATTATACTAGACGTTCCATCCGAAGAGATTTTATAAACACTTTGTAGTATCACTTCTCAATGTACTGGGCGTCGCACATAATTTTTAGAGCTATAGAAAAAAATAAAAAGTAATTTTTGAACGAAACCTTTACGTCATCCCTACCCGTGCCCCACAGCGCCATCTTGCGGACAATCATTTATTTTAGCAACAATGATCTCGTTTGTTAAAGTTACGGGCAAGTATAAACAGGGTTCGGGTGGGACCTAAAATCTCTTCGGATGGAACGTCTAGTATAATTATGGTCGAACATCACTTAAGGTAAGTTCGTTTAACCATTAATTATACGTACGACGTTCCATCCTCAAGATTTTATAAACACTTTGTAGATGTTTAGCGTTGTACAAACGAGATCAAATGGGATCGAATGAAAGATTTAAATAATATAATTAACAAAATGTTATTATTATTCATTCATAGAAAATAATATTACCAAACCAAACATACAATTAGTAATTAATTTCTTTTGAATTAATTTTAAAATTTAACACTAGCTAATTAGACTAATCGTTTCAAGTGTGTAAACTATTTAACTTAAAACTGCTTCTGCAAACACATTGTCTTCGTCAAAAATCATCGGCCGATTATAAAATTTTGCGAAAATCAAAGAGTTACCCGACCATCCTGCGGATTTCTTTATGATATCAATTGGAACGCCGCGACGTTTAGCCGCCGAAGTTGAAGCATGGCGCGTGCTATGTGCCGTGAAAATGCAGGTATTAATACCACTCTCTGTTAATACATTTTTAACCCATCTACTAATAGTAGCAGGACTTGCGTTATGAAATGGCTTTCTGGTTGTGAGAATAAGTTTATCTGTAAGTGGTAATTCCCTATAGCCTTGCGTAGCGTTCATGTACGATAACAATGTCTTTGCAGGACAGATTTCTTCTTTTTGTGGAAAGAACGGTAAAATTATTTTGGGTGCAGACCTATTTGGGGCTGAAGTTTTAATCAAATCAGTAATTAAGATTTCTATTCTTGCGGTTCCTACTTTAATACCTGATAAACGCATCAGTGAGAGCGTCTGCACGCGTTGTCCAGTCGACAACGCGAGAAGAGCTACTAGTTTTTTGGAAAGGCGGTCTAATGAAAGACTTTCATTGGGCCAATAATTGGAAAGATGATTGAGGACAGTGTTTGGGTCCCAAGTACTTTCATACTTAGGAAGTGAAGGTTTGGTTCTGAACACTCCTTTCATGAATCTAACAATGCGATCATCTTGACTAATGCATTTACCTAGCATTAATGCAAGTGCTGCTCGGCAAGTGTTCAGCGTTGAATAGTTTGCACCCGCGTGATATTGAACAGACAAAAATTCAAGTATGTTAGAGATATCAGTACTAAAAATATCATTAATTCTATTTTCGTGACAGAATTGCCACCATTTTTTAAGTACTACATTATATTGTTTCAAGGAACTGTCGGCTAAAGATGAAATCATAATTTTTATTGCTCTTATAGGTATGGATTGTCTAGTATACGCTTGCTCGATAATAGCGCGGACACCAGGATAAGGTGCTTGCATAGTGGATGCTGAGTCCTGAAAGGAGATAGCAATAATGAATCACTGGGTCCAAAAAACATAGGTTGACTTTGGCAAAGAGACAAAAAAAGAGGATACCAAGGCTGACTAGGCCAATAAGGTACAACCATTATACCAGTAGCTTGATCATTTATGATTTTGCGGAGACATTTAAGAATTAACGAAAAAGGTGGAAATGCATAAAATAGAAACGGTTTCCAATTTACGGTAAACGCGTCTATATTGAAAGCGAAAGGATCTCGTTTCCAAGAAATATATGATTTACACTTTGCATTCAACCTTGTAGCAAATAAATCGATTTGTGGGTTCCCGAACACATCTCTTATTGACTTAAAAGCCTCCAAAGACAGACTCCACTCGGTATCAATGTTCATTATCCTGGATTCTTGGTCAGCCTCTGTATTTTCTTTTGATTTTATATACGAAGCAAATACCAGGAGTTCCCTTTGCTCGCACCACTGCCAGATTAGTCTGGTTATGTCGTTAAGGTGAGGATATTTGACCCCACCGAATTTATTAATATAAGCTATGGCTGTTGTATTGTCGATACGGAGCAAAATCTCTTTGTTACGAAGGTTTTTAGCAAAACATTGCAAGGATATGAAGGCAGCCTTTAATTCTAGAAGATTTATATGCTCTTTTGATTCTGAGTCATTCCAAAAACCGTTAGCGCGCTCTCCATTGCAGTAAGCGCCCCAACCTGTTAGGGAGGCATCCGAAAAAATCTCTAAAGTATAAACACCACTACGTAGAGGATTATTCGCCGTCAGAATATGACTTTTCCACCAAAGAAATTCCGAAGTTAAATCCGATGATAAATTCATGATACTGTCATAGTCATCATTAGAAGTACGTAGTGCCAAGAACTTTTCTCTTTCTAAACGTTTAGTGTAAAGCCATCCGAAAGAAACTGCAGGACATGCTGAGCAAAGTAACCCCAAGTATTTGGCAAAGTCTCTTATTGGCAAAGAAGGCAGTTGGCATATACGACGAGTTTCTTTTAAAATTTTAAGACGTTTTTTATCAGGTAGGCTTAAGCACATTTGTTGTGAATTTAAGTTAAAACCGAGGAATGTACAGATTTGACTCGGAACTAAACTACTTTTGTCCACATTGATCACGAATCCAAGACTTTT
The DNA here is from genome assembly GCA_963921415.1 of Pyrausta despicata. Taxonomy (NCBI): domain Eukaryota; kingdom Metazoa; phylum Arthropoda; class Insecta; order Lepidoptera; family Crambidae; genus Pyrausta; species Pyrausta despicata. The sequence goes on along the minus strand of OY992859.1, from coordinate 1,099,451 downwards.
TAAAAGATCTACCACCGTAGAAACCGTTTGAGTGCAACTTTGATAAGTAGTATTTATGCACAATAAATCATCTAAATATATAACAAGGAGCAGTCCTTGATTTCGAAGTTGAGTGACCACTGGTTTCATTAATTTTGTAAAGACAAAGGGAGCAATAGATAAACCAAAGGGAAGACACTGAAATTCATATGTAAAACCTTGAAATTTGAATCTAAGAAATTTTCTGGAAGACTCGTTAATAGGAACTAAAAAGTAGGCTTCTTGAAGGTCTATGGTAGCCATAAAACAATCTTTACTTATTAATTTTGTAGCGGTACGAATATCTTCCATTTTGAAGTGCTCTGAGAGAATAAACTTATTAAGCACTTTAAGATTGAGGATGAATCTGTAGGATCCATCTTTTTTCGGTATCAAAAATATTGTAGAAACAAATTGTCCATCAGTGTCTTTACATTTCTTAATGGCTCCTGACGAGAGGAGCTTTTCAATTGATAGTTTTAGCTCTTTTATCTCAGTGTCACTAAACTTTGGATTTACAGGTTCGAATTTTTGAACAGGTTGTTTTACAAATGGTATAGTATAACCTTTGACAGAGTCCAAAACAAAGGGGTCTTTAGTTATAGTTTGCCACGTGTCAAAAAAATAGCGTAATCTTCCAGCGGGAGGTACCTTTAATTGTTCTTGCGAGGTTTGTACGCCGTCCTCGGTACTGGAGGGGCTCGACTCCCTGTCGGTCTCCGGCCTGACGGAGGTGGGTAGTTCTGGGCGCTCGTTTGTCTCGGTTTCTGCCCACCCTGTTTGGGTGGCCTGGTAGCTTGATACCTGGGTGGGCCTCTCCAGTTTCCCTGTGCTTGTCTGGATGTAGACGGAGCACCAATATTTTGGCGTTTAAAAACCTGAAGGCCTGATTTTTCTGCGGTTTTTGTAGCTCTTATCTTTTCTCCAAGATTAGTGCCAAATAGAAATGTATCTCTTTTGACATCAGTAATTGTGGCACTAAATTTCTTATCCAGCGACGAAGTAATCAACTTTCGTCGTTGTTTTGTATTTTCATAATGAAGATCTAAGAATATCTGACTGACTTCAGATAATCTCTTCAGGATATCAACCTTGGTTAGGTCCTCTGTTATTAATGACGAGGCTAAGTTCGAGAGCCCCGCAATGCCCAAACCGAGTTGATTTTGAGATTTTTCGAAAAGCTTATCTCGATTTTTCATATTGTCACTAAGAACTGCAGATATTTCTAGATTTAATTTTGGTGCTTTGGCTAAGCAAAAGTTTTCTGGAATCAGGATTTTCTTTGTGATAGCATCCTTAGTTTCTCTAGTCAAACCTTCCACCAAGACCCTACCCCAACGTTTAGCAATCTCTTCGTTTACTGCTGGACCTAGTATTTCCTCTTTACCTACTGGATCCCCTAGGGCATCCAAAATTTCTGCAGGTAAAACCTCTGGTCCGGCAGAGCTTGCATCTTGTTCCGGGATGTGATCCGAATGTTTGCATGACTCGTCTGCCATCATAGCCGTGGTGGTGGTTTCTACCCTTGCATTATCAGGCGCTACTACGTAGGATCTAATAGGAACGTCCTCATCGGAAACCTCTGATTGGGAGGACAAGGGTATCGGATGTGGTGTCGGTGACTTTAAAAACCGTCGTTCGTCATATTCTGCAAGGATATAACAGAAAAAAATACTGTAAAAGACGTTAGTCACTGCAGCCATAGTACGTAATCACGTTACGTCTCTAAACTGCGAAACTAACTAACAACTAAGGTTGTCTAAATATGTTTAAAGTCACTGTACGCACTCACGGTACGTCTCTGGACTAGATAGTTATCAGCCGTGCTCACGACACGGAGTATAACAGAATCGGTACCTTCTCCAAACCTTACAAGTTACATTTGTAAAGAAAAATACTTACCTTTGCATGTAACTAACGCACGTAAAAAGTAACGGGATTAAAAATATACGAACATAAAAAGGTTATGTAGCATACATTATAATATCCTACAAAGGTATATTATGTGATGAACATTTATTGTGTCTGTAGTACTAAATCCAGTATAGAAAAAACAAGCAGTTTTGCACAAAGAAAGAAAAAAAAAATGTGGGTAGGTTGAGAAACCTAGATGAAGATCTTTTTCGAATACTTACTTGAGTTAAAATAATAACAAGGAGCATCGCCTTAAATATTATTACAATACTTGCTTGTTCATATCTATCACGATATATAAAGGGCTGGAATGTTGTTTACACATTTACTAACCTTCGTCATCCGAACTCGATGTTAGGTCCCGCAACTTTTGTTCCAACCGTCTAATTTTCCGTCGAATTCGTGAGTTGTGATGGTCACGCTTCCGTTTTCCCATTATCCGATCTAAATAAGCACTTTTTCACTATCAAAACACGTTAAACTTAAAATTGTAATAACTGAGGTGTCGCGACGCCCGCACATAAAAAAGGAATGATTGTCCGCAAGATGGCGCTGTGGGGCACGGGTAGGGATGACGTAAAGGTTTCGTTCAAAAATTACTTTTTATTTTTTTCTATAGCTCTAAAAATTATGTGCGACGCCCAGTACATTGAGAAGTGATACTACAAAGTGTTTATAAAATCTTGAGGATGGAACGTCGTACGTATAATAGATTTTTTTTTACATAAATAATTACTAATTGCCGGTATTTTAATTTTAGTAATAATGTCATCGATAGGCATCGGCCGGTGGCTAGCTAATAACTGGATCCGCCGCCGGCGGTGGGGTATTCTTGCCAACGAAGATATTGAACAGAAAACTTTAATTTTACATTATGATATTAGTGCGGTAATATAAGGAAGCAGAGGCTTTAATTATTATGACATAATTTCAGTTTATTATAAGTGTTATAAATTTTTTATTTTAAATTTTTTATTATGTATTATATTTTATGTTGTAATTGCATTTAATGTATCATTCGTAACAAATAAATAATTTCCACTTACACTAAAAAAAAATTTTTTTTAAATTGAATTATCCGATTTTTAAATCCAGAAATACGTCGACCCAAAACTTTGATTTTGCAATAGGAAAAGCAGTTGTACATAATTGTTATAAATCATACCGATCATTTAGATTTATTAATTTGTCAAATGTAGGTACAATACATACTGAAAACAATTGCTGTTACAAATGTTCCTACAGACTATTCGCTGACCACAATCCCATCAAGATTTTTTTTGTAAATTTCAAGAATAGACATATTCTTGAACTTAACAATTTTTTTTGTTCTCTTAAGTTTAATATATACCTGCATGATGCATGCTGTAATCTACACTAAAGGGTGACTTCTATCTATTTTTAAGGGTGCTTTTTTGAAGAAAAAATAACCAAATACCATCTTTTCATGCTCTACTAAGGTTGGAGAATCACCCAGAAAGATGCAATCGGCACACGACCCGACCGAGCACGAACAATTAAGATGGGCGCGTGCGCATCTTATGTCTTCTTTACTGTTACACTCGTATGAATTGTAAAACAACAGAGCTAACGATTCTCAAGCATTCTTACTTTTTCCGCACGGTATTTCGTATGTGGCCAGCCATAACTAAGTGTATAATAATAACTTCAAACTACTGTTGATTATGACAGCTACAAGATAATAGACTAGATGACACCACCTATCGTTGACATACTCTTAATTATCTGTCAAAACGGTCTGCCTCCATAGATTTTGTATGGAAATACAAAAACGTGACGTCACGGTTGTGTATCAGTAATCGGAGTCAATTGACCAAATATTTATTAAATTTTGTGTGTTTAAAAATTGGTTTCTTCAGCTTTTTGGAAATATACTGGTTGTGTTAACTTTATAGGGGCTATGTTTTTTAAACGCTATGGTCTTGAAAATTTTAAGATAGGTGTCATCATGCCTATTTAATTATCGACTGGTTAGCACCACACGTTGCGTTCAAGTGGATATCGATCCAACTATTAACGAATGTAAACTTTTTACTTTTTAAATGAAACCCTGTCATTTAAGCAAGCTTGCAAACGCGAGAACGGCTAGCTACACTCTACAGTCAACAGTAAGGATGAAACTTATTTCGTAGCAACAAGTGGTTACTAGATTATTAATCACTATTTTAAAATAAATTAGTCCGCACTTATGATCTAAAGACTAAAAGTTAATTTACGAAAAACTTATATTGAATTATGCATGTTTTTACTTAGAAGTCATAGGTAAAAATCGAGTCAATTTCTCAGTTTCCAAATTTTAAATCTTGTCAACTAAAAAAAATACTAACAAAGAAGTTTTTCATATAAAGATTTATAATGTAAGCGGTGCTAAAGCTATGAGCGTTCTCTTCTAGACAAACTTTGGGTAAAGGAATAGTACTATTAACTATTATTAGTCACTACAGGAAGGGGTGTTAATTTTAAGCAATGTGCTTTTACCTGTGATTTCATCAATCGAAACTCGTCTTATAACAACACAGCCATCTAAACCCGCAAATGAAATTCTTTATCGATTATTATCGAGCAATCTTTTTTAATCGCCATCGGAATTATAGGAATCGAGATGCGATCCCATCTGACGTACGGAACCTTCTCATTACAGCTGACGTTGACTGATGCGACAGAAAAAAGTAAACGAACGTACTGCGTTTATGAGTTTGTACTTATAGAGATAGCTTGTTACTTGGTAACTGAAGAAAGGCAGCCTTAATTGCTGTGAGCTTATTTGGTCTTGAAGATCATCTTCTAGATCAAGAACTCAGATGAAAAAAATATGTTTATCAGTTACTTTTACGAAAAAAATATGTTTATCAGTTCATCCTTTAACTTAAATTGAGTCGCTAGATTTAAACACAAAATGACTTTTTATGATATTCCTGGTTTGTAACTGTTATTGTATAAATTGACGACCGCTTGGTGCAGTGGTCCACAGGTCGGACTTCTAAACCAAGGGTCGCGGGTTCGATCCCCGCACAGTACAAGCATAAGTGTGCATGAGCATGTGTGTTTGTACTGGTCTGGGTGTTTTCTATTTATAATATATATTTATTTACAAAAAAAAGTACTTAAGTATGTTTATCCGTTGTCTAGTACCCATAACACAAGCCTCGTAGCTTAATTTGGGACTAGAGAATCGGTGTGATTGTTGTGGAATATTTATTATTTATTTATTTATTTACAAAGGCTCCTAATTAATGCTTCAAAAAGCTACAGTATTTTTGTATGTAAGTTTTTGTTTTTGATTTGTTTGACTGTTTCCTGTTTTATTTGTTTAGATATGTTTGACTGTCGTTGGTGTGCCTAATAAAAAAAAAACATCATCAATAACAAGAAACTGGGAAAGGTTGGCAATGGACAGGGACAGGTGGAGAGATTATGGGGAGGTCTTTGCCCAGCAGTGGAATGATATAGGCTAAATAAAATAAAATAAAATAAAAAGCACTTGCCCTTTAACCAGGTTATCTGGGGTCGGCGCAGCATGTTTTTATCTCCCATACCATCCTATCTTTCGTAACTGAATAATCCACTCCTTTCACCCTCATATATTTCTTTACACAGTCTATCCATATCTTTCTAGGCCTTTCTGTCTCCACCCCTTAAATTGCATACCCATCACCTCATCACACTTCGCATCACGTGACTAACATTCCTCCTCATCACATGCCATACTGATAAATGGAGATAAAATTCAAATGTCAACTAAAAAAAATAATTAAAACACTAGAAAATGTGTAAATATGTTTACAATTGACTGCCTCGTTGGTGTAGTGGCAAAGTTTCGGCCTTACATCCGAGAAGTGCAGGGTTCGAATCCCAGGTCGAGCCAAAATTGTTTCTGAGATTTTCTGTCATGAATTTCTCAAAAACAGCTCGGAGTCCGGAATTTGGCGGTGTTACACCCCCATGTCTCGTAAAGCACGTTAAACCGTTGGTCCTGCGCCTGATCTCTCTCCGGTCATGTCGACTTGCCGTCTCATCAAACTTTGAGAGTGATGGAACACTATGTGCACTTGTGTATTGTGGTCACACTTCTGCACTATAATATCTCCTGCGTAGTTGGCTGATTTCTGTTGAGATTGGCCGCAGTGGTCGAAATCGGCCAGGAGGAGGACTATTATGCTTACCATTGTCCTTCAATCATGTGTGTTAGAACCTAAAAGATTAAATGGTAATAAGCTCAAACAGTCCTATTAACAGAATTTGTTGTCGATTTTTCCTGTCTCAAAATGGAACTGTGAAATAAAGTTTTAAATAAATAAAATATTTTTTAGGCAGCCAATAATCTCGACATGACACAAACTTTTCGTATCGCTATTTTTCCTTACACGTAACCAGAAAGTAAGCAATATTTTTATCTGCCAACAACGAGACAGAGCCATCAATACGTTTGTCTGGCAAAAACAATACGACTCCGCCAGCGTGCGAGCCCGGAAGCGGATGTTAGCCGCGTCCGATCGAGGCAAAACGCCAACTGAAATACGCTGATGTTACAGTGTAGGCATTGATATAATAATGACCTGTACATATATATAAATAAAATAAATAAATATACAACAACATCACATACATTGATCTGACTCCGTGGTAAGTAGCCTAAGCACTTGTGTTACAGATATCAGAATAAACAGTGGTATTACAAATAAACTTAAATAAATACATAATAACACCCAGACCAGTACAAACAGACATGTTCGTGCACACAAATGTTTGTACTACTGTACAAACATTTGTGTGCACGAACATGTCTGTTCTGATTCGATCCCCACACTACTGTGTGGGGATCGAATCCGCGACCTCTTAGTTGTTAGTCAGCTTCTTGACCATTACACCAAAGTGGTCGTCAAATATACCTCATCCAATACATCAAAAGGTGACCTCCCCAACGACCTATTTTTTGCGCCTTAGTTAGTTTTACTTAGTAATACCACTGTTGATTCTGATATCAGTAACACAAGTGCTTTAGCTACTTAACACGGAGTCAGATCAATGCATGTGATGTTGTTGCATATTTATTTAATTATTACGCAATGCCAATACGGATAAAAGCTTTTATAACGCTGAAAAGTCCTGAAATTTTTTGTCAAGGCATTGTAGTGACATCTTCAAATTAAAATTTGAATAAATGAATTTCACAGGCTCCTTTGTAATGGTTAGAAGGCCTAATGGGCTGGTCTGAAGCGCCTCTTAGAAAATAAAATAGGGTTTATGTTTTTGACTTGAAATGTTATCTGAAATTCTTGGTGTTTAAAAGCGTAAAAACTTGACAAGCGATTACATTTTGTCGTTTCCAAGAACTAAATTTAATATTTAACAAATCATTTAGTATATATAAAATATATATAATATTATATCAAAAAGCGGTAGAGAAGAGGTAGTAATTTTTATCTTGCAAGATTTACTTGCATTACAAGTAAAAAACCGATAAACAAGCTTTTTAATAATAAAATTATACTTTAAATACACAAAAACTGCCTGCTTAAAAAACAGTCATAAAAAATCTACCGAAAGGGCAGGAACAAGGTACGAAATTCATAACATGCAGTCAAAGGCAAGAAATTGAATTATAAGCAAAGCACAGGTACTCTCTTTTCTTAGCACATCAGGCTACCCATTTTTGTTGCAAAATCGCCCGTATTACAAGCGCATAAGACACCTCAGTCTTGACCGTGACGTGTTGGCTACCGAATGCCTCCGACTGCACGTTATGTATGATGTTGCTTTGTTCGTGTATCTTGTCCCTGCCTTTTCAATTGATTTTGTTTATTAAAATTATAATTTTATTTATGTCTTTTTAGTTAGACAAATTATGTAATGATATACCATTCTGAAACCCTTGTGCCCTTTAATTTGATATCCATATTATAGTATTCAAACTAAAAAATATTTTCACTAGGTAAATGACGTCGCACAGACGCCTAGTAAGCGTCTGATCAGACAACATAGTATATTTTACACTTACACTTACACTTATAATATTTTACAGAAAACCTTATGCTTAACTTCACTTTAATCTTACTTTTTCCGTCCGTAGCTTGCTCAACAAAACAAGTTAAATTCACGACCTATAACAGGTGGACAAAATTTAAGGTGTTGCAGGAATCAGCACACTCTATTAGGAACGCACACTCTAAACATAAAGTAAATTCAATATTAATTTAGTAATACTCATGATCGTCGACATCTTGCGTAAATCTGCGTCATTTAGCCCAAAACTAACTAAGGCGCAAAAAATAGGTCGTTGGGGAGGTCACCTTTTGATGTATTGGATGAGGTATATTTGACGACCACTTTGGTGTAATGGTCAAGAAGCTGACTAACAACTAAGAGGTCGCGGATTCGATCCCCACACAGTAGTGTGGGGATCGAATCAGAACAGACATGTTCGTGCACACAAATGTTTGTACAGTAGTACAAACATTTGTGTGCACGAACATGTCTGTTTGTACTGGTCTGGGTGTTATTATGTATTACAAATAAACTTAAATAAATACAAACATTTGTGTGCACGAACATGTCTGTTTGTACTGGTCTGGGTGTTATTATGTATTACAAATAAACTTAAATAAATACATAATAACACCCAGACCAGTACAAACAGACATGTTCGTGCACACAAATGTTTGTACTACTGTACAAACATTTGTGTGCACGAACATGTCTGTTCTGATTCGATCCCCACACTACTGTGTGGGGATCGAATCCGCGACCTCTTAGTTGTTAGTCAGCTTCTTGACCATTACACCAAAGTGGTCGTCAAATATACCTCATCCAATACATCAAAAGGTGACCTCCCCAACGACCTATTTTTTGCGCCTTAGTTAGTTTTGGGCTAAATGACGCAGATTTACGCAAGATGTCGACGATCATGAGTATTACTAAATTAATATTGAATTTACTTTATGTTTAGAGTGTGCGTTCCTAATAGAGTGTGCTGATTCCTGCAACACCTTAAATTTTGTCCACCTGTTATAGGTCGTGAATTTAACTTGTTTTGTTGAGCAAGCTACGGACGGAAAAAGTAAGATTAAAGTGAAGTTAAGCATAAGGTTTTCTGTAAAATATTATAAGTGTAAGTGTAAGTGTAAAATATACTATGTTGTCTGATCAGACGCTTACTAGGCGTCTGTGCGACGTCATTTACCTAGTGAAAATATTTTTTAGTTTGAATACTATAATATGGATATCAAATTAAAGGGCACAAGGGTTTCAGAATGGTATATCATTACATAATTTGTCTAACTAAAAAGACATAAATAAAATTATAATTTTAATAAACAAAATCAATTGAAAAGGCAGGGACAAGATACACGAACAAAGCAACATCATACATAACGTGCAGTCGGAGGCATTCGGTAGCCAACACGTCACGGTCAAGACTGAGGTGTCTTATGCGCTTGTAATACGGGCGATTTTGCAACAAAAATGGGTAGCCTGATGTGCTAAGAAAAGAGAGTACCTGTGCTTTGCTTATAATTCAATTTCTTGCCTTTGACTGCATGTTATGAATTTCGTACCTTGTTCCTGCCCTTTCGGTAGATTTTTTATGACTGTTTTTTAAGCAGGCAGTTTTTGTGTATTTAAAGTATAATTTTATTATTAAAAAGCTTGTTTATCGGTTTTTTACTTGTAATGCAAGTAAATCTTGCAAGATAAAAATTACTACCTCTTCTCTACCGCTTTTTGATATAATATTATATATATTTTATATATACTAAATGATTTGTTAAATATTAAATTTAGTTCTTGGAAACGACAAAATGTAATCGCTTGTCAAGTTTTTACGCTTTTAAACACCAAGAATTTCAGATAACATTTCAAGTCAAAAACATAAACCCTATTTTATTTTCTAAGAGGCGCTTCAGACCAGCCCATTAGGCCTTCTAACCATTACAAAGGAGCCTGTGAAATTCATTTATTCAAATTTTAATTTGAAGATGTCACTACAATGCCTTGACAAAAAATTTCAGGACTTTTCAGCGTTATAAAAGCTTTTATCCGTATTGGCATTGCGTAATAATTAAATAAATATGCAACAACATCACATGCATTGATCTGACTCCGTGATAAGTAGCTAAAGCACTTGTGTTACTGATATCAGAATCAACAGTGGTATTACAAATAAACTTAAATAAATACATATAACACCCAGACCACTACAAACAGTCATGTTCATGCACTCAAATGTTTGTACAGTGCGGGGATTGAACCTGCGACCTCTTGGTTAATAGTTAACTTCTTGACCATTACACAAAAGTGGTCGTCATAACCGTCGTAATCTTTGCTTGTTTGCTTTGTTTTTTTTAATTGAATTATTTTATAAATAGCAGTTGAAAAGCTTATTTAAAAAAAAAATTATACGCACACCAAAATTTAATTTTATGAAAGTGTTTTTTTTTCAGTTCTGTAAATACTTATATGTTAAATAGTAAACACTTACAGCTTGATAGAGACATCGTTATCGTTTAAGTTAGGTAAGAAACACAACAGATTTGTTATTTTACGTCATTCTTAGGCTTTAATACGTCAAAAAAATATCCTACCCATTTAAATTGTATGCCTTAATTTGCTTATATCATCAAAACTATCATCTCATAGTCAACCCCCGACGAACAAGAGGTGTGTATAAGTTTGACCTTTGTACTGTTTATGTGTGTCTGTCTGTGTCGTAGCTCCGAAACGAATTGACCGATTTCAGTGATGTTTTTTCTAAAGATATTTTTTTTAAGAAAGTTCTTAGCTATGGCTGGTTAAAACCCGTCTAGCCGTTGATGCTCTCAAGGTTGTTTTCCTGGCTCGTTTCGGTGTTATTTTTAATTTTAAAATTTACTAATTGAATGTTTTTTTTTATGGTAATACTAAGTCATACTGTATTAAGACAGCTAAAACAGTGTTATTTTATTTGATGGGCCCCATAAGCTTCTACAGCTTTTTACGCCATGCTTCATTTACGGTACACACAGATTAGAACACCAACTCATATGAGAGAGTCCTTATTACACATCGGTTAAAGTAATAAAAGAAGATGCGTTGCTAAATTGATAACAAGTGGACCCGGCAGACGCTCTCCTGCCAGCTGTTTTCGCAATTCATCAATATTTTTCGCATCGCCCTGGATAAATATAAATATTTCAAGGCTAAAATTATTAAAATCAGTTCTCGAGTTTTAGTAAGACTAACCAACAGCAATTCATTTTTATATTTTTCAAAGGAGATCGGCCCACCTGAATTTACTAATGGGAATGCGTCATTTTCCCGCGGTAAAAAGTAGCCTATGTCCTTTCTCGGGTATCAGAAGGTCTCCATACCAAATTTCATGCAAATTGGTTCAGTAGTTTAGGCGTGATTGAGTAACAGACAGACAAAGTAAATTTTTGCATTTACAATATTAGTATGCATAGCAGTTAAGTTAGCATAAGCGAAACTGCTTCACTCGCTCGCCTTTTGCTTGTTGCTCGCATTTTTCTATTTCTTTCATTGTTTTGTACTTATGTTTGAATGCTTATTAAAATCGTCGTAAATCTTTATTTCATTTTATTTTTATCAAAGTTATTACCCCAATCAGGGGCGGCTTACGAAATAAGAAATGGACAAATGCGTTAAGTACGGCTGTTCGTGTGGTCATCAAAGGGCTTACGGCACAATAGCGATCGATGCCAGCGTTTTATCGGCGGGCACAATATGTGAGTGAATGGGGATTAACCCAGTTACCTCTTGTGGGTGTGTATGGAAGTTTTTGTATGAGATATTGCGGCCCGTGAAAAGGATCCTTTACGCACACACAAGATGTTCATGAGTGCTTATAAGCGAATAAGAAGTTGCTTATACTCGTAAGTAGATATAGTTTGTGTAGATATGTTATTTTCTGTTAGCCGCAGAACACATATAATAACTTAATGATGATTGATTAATAACCTTTTACATGTAAACCCCAAAAAGTTATCTAAGTAAATAAGTTTATTTAGATTCTAATAGAACTTACTAAAGTATTTATCTTGAATAGCTTGAGTATATAAACTCTATAAATTGCAAATAAAGAAAAAATCATACCTTGTTTCAGATTTACATTAAAATTTAATCGTTTAGTAAATTACTGTGCTTACTTTACTGTTTACTATTCACAAATTTCTTACGCTAATAGTTAATAGCTAGCTAATATTTTCTTTAATTGGCGCCGTGAATGCTTTTCACGTTAAAAAAATATTCCGCAATTGGTGTAAAACGAAAACTAGCTACTTTTTTACTTACATATACACACATCGTAAATTGCGCACTGAAAATAACCTTACAACATTCGAAAAGACATAACACTTAAAAAAATCTTGTCGGCTCCGGTCATCAGGGAGAATTCGATCCCCCTACCTTTGGAAGTCCGGTCCAATCCTCTTCGGAATGGGGTTTGAATCCTCTCTGACGACCGGAGCCGAAAATATTTTTTTAAGTGTTGTGTCTTTTCTAATTTAAAAATAGCGTTGTAAACGCAAAAAAGTACCTAATAAAGTAATAATAATAAAAAAATTGTTTCAAGGAACACACCAATTACCTAGCCCCAAACTAAGCGTTAGTTGTGCTATGGTGGCTAGAATAACGGATAGAAATACTTAACTATATTTATAATCACCCATGACTCAGGTACAAATGCTCGTGCTCATCACACAAACATTAAAAACTAAACTTAACATAACTTAATAAATAAAAGCTTACAACATTTCCAATAAACTTTGCGCACATCAGCAAATTTCTGACGATTGTTATATAACATTTGGCAACAATGCCCAATCAGCTGCCTACATCGAATAGATGGTCCATCAATTTCGCCCACTAAATCGCTCAATCTTGTATAAAATTCATGGGGTGTAAGCTCTGAGCGGAATGATAAATAAGACGGAGGCTCGCCCGAATATTCTCATTTAATACGTGACTTGCTTTGTGAAAATATCACGAGATATGAGTTTTGGGAAAATTGGACGGCCACATCACAGATTGGGGAAAAAGGTCAAGGAATAAACAGATACGGTCGAACATAATAAAATAGTGAGATAGTCGTTTTTCTAGATCTTCTATTTGCTTTTAGTCAGCATTACACAAATATTATATCAATGATTTTTTTTATTTTGATTATTTGGTCTACCAAAAATTGATACACTAAAATCGCAAGTAAATAAAATAAAAACAATGATATTTTTTTTCGTAAAAAAAAATGATTTTCTACTCATTTTCATAATTCATTTAATCCGAAATCTTGAATGATAAACATTGTATGGACTAGCTCATAACAACACTATTCACGTACCTTATCCAATAAGCATTTTTTGAAAAATGGCAATGACAAAGGTGACCGAGTTCTTTGCACAGCTTCTTCAAAATATCCCAAAATTGTGGGATGTTTCAAACTGCCCTCTGTGGGTCTATTTACAGAAATTATTCTCTTGATGACCAATTAATATGAAATAAAAATAAAACTCTTTATATATCAGAAAGCTGAGATGTACTGGCCGTTCAATTTGCTGATATGCGTATACTGATACCGGTGCGTAATCTTTCATAGGTTTTATCTTGCAGAACAAATATATATTTACTTGTACCTAAACTACAATTATTTATTTCTTCCAGACGGATAATTGGTTTGCTTCTTGGGTATTTATCGTTAGATGTTAGTTTTGTAATTCTAAGCAAATATTTGTAGCTGCTCGCAAATCAGAGCCAGTGTTTTTTTTTTTAGTTGGATAGATAGTTAGGTCACAAATAGCCATAACATATTATTTGTTACCCCGCTGATAATGTTTTAAGTACCACACCTAGAAATTCAAGCGCTTAATGCAAAAAGAAAACTCCAAGGAATTCGCAGCCTTTATTTAGTTTTTGTGTAATCCATTGCAATTGCAGCTTATTCAATAATTAAAACCAAATTATGTAATGACAGACCTGTTATTTTTCTATATGCCAATAGCTGCAAACCCCATTATTTTTTCTATGACCTGTGTATCAGTTATTTCCAATAAGACAGCATCTTAGTCAGAAAATAAAGACCAGTCGTTATAAAGACATTTGCTTGCAAATAATGCCATTGACGTCTTAACCTTTTTGCCCCATCGATTGAGATAAATACGTTTAAAAAATAACAAATCTCTTATGTCTTTCGACTTTACACACTGCATCCTTTGAATGGTGAAAAATAAATCATACACTTGATTAATATTCGGTCGTATCGGTGGATGCTTCAAATCCGAAGGTTAAGCGAACCTTTAGTGGGATAATTAAAATTGTATACACGTGTTTAAGTTGGGCACGGAAACAAAATAAAACTTACTACTTCACCCGCTGGGCGAATAACACGGCAAGTTTGAAGCGAGCGCGCTGCAGTGTTTTTAAAGTAGTTGGTATTTGATACTCTTGTAGGGAAAGAATTGAATTTCCCAAGTCACAAGCAGCTGAGCAATCAAAATTAAATAACAAACAACTATGTCTCGTATAATATCATAAAAAATAATTTAAAAAAAATTGACAATTAAAGTTTGACTTAAAAAAATGGAGCCAGAACGGTCAATAGAGCGGTTTTTTTTCTCGGCCTACACCACTCTCAGTAAATGCATTGTCAATTGGTTCAAGATATCATATCAACATCAAAAATACACTAAGTCCTTTTTTAGTAAAACTAATACTATTTTTTTCTTGGCAGATAAGTTTGATTTAAAAAGAAAAATCCCAACTAAAAGTGCTCAATATTTTCTTATCGGCCTACACCACCGGACAAGTCCCTTCACCTGTCATCCGATTCGCATAAACATAAGATTGAAAGATGCGCGCGCGCCGGCCAGAGCAATTAATTACAACTTTAATTGACCAACTCGAAACGGCTATTGCTCTGTGAGAAGCGGGTTTGAGTTGAATTTATTAATTGATTTATTTATAAATACAAATAAATGGCTAACTGCTAATTTGCCGACTTCATAAATATATATTTTTAAACTTTTTTTTAACGGGCGCTAAGCTACTAGACTGCTAGCTACTACAAGACGTGCACATTGTTAAAAATAAATAAATATTTCACAACAATCACACCCATTCTCTAGTCCCAAATTAAGCTACGAGGCTTGTGTTATGTGTACTAGACAACGGATAATCATACTTTTTTTGTAAATAAATACAAATTATACATAGAAAACACCTAGACCAGTACAAACACAAAAGTTCATGCACACTTATGCTTGTACTGTATTTTTCTATTATTTGTGATCATAATGAAAACTATTTAAAATAAATGATTATTTATCTACATTTCATTTTATTTTTCATATTCCTAAATTTTCTAACAAAAATACCTAGGTCTTACTATTTTCATACAATACATTAAAAAAAACTATCATTTCCCAAATTGGTCATTAGTGGAATCTGTCGTTTGTAGGTAGGTACATTTCGAGAATCGGTCAATTTTATTGTCAGGTAACGTAGGTTAGGTAGGCTACCTACCTACCTACCTAGTCATTTCGCTAATTAATTAGTCATTAGTCGACTACACCATCACGTAATAAAGTTAACGTTTAACAAGCACAGATTACTTATTTGGTTCGTATGAAAACTAAATTGATCGTAAGCGTAACACTAATAATTATAGTGCGTCGTGAGCGCGTCCGACGGTTGTTGACAGCCCTCTAAATTCGCACCGGCGTCGGTGCGGGCGAGAGTAGGCTATTACCGCGCGCAAGTACATCGAGTGAGAGAGGCCTGACTAGAGTACTTTTGTCGGATAATATAAATGTGAAAGCTGCGTAATGAGCCACTTGTTACCCTTTATTACACTCATGTACGTTGTATGGTCCACACTGCATCCCATATAGCGCCGTAAGTCAGCCCTCAGTTCGATGGTACTGCTTAAACAGCTACTATACTGCTAATGTACAGCTAATATACAGCCATAGTGAACTTAAGGCTGTATAATTTGTGCCCAAACTGGTTATATAGGAGCTGTATAGCATGCTATACAGCTCTTATACAGCTCTTATACAGCTTACTTACACAGACCGTGGAGCACAAGTGGACGACTATACATCTTATAAGGAACTCCAAATGCCACTTGGGTGATCATTCTAACCGTACAAGTGACGTCTATTTAAAAGCATCTCCGTGCTTCGGAAGACACGTTAAGCTGTTGGTCCCGGTTAATATCGATAGATACTAGTCGTTACGTCTTGTCGGAGGCCCTCAAGCGGCTTAATAACATCTGACAGTAAGGTTGGTCACTTACCTTACACACACCCATCCACCAATCTGCACTGAGCCCGCGGGGTGGAGTATAGCTAGCACCACCTCATAGTTGAGGTGAAGCCTGTGCCCAGCAGTGGGACGTATATAGGCTGATGATGAATCTCTGGATGTCCATAAAAAGGATCGCGTTACAAAGAATATCTATTGTACCTATGATCGACGGGCCCGACGGGTTAAACGTATTTGTCTGATGCGTCCCTCACATTCTTTGAAACATATTTAAGAGTGATATAAAAATCATGATTTTTTATTCAACATTACTCTAACAAAAAAACTAACTTTCTAGTTTAAAAGCCCCCGAATGAACTAGGAAAACAGCTGATGTGCTTCAGTGGCTGGACGGATTTTGAATTCACCGTGATTGAATTATCTTTGAAACCAAAAAACGCTTTGTAATCTATCTAGCTATGATGAATCAGACAGACACCCACAAAAACAGATATAGGGGCCTCTCTTTCCTTCCTTCTTGTTATAGTTCCCTCTTTTTTATAGGGATTAAAAAGAATTCAATTCACCGAAAATGGACTCAACTTTACATACGTGTGCATGTGAAAATGCTCACAAGCCGCCGATGCCTGTCAACGACCTGTCATTAATAATTTCACGAGATCCCGGGCACAAATCGGACTCCGCACAATCGGTCCAGACATCGAGACTTACATTATGACATTTCCAGTCTAATATAATTGGCTGTTCTAAATGTGAACCCCACTGTCTAGAGCAGACATTACGAGATATTTCCATTATAAAACCTCGTGAGATATGGACCGACAGTGCGGTAATTTTCCGAGGTAATAGCCCGTTCATTTATGATCGTCTCTCATATTTGGATTGCGATGGTTTATTTCGGGATGATTCAGAAGCAAGAAAAGTATGTGTTTGTCAATGTTATTTCTTATACATGTGCTGAATTTGACCAAACATTTCCATGTTTTGATTTCTGTTAAATTTATAAAATCTTTTGTTACAATTATCTTTAAGAAACATTTATCTAACACGCTTAAAATCAGCTGAAACTTTATGTATGCTAAAAAAAGTCAGTAATTTGATTTAAGTAAAGACTTGAATCAGTGTTTATGACGCCTGGCCTAAGTTTTTTAAATCACAATTTTGCATTCTTGGAATGAAATGAAAACTTTATTTGCGTTTGGTTAAGATACACTGAAGGTGGTCATAGTTATTGATCAGCATTTATACATCCGATTAATTAACCATGATTAATGGCACGAAAATTTGAAAGAGATTATATTGGGATAATAAATTTAAATAGTGAAATGTCTATCACAACAATTACAAAATGTCAACAAGTCATCATTAAATAGATAATAAATAATAAAGTAATATTATCACAATTGGTTCACTAATGTAACAGTCAAGGTTATCATCGCCTATCGTAGTTTAAATATTTCTGTATAGTGTAAAAAGCCTTGTGACTATTGCTTAGACATAAACACGAAGGACTCTCTTTTTCGTTTCAAAATCTTTCCCTCACTTTGGCTCACAAAACCATCAGTATGTAAAAAGTCTGTAGTTACATCTAAGTATTCAATGAACATATTAAAGATCAAAAATAGTGCTTCATACATTTTTCCACATCTAAGCTCGTCTTCCCAAAATTGTCCACGAAAAACTGAAGACACAAAACCGTGACAAAACACCTCATCAATTCCAAAACTTCGTCTCATTCGTAGACGTGTCGACACAAAGCGGCCATTTTCGAAGATTTATAATTAAGACAGTTTCAAATGGCAATCGTTCGTGCGACGTCCACCGCAGATCATTTCTCAGCTGTTATCTTGTCCTAAAAAAGAAACTTAATTGGCGCCATGTGTGCTGTTGTCGTCGCCTGCGCAACAGTGATGTGACGTGACTAGTCTGGAAACATCGATATATCGTACAACAGTCGATAGTAATTTTCAAAAGTATTATGAAATAATCGTTGACTTAATTTTTGTAACATGTTTTATAACTTATACGTCAAAGTTTTAACAAAGAATCTTGTAAACGTCAAATATATAAAATTACAGAACATGTCTCCTTATCTTTTAGACCCTACCAACGCTCCGAGATATAATATAGATAATTAGGCAAGTGCTGCGTAGAAGCGTCGCAACAAACTCACTGACTGACTTTTATGTAAGCAATAAATGCTAATAACTTAATTTAAATATAAACAACAACGAAGATAAGGATGTCTAACTGGGTGACGACCTCAATAATGTTTTTTACATGTAAACCAAGATAAAATACAAAAAGTACCTATACTCTAGGATTGTCCTTTCCGTGAAAATTGTCTAGATCTCATCTTACCTGTTAATGTATGTGAAAGTTTGTTTGTTTGATTATTTGTCCGTCAACCGCGCTAAAACTGCTGAAATAATTTTGATAAAATTTAACAATTTTACAGGTTATAAGCTTACTTGGGTGGTAGGATACTTTTTATTTCGAATAAATGCTCCCTTGAGATAAAACAATTTTTTTGTCAAAAAACAAAGAAATGACTTCTTTTTTTTTCTACAAAAAACAGAAGGGCAACTTCTGCGGGAAAGAATACTAGAGTATGACATAAAATTAACTTTATCGATATCACGCTAATTCTAAGCAGCACTATTCTCAATATACGCGTCGTTTTGTCGCCTGTATATTAATATTAACAGTTTTTATGTACACATCTGTAGGAGATCGATAGGCGAGAGATACCGGCGACGAAATGGATGATGTCGCTATTTATAACGATTATACGATAAGTATTCTAGTACATATAAATAGAATAGAACAAATCTTGTCTAGAATTAAAAGTGTCACTATTTTTGAGTAGTACTGAATAGTGCCGAAAATCGCGTTAGTTTGAGTCAAAATTGTCAAGAAAATTTCAACTTGCACATCAAACGAGAACGTTGTTTCACTTCTTATTTGATAATCACGTATGTCTAAAATGAGATAAATTTAACCCCTTTGGTGCTTCGGAACAATTTGTGCTACTGCTAAGAAGAAGCAGCGCAACAAACTTAGTCATTGCCTCATATAAATTTTGAATTACAATTGTTAACGTACAAACATTTCCATATGTTTATTGATCGATATGAATAGTCTTAGGCGATAGTGGTGATAGAGATAAATATATTCTACGGTGGATAACCATGGGTGATGTATAGCTACGTACAACGTAGTATTGCGGGCACCATCTGCTTTATAGTGGACTAGCTTTTACCCGCAACTTCGTCCACGTTAAGTAGTTTTTTGGAATGCGTTGTTTTACCGATGTCAAAAGTAACTCATGTCCTTTCTTAACTCTCAAACTATTCCTTACCCCATTTCATTTCAATCTGTTCAGTAGTCAAGGCGTAAAAGCGATCGGCGCACCTGAATTTTCCCATGGGAAAATTCATTCGTCAATTCATGCGTCATTTTCTCGCGGTAATAAGTAGCCTATGTCCTTTCTCGGGTATCAAAATATCTTCAAATAAAATTTTATGCTAATTGGTTTAGTAGTTTTGGCGGGATTGATTAACAGACAGACAGACAGAGTTACTTTTGTATTTATGATATTACGAGTAGTATGGATATATAGAACCAAAAGCGCAGCGTAGGACGTCCACCGACAAGATGGACAGACGACCTTGTAAAGATCGCAGGATCACACTGGATGCAGACCGATTGTGATCGGACGAAGCGGAAAACTGTGGGGAAGGCTTATGTTCAGCACTGGACGTCATTTGGCTGATAATGGTGATGATAATGATGGATATACGAGCACCGCCCAAGTTTAAACCTTTGTAACCCAAGCATTTTGCAGACGAAAAAAAAATGCTTATCGATGATGACCAGTAGGGTAATACAGTAAGGTATTTTATTTAAGCTTTATTGCACAACAATACTTTGTACAAAAGGTGGACTCAACGCCGTAGGGCATTCTCTACCAGTCATACCTTTGGGCTAAGCAGAAATGATTAGTGGGCGGTGCGGCAAAATAAATAAAAGAGAAAACAAACAAAAATAAGAATAATATGACACATAAGATTAAATATAAAATATACAATATACATAAATATATGTAAATATATATATAGGTATTTATTATTCACCGTCCACCTCCTACTACGTTGGCTATCTAATCCGAGTTATTTTTGCTTCGCACTCCAGGATATCGCCTCGTAAGAGAAAGGCAGTAAATTTTTTATCGTCCAAAATTTATAGATCAAGTAACGGAAGTCGACGTCGGGAAATCGAAATAAATCCGACGCAGATGCTCACACCACAGTGTTCGCCGTACTCGGTAGGATTCGTAAATGTGTTCATGAATACAAAATACAATTTAAAAGCGTTAAGATAGATATTCTGGATTTTTCACGAGTTAATACGCCGTATTTTACCGATCGCGGTGGAGATCGTTGAGGAAGGCCTTTGCTCAGCAGTGGGCGTAGAACAGCTGATACGATGATGATGATGATTTTGGTATAAGGAAAAGGTATGCTAAATCTTACACTTGTGTTAAAAAAAAGCCTTACCCTTAACTTCAGTTAAAACTTACAAATTAGGACAGTGCAGACTTGTCAAAATTAGTCTTCAATTCCTCTCATTAATTTCGCCAGCGCATTGGAATCATTGACCAAACAAAATACAAATTTTAGTGGCAGCAAGCCCACTGAACATTTCTACTTCACGACCGATGCTAGCTCATTCGCGGCTCGTAAAAAGTGCAGTGTGAAAGGGTTTAAAAATTCCGATCGGAGCGAGAATAGCTACGGAAGAAAGATGTCTAACAAAAAACGCAAAAATATGTGCTTATTCCGGTACTAGATACAAAGAGAGGATAGCACTGAATTTTTACCGGTTATTTTACACAAAGAAATTTTTAAACTTAAATTGTATTTTTTATTGACAAATCAATTTAAGGATACAATAATAATAATAATCTTGGCTTTACAGCAGTCCGACGTATTGGTATCGACAATAGACAAGTGTTTAAATAAAAATATAATTTTTTAATTAATAAAAACTTAAAATATAAATAGTCAAGTATAATCAAAGTTAAAATACTGGGTGATTTTTGTGTTTGTTTTCCACCAGTGCAATGATTATATGTATCTTAATATAGGAGCGAAAAGTGTTTTTTTTTATAAAATAAAAAAATACAGGCGGACCCGTTTTGCATGGAGCTTGCAGTATCGAGAACCAAAATTGTATCTATTGAAAAAACACTTCCAAGATTCGATAGTATTACCTAATTAAGGGAAAATTTTTCTTGATTTTCTTAAAAAACACTTAAATGCTTCCATTGATTACTCGTATTTATCATTAATACCTGTTCAGTTCAACTCAAGAAATTAGTAATTTCATCATCAAAGAAAACATTAAAAGAAATGTAAACACTTATCTCCATTTTGTCTCGGCAAACAGATTTCTTGAGAACGGTAAACATAATTAATAAATTTGTCATTGCCCCGTAGAGTGCCTACACACGTGAGTAACAAAAAAATTTCAACACACGTATCTTATTTCAAAGCTGATGCAAAATAAATTATAATAAATGCTCAAAGCATTTTGTTATAATAATAATAAAATTAATTTATTCAAGTGACCATTTGACTCATTTTTGTTAGTAACAATACACTTATCCTATGTTAGTAATTCATAATTAATTAATTAATTTATAATTATTTACTTTTGCACATCTACTGCCGAGGTTGTGCAACAACAATTTAAAATTCGACAGTCCAGTATCATTTTGGGGCTGCTCCTCACCCTGCGCACCAGGGAGCCGCACCGTTTCCGCATGGTTGCGTAAAAACAGTCTACCCTCGCTATTGAAAATATCCCTGTTGCGCTACAGTACCTGGGCAGACCCATCAGGATTCTGAAAGCGTTGTTGAACTGGACCCGCAGAGCGCTATACGACGAGCGCGAACAATTGGGATGATGACACCTATCTTAAATATTGTCAAGAACATGGTGTTTAAAAAACATAGCCCCTATGAAGTTAATGCAACCAATATATTTCAAAAAAGCTGTAGAAACCAATTTTTAAACACACAAAACGCAATAAATATTCGGTCAATTGACTCCGATTTCTGACACATGACCGTGACGTCACAATCATTTATTACCATACGAAATCTATGGAGGCAGACCGTTTTGACAGATAATAAAAAGTATGGCAACGATTGGTGGTGTCGTCTAGCCAATTAGCCCATAGGCGACACGTGTAAAAAGTAGTACAATACGCCCGGAAGAGCGTAGTTTTTACGTTTAATGAACAACGTTATGTACAGTAACAAGAAGGTTTTTTTCAGCACATTACTTTAACATTATGCAAACACCAACACAGAGTTTCTTTATTGTAATGCAATCTGCTAATCCAGCTTTAGATTAGAAAATACATCTTTGAAAATTCATAACAAAGTCATTTTACACAGCGATATGTATCTTGTAGGATAATTTATCGCTATGGGAATTCGCTCTTCCAGACAACCTTTTATTTATTTAGGCTATATTGCACAATAAAACTTTGTACAAAATGTTTAAATTCACGCCATAGAGCATTCTCTACTAGTCATACCTTTGGGCTAAGCATAAATGAACAAGTGGGCGGTGCGAAAAAGGAAAACTATACTCAAAATAATCATACGAGAATACAACAAAAAATTAGAAACTTACATAACATTATGATAAATTTTAATAAAATATACAATATAATTGCCGTATGGTTTTTGCAGTGCTTAGCTTCTGAGCTCAGGAAAGAATTTTGCAATAGGTTTTATGAAATCGTAAACAAAAAAATTACGAACTTAGAGTAAAGTACTATCAGTAAAAATTCCATATAGCAGAGATGCTGTTATTGATCAAATTATTCTCCACCACTTTCTAAGGGTTTCACAGAATTTTTTTTTATCTAAAAGTGGTTTCCAAACCTCGATGATTCTTTATAAGCTAAATTTGATCTCTTTGTGACATTCATTAAAACCCAATGAATCGTGACCCATAAACGTTTACGATCGCCTAAATTAAGTACTTTCATTGAATATTATTAAATTTTACGAGCATTGGACACAGTTGTTGATATTGGAGCTTCTTTGGCCAAAAAAGTATTGAAAGATTATTAAAACTATTAGTTTAGCTAGCACCTTAGTTCAAGAATAGCGTTAGCTTTGCCTCGTAGCGCTTAGTCTAGGGTCAAGAGCAAACCAATCCTAAATAAATAAATAAATAGGTATATAAAATCTCTTTGGCAAAGCACACGGATCAAAAACAAAAAGGTTTTAATTACGCATGATGACACCTATCGTAAATATTTTCAAGACCATGGATGTTTGAAAAAACATAACTTTAATGAAGTTAATAAACCAATTTATTTCCAAAACCAAAAGCTGTAGAAAACCATTTTTAATAACATGCATTTGAAAAATATTGAGTCAACTGACTCCGATTTCTGATAATCTAATGTACCATCACGTAAGAGTATTTCGATACAAAATCTATGGAGGCTGATTGTTTTAATAAACGTTATAGCGTATGTCAACGAATGGTAGTGTCATCTAGCCTATTCTGTAAAAAACCGGCCAAGTGTGTGTCGGACCATGCATAAAGTAGGGTTCTGTAGTCAATTTTATATGATCTTATAGAGGTTCCTTGTTGGACTACGGAACCCTAAAAATAACTAATGCAGTATTATCATTTTGTCTATAAGTTGGCATGTATAATGGGCCAGCTCTTTCGGCTATCATTTTTTTTTGTTAAATCGCCCATATCACAAAAGAGGGCCTAAGATATCGCAGTGTGTATCGTGACATGCTCGCCACTGTACTTAACACATGATTTTGTGATATGAATACGAAGAAAATAAAATCCCAATTTCATCCGATTAACACACAAAAAAAAAACACAATCCGTCATAGCCAGATGCGAGTGCCAATCATCACAATGACCACATTTTGGGGTAAAAATGGGCATTCATCGCGCTCCGACAATGAAGCGATTGATTTATTGACGGCTTCCTCCTATTGGGTAATTTGTTAGCCAAATAATCCGAGATTCGGCCCGTGACAAAAACTGGGGACAATTATTGCCGTTTTATGGCGATTTCGGAGAGCGGCGGTAGGGCTGGCACTGACACAAATAAATATTGCTATTTATTACCTACCGTTCGAAAAACTTCGTAGCCAACAGCTCTTCGTTTTTTTTGGTATTTTTATCATATCGAGTTATAAGGAAACTATGGAATAATTTATATTTTTGTCGTGAGCAGCGATTTTAGTAATGTAAAGTGATAAGACACAATAATTTGTTTTTAATACAGCTTATATAACTAATCCTTCTAATTTATGTAACTTCTGTTGTATAACACATGTTAAGCAGGTAACTATGTAATATAACTTGTTTTGTTACATAGTCTGGACTCACCTTTATGTTTATTTAAAACTAGCTGACCCGGCGAACTTCGTACCGCCTAAGCGTTGCAATATTTCAATATTTCTGAGAGATTTTCTTAATATTTTTTCCGTAAGAACCTTCTCCTAATAATAACAAATACAACAAAAAAAGAATTAGTGAAATCAGTCCAGTCATTCACGCGTGATGCCGTGACCAAGGAAAACGGGTTTCATTTTATATATATACAGGGTGTAAAAAAAACCTTAACGAAGCCGTCAACCACGCGTTCAGTACATCAAACCAAATCGTATGAAAAAGAAATTTTGGCTGGGAAACAACTTTTATTTTTTGACATCAAAAATTATAATTTAATTCTAACCCGCAATGTACAGCGCGCACGCGGAAAAGTCACCGTGGGGCATGTTGCTTTACGCCGCCGCGACGCGGTTCGGTTCGAGTGTGCGCTGTTCATTGCGGAGTGTGCCATTTAGAGGCTTTTTATCAAAGAACTAGTGAAAATTTGTATCATGTTTCTTTGGAAAAAAGTTAAGTTATAATGGACAGAAGTCATTTCTGTAAAAATGATCAATTTTTTTTTCAAACTTTAACCATCAATATCTAAGTAACCGTTAACTTCCCAGGTATGGTGTAAAGGAAAAAAATGATCGTAACAATTGGTAGAATATGTGGTATTTGGCTTCGTTAAGGTTTTTTTTACACCCTGTATATATATATATAGATAGATAGATAGATAAATCGCCCGCTAACACAAAAATATGAAGATAACACAGAAATATGAAGATAGTCGAAAGCGTTAAATTATACTAATTGTGGGATTTGCCGCAAGCGAATAACAGAATAGTATATAATAGCTTTATGTTTTATCGTTATAAGATAATATTATTGAAGTAAATAGAAAAAAAATTTGTCTAAGCAACCAATTTCGCACACGGTCCGGATTTCTGTGAACGCAGGTTCGATCCCTTTCTTAGACAGTTAATTTTTTCTCGAGCAAACATAACATAAAAATCAAAAAATCACTTTATTTTTTGTAAATAAACTCACAAGTAACACTTTTACACGTCCCAACATATAAATTAACCCTACCACCGCTTCGGGACAATTTGGGCCAGTGCTGAGAAGAAGCGGCTCAAGAAACTTAGTCACTATTGTCATTGCCTCTTTTCAAATTTAATTTACATATTAAAATAGATAACTTTCGATCGAGCCAGTTTCATAGTGTTACCGAAGATTCGCACACTCATATACGGCAAAAATATGATTACCTACGGAGGAGTGCAGTTATACATCAACTTACCCACTTACATCAAAAATTGTGATTTTCTTGTAACATTTAAAAATAAATTGGCACAATATGTTAAAGATAATTGGTTCTTATAATTATACATAATAGAGAGATACTCAACTAAGCACAACCCACATATTTCAGCATTTAACTAAGCGGCTAAATAAAATTATCTTTAGCACTGACGCGGCGACGATCCTGCTAATTTTGTAATAATGTTTACCTACCTAATTTACTTAGTTTTAAGTTTCCATGTAAGTGACAAGAATTGTCTTAATGGAAATAAAGATTCTTTAAACCTAAATTTTGCCATCCCTAGGTTGCCCTACGCCGAATCACACCGACATGTTTCGCCTCCGGAATCCCTTTATGCCCAAACGGCAGCTCGGCAGGGGCGGCGACTAATGCCCGTATTTATGTCTTTGCCACGTGCTGCCTTGACGTTATTTAATATTGAATGCCAATAATTGTGATTACGTTTGTAGTAGGTGCTTGCCTTTTGTCGGGTAATTTAAAATATTGCATTATGTTTGGTGGTTTTTATTTTATGGCAATATAAATACGTTAGAGGTCCCTAAGGCGAGGTTTAATGGCATAAATAGAGTGTAGATAATTAAATCAAGGACCGTATTTGCGATGTTGCTGGCTCAGTTCATCGGCAACGTTCTTCAATCAAAAATAACAGAATTACGAAAAGCAGCAGAAAAAGTATCGCAATCGAGAGTTCTATGACCTACTGAAAACTAGAGGACCCTCGCAGACGTTGGCCTGCCCATCTGCATATTTTTTTTACATTATAAACCTTTTCCTGACAATAAGGAACACATTAAAAAAAGAATCAGTCCATTTGGTGCATTCGTTCAAGTACCTAATACGCTTACATACAATTCGGAGATTCATTCGTATTAGATGATCAGCGGACCCCGAAGACGTTGCCTTGCCTGTTGTTTTTAAAAATAAATATTTTTTCCTCTTCGTATGAACCATCCTCGCTCATACTTTAAGAAACATAATAAAAAAAGAATTGGCCAAATTTCTTAAAGCGTTCTTGAATTATGCGCTTACCAACACATTTATTTACTTAGACTTTTTTGCACGATATAACTATGTACAAAAGGTGGACTTAACGCCGTAGGGCATTCTCTACCAGTCATACCTTTGGGCTAAGCAGAAATGATTAGTAGGCGGTGCGACAAAACAAATAAAAGAGAAAATAATATGACACAAGATATTAAATATAAAATTTTAATATTATACCCATAGATTGTAGGATCGTTACTTTCATACGTACTACTTACAAATTTAGAAACAACCGTACACGATACCAAGACTTACCATATC
This sequence comes from Pyrausta despicata, assembly GCA_963921415.1. Taxonomy (NCBI): domain Eukaryota; kingdom Metazoa; phylum Arthropoda; class Insecta; order Lepidoptera; family Crambidae; genus Pyrausta; species Pyrausta despicata. The sequence goes on along the minus strand of OY992859.1, from coordinate 1,072,180 downwards.
TAGATAATTCTAACACTGGTTGCGAATTGCGATTCGAAGATCTACCGATGCCTTTTGCAATGCATGTGAATTGAACCCCTGGTGGGTATGATTCTTATGCGTTCGTACTTTTTCCGCACGGTAATTCGTATGTTGCAAGCTCAAATTGAATAAATAAATAATATAATAAATATTTCACAACAATCACACCAATTCTCTAGTCCCAAATAAAGCTACGAGGCTTGTGTTATGGGTACTAGACAACGGATAAACATACGTAAATAATTGTTTTTTTTAAATAAAAACATATTATACATAGAAAACACCCTGACCAGTACAAACACACATGTTCATGCACATTTATGCTTGTACGGTGCGGGGATCGAACCTGAGACCCATGGTTTTAGAAGTCCGACGTGCGGAACACTGCACCAAGCGGTCGTCATAGTCGACATTAAAAAGCAGGCTTAATGAGCCCAAGAACGCAATGTTTACTCGCCCAGTCATAACGCGACGATTTGTTACTTACAAGTCGCAGTTTCATACAATTTTCATTTCAAAAATGTTTACGGAACTATGAATACAATGCCTCTTACAATCATAAATCTATTGCGTTGACTGTACCGGTAAGGTGTAGTAGAGATGTACTCAAAAGCTTCACGTCGTGAGTGAATTTGTAGGGTAGCCCAAACTGTAGCCTATGTTCGATGCCCAGCAGATCAGGCTGCACATTTTTGTTGCAAAATAATATTAATATAATTAATACGGGCACGTATTACAATCGCATAAGATACCGCATTATTAACCGTGACATGATGGTCACCGTGCAATATTTTTGATTTTCTTTTTGCAATCATATGCTCATAAACTACAACAATTCACGGGTCTTATGCATCACTAGAAAAGTAAATATTTTTACCTATAAATAAGTATTGCATAAAGTTCGTAGATTGTGTGAAGTTGTGTAAGCCTCATACATTGACTAATTTCGACAAAAACAAGCATGATGACTCTTATCTTTCTACATGAAGTTGTCTGGGAAGAATCAACCCATTTAATTTATTTTCTTTATTCAGGAAAACATTTAATTTTCTTAAACAGTTTCTTTGTGCTAATACACAAAGCATTTTGGTATTCATCACTATTTGGCTGACCGCATCTTCCTTATTCAAAGTGTTTTTTTAAGTTTTCATTTTCACCCAATGTCATGATTTTCACACAATTTTGGCGTCAAAAGTGACCATAACAAACGTAAAATCATTGGTAGCCTAACACTAAGACTAAGCCCCTTCATTACTCTACGAAAGTACGAAGCACACAGCCGATGCATGGTTATGATTGGATCTCGAATGCAAAATATTACAAGAGTGCGATCGGACGGGCCCAGGTTTTGAGGATACCGATTAAAAAAGATCTAGTATTTTTTAAAGGGCGCAGCACCTTGAGACCAGTGCACACGCCACTTCACAACGGAAGTTGTCGATCGGCAAAAGTCACCCTATCAAATGGTAGCCCATTGGTAGTCTAATCACTAGACTATATTATGCCCCATCTATACGAAAGCACGAAGCACTCAGCCGATGCGGGGATATACGCCGATGAAGAAAGCTCTAGTGTTATATAGGAGCTCAAAATGTTGCAATGCCCTGTGCAGGGCGACACATGTACCAACATCATTTAAACTTTTATACGAACGTGATGTAATGTGACATTAATAAATCATTTGTATTTGAGCGCAACACCTTAAGACCGGTGCACGTCGGAAGACGTCGATCGTCAAAATACACCGTATGAAACGGTAGCCCACCGGTAGCCCACTATTAAGACTCCAGCACATCTCTACTCTACGAAAGTACGAAGCCACTCAGCCGATGCAGGGTTATCGTTGGATCTCGGATGCAAATTGATACAAGAGTGCGATCGGCCGGCCCCAGATATTGGATGCACCGCGGCGCGGCGAGGGCAGCACCTGTGGTGAAAAGGATTTATCTTTACCGTTTACTTGTGTGTACTCGGTTTTAGATTTGAGATTATTGCTTAGGTAGGTTTTGACTGTTATGGCCTAAAGTTCATAGATAGACAAAGTATAATGCTCAGGCCACACTTGCAACTTTCTATCGCTGCGACTCGCTTCTGACAAGGTGTCAACAAATCGCCGCGTGTCAATCAATTTACAGTCGATTCGCTGCGATAATAGAATAGAATAGAGTATTATATTTATTTATTACAAAATGACACAGAGAATATGCCACAGGTGTGATTTACATTTCATAGTGGTGGTAGTTTGAATTAAACGTCTAACAAGAAATAGAATGAAAGATTTATTCAGAAACAGGTAATACAATTGGACATTGTTTTGGTCGTTAATGTAACTTTATTCTGAAAACAGAACTAAAAAATCTAAAACGACTGCTGTCTGAATCTATTTAAGTACCTACATTAATCTATTTAGTTTGATAAAAAGCTTTGGTAACATTTTTTATAGAATATCATTGAAAGAGCATTGTTACTAAACTGAAGTGCAGAATCCTGATTTCACAGTTTTGTCATCATCTAAATTTCAATATCTATTAACATCTATGTTTCACTATGGAAAAGGACAAAGAATACTCATCACTTTTCACAATATCAAACTGGACTTGAATCTATTTTGTGTTTTAGTGAGGGTCACAATGAACTCTCAGGATGCTCATACATAACTCTAGCGAGCTCATATTAGCACCTAACCAGTTAACACAACTTTGTAAAAGTTTGCTTTAACGTTCTATGACGAAACACCACAAGCCAAACAGCACGGTTTCCTAATAAAACTTTTCAATACAACATTGTGTCGGTTGAACTCTCGTAAAGAATATCGATACCAGAAGTATGAATTAAGGTAAGGGACAAAACATGACTTTACAGGAGAGCGAAAAAACGTTTTTGCTTTTTGTAATCTGTGTATAACTTTTTTGTTTACAGGCCGATTTAGATGAAGTCTATGGCAAAGTTTCTTAGAATTTAATGTTCTTTTATGCTATAAAAGCTAAATACAATAAAATCTTATAGTTTAGAAAATAGCCTGTCCCTTACTTTAAAAAATGTGAATCACTTATCCATTACGTTAGTCCAATTTGAGTTCAAGGCAAAGACAAAATAATGTAAGTAACACAAAGATACGAGAACTTGCATAATAAAATAAGGTAAATAACTTCTACTAAAAAAAATTCTATGTAAGTACAAATGTATAACATAAAGATTGCACTTCGGGACCTTAAATGTATAGCAATACAGCTTATATTGGGTTATTTAATAAAGCTTAATTTCAAAAGAAGTGTTTTCTGTAGAGAGGGTGATGTGTTTATTTTTAAAAAGTGCCATAAATTACAAATTTGTTTTTAAAATTATGTCATAATCAACAAAAAAAACAATAAAAACAAATATTATCATAATCAACTTTCGTATTTTCCAAAGAATAATGAATAATAATCTCTAATTTCTAGAGTTAAAACAAAAAGTAAGAAAGAAAATAACCCCGTAATCACGGGGTCAGTTCCTACATTGACGATTGCTGCTTCAGACTCCATGTACCCCTCTTCCATTGAGTCGTGAGATGCGGTCCTGCTGCTGGAATCGGAAGCTATGTTATCAGCCTGGAGATCTCGGTAGACGTCAAAACTTTTTTGCCGTCTCTCTACTCGAAGTTTCTCTCTCTGCTTCTCAACCTTTGAATCTACGTATTCTGCAATGGCTCTTTTTTGCATGTCTTCTTGGAAGTCGAAGAGTTTAAGAATGAACTCTTCGTCTGCCAGGATTATCTCCACGAAATCTGTAAGCTCAAAACTGCATGTATGGGATCCTCCAAGGGGGCAGTTCTTAATATCTGCTCTTCTAAATCTCGAATCACGTTCCGGGCAAGAGAAGCAAGTTTGGTGGCCTTTTCCTTCTTTTTTGACATCTCTACTGGGTTCTCTTACTAGTGTTTTTCTCAACTTCTGATTGAAATGCTAATTTGAGAAAGTAGTTAAAAACAATGTCTTTTGTCGTTTGTTTTGATTACAGTCCAATTCGGGTTTTTCTATACTAATAGGGATGAGAAAGCTTAGGCGATCCCCCTCTGGGTGCTGATGAGGTTCAGGATCCTCTTTGCTTCTTCGTAGAGGTCAGTGGCTCTGTCCCCGACTAGGGTTTGGAGGGTCTGCCATGACGACTCGTCAATTTTAAGACCGACTTGCTGCGACTGGGTGAGGAGGAATTGCTTCAGTTGTCTTTTGTTGATTGTAGCAGTTGATATTTTGGCTTTGTATTGCTCTAAGGTAGAGTCTTTGTGTGTCTCCACCTCCTCCATAACCTGTGCTGTAACCACAAGATCAGCATACTTAGAAGCCGTAAAGGCTTGGGTATGAGGCATTATGAGGTGAAGATATTGAATATGGTCGGACGGGTACTTTTTCGGCTTTTAACTTGTCCAATACTGCTTGTCTCTCCTGAACGTAGTCGTTTAGTTGTTTGGGAAGGGGCTCCAGTGTTATGACACAACCGCCCCGGCTGATTAATGAGTAGGTTGTCATTTCCGAGAGTTCTGTTAACATCTTTATATGGACCTTAACGGCAGCAGGAACGATGTCGTCAGTGGTGGATGCAATTACGTTGTAAACCAACCGACGGACTGGAGTGCGGGAGACAACTGTCTCGTTAACTACAGTTCCTCCCCTCTGATACTCTAGATGTATTGATCTCAGCGGTTTGCTGAACAGATGCCATAAAGGCTGCATACCATTTCATGATCCACGTCCGGAAGTCTCGTTTGTTTGCAACGGGACGACACATACTGTAAGCACCATAAACAGCCTGGAAGGCTAACATGCTGTGGGGGATCTCTCTCTCTTCCCTCTTCATCTCCCCATAAACGGTTCGGTGCTCCCGGGGTATTAGAGACAAGTCGTCGGTGAGAATTGTCATACCTTTATCTTCGCAAATCTGGTCAATGAAGTTAATGTCCGTAACATATTTTATGCAACTTAAGTAATATGTAATAAGGACTCTACCTATTGAACCGTCAAGGGTATCGGACTGAACCTGGAAGAGATCCCGAATTCTGTCCAGGGGATCTTTTCTTCCATTGAAGAAAGCTAATATCACGCCGGCAGCTGCGGATCTGTTAAGAGAAACCATAACTGGCTCCTTCTTGTCTAAAAGAAAGGGAAGCTCTTTCCCTGCTCTTGCGTATTGGCGAATGATGCCTGGGAGGGCCGGAAGGCGATCACTGGTGATGTCCATGATGTGGTCATCCCGGTCCATGACGCTGACCGTTACCGGCAATTACCTTCATGTAGCTGTGCTAGCTCATGACTTAAACTAACACAACCATGACTTTAATGATCATAGCTTCCTATTACAACATGTATTATCATATCTTATGTCTACACATATGTTACTTAATTATTAAAATCATATCAATAATTAAGTAATTGGAATCATCAATCATTTTATATTGTGAAATATAGCTTTATGCAAGGAATTACTGAACTAGTAAATCGAGGAGTGACAGTGATTATTGAGGGCAAAATCAAAAGTGTTTTAAGGATTATGAGGGAGCAATCATTCATGATCAGAACTATTGGTATCAGAGGATTCATAATGGGAAGAAGGTGATTGAGTGACTGAGAGCCATGGGAAGATTTTGTCTACTGCTATAATAGCTTCATACCGTTTGCCCTTTCGAGTGATTGGGGTGTCCTCAACAACATACCGATCATTAGGGAGAACCTTTTTAATGCGATATGGCCCTCGACATTTAGGTTCAAGTTTCTTTGACTGACCCTCTATTCCAGTAGGTGCGCGTATAACCCTAACTAAATCGCCTTCTTTAAATCTAACATCTTTATTTCATCGGGCATCATACGAGGATTTGTCTTTAATTTGTTGAGACTTGATTAATTCGCTAGTTTTGGATCTTATTTCTGGAAGCGATACTGGTGTAGAGGAGGCAGTTGCCGTAATAACATCATAAAAATACTTTGAGATGGGTTTGTAGCCGTTCTTCCAAAAAGAAGTTCGGTTGGTGTCTTGTGGTGTAGAGTGAGCAGTCGTATTAATTATTAATTGTATGTCCGGTAAATGATCATCCCAAATTCCGTTTGGTTTATCATGATTCATTGCTCCAAGAGCTGCCAAGATGGTGCGATTGCATCGCTCCACCTGACCATTAGCTCGAGGAGTTGAAACGGCATTAAGTAATTGTGTTTGATGCCCGTAGTACCGATAAACTTTTAAAAAGCACCGCTAGTGAAACTAGTTCCCTGATCAGTGATGAGTCGGTTTGGTGTACCAAAATAACTAAAATGATCGCGGAAAACTTTAATACTTGTAGCAGATTTTGTATTGCGCACGACTGTAAGATTAACAAATTTTGTAAATGCATCAACTATAACAAGAATATATGTGTTATCATGTCTAGTTTTAATAAATGGTCCCAAATGATTTGCATGAATAGTGTCACATGGGATTTCCACTTTAGGAATTGGTTGTAACTCACCTGCCTTTTTCCCACTAGGCAATTAATGATGGGCACATTCTAAACATGCAGCTGCATATTTCTTATCGAACCGCCTCATTTTTGGGAACCAGTAATGAGCCTTAATACGTCCCAACGTTTTGTCATAGCCAAAGTGGCCTATGTCATCATGGTTTGCTTTTAATAATTGCCACCGCGCACCACGAGGAACTAACGAACGTACGCTAGAGTCTTCAAGTATTCTATAAACCCGACCGTTAACTAATTTGTAATTTTTGAAGACTTCTGCAGTTTCCTTAGTCTTTAGGTCATTCAAGATATCAGCAATACGTTTTATTATGGTCAAACAATGTAAGCACCAAATTTGCAGACGCCAGCGTAATGTAAAGGACACAAGAGACGATAATAAACTTTAAACATATTAGCGTAAGTCCATTCTGTGAATGTTTTTGTAAGACATTTTAATGTAAGGGACTTGCAATATAAAAACTCCATTTTGCAAAAAGGCGTAATGGTCATGATTTATGAATTTATAAATATGAGTATAAGGTAAAGTTCGACAAATTTTTATAAGGTAAGTTACTCTATTTGTTCGTAAGGGGTAACAATTTCAAGCCCCTTAAAGCATTTTTTTAGTGAAGTATCAGTCTAGACTATCAAAAAATATGTACTGTAAGGGACATTTTTTGCTCGATATTGAAATTCTAAGTACGCCAGTTGATAAAGCGCAAAATTCCGAATCCAACGGTATATATAACTCATTTTGGCCAAACTGTCCCTTACCTTAATTCATACTTCTGGTATCGATATGCTAACGATCTTAGCCGTAAACTGAAGGTACACACCTCCGCAAAAAACGATTCTATTCCTCGCACCATTATTACATTTGACTTAAGGTTTAAATTCTAACGTTTCTTGTGTTGACGCGTATACTAACAAACGTCATTTACCTAGTTTAGGAATAACATTTACGAGCGCTAACTGAATCGCACGCGAACTGTTCAGGTTATTCCGTTTGGAATATTGTGTAACTTTAGTTGATGGAATCAGGCGTTACTTTGCGGAAATCCATGACTAAAGCTGAAAAAGATGATTATTTTGCTTTAAATATCCACGAAAACGGCGCCAGCGCAGGAACCAAAATACATCCAACTGTAATCACCTGAAAAGGTAGAACGGGAAGTCGCAGGACTTACAATATCTACAACTCACAACGTGACACAGAAGATGCACTGGAATCACAACACTGACACCAACAAACACTCGACGCGTTTCGCCACTAAACGTGGCATCCTCAGGAGATGTTTTCGCTTCGACAGTCTGTCGACTTCCCGTTCTACCTTTTCAGGTGATTACAGTTGGATGTATTTTGGTTCCTGCGCTGGCACCGTTTTCGTGGAAATTTAAAGCAAAATAATCATCTTTTTCAGCTTTATTGTGTCACTTTTGTTTTGAAATAAATGCTGTTTTGATTTCATTCTTTGTAGTTAAGCCAAATTATAACTTTGGGTGTCTCGCGAGTTTCAATTAAAGAGATTTGAAGTAGATATGGTTTTGATTTTGCAATATATAAAGCAGCTTATCTCATTTCATCTTATATACGACCCACGGCTGGATACAGGTCTCACCTCAACTATTAGGTATTATATGGAAATGTTTAAATGCAAACAATTACAATTATTGTAAATCAATTTTGAAAAGAGGCAATGACAATAGTGACTGAGTTTCTTGCGCCGCTTCTTCTCGGCACTGGCCCAAATGTCCCGAAGCGGTGGTAGGGTTAATTTATATGTTGGGACGTGTAAAAGTGCTAGTTGTTAGCCTACTTACAGAAATAAATGGATTTTATTGGATTTTTTAGGTGGTAGGAGCCATACTCCACCATGCGGACTCAGTGCGGATTGGTGTGTGTTAGGTAAGTGACCAACCTTATTGTCAGATGTTATTTAACCGGCTGGCCTCAGACTAATTAAAGACTAACTGTCGACATTAACCAGGATAACCAACAGCTTAACAAATCAGCATCTACATTACTAGTAATATAAAATGACTAATATAAACGCGACGGGTTAAGGGTACTTCTAATATATTATAAACATCTTAAGAGGATGAACTTTTAAATAAAATCGAAAAACTCTTTTTCGCGGAGAATGTGCTTTATGCCACGGGTATAGTAACGAGTTATTTGGAAAAACGAAACACCATAATTACCTACCTGATAACTACGACTTAGTATTTGTTTCTTCGGTTTACGCGAACAGTAGACATTGAAATGAGACACTTTTTACGTATTATTACGGACGCGGAAAAGGGTCCAAACGTCAGGTTAAAACAAAATGTATATAAATCGCGAAATAATCCGTAAAAAGTGTCTCATTTCAATACGACTTAGTACTACAGAGACACACTTTATTTTACCACAAAACATCTCTCTACCCAAGAATTCTATCTATTTGTGTAGCAAAAACAAAGACGATCAGTTTATAGTTGTCATAAGCGCTTCTTACGCGCTATTAACGAGCTAAATTTTTGCAATGTACGCTACTTCATATTATCACAATTTATTTTCAGGATATTTCATTATTTCATCTGTACTTTCAGATGTTGCTAGCTTACACGGTTAAGCTAGTAAGAGCGAATGGGATGGGTACATTCGAAACTGCAAACTACGACTTTAGAGAGTTGGACTTCTGCATTGATTTAGAACGCGAGGATAATTAAAATTTTTATGATGGATGTGCGTTATGGTAATAAGAGTTCGCTTTTATTTAGAATGCTAAATAATAGCGCGTATGAGATAGATGCTAACCAAAGAACGCACAGCGAGAAGTGTGTCAAATTAAACGAAGAAAACAAGTATTCATTTCATTAGGATTGTGTTTTTATTCCTTCATTACAATAATAATCATAATAATAAATAAATATACAACAACGGAGTCAGATCAATGTATGTAATATACAACATCATCACATACATTGATCAGACTCCGCGGTAAGTAGCTAAAGCGCTTGTGTTACAGATATCAGAATCATTCGTGGTATAACAAATAAAATAAAATAAATTCAATAACACCCAGACCAGCACAAACAGAAATGTTCATGCACACAAATGTTTGTACAGTGCGGAGATCGAACCCGCGTACTCTTGGTTAATAGTAAATTTCTTGAGCATACATAGAAAGGCTAACATCTCATTTATTATTCAGTGTATTTTCATTATTTCAAACGAACGCTAATTTTTAAAACCCCAAACAAAGATCCTACAGTCTCTCCCTCCTAATATAAAAGTTTAATACAGACCCCTACAGTCACATTCTTACTAAATACTAATATTAGCCTACCCCAGCCCTGCCTTATTATACAATTTATTTAACGCAATAACGGTACAGATCCGTAGGTACACTGACTGTCCTGGTTTTGGGGTCCCGCTGGTGAATTTTAAATTAAATGAAAAAATATTAATTAAAAATTTGTTATAAGAACATAAGAGGCAAAGAAAAGAACAGTATTTAGAAGAAATGATCAAGATTCTTCTGATACAAATTGGAATTTTAAAATAACCACGAAATATAAGGTAAGGTATATATCGGGGTTTTGTTTAGGTAAAAAATATTAGTGATGCAAAGAAAATCAAGTTATCAAAAAAACTGTTTTTTTTAAACTAAAACAACATGCTAAACAAGTGATTGTTACTCATGTTCGAGTGAATGATTCCACAATCCTGAGATTATTTCGATATAAAGTGCATTCCGTAATTATGGCCAACACCTCAAAATAATTCACACCCGATTTGATTTTAAAGAAAAAAAATAAATTTGTCAATCCCGAATTCCCGAGATATTTTAGATTCAAAATCGCATTCCATGTTAGCCAACACCTCAACTTTACGTAAATATGCATTCGATTATCCGATCTAACTCTTCCAAAGCTTTAGCTATATAAAAACCTTACCCTCACATAGTTGAAACCTATAAAAAAACAAAACACTCATTGTCAAGATAAACCACACACTCTACCGGACCCCTTAGAACAAGCGGCGGACCATCTTGTCACCTTTTTATTGACAGCGCGTAACTCGGGTAATTCGGCAATCGCGACAGCCTCGGGTCACATTGCTTCGCTACTTTTCACATCTGTCTTCTACCTCTATAAAGATACTTTGTCCCTTTCGCTTATTCCATTTTTTTTAAACTTACACGGTGACCATGTAAGTATCATTAGAACGGTTATTGAATACTGGATATGTACGGTGGTCAGCACGTCACGGTAGACAGTATGGTATCTTATGCGCTCGTGATACAGGCGATATTGCAACCAAAATAGGTAGCCTGATGTGCTGGTCACTGTACCATGTATCTTTTTGTTTTTGAGTTCCTGATAGTTACGGCCCACGTACGTTACAAGAGCCATGATCACGGGGTGCTGAAGATCTTGTGGGCATGTTGTTATGGGCGGATGTCATTAGTCTTCCCTTTCTAAGTCTTTTCTTAAGCTCGATGCTCAGACTTCTGTTCGATGACTCACTATTCTCTCACTTGCTCGTTGGTGTAGTGGCAAAGTTTCTGCCTTACATCCGATTTTGCATTGCCGTCTCACCGAACTTTAAGAGTAATGGAACAGTGAGTGCACCTGTGTATTGCGGTCACACTTGTGCACTATAATATCTCCTGCGAAGTTGGCTGATCTCTGTTGAGATTGGCCGCCGTGGTCGAAATCGGCCAGGAGGACTATTATTATTATTCTCTCACACTTGTTCTCGACAAACGACACTAACAGTATCAGTCCGCGAAACGTCACTTTAAACGTATTCAATAACTATTTTAAAACCAAATACTATACCGGACCCTTACGTCAAACGGCGGACGATCTTACCCCCTTTTTATTAGATAACGCGTAAGTCGGGTAATTCCGGCAATCGCGGCAGCCTCGGGTCACATTGCTTCGCTACTGCTCACATCTGTCCACTATAAAACTACAGGCCATTACAAGGGCAGTTTGCTTTTAGTTAGTTGCTATTGTAATGTTGGTACTGGTTTCAGAATGAACAAAAAATAATTTAACATATAAATTAGTCCAGCAAATAGGTATTAATTTTACGTTTAAATAAGCACGTAAAGAATTGTAAGTGAAAATATCATCAGTCTTAAGAATCTTCCGAGTTGTCAAGTTTACGTTTGGTTTATAATGAAAACTAGTGAGAATGAATTATACTATTAATTAGATAGACCTACTTAGTAATTATAGCTAAGGATAGATAAGAATAGCTAAGAAAAAGAAATAAAAAGAACGAAGCGTGATTTTACAGCGAGTTTTTTAATGGCGATTGAACAGAACAGAAAAAGTGCGACTTAATAGACAGGTGGCGACAGTGTCACGTTTAAGGCACATTCAATAAACGTAAATATTAAGTTGAAGGCTGCGTTCACTTTTCTTCAGTTTAGTCTTTAAAAAAATGGGGACAACATTACGTAGATTGCTCTGATCCCAAAGTAAGTAGTTTAAAAACTAATGTAATGGGAATCAGAAACAGCGAACGCACAAATGTTGCAAAATCTCATTTATTACATAAGCACAAGATGCCGGTGTGATTATCTTGACTAGCGGCTGTCTGTAACACAAACAGACCAGACCCGTGACAACATTGAAATTTGTTTTCTAACATTGTCTCCGTCTGGGAATCGAACCCTTATTATTATTTCTGAAATCATAACAGCCGAAGGAAGATCTTACCCTCTTTTTATAAGACTGCGTGTACGTCGGCTAATTCCGGAAACCGAAATGGCTCACATCTGTCCACTATAAAATTACAGGCCATTATTACACGGGCAATTTGGATTTATTTATTTATTTAAAAAACTTCTGCACACACTTGTGTACAGTGGCGGACTTAATGCCGGAGGCATTCTCTACCAGTCAACCGCAGGTCCAAGCAGAGAAGATACAGGATATGTGCACCATACGGAGAAAAAAGTTAATGAAGTAAAATGGTTAGGTACCTACTTACTTAATTGCAAAAAAATAAAAATAAATAAACATACATGTTACTTATTACTTTATTTACTGGATTTAATTGTGTAATGAAGGTGTTGTAGATTAAAACAAATCGAAAATGATAGAAAATGTTTATAAGTTTTATGTTATTTGCCCTAAAGTACCTAGCTATCATGACGTTTAACCGAAACGTCATTATACTACGTGTTTTCTAAGTATAATATAAGATAATTAAATAGTTTTCAGCTTGAACCTTGGACTCTAGTTTGATTATTAGTTAAATACAATGCTCACCCCAACTCACAATATTTTACCGACCTAAAAATTAAATCTATTCACATTAATAATACATTTTGACTTGACAAGTAGCTATGTGCTTTTAATAACACAATTACTATTCATTATAATATTATGTATATTTTCTCCAAGCAAATAACAGTTATTTACGTAATAATGGTAGTAACGAATTCGCCTCAGGCCTAACGGCTTAAATACAAGTAACAATGTCACCGTTGTGTATTGTCAGGTCCTTTGAGGTATTATTTAAAAAAAAATCAAACATTGCAGTGACCTCAGAATAAATGGCCACTTTGACTGTCCCTAGTTACATAAGTAGCCGAATCTGATTAGCACTTTCTTGTAATCATACAGTAAACTAGTTCATGAGTAAAAAATGTATTGTTAAATTTCAAAAACTAACTGTAATTATTTAAGCCACAGATATAATAATACTCGTACTTAAGTCACTGTTTTCAGGTCAATTGAGTAAGTAAATCGACGACCACGAAGAGGTCGCGGTTTCGATCCCCGCACTGTACAAACATTTGTGTGCATGAACATGTCTGTTTGGTCTGGTCTGGGCGTTATAATATATATTTATTTAAGTTAATTTGTAATACCACTGTTGATTCTGATATCTGTAACACAAGTGCTTTAGCTGCTTACCAGTGATTAATGTATGTGATGTTGTTGTATTTATTATTATTAAAGTATGCAAAGTAAGTACATAGTATGTGATATTATTTTGTTGCTACTGAAAATGAAATGACCTAGTATTTTTTTTCTTTTTATCTTCGTAGCAATCACTACATTTACAAACAATACGAATCAGACTGTCTTTGTTTCACTGACCGCTGGAGATTAAAAGCCGCTATTGAGATCAAATGAATGGGAATGGCTGGCATTTGTTTTTTTTTCATTTGCGAAGAGCAACTAGGATTAATCATGATATTCCGTACTTTTTTTCAAAAATAAATTGATAATGCTTTTTTATACGCGTGTCCTTTTATAAAACCAAAACTATAAATTAACTTTTTTCTTGTCATCAATTTTGAAATGTATCTTTGAGACTAGGTGCCGCGTCGAAAAACATTATAAATTACTTATTTCTCAGAACTTCTATTGAAGTTTTTTTTTTTAAATCTGAGTAGATACTTAAGACCTGACTTTTGAAATACAAAGTTATCACGACAGATGCTACATAGCGTAGTGTTATTAAAATTGAATTTTGACTATATTTTAACCCGAAATTATATCTTCAAACTTTAGATAGATTAATATTTTATATTGCACACCACACCATGAAGAAGATTATAAACACTAATTAGTTGTATTCGGGTCTAAACGCGATATATTTTAATGAGTATTAGGTACTCACTGCTCGACGTTTCGGCTGGATTGCACACAGCCGTGGTCACAAGCTGACTGATCATTCAGTAAAATGCAACGCGAAAGTTTAACACCTTATAACATTATAAACAATCAATTGCACAAAAGTTGTAGGTATAATTAAGATGGTCTTAATGCTTGAAGCAATTTCTTCCAGATAACCTTCGAGCAAGGAACTTTATGAGCGCTTTTGCAAACGGTCGATCTGCGAATAACATAACGAATCCCATCTCTATCGATTTTCAATGGCAAGCTGTGTGGAATTTAATATAAAAGCGGAATATATGTAATGGAATGTTCCCCTAATCGCATTTTTGAGTACATCAGTGGGGGACACATCAGCCAGGGAGGCAGTTCGCGTCTCTAAGTCTATTAAGACTTACCCGGTCCCTGGGGAAAGATTGGGGGAGATATAAAGTATTTCTGACTGCAATGGGAAAACACCACCTGTCTTTATGTTTCGAGTACGGCCCTGGATTTAGAATTAGTAGAGCTTATATCTTTGATATAAATAAATAAATATACAACAACATCACAAACATTAATCTGACTCCGACTGGTAAGCAGCTAAAGCACTTGTGTTACAGATATCAGAATCAACAGTGGTATTACAAATAAACTTGAATATTTGTTATTACTTATGTATTTAACATATAACACTCAGACCAGTACAAACAGACATGTTCATGCACACACATGTTTGTACAATGCGGGGAACGAACCCGCGACCTCTTGGTTAACAGTCAATCTCTTGACCATTACACCAAAGTGGTCGTCAATATATAAATAAAATATATTTTTATTTATTTATTTATTGAAAACTTTATTGCACAAGAAATGTACAAAGGGTGGACTTGGAGGAAGCGTGGAAATGCTGAAAGCATTTTCTGCCAGTCGAAAAAAGGCAATGGCAATGGCAAGCAAAAAATATAAATTTTGTTTGAGATAAAAAAAATAGTTTTAGAAGAACAAGTGTGGATAATTACTTTTGTCCCTTGTTTCAATGTTTTGAGTACGGCTCAGGTTTTTTTGGATTAAGACCTAGTAGAGCTTATGTCGTTGATATAAAAGAGGAATTGGAAGAAGCGCGTTGGTGAAGATTAAGAGGCGTTTATCAATCGAGTGTGTGTGTGAGTGGTGTTATCGTTAGTGCAGACGTCTTAAGGGCTTTATGCATTAAGAAATACCTACAAAGATGCATTGAGGTACGTTGGTGGTGCTGCGGTATCGTATGCGCTTGCGAAGGGCGGTTTTGCAATAAATATGGGTAGCCTGATTTGCTGGCCACTGCACGTTAAATCTTTATTATTATGGTAGTCAGAACATCTTTGCTTTGGAAGACGATTGGGGTACCTATAACAGTTTATTTTTACCGTGTTTTCAGTTTTACCGTGTTTGTCTGTAAGCAAGTCTTGAAAGTTCATTTTTTTCTCACTTTATAGAGCCGAAACTGTGTACTATACGAGTTTAGATTCGATGACAACGAGCAATTCGACTATAAAAGCTTGCTGAATTTTTTTTTCTTTAGTTGATACTTGTTTCTACTCTACTCATCCCTTTCGCGCAATAAGTCGCAATAGCAAAAAAATTATAGATTTTAGAATTATGCGTAAAAAAATTACATAAAAATCTTAAAATAATATTTGCTATCCAAATAAATTGTACAAGATAGCTTTTCTAACGCTCAATAGCAAATTTAGTCTCGGTAAAATAGGCTATGTACGAATCGGTTAGGTTTCCACTTGACGCAGGTTCGATTCCTTTGTAATGCCTAACGCCTAAGTTCACCGATCTAAAAGTGGCCGAATAGGACTTTAATACGCCAAATTATGACAGTGTCATTGTCATTTCCCTAAACTTGATACAAATCGACACTTTTCTAAACCATTTGGTAAATAAATAACCTTGGCCAAATTAGAGGGCCTATTCTGAAAAACGAAATACATGAAAACGATAATCTTTCTTACGTTTTTTGTTGCACGTACACATGATAGCACGTCAAATTAAAAACTTTGGCATCTTATGCGCATGTCAGAGCTTTGAATTCGCAGCTTAGTTACGTATTTTCTACCGTTATGGAAGAGCGTGGCCTCCTGATACAGGCATTCTGTAATGCCTCATAGGAGACTACATCATCTTGTTATTCTTAGGTTGTATTTGATTACGTAAATAAAGATTTTCATTATTATTTATTATTATTATTAACGGACTTTGTTTTCGGAACTGACCTTCAGGGCTAATTTACAAAAAAAAAACTACTCCAAAACTATATTCAAAGATACTGCACATGCATGCTTTCAGAGAAGGGCTACACTACTGAAAGGGCCAGGCGCATCTCGCGTGAAAATGCCCTGTAATAGACCGGTACGCAGTTATCGCGCCCTAAATCTGAGCTGTCTTCTCGGGGATCTCTTTCAGGCGGCTGTAGGGCTGAATCTTATTTTTAAATCGGTAGCGTGTTTGCTTTACGCTACGCCCTCAGGTTGCCACTTAACACACTGACGCTGTACGTGGGCAAGGTATGTTTGACACATGATGCTATAGCGCTTTTAGTTGGTATATTAGTCCTCCTGGCCGATTTCGACCATGGCGGCCAATCTTAACAGAGATCAGCCAACTACGCAGTAGATATTATAGTTCCATCACTCTCAAAGTTCGGTGAGACGGCAATCCGACATGACCGGAGAGAGATCAGGCGCAGGACCAACGGCTTAACGTTTTGGAGAAATTCATGACAGAAAAATCTCAGAAACCATTTTCGTCTCGACCTGGGATTCGAACCCAGGACCTCTCGGATGTAAGGCAGAAACTTTGCCACTCCACCGACGAGGCAGTCAAGAAGAAAGAAGAACTCGTTAAAGAAGTATCAAGTATAGTGAAGAAACGATGGCTTTCGTTCATTACGTTATTAATTAGTTGCAATAGAAGCCCCATCTTTGTTTCTTCGGTTTACGCGAAGAGTAGACATTGAAATGAGACACTTTTTACGGATTATTTCGCGATTTATTTACATTTTATTTAGACTCAATGTCTACCTGTGACCACGGACGCTGAAAAGGGTCCGAAGCGTCAGGTTTAAGCAAAACGTAAATTATTCGCGAAATAATCCGTAAAAAGTGTCTCATTTCAATGTCTACTAGAGAATGAATCGCACCTTTTTAAAGATAAAAAACATGCAAAATTAATTTTCAACAGAGTCCAAAGTTACAAATGCAAAATGTTGCGGAAATTCCGACGTAATGCGGTAAAACGGCCTATCATAAGAATATATATATTTACCTATTTGCGTCAGTGCAAAGTTGCTTGCAGTTATTTAGGTCAATTCATTTCCTGTCGGCTAATACTTGGCTATGCCACAGGTAATTTAGAACCGCCAGCACATTTAAAGGTAAAACTTTTCATTGTGTGGTCCGTGTGTCTTCTTGAATCTTGTGTTGAATAACACAATGATAGACTGTAAGAAATATGGTCCACCTGTTATAAGTGGCAATATAATTTTTCCATTAACTCACAAAATATATAACAGTAGTAATACTTTTAATGGAAAAACACTTTTTGGTGCTATTTTGATGATATCTGCCAAAGGTTATGTTTGTAACTATTGTCTTGAAATTCAATAAATTTTTTTCTATAGCAAGTAAATGATACAAAACCGCAAGCTCACAGCCCGTGTACCGGCCGCGCGGTGCAAGCCCGCAGTCTGCACGTTGGCCAAAAGTTTTGCTGTCGACTCGGAGTTAGCGTGCTATAGCAGGCATTCGGCTTGCCGTAAGCACGCCGTTAGCGCGCTGTAAGGATACGAGCTGCGAGTTGAGGCGTTGTTGAGCGGTTAGCGCGCTGACTGCACGCCGTTGGCTTTTTTCTGTTATTTGCAAATTACATTGTACGAATCACAACTTAATGATCTAATTTGGCAAGTTAAGTGCTGGGTTGGATACGTGCAGATATATTTGCGACGACCTTTATTCGTAGCATGAACGAATGCAGACTATTGCAACTACTGTCGCCTGTCGTTACATCATAGCTTTGTTCTGTCTGCTATATTTGGTCTGTATATCTTGGCTAAGTGAATATTTGCATGTCTGCACCAGTCCACGGCGCAAAAAGTAGCCTTTATCTCTATAGCTTCGTTTTAATTAAAAATATTTCACGCTCGTTCCTTTGGTGTTTCTTATGATTTAATTACGGTTCCAGTTTAAGTATAACTACGGTTTGGGCCGATAAGATTTCATTCAGACCAAGAAAAAGTCAGCGTTTTGGTGTACTGAGTGCTATGAACATCACATTTGATGTCTAAAAGTGGTTAAGAAATAAAAATGACTTGAAGTTGTGTCATTTTTACAATCTTTGTTTGATTTTTAGTTCTTCAAAATCTTAATCTATTAATTTTTGCATAGAATAAGAAAAAATTATATTTTAACAATAAGCTGCTTCAGCTCAGCTTCGGACTAGTGCCAAGAAGAAACAGCGCAAGATATTCTTAATTTCAACTTATTATTAAAACCTAACCTAAAATTATTGTCACTTTTCGTTGCTATTGAATAATTCATGAGCGGGCTCACCTGTCCAAACAAAATGCTTAGGGTTTGTTCAGTGGGGTGAGAACGAACAACTATCGTAACGTATTCGTAGCGTTTACCTATCGTTGACTTCTCGATTTGTCGGGGGAAACTGTCAGTTTCTGACGTTTTGACGACACGAATACGTTACGAAAATGTTCGTGCTCACCCCACAGATTATTTAGTAGATGGTTTACGTGAAGTTTACATAAAATCGGTAGAGGGATTCATCATTTATAATATTTTTTTTGTATTTTTTTAAATAATAAACTTTATACGTAGCGAAGCACGTACCGGGCTGCTAGTCTAACATATTTTTTCAGACAATGCAGGAAATTTTCACTATACTTACCTTACTCCACATCGCATAACACCAGTCATCAGCGCCACAAACTTACCGTCTCAGCTCGCATTAGAGCTAATATTTCAAGACGTCACAATACATAATTAGGGTAACACTACCAACACATGGCACCGAATGTCGGCGTATAAATCATAACTCCGCGCATCCGCAGTCACCGGGAGCCGATGCGAACAGTTGGTGATAATAGCCGTCTTTACCCTAGGGATTCGTTAGGGACGACGCACACTTGATGATGTGTAGGGTAACGTTGCATTCCAACGCTGTTTGTTTTTTTTTTGCAACCTCTTTTAAACGAGAGTTATGTTAGTTTACTCAAATTATTAGAAGCTGCTACTGCGCCATTTAATTTAGTTTCCCATGATAAATGATCTGCGTTTTACTAGACTAGAGCCAAAGGTATGACTAAAACGTATAAAAGGACACGAAAAAAATGTTCACGTTAAACTAAAAAACGTTTTCAATATGTTTAAAAAACTTACTGATAAACTAAAAAAATGAAAAATTTCTAACAAAAAATTGCCTATTTTCATTAATTTCAATTTTCCACCTTTTTACCCGCCTATGGCGATGCAAAAAGAGAGTTATGATTTTGACTGGTATATCCATCTGCTTCCTCATGACTTCTAAGCCCTTCATTATATATTTAACTAATGAGGTTGTATTAGATGCGCCTAGGCTGCCCGCTAGTTATAGGCTAGGTAATTTTACAATAAGTTTCAAGTGGCGTCCTCTAGGACACATCAAGTTTTTGACGAAAACAAAATTATAACATATAAGGACGTGTTGGGTATCAAATGATAAAATTATTTAAATAAAATAAGTTCTAAACTTAAATCCGACTACTCAAAAGTCTGAAACAAGATTCATGCTGATGTGCTAGTAGTATGTACTCGTAGTTTTAGTTTTGCAACTTTTTTATCATAACAATGTTATATTGTTGAATTTCATTTGATACCCAACACGCCCTACATAAGGTTACAATTTTTTTTTCGTTCAAGACTTAATGTATCCTAGAGGGAGCCACATGCAATTAATTGAACAATAACCTAGGTAGCTAAGGCGCATCTAATGACACCTCATTTGTCAAAATTTGCTTTTTTTTTTTTTGTTTTGTTTTCTAATTCGCAAACTATGCTACATGTGCGAGGGTCTTAACAACCCTCGTAACTTTCGCCTCAACCGCGGTCCATGACACTCGATTCTCCGATACTACTGCTGATTGTAGCCAATAAATTCAAGGCATAATGAACCTACGGCATTACGGTTATTAGATTGCGGTAATTCGGTTTGTCTGCATTGCTTGTTTTAGTCGATTGCATTCTAATCCGATGCGATTGCATTTTGATTGCAGTACCAACTGTATTATGGGATTTTTATGCATTTTGTTTTTTCATAATGAAATTTTGTTCGTACCATGGCACGAATTTCGCAAGTAACGAAAGTGGAACCAAATGTTGACTTAATTTTTTATGAGTATCTACATACCACGGCATTTCACGTATAGTGGAAATTTTAAGCAAAATAATCCTCTTTTTCAGCTTTAGTCTAAATCGCTCTTATTACGAGTGTTTTTTTATTTTTATTTGGTTTGCTCTTGACCTAAGACTAGGCCCATCGAGGCAAAGACTGAGTCTACAATGGAGCGAGCTCACATAGAAGATGCCTGTGCACTCTGAAAAAAGGAAAACACTGACGCAGGTAGTGAGTTCCACTCTTTTGTTTAAGATGTCGCAGTGTTAGACCTAACGTGCTGTCGACTACATAAAAAACTTGAAAATATTAACTTTATTGTATCTAATGTTTGTTTCAAAAATATTTTTAAATTTTACAATAAATATGGGCATGAAAAACTAAAATGTTTCATCTCTATGTTAGTTTAGAAATTTCTTTTAAAAATCAATAGCTACAAACCTTTGAACTTTAAAAACTAAAAAGCAGTTCACAAAGGTTAATCTCCAGCAAGAGTAACAAACGACTATCACCCAGCAGTAAAACAAATGACGGCTCTTCAAAAGCGTTATCTGCAGGCATTATTCCACTTGCCGCTCCAGAAACATGTTTCAAAATGCGAACTTCAAAGCATATTTTGCGATAAGGCGTTATGTTTAAACTTTGCCCTTAACGTTGTCTACCCCAACTACTTGGTTCCCTTTGGAAAAGTACGCAAGAACTATAAATCAGGCGGCCATATCAAAGAGAATACTGACAACTAACTAAATTACTAGAAAAAAAATAGTTTAAAATTGTATTACAAGTGGAATAGTTACATGTGCGTAAAGAAATTTGTATTTGATACTAGCGGGCATATCAAAAGAGTATGCAAGTTTATTGATAATGGTTGATTAAGCGGATGTATAATTGCTAATATATATGACCATCTTCAGTGTAGGTACCATAAGTCCATAACCAAACGCAAATAAAGATTTCTATTTCTTTTTAAACTGGTATTACAAGTGGAATGGTTAAGTATGCGTAAAGAAATTTGTATTAGATACTAGCGGACCCGGCAGACGTCGTTTTGCCCGCTGTTTTTGCATATTTTCTTATCGTTCAAACCTTCCCTAAATTTCCACGAATATTTCCAGACTAATATTATTCAAATCGGTTCAGCCGTTCTCGAGTTTTAGCGAGACTAACAAACAGTATTCCATTTTTATACATTAGAGATAAGATATTATCTAATCTTCTTCTACTATAACATATTATGTTTCGACTACTTTGGAGATTTTAAAATAAATAATTATGTGTTTTAAACTGCGATTAAAGTATAAGGAAATAAAATAATAATTTTATTGTATTTTATGTTCACACATCTATTTATTTAAAAAAAATTGTGTACCGCACATTTTTATTCATAGAAACACGTCTTGGCAAGTTTTTATCTCACTGTGATATTTGTATATGTATTTTTCTCTGAATTAATCAGAATTACAAATGTTCCCTTTGAGAACTTACGTGAATTACGTAATACAAGACTTTGATACTAGAAATAAACATTATACAACAATGACACCAATTCTCTAGCCCCAAATTAAGCTACGAGGCTTGTGTTATGGGTACTAGACAACGGATAAACATACTTAAATATATTTTTTTGTAAATATATACATATTATATGTAGAAAAACACCCAGACCAGTACAAACACATATGTTCATGCACACTTATGCTTGTACTGTGCGGGGATCGAACCCGCGACCCTTGATTTTAGAAGTCCGACATGTAGACCACTGCACCAAACGGTCAGAAATCCATGTTCGTAAACATGTAAAGTCTAATCTCACTCATGAACGGCCCCATTGATGGTATTCCGATGGATCAGACATCTAATGGAACGAGAGTTCTAACAAAGGAACAATCCTTAGTATCCGATAAAGGACTGAAAGCAATGAAAGGCTAGATTGCCCTGTAGCCGAAAATCAATCCCGTAGAGACACCCAAATTCCTTTACGAACGAGAATTTCCTCTTCTCTTCATTCCACATACATTTTTGAAAGCCTTAAGATTCAAGTGCTTAAGGTGCTTGTAACGCAGTGGTGGCAACGCTTTTAGATACCAAAAGTTAAGCAACCTAAAGCGTGGTCATGTTTGGGATGAGTGACCATTCTGACCACATAAGTAACGTCTATTTACAAGCATCTCCGTGCTTCGGTAGGCACTTGAGCTGGTGGCCTCGGTTAAATCGATAGATGTTAGTCGTTAAGCCTAGTCAGAGGCCCTCGGGCGGCTTAAAAACGTCTGACAGTAAGGTCGGTCACTTACCTTACACACACCCCTCCACCAAACCGCACTGCGCGTGGTGGAGTATGGCTGATAACTAACTTAACTGAGGTGGGTCCTGTGCCCAGCAGTAGGACGGATATAGCTGACGACTTAAAATACCCTTCGTAACTAGCAAAATAATTCACAAAAACACATAAAATCTAATCTGAATAGGCGAAGAAAACAGATGGTAAGCTTCAACGGCTGAAAGGATCCAGGAAAATAATATTTCAAATACTAAAAATTGCACTGAAATCGGCAGATCCGTTTGGGAGCTCAATACACAGGTGCACTCACTGTTCCATCACTCTAAAACTTCGATGAGACGGCAATCCGACATGGCCGGAGAGAGATCAGGCGCAGGACCAACGGCTTAACGTGCTTTAGGAGGCACGGGGGTGTAACACCGCCAACTTCCCGACTCCGATATGTTTTTGAGAAATTCATGACAGAAAATCTCAGAAACAATTTTGGCTCGACCTAGAATTCGAACCCGACCTCTCGGATGTAAGGCAGAAACCTTGCCACTACACCAACGAGGCAGTCAATCTATAACAGTCGTGGAAACAACAGCCCCAGTCCTTAAAGCATCAAGCAACAAAATCCACTTACATTTCCTTATCCCTCGCTCGTTCAATGAAAATCTTTGTAAAAGCTTCTTTGTTGTCGTGTAACAACGAAATAAAATAGTATTTTCCTTGGTCATTTTCTCGAAATTACTTTTTTTGCTGCCACTTTAATATTACCTCGTTTCTCACGGCCGCCGCGGCTGACAACCGACAAATAACAGAATATACGAGGAAAGTGGATGAATGTTAAGACGCAGTTTAATCACATTTTGATTACCTAATTACAATACATGAATAATGAAATGAATGATAATAAAAGCGTGAGAAATGAGTCTTGTACTTTGGTATCAAAACGCAACGTAAGCAGTAGAAGTTGACTATTAACCAAGAGGTCGAGAATTCGATCCCGCACTGTACAAACATTTGTGAGCATGAACATGTCTGTTTGTACTGGTCTGGGTGTTACATGTATTTATTTAAGTTTATTTGTAATACCACTGTTAATTCTGATATCTGTAACACAAGTGCTTTAGTTACTTTCCACGGAATCAGATCAATGTATGTGATGTTGTTGTATAATTATATTTTGTCACCTTAGTGTGGCACCAATCTATACTAAGTTCAGGCGTTACCCTTTCACTACAGTGTGAATGCGGCCCAACGTCTTTCAAAGTGTGACTTTGAATTTAATTTCAGTCTTACTGTGACAAATAGTTTGCTGAGCATTATTCCAGATTTAGCAGCGGTTAAACTATGCTTAAATCTTTTTGTTGAATTAATGGACGAACATTTGAAAGTCATTGTGGCTTAAGTTTGTGTTAAGGTGCAAAATGTTGACAGAGAACTATTTTTTTTATATATTTTAAGACAAGTTCTACTCCTTAATAGATAATGCTACTTATGTTACAAAAAACGAGAGATACACATGACACTTTTTGTTTAATCATGAATATCGGATTACTTAAACTTTAATGAAGTTCAAATTAGAAAAAAAAAACACTAGTACTAGTTTTGATGTTTCTCATATTTGGTAATTTAGGAGGGAAAGTGATCAGATTCTTGGAAAAGTCATTTTTCCCATGGGAATGCGTTGTTTTCCCGCGGTCAAAAGTAACTCATGTCCTTTATGCAAATTGGTTCAGTAGTTTAGGCGTGATTGAAAAACAGACAGAGTTACTTTCGCATTTATAATATAGTCCTCCTGGCCGAGTTCGACCACGGCGGCCAATCTCAACAGAGATTAGCCAACCACGCAGGAGATATTATAGTGCACAAGTGTGAGCGCAATACACAGGTGCACTCACTGTTCCATCACTCAAAGTTCGGTGAGACGGCAATCCGACATGACCGGAGAGAGATCAGGCGCAGGACCAACGGCTTAACGTGCTTTCCGAGGCACGGGGGTGTAATACTGCCAACTTCCCGACTCCGAGCTGTTTTCGAGAAATGCATGACAGAAAATCTCAGAAACAATTTTGGCTCGACCTGGGATTCGAACCCAGGACCTCTCGTCTGTAAGGCAGAAACTTTGCCATTACACCAACGAGGAGTTCGAATTTATATTATTAGTATGGATATAATGACACTCTCACCCATCAGTTGCTCATCATCGGCAAATATTAACATATGACCGATTCAGAAGTATATAAGCTTGTCGAACAATTATTAATTTTGGAACTGTAGACTTCTTTCTACGGCGGGGTCGTACTCGGCCATGAGAAATCAGCCCGAGTCCAATCCGGCCAATACTACTACACGGCGACCCAGACCTTGGCAAAGCCTGTTGAAATTGGCTACCTACTGCTTTCCTTATACGTAGAACGCGATCTTATGCGTTTTACGCGTTATTCTTTTCTACTGCAAAAATATTTATAGTTTAATTAGTTGTTGAGAAAAAATCATAAAGCTGTAGACTTCTTAATGACTTTTCGTAACAATCTCCCATTACAATAGTTTTACTTTGCCAGTCCTATCTCTTTGCCTTTGCACATCGAATAGTTTTTATCAAGACATTATTTTTTCAAGACAAGGTGGAAAATTCTAGACCTCATTTCACTTTTCTAGGAAAACTAGTTACCGCTCTCTTCAAGGAGCCTTTTAAATTGTTAAAATTTAATTAAACTGCGAAATACAATTACGTTTCAGTTTTTTTCTTAACATTTAGCTATAGACATTTTTTAATAATTTATCTCAATTACTTCAAGATAATTAACATAATGTAGCATTGTAATTTTGATTAATTTTCTGAAAATGTAGGTATGTATCCTTCCAATTAACTACAAGAAAAAAACACCTTTGTACTGAGTAGGTGCTATTAATTAAAATATTAGCAACCTCCATACGAACAAACAAAAATATTGATTTTCTCGGAACTTGGTACTCTGAATTCTGTATCTATTACGTCTCCAATGAGACCTTTCCAGGGGCAACTGACTCGACACTTAATTCTTATGTAATCCAAGCATTACATCGCACACAGTAATCTTTGAAGTCATAAAAGTCATAAAGTCATTTATTCCATAAACAATAATAAAATCGTATTGGAAATCATAATCATGAATTTACCATATTATCATGTCATAATTATCATAAAGTCAATACAGGTTAAAAGAAGTTATTTGTACTTATATCTAATTACAATCTTTAAGGAAGTCATCCAGCGAATAGAAACGTTTTTTCAATAAGAACGCCTTGAGCTTATCTCGAAATGTCAAAGAATTATAGATAGTCTTTAGTTCAGTCGGCAATGCATTAAATAATTTTATGGCTTGGTATCTGACACTGTGACTGTAATCTTGGCTCAATATTTAATAATAAATAATAATAATAAATCTTTATTTCAGGTAAATTACACCTATATACTTATATTACACTTAAATAAAATTAATTGAATAAAATTTAAAGTCAGACGTTTAAATATTAATTTAGATACAATGTCATATTTTTTTTTATCTCGGCAAATTATCTTTTATCTTAAATCTCAGCAATATTATGAAAAGCCTCGCCTGACCCAAACAGTGATTTCGTTCATCAGCAAAAACTCTTTAACATTATTTTAAACGACACGTGTGGGTAACACCGACACTGACCCATGTTGGTCCCGAGTTGGTCTTCGTTTTGACAGTCAAACAGCGGACATGTTTGAGCAAACGAAATATGCAAAGAGGGTGCGGCCGGGAGATACGGGCCGGTAGTGCGGGGATCGGGTTCTTTTTAGTTAGACTGGTACAGAAGTATTTTTAGACTGGTTTACATAAATGACGCAAATCGAAATTTGATAACGCATCAATGATTTACCTACATATTTGTCATGCTTCTTTTTCTCCTTTTGTGTCGGCAAGACGGGCTTAATCTTACTTACCCAGAAAGCGGCTACCGTGGCAGCCCTCTGGTTACTGACAAGTAAGTCCTCACGCAAGCATATGGTCGGGGACAGTTAATGAGGTGGACTATGATTTGCAGGGGTTCTTCACATTCGCTGATGACGTCTGCGCTGCTTAACTACTTAAATGAGAAAAAACCATCAAAGCCACGTCGCTAGTACACAATAGTAGATTGTATCATGAGAAAGCAAAATAATATTTTTCCGGCGAGGGCGCTTCTTTGAATCCAGAGCGAAGTGAGGGATTCTAGAGTAGAATCCTGAGCGTAGCGAGGGATTCTAAAGTAGAATCCTGAACGAAGCGAGGGATTCAAAGTACGTCGCCCGAGCCAAAAATATATTTGCGTCCAAATGATACACTCTACTTTTCATCACCGTCTATGAGAATATAATTTATCAAAACCAAGAACTTGAATGTGAAAATTTATGAAAACGCGGGCCGTAGTTCGCGCGTTTTTTTTTTACTCAGTTGCCAGCGGCGGCGGCGGGGCGATGGTCGACGGACGTGCCGTCTAACCAGCCAGTCTCTTGCGTTCGGCGGGAAACTCTAAGATGTTCCAAATTCAATAAGTGCGAGCAAAAGAATTTTTGGTCGCACTTATTTCAATAAAGAGGACCAAAATCTCATTTCTGCCCGCTGGACAGTCTGTGGCAAAGAGTAGAGTAATAGTACCTATGTCGCTTAGAAGCATCACCTTTGGGCGCACTTAAAGGCGACCAAAATCGTCTTTTTCGAATAGATGGGATGAAAACATTATTTTCAATTGTAACTGAATGTCCCACCACTAGCCGCGCATCTAATTATGTCCCGGCACGAGGTCCACGCTCGCCCTACATTCGCTAATAAAAATGCGAAAAATGTTGCGAATTATCAATTATAATTAGCCGGCTACGTCCCCGGTTACGGTTTTTGTGGCGTTCGCAAATTGACATCTGATTTTTGCGGTATGCAAATTGCGTGTTTGTAATACCAATTTTTCCCATCCCTTTTTTTACTGGCGAGGAACGGTCGAGGGGAATTTAGAATTACTGAAAAGATCTGTTAATTTCACGTTATTCACTTTATTTTGTTGTGGTGATGTTACCATTCGCTTTCAATACAATCTTGTATTGATTTATCTTGTATACAATCCTGGTATTTGCATGTTACAAATAACTTTGTGGACAGAATCTGCCTGTTTTACTCATCTTTTGAAATATCTAATTATTATTTTTTTATTTGGTATTGGTTTGCTCTTGACACGAGACGACCCAACGAGGCAAAGACTGAGTCTACGATGGAGCGTTGTAATTGCAGGGAACAATGATGCAGGTAGTAAGTTCCACTCTTTTGCAGTGCGCATCAGGAATGTAGATGAGAAGCGCTTGGTTCGTATCAGTGGAACATCGACACGATACGGATGGTATCCCGCGGTACGTCTGGTGGTCCGATGGTAAAAGTGGGCCGACGGAATAAGCTGGTAGCTAATAAATTCACCGAAATCTTTAATCGAAGTGAACGTAGGTATTTTCAGTAACACCAGGAATAATATACTTAAAGAAGGACCGAATGTTTTCTGTAGTAATAAGACGTGTTCCTTCAGAGAAGGAGGGTAGAAGTGATCTCTTAAAAATTGGTTGTCTATAAAGTCGGTTTACTGACGATCGTTGAACGTGACAACGTCTTTGTCACGTTTATTTATTTAAAACTTTATTGCACAAGAAATGTACAAAGGGTGGACTTAATGCTAAAAGCATTTTCTACCAGTCAACCTCAAGGTCATGCAGAAAGAAGGCAATGGGTGCAGTGAAAATTATATAAGAAAGGAAGTGTTTAATAACGCAAAAATAAATTAACTTAATATATAGATATAATATCAATACATAAAAGTAAATATTAAATTATGTTATAATATACAAAAAATAAATATCAATTAATTAATATGGATAATATATACATCACTTTGCCTCTTTGTCGCTCGTTTCGCGCTCTCGCTTGCAATTCAAGCCTTAAATGAAACGCCTCAAAGCGAGGTAACGCTGCATGCGTCATGTTTTTTGGTGCGTGCAGCCAGCTCCATCGAATTATAAGACGTTATCACTTCAAAAAACGACCACCAATGGGTCAAAAAATTAAGAAACAATACACTTTTAGTCCTTCGTTTTTTTATAATAAGGGATTTCACATTCCTCAAACTACGATATCTTTTCCGACCCCAAATCGGCAGGACCTTTTTTTTAAGGAAACACCTCTACTCTGAAGGTACACGTCTTATTAACACTGTAGAGTATGTTTATGACATATGACTAGATACACTATATATTTAATTGATTACTTATTAATAAACCAGTATTGTACACGCATTTGAATCTATCATTTCATCTCCCAAGCACCCAACCTCACAACACTGCATAGTCAACAAAAAAAATACTCAAAATCAAGCTACTACTTTCATAAGCTACTGATAAGAATTTTACTGGCCAAACATTTGTCTAAGAGCTCAAGTATTATATTGGACCTAACCGACTGTATAATCATTATTTATAACATCATTTATAACATTGTTATACGTTGTTTCTCGGAGTGGTCACAAAACTCATTTCTCCGAGGTGGTCAAAAATTCCTTCCGTCCTACAAATATTTACCCTTGATTACGAGTGGCTTGAGTTTTTTTAAGCATACTCCTGTCGGAGGGTTAAGCGAAGCGACTTAGAAGCTTAAAAATTGTCGTGGTTGAATTGTTGACATAATTAAAACATTCAAAACTTAAATGATATTTTGGACGTTCAACGTAACGGC
The DNA here is from genome assembly GCA_963921415.1 of Pyrausta despicata. Lineage (NCBI taxonomy): Eukaryota > Metazoa > Arthropoda > Insecta > Lepidoptera > Crambidae > Pyrausta > Pyrausta despicata. Next base: position 1,042,632 of record OY992859.1, on the reverse strand, counting down.
ATATTTGTCTTCACCTGAATAAATGAATTTAATAAAATAATACTTTGATAAGAACTTTTTTTGAAAAAAAAAACTTATTCCGTTACCACAATATTGGCAAAAAGAAATTTGATTTAACAGTTATTTTTATTTATTTTTATTTGGATAACACCAAAACTAAGCCCAACGAGGCAAAGACTGAGTCTACGATGGAGCGAGAATAAAAACAAAAAAATATGTTGCTGTGTTTCCGTTTTTAATTCATTTACGTTACAAATATGCTGCTATCTTGATTTACGAGAGGCATATAATAAGTATTATTTCTCATCGAATTCAGCCCATAATTACATATGATCCCTGATAATTTATCTTTAACAATCTCATTAGTAACCTCCGTATACGTATTTGTTCTCGCAACCCCTTATCGTCACAAGCCAGATGTCGTCAACATTTGAAATGCGACACTTATTAATCTGAAATATCACAAGAACCCTGATTGCTGATCCCCTTATCTCTACCGCCTCGACTTAACACCTCCAGGATGCTATGATTTATTGTAAGTAAGACGATCCCCACCAAACAGAGGCTTATCTTTCCCTCCTTCAATTTATAAGAATTTGAACACCGTACCAATGGTTATTTTTGATTGAAATTAATAATAATAATAATAAATATACAACAACATTACATACATTGATCTGAATCCGTGGTAAGTAGCTTAAGCACTTGTGTTACAGATATCAGAATCAACAGTAGTATTACAAATAAACTTAAATAAATGTCACATAACACCCAGACCAGTACAAACAGACATGCTCATGCACACAAATGTTTGTACAGTGCGGAGATCGAACCCGCGACCTCTTGGTTAATAGTCAACTTCTTGGCCATTACACCAAAGTGGTTGACAAATTAATATGCGTTACGTTTTTCATACGCGTTAGGGTTAGCTTAAATATTTTGTAAATCATTATAAAAATTAGATTTGTCGTATGGAATAGGGGTTTTGTTTTTTAAATCAAGTTGGAAATCAGAAAACTTCGGATCAATGTTGTTCAATGAAGATCAGAATTTGTTTAAAATATTATCGTCTCAAATATTAGCTTTCAACTGTATAGATAATAGCAACGAGGCAAGCATACCGAACTTTTCAATATTAAACATACTACCGAGCTTACGAAATGTGATTTGAACTCGAACGAATTTTAAAGCTGCTTAGTAGGGTCCTAGAGTCGTATTCATAAATCAAAAATGCGTGTCGAATTTCAAAGTATTTGTTACCCTTCATCTTTCGCTTTTTTTGTCTGGGGTGCGCACTGAGGGTAGCTCTGGAATGTTAATCTTAAGATTATGTTTTTAATCACGTTTACATCTGATCGATTTGGAAAGCTTTTAATAAAAATTATGTGCTTAATCTACATCAGACCGTGAAATACCTTATTTATATGCGATTTCATGCATCACCTATTACTAGTTTAAGCTCATTTTTTAAGCTCTCATTACAATTTCTTCTCTTTCTTTCCCTCTCTCTATCTTATCAGCCTATGTACGTCCAATGGCTTAGCACAGGCCTCACCTCAACTGCTTTTGAGCTGGAGGGGTGTGTGTAAGGTAAGTGACAATCCTTACTGTCAGATGTTATTAAGCCACCTATTAGGAGTACGATGTCGACCAACGAAATAAAGGTTGGGTTGAAGGTTTTGCAAAATTGTGTTTTGTTTTTACGAGACAGCAACGTGACGCGCAGCTTGACGCATTTATGATTTTTTTTTTTTTTTAGAGTTCCGTACCTCAAAAGAAAAAAACGGAACCCTTATAAGATCACTTTGTTGTCCGTCCGTCTGTCAAGACCGTTTTTCTCAGGAACGCGTGGAGGTATCACACTGAAATTTCTATATAATACTTAGGTCTACGGTCCCTGGAAGCTGTAGAAAAATCAACCTTCTAAGCCAACGCAATCAAAAGATACAGCCATTTAGGCCGCACATTTTCGAAACTCGCACGGGAATCAAAACCTACAGGGCACTTCCCGTAAACTTAGTATCTTGAAATTTAGTACGAAGACACGTCTTATAGTACAGATATAGGAATAATTACGAAAACCGTAATTTGCATTTTTATAATATAAAAAAAAATTTTTTGAAAAATATTTTTGATAATTTTGAAAATTTCAAAATTACTACTCCTTATCTACAGGTTTGTACGGAACCCTCAACTCGCACTTGACCGGTTTTTTTTTAAATGGAATATAAATTATCTTTATTCAGTCTTAAATATACGATATAATTCGTGAACGTCATATTTCAAAGAGATATTAGGAACGTGTCTCCTTATTTTTAGGGCCCTACTAGCGCTTAGAAAATAACATGTCAAAATGCGTAGCGTAGCGAATGCTAGAAGTGTAATCAAGCCTTGAACCTATCTTAATTTATATCTACGAGATATCTCTAAATAAATTTTGCTAACCGCATGACCCAGGAGCATAACCTCGTAATCCGCATGAAGTATTCCGTTAACCATCAGCCACTAACGTTGTCATAGTTGATGCAATACTGCAAGTTCAGCATTCCACTCCAGCGTAGTTTAAGCTTCAATGGTGGTTGTATTGTGAGAACAGTGCTGCGCATTTGTTTTTATCGATATCAATATCGATCAAAACAAATGAATGATTTTGTATAATATTTATGAAATAGAGACGTTATGAAAGACAAAAAAAATTTGCTCTGCTGCTATTTTTTTTTATCCTACTGCTCAATTGTATAATGAGTGTGAAGTTCTTTCGGTAAGGCAACTGTACGTGTTTCAACTGATACTTCGTAAGCATTCATCGCTTCCCCTAGATACATCACTTTTGAAGCGTCGCATATGTCACAGAGTGTGTCAGGTTGTGCGTCATAGAACAGCCCTCGCAGGTAGACAATATTTTGTTCGTAGCTCTCATCTGTATAACAAATTAAATAAAGTTCTAAATCTCTATATCAGCCCAGTCGCGAAAGTAAAATACGTCCTCAAAAATGGTTACAAAAACTTACCTACCACGAAACAGAGGACCTCTTGAATACAGCATAATGTGCTATAGTAATGATCCAAATTAAAATTCAAACTTAAAAGCGCCCTTTGTTAATCTCAAACTATTACATACTAACCACCCAACAACGCACGTGCTTATTATCTTCCATCCTGTCTTACGCAAACACACATACACACACACACGCCTACACCCACACCCACACACATAACACACACAACACACACACACACACACACACACACCAGTGTAGTACTTACCTACCTAACTCTCCTTTTTGGATCACTTATAAATACGAGTATATCATATGGTATATGTTAGGCACCATTACCTACCTTTCTAATGTAACAGTATGGAAGAATTGGCGTCTGTCACACAGTTTATTTTTAGACTAGTATAGACGTCAATAATCCCTATCTTCTTCAGAGAATTTTTTGCTTAGACATATATTTTTATGTAGGTAATCTGTACTTGTTTTAAGAATCAATAAATTTATTATTATTATTATTATTATTTGCTGTTAATGACACATGAAATCAGTAGTTGCATAAGAAATTTAACAACCATTGATTTCTCGACATGATTGTATACGACATCAGATATGGTAGTATGTAAGTAAATTGATTGATGATGATGCAAAAACTTGATCACACATCTATTGAGGTTACAAAATAATAAAAAAACAGGTTTATGTCGCAGTAAGTAGCTAACTAAGTAGATAAGTGAATTATGTCATTAACTAAAACAGCGTTTTGTGTCTAATGTAATATCTGCCTGTAAGGGTCGCGGGTTCGATACCCACAAACAATGTGTGCATGAAAATGACTGTTTGTACCGGTCTGGGTGTTACATGTATTTATTGAATTTTATTTGGTAATACCACTGTTCATTCTGATATCTGTAACACAAGTGCTTAAGCTACTTACCGCGGAGTCAGATCAACGTGTTTGATGTTGTTGTATATTCATTTATTTTGTATTTATAAGTAACTAACTGCATGTGAATTATGTCAATGACAAAAACAGTTTAATCAGCGTTTAGTATCTAATGTAATATCTTAGCAGCAAAAGTTTGTAACGTTATCGACAATCGACTCAACATCGATATCTGTAAATTGCATCCACAAAGTCGCCTCCCTAAGCACCTGCGGAGATCTCGTCAAGTCTCCGGCTGACCTAGATCGGACCACCATCATCTAGTTACCTTCTTGTTAATAAAAGCCTATGAATAATAATTAAATTCACTCGATTTTGCTCCGTTTCATTCCGCTCGGTACGATTTAAGTGGCGGCCATTTTTATTAAAAGTCTATGCAATTTTTCCGAGTGGATTTTTGCAAGTATAATTTTGTACAGTCGATGTTTTTGCATTTTTGAAGGATGATTGTAATTGGTTTTGTGTTTTGATTGTATTAGCTGAGAGATTTGCAACCATAAAATTAAAAGACTTGTTATTTTTTTCTTCTATTTTTTCCCCGAGGGTTAATTTAAATAAAAAATCTGAAAACTGGGCACGGGCCTCACCTCAGCTATGAGATGGTACGAACCATACTCCACAGGCTTAATGCGGATTGGGGGAAAGGTTGCTTGTAAGGTCAGTGACCAATCTTACTATCAGATTTCATTCAGCCGCTCGAGTGATTGTCATTAATAAAAATACCTGAGCGAATTTATAGCAAGGATAATTATTTATTTGGTTGTACACCTAGACTTTCGAATAAAATCCCACGGTTTGCACTAACTTATTCATCAACACCTAAACCAAACTAGAAAGTGTTTTATGACGCGCTCTCCAGACTTGGCTGTCATTTGGCATGATTTGTTCTAGCAATAGAACAAGCCAACGTCACTTAGCTAAGTGGAACCAACTTAAGAGTTACAACTTTATGCACAAGTACTGCCCACACGATATTAGTGGTGTGCACCTATCGATTAGACTTAACTCATACTTTGGTCAAAAAAGACATGTTACTGGATGTGATTTATTTGAAACTAGAAGACTTCGCAGTTGTTTTTTATATTAATTTTCTTTTCGTATGAAATGTCCTAATAATTCAAGGATTATGACAAAAAAGGATTTAGCAAAATTAATTCAGCACTAAAGAAGAGATATCTACGCCAGCATAAATGGATACATGAACACATGGATACACATACCTACTATTTATTTACTAATTGAATCACAAAACTTCCACGCCTTAAGTAGCTAAGAGGTAAAAAATGGGAGTAAACCTAATTAAAATTTTTGGTAAAAATCTCATTTTATTTGAATTCCGAAATGTCTCATTTTTCTTAAAACCTTTCAATACGAAACTTCAATAGTTTCAAGAGATCCAAGAGATTGAAATAAATGATTTGATTTGAATAGTTTCGTATCTTCGCCAGCACTTTCGAATAATATTCTCAAACAACACTAAACGTTCATATATTTCTCTACTTGTGGGCGTTAAGTGCGATCCATGCGTTTGCGCACCACTAGACGCAGGGATGTCACGTGCGCAAATATTTTGCTTTATCAATTTGTGGACGGATGGGATTCGAGGATGAGTTGAGTGCTTGTGTTAATCTTTGAGATTATTGTAATATGAGTGACTGAGCAGTTTTAGGAAACTCCTTGGTGGTTCTTAGGGAGTTGAGAGATGAGCGCGACTTGTTAGTACCAAGTTTTGTTTTGATGGTGTTTTGTGAGTAAGCTAATAGTAAAATGATTATTTAGCTTAATTTTAATTAAATTCTTGGTTACTTTACAGCCTGGTTGTCTCGACTCGCGCCTTTCTTAGTGACTTTAGAAGCGGTGAGGGGTTGACACATGATCATCACCCAGTCGCGGCGACAGTGAGCTACATATGTGCGCTAACTCTCATCAAAGGAATCGTTATTAGCACAATTACACAACGTAGCTTTCACTCATTTGCATATCTACCCACAATTGCCCCGTCCAAAATAACCCTGCATTTCCCATTACACCGCAAAAAAGTCGAAGCGTCGTAAAACAATTCGAAAATTTAAAATCCAGCGAAGCTCCGACGTATCGTGTGTACGTAATGAATAGCTGTCAGGCGCGCGTGTGGGCGATCGGCCTAAGCCACAGCTCAGGTAACAACGAACAGCTCATTTTAACACTTTGTATAACTCCTTGGGAGTTAAGGTCGAAATCGAGAGTGTACTAGCTTATAAATAAAAGCCCAACGTAGCACACAACGGGTTTATTACGTCACGACAAAGTCGGTAACAGCAATACTGGATAGTTAGTTACACACTCTGCGAGTCTTCGCACCTGACCCCGTAGGGGTCTGGGGCGAAACCGTACGGGGCAATGGCCCCTTTCGGTGGGTTCTACCGCCGCCCGTGAAAACGGGCGGGTCGTTGGGTTGGCAGGAGCGAACTCAACTGCTGTGGTTGTGGCGCTGGCGAGCTTTGCAGCTACCAGCCAGCGTCATGGGTCGTGATGGGTTGGCAGGAGTGATCTCGACTGCCGTGGTAACGGCGCTAGCGAGCTTTGCAGCTACTAGCCAGCGTCGTTGATGGTGATGGGTTGGTGGTGTCATGTCCGGTGTTTCGTTGGGGGTAGTTCCGGCGGGTTTCTTCCAGGAGAGTGATGTCTGTCTCCTGCTCTTTAAGGACCGCCTTAGGGAGTTCTTGAGTTACTGAAACGCCAGTTACACACTAGAGCGAACCTCGGTCTTATAAGACAGCCGGTGAAAACATACTGTAACGCGAGTCAACCGGGAATAGCGCCATCTATTGGTACAATAGTAAACTATACTAACTTAAAATCTATCGGCTTATCAAAAGTGCGTTATACACACATTGTGTGCCATGGTGGTTACTGGTGACCCCCAAACAATATTATTTCTATTGTGTCTAGTCTCTCGGCAGTTAAAGGCTTCACCCCCGACGTTAACACCCATGTCTATGTGTATGTGTATATTATGTGTTTTTCGTGTTTCTGTGTTTTTTGTGCGTTTGTCTGTGGTATCCTAGCTCCCAAACGGATTCGGACGGACGAATTTGAAAGATAAATAAAATTTATAATGATGGTTTTTAGCTTTCACAGGTGTAAATCTGTCCACCCGTTGATGCACACAAGCTGCTTTTTTGTGAAATATTTCGTATGTTTCTCTCTTTAATTTAACGGCTGCTTAATTCTGATGCTTGCCATGTTGTGTACATGGTAAAATTACAAACAAGATTAACAAAAAAAGATGTCCAATGTAAGATTTTAAATTTACAATATATAGGTAGGTATAAGTAATGCATGTTGCACGCATGTAATAGTTTACACAGGTTATTAGCTAATGGCTATTGTTGTCTGTTCAGATTCCTGGCAACAGCTCGCTCTACTAGTATGTTGCTGACCAACAAAGGCTATCAAAGCTCTTGTTGAAAAAACTTAAAAACGAAATCGTTCAAAAAGTATTTGAGTAAATAAGTCAAATAACAAAAGTGCATTGTCATCTTACCTGTCGGTTCTCCCTTGTCTACGCTCTAAGGCCGAATGCAAACATTTACCCGTTGAGTAATTGTTTAAAATTGAGCCTAACTGTGTGGCCCCCGTCGGTCCGGGCCGTCGTGATGCGTGAGCGCAGGCAAATTAAACTGTCCGGTAAATAGCATTGTGAGCTTAACGCTGTACTTACTTTTTTAGACGTTTTCTGAGATTATCTGCAATGAAAAAGTTTGTAGGTTTTATCTATGAAGTGAGTAAGCAGTAATTTTATAGTGCATGCTTTTGTTAGGGTGCGTGGAATTTTATTTGCATCACATCTTATGCAAGGATTGTTAAGATTGATCAATGTTGCTAACCAACCCGTACCTGTAACAGATGAAAAGGGGAGTTTTGACCCCTGTCTGTTTGCGTGTTTTTGTGTGTATTTATTTATCTGTGGCATTGTAGCTCCCGATCGGATGGACCAATTTCAGAGTATTTTTTTTTTATTTGAAAAATAATTTTATCACGATTGTTCTCAGCTATGGTTAGTCAAAAGCCATTGAAGATCACCATCAAGTTTCCTGGCTCAATCGGAAGTTTTTTAGTAGGGAGATTAATATATTATCTTTTTTTTTTCATTATAATTTAGTTGTGAGACGGTTAACACCACTGAGTAGTGTTTAGTTCGTTTTTGAAAAAGTATAAAATATACCTACCTTAACTACCAAACTTGCGCATAAAAATTATTATTTTTCGACCGAGAATGTTGATATTGACTTCCTGCGTATTTCACAAATCCAGATCCTCTCTATATTATCATCATTAAGTAAGTTGGTGCTTCTTAGTAAATAAATCATGATGTTTGTTATTAAATTATCATTTGTACAAATAGCACACGACAAGTTTACCCTTGTTTCAGTGAGAAACAAATGTTTATGTAGGACGCGGGACCCGCATCTTCGTGTTGTTAATTTTAAATGTTCATGTTGGCCAAAGGAAACACTTTTGGGTGGCCTTTCTTACATACTGTTTGTTTCAAATTTTTGTATGGATTTTACTCTCTGTCATAAGTAGAGTACTGTCAGAAAAAAATGCAATTCTTTTTAACGTTTAAGGTCGTGTTGGGTATCAAATGAAAGGGCCTAATTAGCACAATTCACAAATATATACATTGTTACGATAAATATGTCCACAAAGTTATTAAAAGAAAAACCCGACTACTGAAAAGTATGAAACAAGATCTATATTGATGTTTAGATGACAGCCGTGGTCGTATGCCAATTCCGTTAAAACAAACTTTAGCACTAATGTCAAAAGGGAAAGTAGCATACGACCACGGTTATCATCTGAACATCAATATGAATCTTTTTAGGGTTTTCGTTTTGGAAATATATTTTTTTCAGCATAGGTAATAAAAGGCATATAGCATTATTTGAAGCTCAGTAAAATCTTTTGTACACAAGGTAAAAAAAAGCCAAAAGGCGTATTCCGCTAGCCATTTTTAACATGCATAAGTCACAAAAATAATATATGAAAACGGTTCAAACGGTTTTAAAATAAACAATTAGAACCTAGTCATTATCACTTAAAAGCCATTCAAACTCCCACCGATTGATCATTAATACCGGTTAATAGTGGCGCGTATTCTGGAAATCCCGAAGTTGGCTCCCCAATTTATCAACAGCCCGTAGTTTATGGCTCGGTGGTTAATCCCGGTCCCCGGTCAGGGCATGATAGGAATCAGCTGAACGGGATGCGGACACAGTACAGGCTAATGCAGTATCTAATATAATAAACTAGCTAATCCTATTAAATAATGACATCCCACGAGTGACTCTTAGGACATTTAAACAACTTACCATAGAATTGCTCGATCAATTTTGCTTTATTAAGCTTTTGAGGAAATACCTTATACGAGAGCTGATCAAATATTGTATACATACATATAAGTGTGTTTTTAAATAAATAACATTTTCATTTTCATTTTAATCTACATTGCATGCGTAACATTATTACCGGGAATTTCAAAATATTTAATACTAAATTTAATGACTTAGATATACACAACTTAAAACTAAGCAAATTCAAGAGTGAGATTGTTTCAATTCTGAACTCATTAACTTAACTTCTCTTATGCATTCTTAATACCATTTACACATTTTGTATTGTTTGCTCTTAACATCGTTAATTTTATAATATTAATATGTGGACAATGTTGTTGGTCCTACAATAAAATTACATTCTGTTACTTACCGTATTAATAATAAAACATTGTAAGACTGTTTTTTGTCCTAAATAAATAGAAAAAAAAAATATCTAAAGGGTGGCGACCACGATACGACAATTGACTTTCTGTCTGTTACGCTTTCACGTCTTAACTAGTGACAAGATTTAAATGAAATTTGGTACACATACGTGGTCGTCAACATTCTGTTAGAATGTAACATGATTGTTAGAATGGCAGCATTAACCTTGTTTTTCATTGTATAAATGTAAAAATCAGTTCTATTTTTCAGTATAAAAATATATAATAAACTGATCTGAACTCGTCCCATGTAGGGGTTGTTTTTAAACACATGATGTTTTTTAAACACGACTTTTATGATAACACAGTGGCACAGATTGAACAATATGCTTTACAGATTGAGCTATACAGATTGAGCAATATCAATTTTAGTAAAATTTGAATTCTTTTAGGGGGACTTGCGTTTACAACAGCCATGCCGAGACTTACTGCACTTGCGTTTATGCTTTTAAAAGTAAAAAATAAACATACTTCTTTAAAGTTCTTTTACTGTGGCGCGGTCGTGTCCAATACACTAATTTAGTGCAGTATTAGGGCGACGGTATTTTGCCATTAATTAATATATTGCTGACTTCATTATCAAATGAAATGATGATTTATTTATCATCTGTACTCATTAATACAGGGTTCATTTATATTTTATGAGTGTGATAAATCTTTGCAATTGTAAATGTAGTGTTTTCTAACAGTTAGGTATAGAATATAAAAACGCACGCAATAAAAACGTAATCTCTCGTCTTACATTATGGTATGTCTAATTTATGAAAAGCGTAATTCCTTACTCAGACATTCTTAGTCTGAAAATCACACTTAATATTTTAAAATATTGTAATAAATATACAACAATATCACTTACATTGATCTGACTCCGTAATAAGTAGCTTAAGCACTCGTGTTACAGATACCAGAATCAACAGTTGTACTCGTATAACAAATAAACTTAAATTAATACATATAACACCCATACCAGTGCAAACAGACATGTTCATGCACACAATTAATGTTTGTACAGTGCGGGGAACGTTCTCACGACCTCTTGGTTAATATTCAACTTCTTGACCATCACCTACACCAAAGTGGTCGTCAAAATTATAAATGCGAAAGTTTCTTTGTTTGGATGTTTGTCCGTCAATCACGCTGAAAATTTTAAACGGATTTTAATGAAATTTGGTATTCAGACAGAGTATGAGCTGACGTGGGTTAGAGGATACTTTTTATCCCGATTGAATGCTCCCTTAGGATAAAAAAGGAAGGAGGTAAAATCCAACTTTTCCGCGGACGAAGTCGCGGGTGGGCTGCTAGTCAAAACATATTTTTAATATCACTACTCATACTCATCAGCCTATATAAGTCCCACTGCTGGGCACAGGCCTCACCTCAACTATGGTGCGAGCCATACTCCACCAGGCGGGCTCAGTGCAATTATAATAATATCACTAATGCTCGAAAGTAATTTCACAAACTCCAACAAATATTTTCCAGCAGAAGTTCACCTCCGCAGTGCAGACATCGCACTTGTTTACCGATGTCCCAATGAAAACAATCCCCGTCGGCTGTGATCGGGACACAATGGCGCTTTGTCCCTGTTTACGGGTCGAATCGGGTGGGACGAAAAGTTATCGACGGGATGAAAGTATAGCGAGTATCTACTTCGTAACGTTTCATTTATATTTTTACCCTCCGAAAAAGAGAGGTGTTGAAAAATTAACCCCTATGTCTGTTTATGTGTGTATATTAATAAATAAATTAAAAATAATGAAAATCTTTATTTACGTAATCAAATACAACCTTAAAAATCGGTTGTCTGGAAAGTCGGTTTACTGACGACAGTTAACGTGACAACGTCTGTGTCACGTTTGTCTTTGTCGCTCCCTCCGCGCTCTCGCTTGCACTTCAAGCCTTGAATGGAACGCCTCGGAGCGAGGTAACGCCGCATGCGTCATGTTTTTTGGTGCGTGCAGCCGGGTCCATCGAATTATAAGACGTTGTCACGCCAAATACAAAGATGATGTAGTCACCTATTAGGCATTACAGAATGCCTGTATCAGGAGGCCACGCTCTTCCATAACGGTAGAAATAACGTAGCTAAATTACGTGATAATTTAATCACGGTGGCTCTTAACTTTGGTTAAAATCCGTCCAGCCGTTGAAGTTCACCAGATGTTCTCTTGACTCATGTCGGGGTTTTTTAAGTTCAAAATTTTCGAGTTTTGAGTCGCGAATAATTCTTGACATACTGTTTGCTCGCACGATCAAGGCAGCATGAGTAACAGGGATAGATGTATTTAAAACTGCTTAGGGACATCGGCTTAAAGAGGAGGATCACAGCAACGGCTTGCCTTATTAGGAAAGAACAACGATTTGTGTGCGTGATCGTTAAATAATGCAAGAGATCCGTACAATTAATTAGTTTTTGTGTCAAAAAGAAAATTGTGTTCAAGTATGTTGACGCAATAATTTATTGATAGATAATGGTAAATTTATTCTTCCTAACGTCTGACTATAGCTAGAATTACTTCTACTTAACATTTAGAGGGCAAATAATGAAATTTTTTATTATTATTCTATTCTTAAATTGTAAGCAAAGAAGGAGCTTATCTTCTCTGGCATCCAGTCCAATGAAATAGTTATGAAGATAAAGCTACCCAGTTTCACAAGCCTTTCTTTAACTATGAAATAGGATGTTAGGGATGAACGTTTAAAAAAAGTTAAATTAGTGTCCCTTAAATGCATGATACCTATTCTTATCTCCGTGGCTTTTGGAGATAATTTTTTTTAGATATATTTTTCCAAATTAAAGACAACTTCGTACGCGTTCAAGTTCAAAAAATTTTTTGAGTTTTGACCCAGTCTACTCGCCCAGATTTATAAACAGTACTTCATACGGTATCATATTTTTGGCCCTAGCCCCGCGACACAGGCTGGTCTACCCTAACACAAATAATATAAAGGGATTCTATTGTATTATAATAATGTCAATACACTTTCAAGCAAAAAAAGACAAGTGAAACCTACGCGACGCCTTGGAAAGAATTAAGTACTTCAGAATAGGAATAACAATAGAAAAAAAAAACAATACCGAAATTAATAAATAAATAATACCTACACTAGCAACTTAAAAACTCACTCATGTTTGCTAATACAAAAAGCTGAAAAAGAGTATTATTTTGACACCAACAAAACACTCGACGCGATTCCAGGTGCATCTTCTGTGTCACGTTGTGAGTTGTATTGTAAGTCTTGCGACTTCCAGCTCTAGTTTTTCCAGGTGGCTACAGTTGGATGTATTTAGATTCTAGCACTGGCGTCGTTTAGTGGAAATTTATAGCAAAATAATCCTCTTTTTCAGCTTTAGTCATGGATTTTCGCGAAGTAACGCCTGATTTCATCAACTATAATAGAAGAAAACTAGGACGGTGTTGTAATGAAACAGCTTTCTTACAAACAAACAGTGACCTACAATAGTGCATTGTTCATGCACCGCGGGACGCATCGGCATGGGACGTCCCATTGGTTTTCTCTATTGAAACGAGAAAAACTGGGTCAATTAGAATTTTCCATGTTATGAAAGAGCCGGATATTGTTGGACTGCTGCATTGTAGTAGTTATTTGACGTCTGCTGACTGTCTCGTTGGTGTAGTGGAAAAGTTTCTGCCTTACATCCGAGGATTCGAATCCCAGGTCGAGCCAAAATTGTTTCTGAGATTTTCTGTCATGAATTTCTCAAAAACAGCTCGGAGTCGGGAAGTTTGTGGTGTTACAACCCCGTGCCTCGGAAAGCACGTTAAGCCGTTGGTCCTGCGCCTGATCTCTCTCCGGTCATGTCGGATTGCCGTCTCACCGAACTTTGAGAGAGATGGAACAGTGAGTACACTGTGTATTGCGCTCACACTTGTGCACTATAATATCTCCTGCGTAGTTGGCTGCTCTCTGTTGAGATTGGCCGCCGTGGTCGAAATCGGCCTGGAGGACTATTATTCTACTATTACTATTCGACGTCTGCTGATCGTATTTACATCTGTAATCTAGAACACTGTTACTATTCATTGCTTCGTTAAGTGTTAGACAATATAGTGGGTACCTGCAGTATTTACTTAATTAAGGCATGTGATGAGCTCTTGGCGTGTGGCCTAAAGATTGACCGGCAGAAACCTCCTTCAGCATTTAGTCCGCCTGTTGTGCAACTTTTTAATACTGAAATATTTTTAAATAGAAAGATGAAAATTACAAAGTCTCAAGAAATCTTTTTTGTTATAAGTCTGTTCATGGTGTTAATTTTTAAAAACCGGTCAAGTGCGTGTTGGGTCACGCGCATTGTAGCGTTCCGTAGTTGCAAGTGCACACTTTCAGTTCACACTCACAAAATTATAATTTATTTATATTAAAATAAATATCACCCGTTAACTAATTTTCAATCAAATTTGTATGACATTTTATGTTTCGTGTACAGGTAATAAGTTGGTCGCTATAACTTATTAGTTTTTATTTATGACTCAGCTCAGATAGTTTTCCTATTAACTTCGTTATTATAGACTATTGCTATAAGTTTTTTCATGAATCCACTTATAGTCGTTGAGCAGATAGAGGGGTACACTTACCCCTAACGAGATAACGTTCTTTAAATTAAATATTTCAAAAATGAATTCATAAATCGAGAAATGGTGTTAGCAACCTCATAATGACCTATTAATTTTGCTATGTTTGCTGAAGCGCGCGTGGATTGCTTCTACACAATCATGCGCAAGAGGTGCACATCCCTGGGGCGCAGGGTGCGGGCCAGCCCAAACACTCTCCTGAGAGTATTTGCCGAGCGCTTTGACTGTCAGTACGTGTATCACCTTAGCATGGTGCATGTACTGGCTAATACTAAAATATTATTTTAAATACTATTTATATTATTCTTATTAATTATTTGTTCTGGTAAATTCTATGTAATTCTAATCTAATTCTAATTTCATTTTTATTAATTGTATGTGGTCCTTAGAAGACTGAATAAATAAATAAATTATTATTTTACATGACCTATTCAACGACACCCAACACGACGAGTTAGTAAAGAAAAAAGTATTACCCCCCACTTTACTTCTATAATTAACACCTATTTATAAACAAACGCATACAAAATTACAGCTTTCTACCACAAGTATCTGTAAAGTTAAGCCGCGAACATACGGACGGAAGGATGGATGTACAGACATTTTTAAACTATAAGGGTTCCTTGTTAAAAACAGAACCCAAAAAACTAGTGTCTACGAGACAGCTTTATTTGGAGAAAATATACTGGCTCCTAACCAGAACATGACAGTCCGTGACATCTAGTTAGAACAAAGAGGTTGTTTTGGCAAACGATATAATAAGAACATCAAGATATCGATGCCTTTGTGTTTGAACGAAAACTAACAACAATACGGCTTGCTCACAAGATATGTGCGACAGAAATAGATTTTGCTGAAACGGGATTTTACCCTATCTGTTGTGAGGGATCGTTAAACAAGCGATTAATATAGTCATAAAGGTTTATGATACCGTATCACCGGATTAGGTACAAAATATTTTTTGGCGGGCATAAGTATAACTTTTTCAGCATAAAATGCTTGGGTAAGAGTTTTCAATGATGATTAAAATGTAAAATATTTTTGTAACTAAATTTAATGCATTATGCCAAGTTTGTTTATTATTATTCATTTATTAAATCCTTGACCGTTATTTGAAGCTTATTTGTTTGAGATAGGCTCTATCTGTTTTCCGCTTCCGCTACGTCACTTCCTAACTCTTTGTCTATCTGTCACCCCCCACTTCCGGTTCCACCAGGCAGGCCCAAGAGCAAGAGCTCTGAGGCCGACTTGCTTCATTGGCGTCCTGTTTTCCGCAGAGTACAGACGTATCAAACCGCTGAAACGTGAGTATAACTCCAAATAAAATCTGAACTAGGAACGTTAACGATTTTTTTTTTCGTTCGTTGAGATTTAAAAGTACCTTCCTAACTATTTTTAAAGAAATGCGTGTTATATTTCGCATTTACTTGTAACACATTTCAATTAACGTAACTACCCGTTAATTTTCGTTTTCTAAAGCAGTGAATTTCATGTGCTGAGTGTTGATTTTATTATCTGGTAAAATCGAAGGAAATTATATTCGTTATTCTAACAAAGTCGATAAGCAGTGAATTAAGTGTGCTGAATAATTTGTGAAATCAAACACACTAGGAGCTTAGTAATGCGTGATTGCTGAACGTATTGTTTTATTTTAAAGTGAGTGGTGATTTTTTCCGATAGTGTTTTAATTTTTCTACCCCGATTTGGTTTTTTTTTTTTTGTAAGAATTGCTTACGTTATTGTTGGTGATTTGCTTTGGAGGTTGTGGCTATAAACCTTTACTAAAATATTTCTCTTTTTAGGATGGATGATTTGAATAACGTAAATTGTTCTGAAAGTCGACGAAAGGACAATGCAAATCAATCGAAAGTGTGTGCTGATATTCGCGGCGCTAGCGAAATACCAGGGCCATCTGATCGCCGCCCCTCAAGAGTTCCATCAAAAACTGTGAGTAATTCTAATCGTGGTCGTGCCAGTAGCACTACTAGCACTTCGTCTAGTACTAGTAGTAGCTCATCCAATAGTAGCAATTCTTCAAGGAGCTCCTTGAATGCAAAACCTCGTAAGAAGCGAAGGTCGCGTAGGCACCATCGCCGTTACAAAAAAAGGGAGGGGCATCGCAAAAACAAGGATGGTTACCAACTTAAAATGTTATCACGAGAAGTAAGTGAGCTGCGTAAACAATTAGCAGATACTGAACGACACAATCGGTTTTCTAGTTACGATGCTTTCCATCATGATGGTCAATGTAGCACCGCTCGCGCTGTGGACCATGACGGCTCCGACCTTTCCCACTCTGCTCACTTCGACCGTGAGTCTGATATTCTTGTAGACGATAAGGTGAGTGGCATTTTATATGACGGCGTCGAAGAACCAACACGTGAACCTGACCAGTCACAGCTACAGTTTAGTTTTGACTTTGAGACTAAGTTAAAGGAGCCTGCGGTCCCCAAAACTCCAGAAATATTTTTGAAAATTTTACAAGACGTGCAACATTTTGATAAAAAAGAATGGTGTGAAGTTCGGTATTCCGAAGTTCAAAAACTTTATAACCACACCCCTGGATTCATAGACTTGGAAGCCAATGACGAAATCCGGTCATATGATCAACTGCGACACCTGGCCTATGCCGACAAGGCATATTCCGCTCTCACCTTTTGCATTCTTAAGCAGAAGCAAGCATTGCAGACAGGTTTTAACGACTTGCTCACGTGGGCTCGTAGTGCAGACAATCTCACAGTCGAAAGCTTACACGACAAAATTAATGATATATTTTCTAAAGGTGATGTTTCGAAAACATCTTCAGACTTATTACAGTTGGTTTGTGGTCATAGAGCAGAGGTGATCCAGATGCGCAGAGACGGCATAACTAATTGCGTACGTGACCCCTTGATCAAATCGACTCTGCGAAAAATTCCGCCATCTGATCAAAATCTGTTTAATGCCGAAGCCTTCACGGCTGCCCTTGAGAAAATAGGTGGAGTTAAAAAAGCCTTCATGCCTTTGACCAAGCAGTCATTAAGTGGTCCAGGTTCGCAACCAGGTACCAGAAAAGCTACTGCTCGCCACCCCCCGCAGGGGTCGGCTTATCATTGTACACCCTCGCAGGGTAACAGCCATGGATACAGTGCGCCCGCGCCTCATCCACATTACACGCACAATCAAGCCTCGCAGGCTTACTGCCATAACCGTCCCTCGCAGGGTCACAATAGCACTAATGTGGAACGGCGCCCGGCAAATATTGGAAGAGGGTCATTTCACCCACGAGGAGGTACCCGACAAGCAAATAGATACCAAGGTCAAAATAAGGTCAACCGGAAACGTTCAGGGCCTCAGGCTGAGCATAACTCCAGTGGCAAAAAGCGAAAATACTGACTTCCAAAGTTTCCGAGCTGGCCGTCTAATACACTATCACAAGAGATGGAAAAAAGAAGGAGCACCCAACTTTCTGGTACGCATAATAAAAGGGTATCGCATACCCTTTATGGAGAAACCACCCTTAATATTACCGGATCTGAGGAACGCAACATTTCAAACACCAGAATCCGAGATGATGTCCACAATCATTGCACATATGAAGGACCAAGGTGTATTAGAGGTAGTTCAGTGCTCCCCCAGTTTTCTGTCGACAATGTTTTTAGTGCCCAAAGGCGACGGCACGGCTCGCCTCATATTCAATCTCAAAGCATTGAACGAGTATGTGTACACAGAGCGATTTCATCTAATAAATGTGTCTCGGGTCCCGGAGTTCCTTCAGCCCAACGACTGGCTCTGCAAGATCGACCTTTCTCAGGCGTATTTTCACCTGCCAATAGCGCACAGTCACAGACGCTTTCTACGCCTGTTATACAAAGGAGAGCTAATGCAAATGACTTGCCTCCCTTTTGGGCTAAGCACTGCACCCAAAGCGTTCGCTTCTTTAACGAATTGGGTTGCGAGAACCTTGAGGGAACAAGGGTTGCGAATACTAGTCTACCTGGACGATTTCCTGGTTGCCCACCAAGACAGAAGGACTCTACAGCTTCATGTTCAAATGTTACTGGATCGTTTAAACTACCTAGGTTGGCAAATCAATGCCGAGAAGTCCATAACTGTTCCCCAAAAAAGCCTTGTCTTTTTAGGGATCCTTTGGAACCCCTGGCTCAACGAGAAGAGTCTACCTTTAGACAAAATAACAAAACTTTGCCACAAGGTGTCGGACATGATCAATGCGAACTGGGCATGTCTAAAGGACTTACAGTGCCTAGTGGGGCTGTTGAATTTTGCGGCATTTGTAGTCCCAACAGGCAGGCTACACTTTCGAGCGCTACTAGAATTTCTCAATTCTCTGATGAAAGAGCCGGACAAGAAGAGATTCCGCCTACCGAAAACAGCCCAAAGGGAACTAGAATGGTGGCTTCCCAATTGTCACCGTTCCTCGGCGGTTCATCGACCACCACCGACACGTTTCGTTACGACAGATGCCTCGGACATAGCATGGGGGGCTCAAATCGACGGTTATCCGATCTCAGGCCTGTGGACCGAGGAAGAGAAAACCCTGCATTGCAACATGAAGGAAATGCTGGCTATTCTCAAAGTCTTAGAGATCCACGGTCACCAATTATGCCATTCAACGACTTTATTCCAGTGCGACAATCGAACGGTGGTGGCCTACCTGAGGAACGAAGGAGGGACCAAGTCTATTGGCCTGATGGATCTGACGAACAAAATTTTTCTCTTGCTAGACAGATACCAGATCGATCTAATAGCATGTCACATACCAGGCATTTACAATGGTCACGCCGACCATCTCTCCAGACATCGCTCACCACCAGAATGGCATCTACTGCCACAGAGCACGGATGTAATTTTTCAGAAATTTGGGATCCCAATGGTAGATCTCTTTGCATCCCAACGAGCTCATGTAGTAGCGAATTACGTTTCATTAGACCTCAAAGACGATCAAGCTTTGTACCACGACGCGTTCTCACAAACGTGGAATTATCAGCTGGCGTGGATATTTCCCCCGCCTTACCTGATCCCCAAGGTACTGTCACATCTGAATTCAGCAACAGGGACGTACCTACTAGTAGTACCTCGCTGGGAGCGGGTATTTTGGAGGGCCGACGTCAAATCTCGAGCACTGACAGCTCCATTTACCATCTTCAATCTCAAGCAGAACCTAGTAGATACAGCAACCGGTCAGCCTCCTCACAAAGTACAAGAAATGACTCTAGAAGTTTGGAAATGTGGGGGTGGTCAAGGGATCTGTCAGAATGGAATGAAACCCAATTGGGTCTATTAAAGTCTTCCTGGCGATTGTCTACGACTAGAACATATGAGGCGGCATGGAAACGGTGGCTACAATGGTGTAAACAGCAAAAGGTAGACCCATTTCAACCCTCTGGATCTACCCTAGCGAGATTTCTGGCAGATTTATATCTTGTACACAAGTTAGCCTACAATACAATCTTGGTGCATAAGTCTGTAGTCGCCACACTTTGTAGTCCAGATAATGCAGGGCAGCTAAGTTCACATACCTTGGTGAAGCATGTTTTAAAGTCTATCTCCATAAAGAAACCGACAGTTAGAAAGCCACCGATATGGGATATAGACATTTTAGCTTCGTTTATGAAGACAAGCCTTGTAAATGAGAACAACGTCTTTGCTGTTTGTAGGCATACTTCTGCACTTTTGCTTTTATGCTCAGGGAGACGAGTGCATGATTTGACCTTGCTGGCAGTGGACTCAGAGCATTTAGTGGATTGCAACAACAGTCTGATTTTATGGCCAAGATTTGGATCCAAGACTGACAGTGGTGATCATAGGCAGTCAGGTTGGCGGTTGTTGTCTAATCCAGAAAACAAGAACCTTGACCCTGTATATTGGGTCAAGCAAACTATCAGACTGCTCAATGATAGGCGCAAACTTGCTAAATCTACTAACCTTTTTACGAATATAAGAGGTCAGGCTAAGGATGCATCACGGACATTGATCGCAGGGTGGATTAAAACTCTCCTTACAGAAGCTGGTATAACTTCTACTCCTGGCAGCTTACGGTCAGCCGTAGCTTCTAAAAATTGGGCTAACAAACTTCCATTGGACGATATTCTATCTCGTGGAAACTGGCGATCAGCGAATACTTTTGCTAACTTTTACAGACGAGAGATTGCTCCAGCCCCTGAGGGTAGCAATAATAACAATATAACGGAATTATTCAATCCTGTTGATTAAAATTATGTTGTTAAATTTTAATGACAAACCAGAAGCAGTGTAGGTAACTACGAATAATTATATGATTGTCTATCTGTTTAATTGAAATTGAGGGATACATAGGATAAACCTCTGTTATTTTCATCATTACTTACCATAACTATTGTACTTAAAATATGGTTGAATAAAACTAAGTTACTGCCTTATAACATAGTTGTATTATTTTTCTGAAAACTGTAACGCAGTCTTCTAATATTATTAATTTTATTTTTCTTCAATATAGTACTCTTCAATTCTCCTCACATTGGCGTCCGTTCACCCACCAGGCGATAACAAACACGTCTCAAACAAATAAGCTTCAAATAACGGTCAAGGATTTAATAGCAGCATTTTACCTGAAATAAAATGCTTATTAAATACTTACCTTATTTGAAGCTTAAATTTAATTCCTGCCTGGTGTTTTTCGACTCAATGAAGCAAGTCGGCCTCAGAGCTCTTGCTCTTGGGCCTGCCTGGTGGAACCGGAAGTGGGGGGTGACAGATAGACAAAGAGTTAGGAAGTGACGTAGCGGAAGCGGAAAACAGATAGAGCCTATCTCAAACAAATAAGCTTCAAATAAGGTAAGTATTTAATAAGCATTTTATTTCAGGTAAAATGCTGCTATTTATCTGATTTTTACCTAAAAAGACACAAAGTCAAGTGTTGTTTGTCGCGGTGACTGTACTAACATTTAAAAAAATGAAAATGTGAGGGTGGATCTGGAAACTGCGGCCGCACCGAGCAGACGACGCCGCAAGCCACCAGTCAGCTCGTGACCACGGCTGTGTGCAATCCAGCAGTGAGTACCTAATACTCATTAAAATAAATCGCGTTTAGACAAAGTCAGTGTAAATTACACCAAAAAAATTAAAGACAGTAACTAATAGAATTTTAATATTCTAGCTACATGAGGTAATCAGGGCAAACACCAATGAGTTTTTCTGGACGGTAACTTATTATTCCTAAATAAAAAAACGTAGACTTTCAAGTAGATTAATCGCCAAAATTCTTCAGCAAGTAAAATTCTTCCCCTATCTCCTTTCCCTCATTATTCAATAAACCAAAAGTACTGAAGGCCTACAACGAAATGCGTAATACGTAAATGCGATAATCGTTTTTTCATTTTGCTTACTAACAAGTCAGATCCGATTCGGACCGAAGTGCGTTTTTTTAAGGTTTTGTAGATGTAATGAAAACCGGCCAAGTGCGAGTTGTACTCACCCATGGAGGGTTCCGTAGCAGCAAGTAACACGATGTACAAGTTTTTGTTTTTATGACATTAATAAAATTACTTACTAGATCTTGTTTAAATAAATTTTCAGTGGAAGTTTAGATGGTATTGGAAGTATGGAAGTGTTTCTCGCGTACACTATTCAGTTTAGAAAAATATGATATTAGAAACCTAAATATCATTTTTAAGGCATATTCATAGCCACGTATGGATTTGATGAAAAAAATAATTGTGTTTAAGGTTCAAGTACGGGGAGCCCTAAAATTTTTATTTTTTTCCTATTTTTGTGTCAACTTTTAATGCGGTTCACAGAACACATCTATTTGCCAAGTTTCAACGGTACAGTTCTAATAGTTTCGGAAATAAGTGGATGTGTCATACGGACGGACAGACACAGGCATGACGAATCAGAAGAGTTTTGTTTATTGCCTTTTGGCTAAGGAACCTTAAAAAACGAACGAACAAAATAATAACCGTATCACACCGTAATGTAGTAGTCCGTAGAAAGCAATATTGGTTTATTCGTTTTATGACACAAATGCACATGACAGAACGTCAAGGTTATAAAAACTGTGACATCTCATTTGACGACCATTTGGTGCAGTGGTCTACATGTCGGACTTCTAAAACCAAGGGCCGCGGGTTCGATCCCTGCACAGTACAAAGTATATGTGTGCATGAACACGTGTGTTTGTACTGGTCTGGGTGGTTTCTATGTATAATATGTGTATTAATTTACAAAAAAAAAGTATATTAGTATGTTTATCCGTTGTCTAGAACCCATAACACAAGCCTCGTAGCTTAATTGTGGACAAGAGAATTGGTGTGATTGTTCTGAAATATTTATTATTATTTATTTTATTACGATGACATAATCAGTGCGATAATATTCGTTACCTGATGTGCTTTCATCTACATGTTATAGTTTTGACGGATATCATTTCTTGTAGTAGGTTTCCAGGGTTCAATTTTTGTTTCAGTATTGTATCGTCCACAATAGGCTTGTTTCCACTATGAAAGAAACTGATTATCTCTAAAATAATCAATTATTTCATTTTCCCTTTCATTAATATTTTTGTGCAGTTCGTATTATTTGATTTTTAATTGACTTAATTAAATCCATAAATAGTCACTTAGTCGATATTATACTCGATGACGTCAAAGTGTGTTATTCGCATACAAACTCTATGGCGAAAAGCGTTTTGACAGTTGATGGAAAGTACGTGGTGTCAACTACCCTAATACGTGCTTCGTTTTTCGTAGTAAGCCTTTCTGAAGCCATGAACAAAGCCTATAAACCGATACTCCACAGCGGTTGACTCCAACTTTGACTTTTACGACGCGATCAAACGACCGATCCGACGTAAAATGTTCTTGAATCATTCCACTCGGTGGAACGCACAAGGTTCTACTCTGGGCGTAAGTAGACCACCTTTTCTCGAGCCATTAATCTTTGGGCCCTTTTCAAATTAGCGATGCGGTTACCTCCAAACTGGTGACCTGAGTTTTGTACTTAGCAAATAAGAATAACTAACTATTCTTAAGGTTTTAAATCCTCCTTTTGAACAAAGTGCTTTAATGTAAGTTCTACTTTAATTTTGTGTCCTTTAATCGGCAGCTAGCGACAATTCAGATCAGTAATCTGTGAATAGCGCCGTGGACTGCATAATTGCTTGCTTGTATTTGTTATTACTGTCATGTTTTTAAATTATATTATTTGGTTGTTGGCTTTTTCTAATAAAATAAAAGTTTCATTGTGCAATAAAGCTTAAATAAATAAAAATCCTGAAAATGAAAGAAAAATATTTAAAAAAATGACAAAGAGACCATGAGGCAACGTTTTGACGTGACAACGTCTTAAATTAGGTTGCGGCTCGGAGTCACATATAAAAAAGTGTTTACGCCCGGTAACGTAACGATGAGTCACCGAACGAGAAGAGGCCTGCCGGACCGGCGAATGTCTTGCGTCTCTCTCCCACTCAAACATGATCGGTGTCACGTAAAATCTTCGCCCGTAATACCGACTTTACAGGCAACCATTTTTGCTGTTGCTTAAAACAAACACGAACGTTTAGTGGGTTTGCCTTTATTTCCTTGTGGTCAACGTTCAAATCTACGATAGCTCTAAGTTCTTGGCACAACCAAAAACAATCACATTGACGTTTTTCAAATCCTCGTCTTTTACTCGTGTTTTGAACTGATTGAGTCGAACATTGCAGTACTACAGAGTAGGGTCTGCGCAAAACGGGCCGCCCGCGGGCCGCTGTCAATCTCACTATGTATGTACTTTAACCTGCCAATGCCAGGACTAAAGCTGAAAAACAGGATTATTTTGCTTTAAATTTCCACTAAACGACGCCAGCGCAGGAACCCATATACATCTATCTGTAATCACTTGAAAAATCTAGAGCTGGAAGTCGCAGGACGTACAATTCAACTCACAACGTGACACAGACGATGCACCTGAAAACACAACACTGACACCAACAAATCACCCGACGTGTTTCACCACTACACGTGGCATCCTCAGGAGATGTTGTCGCTTCGACAGAGTCGCGTTGGATTTCCGCAAAGTTACGACTGATATCAACCATTGGTACCAGTATTGGTAGCATTGTTGAGAGTAGAAAACATATCCGCTGGTTTCGGTTTTACAAAACAAAATGGCGGTTGAAATAATTGGATGATCTAACAAGCAAAACAAAAGGGGTAAATTTGGAATTATAGATTTTTCTGAGCTACTTTTGTTACGCAAATGACAAACGGTTTGTCTCTATTATATTATTATCGATACTCTGAACAACAATATTTATGCTTTGACTTAGTTTTACCTAAACTTCTGAAATCATCTTCTTTTATTTGTGTGTAAGGTAAGTACAAGAGCAAGACGATCTTAAAATACATTTTTTAAGTCTCAACTCAATATTGAAATGAGACACTTTTAACGGATTATTTCTCATTTCAATGTCTACTGTTCGCGTAAAAAAAAACAAATATCTTAACTAAATAAATATCGGTTTTATAACTGCTAAAAGATCTGCAAAGAAAAACAACCGTTTCTACAGAAAACTTATGAATAAATGAATGGAAACAGGAAAGAGGCCTGTCGGACCAATACGCAGACATTTCACGGTTAGATTTCGCTCAATTTATTATGATTTCAGCTTTGTAGTGGCGAGAGATTGCTTAAATTTATTGCCCCTAAACATTTTTCCTGTTTGTTTTTTTACGAATTCAAATATAGGTTTTATCACAAAGGCATAGAGCATTTGGTGATGGGTATGATAAATCATTTTTGGCGAATTTTGATAAATCGCTCAAAGGAAAAAAGGCTCTGAGAACATGTCGAGAGTGCATCCATTTAACCCTGTTCTTTTCATGATCAATCAAATTGAATGGGATTTAGACATTGGAGTGTTTTCAAATAAAACTGGTCAAGCGTGAGTCAGACTTACACATGATAAAAGTCCTCCTGGCCGATTTCGACCACGGCGGCCAATCTCAACAGAGATCAGAAAACTACGCAGGAGATATTACAGTGCGCAAGTGTAAGCGCAATACACAGGTGCACTCACTGTTCCATCACTCTCAAAGTTCGGTGAGGCGGCAATCCGACATGACCGGAGAGAGATTAGGCGCAGGACTAACGGCTTAACGTGCTTTCCGAGGCACGGGGGTGTAACACCGCCAACTTCCCGATACCGAGCTGTTTTTGAGAAATTCCTGACAATATTGTAATAAATTAATTAACATAATGTAACTCACTGTTTGATAAAAATGTACAATTAAGGCGGTGTCATAGCTTGTAGCGATCTCTTCCAGACAACCTTCGGTTGAAGGAACATTTAATTAACAGGAAGGGGGAATTTGAGCAAAGCTTAGGTAATCTGAGATATGGATTAAGCTACTACATAGTATGTTATTTACGCCAAAACTTTCATCACTTAATATTTAGAGTAACAATGGTACAACATTTTTTGTTGTATGTGTTTTTTTCTGAATAAATCATTATTCCTATCATACCAGGCATTAAAATAAATAATCTAATTCATAAACTTGACAGTTTGTCAAAAAGTTTTGTAGTAAGTGGGTGTGGGGTGCCACACAAGATAATGAATTTTCGATTTTCTGTCATTTAAGTAAATGGAGGAAATCACAACTAACAATGTTAATCAAAGTACATTTTTAAATGAACTAAAATGGGTCGCGAAACTATCATGGCGTGCGTTCGATGCCGCTAATGACTGAGAAATACTCGCTACAAACAGGGGCGTACTCGGGAAATAGTTATTCTTTATCAAGAATGGTATGACTGGTTGTCGTGAAGCGACAAAGAAGGGAAAAGGAAAACGAAAAGAATTGAGAAATAACAAACTAATTATATTAAAAGCAAAACAGAAAAATTAAAAAGAAACCTAGACGAATGAGAGGAATGATTGAGTGAAAATGAGTGAGTGTAGTGAGTGGAGTGGGCGTGGGTAGGTGTCTTCTCAAAATTAAGCGGGTCCGGAGGCGCCGAAGTGAAGCGAAGCGTTCTTGGAGAAGTCCGTCGATGCGCAGCGGTGTAGAAGCTCGAGCGCAGCTGTGCCGGAGACCGTGAAGACACCGGTGATCAGCAGAGGTAGCCGCGATGGCTCTGTCAGCAAAGGCAAGCAGTTGATGTATCCGAAGTAGATAAATTTAGGAGGAGGCAATGCTCCCTCCGTGGGAGTAAAGTGAAAATCCTCCTTAATTGGAGCGAGTAGCAAAGAGGGTAATCCCTCCTCGGGGTAAAGAAGAATAATCCCTCCTCAGAGTAAGGAGGGGCAAGTCCTCGCAGTCACTCGGGCTAGGAGAGGATAGCCCCTCACAGACCCTCCACAGGATAGGAGGGGTCAGTCCCTCGCAGGCCCTCCTTAGAATAGGAGGGTTCAGTCCCTCGCAGTTCCTCTTCAAGCTAGGAGGAGTCAGTCCATCGTAGGCCCTCCTCAGGATAGGAGGGTTCAGTCCCTCGCAGTTCCTCCTCAGTCAAGGAGGGGTCAGTCCTCAGTGTTGCAGAGGGTGAGGGCCTTCCAGAGGTAGAGAAGTCCTGGTCTTCCTGTAGTACTTCTTGAAGTATCGTATAGTAAAGAGTTTACTGTTGTGTAATCGAAGCCAGGATTCGAATGCGTCAGATATGGATGGTATGGGCTTATATAGGGCCGGCCGTTCAAATTTAGAGCGTGGATAGAACGCGATAAAACTCGTGCTTTGCAGAGTTTGTAATGGAAATTGTATTGAAACTTTGCTAAAAGTTGTCAATTTTCAGAAAAAAATAATAAGACTCCCGTCACTCAAAATGTCAAACATAGTGTCAAAAAGTACAAAATTCGGAAAAATACTAATAAATTGTGTTCACAATAAGAAATAATTATGCTGAGAAGGAGAGAAAAACCATTAAAATGTTAGTTATAACCCTTTTTTCCCTATTTTACAGCGGAATATCACATTTATAGGTGATACAAACTTTGACGTTTATGAACACGTAATTAGAAATTCCTTATTTTTCAGTAAAAAGTGAACGAAAAAAGATTCCACGGAAAAGAATAATAATACACGCAAAATGCATATATTGTGAGAATGAAAATGACTGGAAACCCAAACCGGGAACAAATTATTATCAGTATACCAAGTGAGTATGCACGTCGGTACATGGTACCGAATGTCCTATGACGTTAAGTACAACTTTGGTACCTACGAACTTTTGATGTGCAATAAAGTTTAAATAGGCAGGGTCCGTAGACAAAAATACAATTGCACATGTCGTTAAAAAAGCGAGCGATAGTTACTTTTTGAAAAAAAACATGGAAATAATATTTCTCTACGCTAAATTCATAATCCGTCGGTATCATGGCAACTTTTTTAGCCACGTATGAATTGTATATTTGTCTTGGGCCTCAGAAACAAGCGAGTAAGACATAACATTATTCGTTAAATAAAGCCCACAAACACATTTTTTCAGCCTATGTTCAAGCGCCAGGTAGCAAAATCTTCCGTATTCTATTTAAATTGAAGGTCACGGAACTATCATGGCGTGCGTACGTAGTAATGACTAAGGAATACTCGCTACAACTAGCAGGGGCGTACTTAGGGCAATAGGGGCTTGAGCAAGCTAAATGAAATATTGCTCGACTTGCTCAAGTTGCAAACAGTTATCTTTGAAAGTTTCCGACTTTGTAGTTTTTTGTCTTTAAATTGTAATGTAAGGCTAAGTAAAGTAGTAGATGATTCATTAAAAAAAGGTAGGATAGCAGCTGTGTATATAACGTCGTTATTTTCAAATCGAAATGGCTCGTACATTTCGATCCGACTTACATTTGAGGTGAGGCATAGGTCTAGTAGTATCTATGCTAAACTTTAACTTTAATGTAACAAATTGAATATCACAGAACCAGAGAATAAATATGTTTTACATAATTGCCTGCGTAAACGCTTTAATCGCAATTTAAACATTCCATTCCCCGAAAACACCGCGTAGTTTCACGCGGAGGCTTCAATTAATCTTTTCCCTCGCATAAATCCCGAATACGTCCGCAGTCGGCATAAACAGTGATAAAGTAGGAAATTTTATATTGTTGGTTCAAACATCGCTTGCAAAAACTGCGGCACAGCTGCCTCTAACGACGTCACGCGAGACGGCGATATATCGCTTGAAGGAGCCATTTTGAACGCGTCACTACGACACGAGTACGTATCTGTGCTTATTCGATTTTTGAACGACAAATGTTTGGGACGGGGCATATTTGTTTGGATGGATTGGTTGAAGTCAAAGTATTTTCGTACGATATTTATGCCACTTTTGGCATAACAATGTTACTCGTATTCAAAATGTATTTGAATTTGAAATGATGACAGGGCTATCTTTTAGCTGTAAAATTGGCTTAATTTAGTTTGTAGCTTTTAAAGGGAAACAGGCTTTACTTAATACGAGTAGGTATTACTTTTGTATTTATTTTCGGAACGTATCCATACCACCGATTTATACCGCAAATCCCATTTTGATTGATTTATTGCCCGTATGTTTAAATAATGCCACCATTTAAATACATCTGAATAAGTTACAGTTTTAGTATCTTTATGACTTATATTTATTAGGTATTTTTATATTTATCTTTGTAATGTATAGCCGTATAATTTTTTTCCACACAAAACGGTGTAGAAACACTTTTTTTTAACGTCAGGGAAATGCTGTTACGCATACTCCCCAGCCGCGGGGGCAGCTTGGTGTTATGTGGGGCTCCAGGCCTCAGAGAGAGAACCCGCGTATCCACTAAAAACCTGACGTAGCCCTCCGGTGCCATGTGAGTCGGGGACGTGGCGGGTTCACCGTAGGCCGAGAGATCACACGCATTCACCGCAATGAGAAGCACTTGCCTCAGCACTAATCACTGAAAGTGAAAGCGCACTAAACGCGAAATCCTCAACCACTGACCCGTTTGTGATCCGACGACAAGTGCGACAATTACGACAAAGGGACGATCACTCGATTGACATTGACACATAGTGCTTGAAGTAGGGTAAAGCCGCGATAGATAGATGGTAAAGATGACCCGATTTTAATTACATTAGTTTCGCAAATAAATTCGATGACCTTTTTTCATATCTATCAAAAGAATCTCTTACTCTTTCTTAATTTACTGAGTTGCATATCTCGTTGTGATAGCATGCAATGCCAAAATGAATTCATAGGTTTTGGAGGAAAGATGCCCATTTTTCCGGTGAGTCATCTCACGCAATTATAAGGTCTCGGGCATCTATCCCCTGTTTGGGATAGATGACACAAAATTTAGAGGTCCACAAAAGTCTCTAATACTCAAAATATATCGAAGACAACGTTTTGTACTTTTCGTAAAATTTGTAGACAAAATTTTCGAAATGTTTCGTAAATAAATTGTTTTGATTTTTATTATTTAAATTAAAGTAGTGCTTGTGGCGCAGTGGTTGCAGCGCTTTGGTAGTGATACCTAAAGTTAAGCAACCTAAGGCGCGGTCATGTTTAGCCTATATACGTCCCACTGCTGGGCACAGGCCTCACCACAACTATGAGGTGGTCCGAGCCATACTCCACCACGCGGGCTCAGTGCGGATTGGTGGATTAGTGTTTGTAAGGTAAGTGACCAACCTTACTGTCAGATGTTATTAAGCCGCCCTAGGGCCTCCGACTAGGCTTAACGACTAATATCTATCGATATTAACCGGGACCATCAGCTTAACGTGCCTTCCGAAGCATGGAGATGCTTGTAAATAGACGTCACTTTTATGGTCAGAATGGTCACCCATCCCAAACATTAACCGCGCCGTACGTTGCTTAACCAAAGCGCTGCAACCACTGCGTCACAAGCACATCCTAAATAAATAAATAAAGATATAAAATATGTTACGATGTTATACGTACATGTATTACGATAAGATGCCTGTTCATTCCAGCTGTGAAAATTCCAATTGTCTGATGTTCAATCTTTGAAAGCAATAATACGATCCCGCCGACGCGTCACGAACATATCACCGTATTATCGCATTCGCTACGATAATGGAACTTTCTAGTGAGTGTAACCCGACATTAATTCCACTTGTACTTCTACCAGCACATGAACCTACCACCAAAAGTTGAATTCCCAAGACCAAAACTAAACTCTCTTGCCTCTAAGACAAAGATACTAATTGACTGGCTGAAACTGAGTTATTTGAACAGGTTGACATGATTTCAGACGTACTTCGGCCTAATGGCGTCGGTTTCGCAAATTACGCCTCAGAACAATTATATTGTGCGTCGCGTATTCGTTTAATGGAGGCCCCGAGGCAGCTTGTAATTATGTTTGTGCTAAACTAACATTGGGCTAATCAGTGCGTGTTTCTGGAATCCTGAAATTCGCTGAAGTAGGAACGTCTGAGGCATGATCCGGCTATTAGTGATCTTGCCTGTAAATGTGTTAGGATATTGTCTCTTAAGTTACATAAATTTTTTAGCGTTAACAATGCAAATTTCTTTACAGTGTCAAATTAAAACACATTTAAAGAAAAGACTGCATCAAGCGGGACTCGAACCCGTACCTCTCGCAAGCCGGGCGATTGCTCTTCCAATTGAGCTACCGTGACACTTACTCATCGGTCCGAATTTCTTTAAGTGCTACCTACAACTGTGTAGGTACCTAACCGCAACAGTGATGAATTATGGCTGGCTGCAGCCTAAGGAGCACTAAAAGAAATTCAGACCGATGAGTAAGTGTCACAGTAGCTCAATTAATAATAATAATGTAATAATTTGTAATAGTCCTCCTGGCCGATTTCGACCACGGCGGCCATTCTCAACAGAGATCAGCCAACTGCGCAGGAGTTATTATAGTGCCCAAGTGTGAGCGCAATACACAGGTGCACTCACTGTTCCATCACTCTCAAAGTTCGGTGAGACGGCAATCCGACATGACCGGAGAGAGATCAGGCGCAGGACCAACGGCTTAACGTGCTTTCCGAGGCACGGGGGTTAACACCGCCAACTTCCCGACTCCGAGCTGTTTTTGAGAAATTAATGACAGAAAATCTCACAAACAATTTTGGCTCAACCTGGGATTCGAACCCAGGACCTCTCGGATGTAAGGCAGAAACTTTGCCACTACACCAACGAGGCAGTCAATCAATTAGAAGAGCTCAATTAGAAGAGCAATCGCCCGGCTTGCGAGAGGTACGGGTTCGAGTCCCGCCTGTAGCAGTCCGTTTTCCCATTATATCATCAGCCTATATACGCCCCTCTGCTGGGCACAGGCCTCACCTCAACCATGTGGTGGTGCGAGCCATACTCCACCACGTGGGCTCAGTGCGGATTGGTGGAGGGGTGTGTGTGAGGTAAGTGACTAACCTTACTGTCAGATGTTAGTAAGCCGCCCGAGGGCCTCCGACCAGGCTTAACGACTAATATCTATCGATATTAACCGTGACCAACAGCTTGACGTGCCTTCTGAAGCACGGAGATGCTTGTAAATAGACGTCACTTGTATGGTCAGAATGGTCACCCATCCAGAACATGACTGCGCCGTAAGTTGCTTAACTTTTGGTATCACTACCAAAGCGCTGCAACCACTGCGCCACAAGCACCTCTTGTCAAGCGTTTTCCCATTAAGTGTATTTTAATTTCACATTGTAGAGACTGTATCTGTTATGTTTTCTGAACTTGTTTCAATAGGTATCTACTTATTTGCTGTTTATAATTTTACTCTCACTTTATCGTCGATTCCTCTTGACTGAAGATCGTGACCACCGTAAGTCATAATAATTTTACGGCCTTTAATTATTTTTTTAATTTTTTAGTATGACGGCCAGCACGTTACATGCTCATGTGATACGGGCAACTTTGCAACTACAATCGGTAGGATTTGAGGGTGTCTCCCACAATTATTGATAAAACATACGCTAGCTCAAAGCGTAAGAAAGCACTTACAAACTTCAACGACTCGATTAAGGTTCTCGGTAGCTCGGTTGGAGCATTGAACCGGTCTTTCAAAGGTCGGGTGTTCAAATCCTCCCAGATGACCAGAGCCGATAAGATATTAATTAGTGTTATGTATTTTCAAACAATGGTTAGCTTGATGTGCCGACCACTGTACTTATTATCCAATAAGAAGTTATTTATTCCTTGATTGCCCCAAACAAAAACAGTTTCTGTTTTTCCCGTATATTTCAGCTGGTACACAGAATAAACTGTATACGTGAAAGCTACATAAGCTGAAGCTGTAACTTACATGGGGGCGTGCCGTAACGTCAAATACGTTACCTACATTCAGAACAACCTAGAACGCAGTAATGGTTTATGTACAGCTAGCAAAACAACGAATAATAAAACCGATTTCAATGACTTTCTTTTGAATCTGAATTTCTTTGTTAAGTACAAGGACATAACTTATTGGTATATTAATTAAAAAATTGGTTGCCTGTAAAGTCGGTATACGGGCGAAAGTTTTACGTGACAACGACTTTGAGTGGTAAAATAATTTTAATGTGAATATTCATTCGTATAACATGAACCGGTGTGTATGCCTATCTCTCTCACTCTCTCTCTCTCGCTCTGTCGCTCTCGCTCTTAGGCGGGTTAACTGTGCTCGAGTGGAAGGGACGCGTGCCTTTAACTTTTTATGTCTGTCTCACTCGCTCTTAGGCGGGCTAACCATGCCCGAGTCGAAGGGACGCGTGCCTCTCACTCGCTCTCATTGTGAGCGCGGAACGTGAGCGGAGCAGCGTAACGCAGTTTCTTGAAGTGTCACCCGGCAAACCAATTTATAAGACGTTGTCACGTCAAAAAACAAAATCCATTTTACAATTTAATTTTAATGTAAACTATAAACCGATATGTATTGTGTAATTAAACACTGTATACTTTAACAAATGTTATGCGAAATGATGTTTTATACAAACTAGACGTGAAACTGTGTTGTAATATTTATGTGCATTTGTGAGAAATTCAAAGAAGCGTAGAAAGTATGTAATTTATTTCCGAAGATTTTACGAAGCAGTAGCCAACTTCAGTACAGCAGAAGCAACATGTTGCGAAAAGTATCTTTTTCTTTGTGTGGATAGAGAAAAAGAAAATATCAAATTAAATCAATTGGTATACTAGACATATATATGAATCTATATAGATAGACATTATATAGAATATACATTATATTATATATAAATCTATATAGATAGACGTTAGATAGTATAGATAGTCTATACTGTGTTTTCCAAAGAGTTTTCATCTCTAGTTGAGCTTTTCACTTGTATTACTTTTTTTTCAACCTAATTTAGGTACTTAAGACGCAATTATTGGCCAAGTCCGAGCAGCACTTAGGGACGTAACTATAAAACTCGTCTAATGCGAAACCCGAGGCAATTCGCTGGAAAAGTTAGGCAATAATCATTCTTTTGCACTTTTAGGACAAAAGCAAAGAAGAAGCCCATCTTGTCTTGAATCCAGTTTAATGAATTAGTTGGTAAGACACGTCTTTTTATTTTTTCAAGCTTTGAGTTTCGGCTCTGAAATAGGATGTCAGTGAGGACGTTAAAAAATAGTTATTAATATCCCTATAATGCACGTTATATTTATCTTTATGGTTTTTGGAGTATTTCGTATTAGTTATTTTACTACAAATAGCATACATACGTCACAGTTGATCAGGATGTTTGTTTCTCTTTAGTACAAAAACAACTGTTATAATTTTGTTGGGACTTCGTGCAACATCGTTGGCATCTTCGGTAGCGCCAAACACCGAGGTCACCCAAGCCTACGCGATCGCGCCCGAACAGCTCGCGGCCGAGCCGAACGTTCGCACATTCGCCTTCAAGCACTACTACTTAAACTATTGTAGCGACTTTGATCCAAGATTTTACAATCTGTATTGTTTGAATGCGAATTACAGCACCTTTACAGTTAATTACAGTCCGCTATTTCATTTAACCTATTGATAGGACCCCAAAATATCGTTCAAATCAACACTAATCAAAATTTTATTTATTGATTAAAAGTAAATTTGACACAGTTTTGGGATACCCCTTTTAAGCTTAATGCTAGTGTTAGGGGATTCCGCTCTTATACGTCCAAGGTATGCTTGGTATAAAATAAGTTTTATTTAACATTATTCTTCAAACTAAGATGTGCGGTGTGTTCTGTTTTTACTACACTACTACTGTTATTGTTACTACATAAACAAGTTGAAAAGTAAGGTAAGATTTTATCAGCCGGAAACTGGTTTCTTCTATGTTTTCCTTGGTACACTTTTAACATTCGTATAATAGGAGCATCTCTAAACCACGTAGTGCAAAAACTTTAGCGCTCGGAAGGAAGACTCGCTGCTAAGTCGCTTCCATTGGAGTGCAATGAATTTAAGTAAGTACTCTTGTTTGTTTTACTCTGACATTATATTTATAGTTTTCCGGGGAAAATTATTTCATGTTACGTCGTTATGGCTACTACGAGTGTCTTTTTAAACTCATACAAAAGAGTCATAAGTTTGATGCCTGTTGCGGAGCAAATACTTCTTTTTTAGTTTTTTTACTTTTTTTCTATGTGAAAGCTCTTTTTGTTTTTTGACATCAGTCCTGTCTTCTGCTACGACTTGGTTCGTATTGATTTATAATTTTTTCCTGTTTTTTAATTGTTACAAGTTACAATACACGCTTTACTTTCTACTTAAAACTACAGTCCCTATTATTTTCTCTCCCCTCCTTTACATTTGGTCCTTTTCGCTCGGTAAATTTTACTTTCAAAATTTAAATTTTCTTGCAATTTTTCTTGAAATTTTCCTTCCGATTATTTTCCCTTTCTACAAATAAATATATTGTTGTTTGAAAGTAACCAATATGCTAACTAGATTGCAAAGTAAAGCGTTAGAGTCGAGTGCGGGCGGGGCTCCGCTACCGGACTCCGGCACGTCCAACGATGTTGAGCCTCCGCCGCCCGCTCTCGTGCTCGACCCTGTCGGGTCCGTCCATGAGGCGGATGACAAGTCTGTTTCAGGAACATCCAAGTCGTCCAGTACTATTCGCGCACGCTCGCTCAATATTAAGGCCTTATATGCTAGAAAAATTGCTGAAGCGGAAGCCAAAGCTGCTGAAGCGGAGCGTAGGGCGTTAGAAATGGAAATGCGCGCAGAAATAGCTCAAATAGAGGCTAAAGGCGGTAGTCGCCGCGGCAGCAGTCGCGCCTCTAGCCGTAGCGACAACAGTCGCGCCAATAGCCATCGCGGCAGTAGCCGCCTAAGTAGAGGTAACGTTGTAGAGTGGTTAGATACTATGACACCTTCTAATGAATGCGTTTTTGTAGATACCCGTGGTGCTACCACTGCGGACGCCCCTGAAACCGTGCGTCCCGGTAGCCCCACACTTGCGGTTCCTACGAGTGCGTTCATAGAAGGGCGGCCCGTCGCCGCTACCACTGCGGACGCCCCTGTTATCGAGCGTCCCGGTAGCCCGACACTTCCAGTCGCTGCGTTTAACCGTCGAGTTCCTGCGTCCGCCGGCCGCGGTGTCACATGCGATCCCACTGCTGGGCCTAGTCGCCTAGCGCTCGATCCGACACCGCCCAGGCCCTGTTGCGCACCTACAGGTGACGTTCAAGACTCTACGTGCCTAAGTACCCTACCTACTAATAATTGTAGCAACCACAATGGTTCTGATTTTAACCGTTTGGCTCAAGCCATACAAAGTTTATCTAAAGATAAAATGGAGAGTCGCCTGCCTAGTTTTGAAAGCAAGCCAGATGCGCAGCGGTTTTTATGGCGTGATTCTCCCGACTTGCCTCTTTCGACATTTAGAATGTCATCAATGATATTTGGTGCTGCTTCTAGCCCATTCACAGCACTTTATCTTAAAAACAAAAATGCCGAAGAGTGTAGATATTTATATCCTGAGGCTGCCCGTGCGATTATCCAAGACACATATATGGATGATTTCATTGGCAGTTTGGAAGGGTTAGATGATGCCGCGCAATTAGCTAGAGACATCGTAGAGGTGCAAGAGCGAGCGCACTTTGAAGTTCGCGGGTGGGTCTCTAACGAACCCGATGCGCTCACTCTTATACCACCAAATTTGAGACTAGATTCTGGTAGCGCAGGCGTAGATATCGGTCATTTTCCGCAAAGCGTGCGTACGTTGGGCCTAATATGGTATCCGTCGACTGATGAGTTAGGTTTTAACACGGCCGACCTAAAAACGTCGCTAGCTTTGCCTCAAAAAATTACGAAACGTCATGCACTTTCTAGTTTGATGCGAGTTTTTGACCCGCTAGGCGTACTAGCTCCCATTACCATAAAAGCTCGTATTATATTCCAGGTAGTTTGGCGCAGAGGAATTGATTGGGACCAGGAACTTCCTCAGGACCTAAGCACTAAGTGGAAAGCGTGGCTTGCTGACGTATCTTCTTCTGTAGACATTCGAGTCCCACGCTGGCACCTGAGAGAGGCCCATGTTCCCAACCAAGCTCATCTAATAGAACGTGAGCTGCACGTATTTTGTGACGCAAGTGAGCACGCGTATGTCGCTGTCGCTTACTGGCGTCTGGTACGAGCTGACGGAACCGTGCAGCTTTCATTTATATGTAGCAAGTCCCGAGTAGCGCCTCTGACTCCTGTCACCATTTCTCGCCTCGAATTGCAGGCAGCCACGGTAGCAGCTCGTCTGGCGACGTCTATCTGTGACGCTCATAAGTATAAACCCTCTAGGCGGTTTCTATGGACCGACTCGAAGAATGTTCTAGGATGGCTTCGTAGCGACGCACGTTCGTTTTTGCCTTTCGTTGCACATAGGTTAGCAGACATCCTAGAGCTTTCAACTTTAGATGAGTGGCGGTGGGTGCCCACAGCATTGAACGTCGCAGATGACGCCACACGGCAAAAGTCAGACGCTGACCTTAAAAAAAGTCGGTGGATTGAAGGACCTGAGTTTTTAAAATCAACTCAATGTGTTTGGCCAGTTGAGCCACATAACACTAGCCTCAACAAAGATGAGCTGAAACCAAGTGCTAAAATTCATTCATATCTCATCCAAGTAGGCACCATTCCCGTCCATCCCGTTTCAGCGGATCCGTCCCGCTTCAGTCAATGGTTGCGTTTCTTACGGTCGACGGCGCGTGCACATCAGTACATCAGGCGTTTGAGATGTAGAGCGAGTGCTAAGGCCTCAACATCGCACACGCCTGCCTCTAGGCTAAGAACTTCTGTCGCCCAGTTTACGCCTCTTACTGCGGAAGATTTGCGCCTAGCCCAGCTGCATATTTTGACCAAATGCCAAAATGATTCGTTTCCTGATGAGATAGCTGCGCTTCGACTTGGAGAGCCATTGCCACGCCACAGCAAGTTACAAAAGCTTCATGTTATTCTCGGAAGCGATGGTTTAATGACGTTATCGGGTCGCATTGGAGCAGTTGCAGAATCTACTGAGGCTACTAATTTCCCGATTGTTCTTGATGGAAGGCACCCAGCAGTTAAACTTTTGACGCACCATTACCACCGGCGCTTTGCTCATGGCAATATTGAGACTGTTGTCAATGAACTCCGGCAGCAGTTCTGGATTTTGAAGATGAGAAGTGCAGTAAGAGCAGCAGCACATGCCTGCCAATACTGTAAGATAAGGAAGGCTATCCCTTTGAACCCTCCTGTCGGAAACCTCCCGGCGGTTCGACTCGCCCATCATCGCCGACCCTTCACTTTCGTCGGCCTAGACTACTTCGGTCCAGTGCAAATAACTGTTGGCAGAAGACACGAAAAGCGGTGGGTAGCTTTGTACACCTGTCTCACTACACGGGCTGTACACTTAGAGGTAGTCCATGACCTCTCAACAGACGCAGCGTTGATGGCCCTACGTCGATTTACGGCCCGTCGTGGAAGTCCTCAACAGATCTGGTCAGACAACGGGACTGCGTTCGTCGGTGCTGCCAAATTCATGCGAGAACTCTACGGCCCTGCAGTTCAAGAGTTTGCAACCAACCAGAACATCGAGTGGATCTTCATTCCACCGTCAGCCCCGTCAATGGGTGGTAGTTGGGAGCGGCTCGTGCGTTCAGTGAAGTCTGCTTTAAAAGTAACCTTGCAGGAGAGAGCCCCAAAGGAACCAGTTTTGACGACTCTTTTGATGGAAGCTGAAGCTGTGGTCAACTCAAGACCCTTAACTTACGTTCCTGCTGACTCAAATGACGAAGAAGTACTAACGCCGTTCCATTTCCTTATCGGCACAGCATCCACGGCTAACCATTACGGTAAGACAGAGCCGCAGGATTTATGGGGGCGTTCTCAAAGGCGTAAGGCATTGCGGCTTACAGATTTATTCTGGAACCGATGGGTTAGAGAATACCTCCCAACTCTGACACCTAGGCGAGGTGACAGGACCGGCGATGGACTGGCTCTTGGTGTAGGTGACCTCGTGCTGGTGGTCGATGGCAACTTACCACGCGGAACGTGGCCACGTGGTCGTATAACCCGAGTATTTCCTGGCGCAGATGGGCTAGTGAGAGTAGCCGAGGTTACTACTGCAGGAGGAGTCCTTCGCCGTCCCTGCAAAAAGCTGGTGCGACTGCCTGTTTAAAGGCCATCCTTCTCTCTCTCTCTCTCTCCATGTCTCTCGTTATATTTCTATCAGTTTTGAAAGAGAGGGAGAGATGTTGCGGAGCAAATACTTCTTTTTTAGTTTTTTTACTTTTTTTCTATGTGAAAGCTCTTTTTGTTTTTTGACATCAGTCCTGTCTTCTGCTACGACTTGGTTCGTATTCGTAAAAAAGAAGTATTTGCGGAGCAAATACTTCTTTTTTAGTTTTTTTACTTTTTTTCTATGTGAAAGCTCTTTTTGTTTTTTGACATCAGTCCTGTCTTCTGCTACGACTTGGTTCGTATTGATTTATAATTTTTTCCTGTTTTTTAATTGTTACAAGTTACAATACACGCTTTACTTTCTACTTAAAACTACAGTCCCTATTATTTTCTCTCCCCTCCTTTACAATGCCCATGTCAGTTTGTGTGTGTTTTTGTGGCGTCGTAGTTACCGAACGGATGGACCGGTTTCAAAGCGGTTTTAAAGATAATTTAATTACGGTGGTTGTTAACTATTGTTGATCAAAATCTGTTTAGCCGTTGCAGCTCACCAGCTGTTTTCCGAACTTATTTTAGTTTTGGTACTTAGAATTTTTCTGATCAAATAAATACTTGTTAAACTTTTCGCAGACATCTCAGTTTGTTATCATTGATAAAAATTAACAAAATACTATTTAGCATTTTACTGACAAATAAAGAATTTACTAATCTAAATCTACTAATGGAAGGCTCCAATGATATCGTTATGCCCAATCGAAATATCAATGCAGATAAAGTTATCCCAATGATCGATGTAAAACACATCGATATTCATAATTTCAAAGTGATGGTTAAGGCTACAATAGAGAAAAGTTCACAAGACTCGTGTTTATCGACTTTAAATCAAAATAAAGCGGCAGTTGAATTTAAGCAAAACACTCATAAAAACACGCTTTTAATGCTAACTTAAAAAATAAAATAATTTCTGAGTACAAGAAGAAGAAAATAATTTCAAGAAAGCAATTTCTGAGTACAAGGAACTTATATAACAGTAGAGTAAAAAGCGTGGGGTGCACTTTATGTCGTTTTGATAGTTCTCTTTTTATAGTTGCCAATAACAGAATGATTATAATAGAGTTATATACTATAGCAAGCACCCAACGCTTTTAACTCTACTGTAATATAAGTTCTTTGTACTCAAAAAATATTTTCTCTTTTTTAGTTAGCAATAAATGCGTATTTTTTATTTAGTTATATAAACTATTATTTTTCAAATTATGGAGAGTCGTATTATCGTAGATCCGGGGGTCACTGTCCTTATCATAGAAAGTCATTAGAGAATCGTTTTAATAAGTTGAAATGTATGGTCCCACTGTCTTTCTTATATATTTTATCTACGGACATATCATTAGTGCTCTAAAATGCGTTCAGAAACCGTAGGAAATGACCAGCATTACTACAACCAATTTTACTATGAGAACTTTCTTATCTGTGGCAGTAGGTAAAATCTGTACTGTAATGTTATAACAGTATCAATTTCTGTAAGGTTATGACTTTAAATTTGGAACAGCTGTCAAAACTAAAGTAGGTCTCTATTCTAGTATCCATTGATATTAAAGCAGTTATCGATATGAAACGTCAAATTCAGTATGTTTTTTAATCCAAATCGCACGACATATGATCACGAGTGACATGAGGATAGGGACTTCATTCGTTTGTCTATGATATAAAAAAAAATCGTCATGACGGAGGATTGTAGCAATCACTAGTAGCAATGCAGGTCATTTCCCTACGACCTCTGAACCCATCTTAGAGTACTTATGATATGTGTGTAGATAAAGTAGTGTATGCAACTGTACATAATTAGGCCTTAAAAAACTCGTGTGATGCTATTATGAAACTCGCTGACGCTCGTTTCATAAAACCACACTCGTGTTTTAAGGCCCCTCATTATGTATCAGTTGCATAAACTACTATTGTAACCAAACGTAAAGGAGGAGCGAGTCAAAAACAGTTGTACCGATTGCATTAAAATTCAACTGAATAAAAATCAGCCAATTATTCAAACGCAGCGAACCGAGACTGTCGTAGCGATGAATCATAATTGTTTCTGATCGATGAAAACGAAACGGACTGAAAAATGATTACTGTCCTTAATTGTGATAATTAACGATTGCTCCTCCAACAAAGACTCTTTTCAGGGTTCAGCATTAAAATGTGATGTTAATAATTAAAAATTCTTCGATTTAAATTAAAAAAAACACCCTGTATAAACTACATTCATTGATCTGACTCCGTAGTAAGTAGCTTATGCTTGTGTTACAGATATTAGATTCAACAGTGGTAGATATTAAAAGAAATCTTTCATATAAAAATGAGTCGCAAAATGTGTCGGTAAGCGCATAACTCAAGAACGCCTGGACCAAAAAAAAAACAACGCGCGGTCTTAAATACGAGTAAATACTTATAACAGCCAGACCAGTACAAACACAGACATGCACACATGTTTGTCGAGAGCGGGAATCGAACCCGCGACATCTTGGTCTTATAGTCAACTTTTTAATCATTACACCAAAAATGTCGTTCCGTAAGGGCTCGTTCGTAATATGTGTGCTAACTAACGCGAACAGTAAGACTTTGAACTGAGACACTTTTTACGGATTAGTTCGCGATTTTTTTTTTTCTAGCTGTCCCGGCAAACGTTGTTTTGCCATATAAATGTTTAAGGTGGACAACCCTTATCACTAAGGGGTATGAAAAATAGATGTTGGCCGATTCTCAGACCTACTTAATATGCTCACAAAATTTCATGAGAATCGGTCAAGCCGTTTCGGAGGAGTAAGGGAACAAACATTGTGACACGAGAATTTTATATATATAGAGATTGATCACAATGAAAGTACCTAGTACGGATAGAGTGTCATCGTGGACTTTCAAAGTTCTTTTGCTCGATGTGAAAACACGGGCAGATTCTTAAAAAATGCATCTACAGTAGCAATGGAGGAGTCATGTCACGGTAATATTATCTATACAGTATTCCAACTTCATATAAACGGACGACGCGCGCGCTATACCTACGCGCTCGGATCTTGGCATGCGCTTGGCATGCTACAGTCGTGGGTGCGCGCAGTGACGAACGGACGGTGTGCAAGTTTTTAATCAGTAACCGCCCGAAATTTTACTCGAAATAAGTGCAAGAAGCTATTTAACATGACAAGTAGAATATATTGTGCTGTTTTTGGATTGCGGATTTTTTATACACTCAAATATAATAATTATTAAGCATTTTGTTCATACGAGTATAATATTAGTAATACAATCAATGCGCAAATATTTTTCGGTCGCAAATTTATTAGACCGATTTGTTATAAAGTCACATACATAATCATGGTTTTTAATTAAATCTATCAATCAATAAAACAACTTGCATTTTTATTGAACACTTTATATTCAATTCACAAAGTATTTTACGTAATCCTATAAATATTTTATATTGTTTTAGTAACAATCTGTGCTTATAAATAAAAAGTAAAAAAAATATAATCTCAAAAATAAATAGAAACTCAAAGTAGGCAGATGCAATTAAAACGCTGTAGGTAGGCGACAGCGACAGCCCTATCTCATGCCTACGTACCGCGCGGCGGTAGGTACTTATTTCGACGACACGGCCGAGTTGGAATACTGTATGTATGGATAATATTACCGTGGTCATGTGACGGTGGCCAAATAATTATTGTTTGTCTTGTTTTGTATTCTTAGAATTAAAATAGTAATCTGGCCCCTCTCTTATGCAGTTACACCACTTGTATAGATTTGGGGCCCTATTGCGTTGTTGCTTTCGACTTAATGACAATGTTTAAAAAAAAACAAAAAATTAAGACCCATGGTGACGGACTTTCTTGCGCAGCCTCTTCTTGTCACCAGCCCACAAATTGTCCCGAAGCTGTGGTTGGATTTTATTGTACGTGTTAAAGTTCCCCCTATGGCTCTATTTACATAAATAAATTACTATTTTTGACATTTATCAGCACCCCTGTTAAGCAGAAAAAAAAATTGCAATAGCAAGAAAATGTATTTTTAAAACCCTGTGCGAGTGGAAAGCGAAATCTCTTCTACGACTTTCATTTTTATATGCTCTTCTACCACAGCACCTATTAACATTAAAATCCTAACCCTTCACAATTAGCACTCCCACTGCAAACATGTCTTTCGAATCAGCACCAATGATTAACCCTCTAGCCGCCATTAAAAATAGATAAAGCGAATATTGTCGGTAGGTCCCGAGGGCCATACGAGCCACGCGTCGCGTCTGCAATTCAATTACTGAAGCCGTACTCTGTAACATTTCATTGATATTTTCGGATCTAGCTAGCACGTTCGCTCGCACGGTGAAGGTTGTAAGAGTGACAGGGATGGTTACTTTCGCAATTAAGGACAATGGCTTAGAGAGTAGGGCCTCTGGTTAGGGTTCAAACACTTGGGTGAACTAACTAGCTCAAACCAAGTGCAGTTCTGGTTAGATACTTGAATAGCGCTTTAAACTCACATGACCATGGTTTTGAGCTTGATGAGTTTTTATCAGTTTTAGTAGTTATTAAGCCATTGCATAGCTTCTATCGCGGGCTTTGAGCGCAGCAACTGAATCAAGAAATTCCGTAACAAAAAAACCTAACACATCGTTTAACGTCGTTTTAGTTCGGCAGACTTCGGCACTGTGTTTGTGTGCGTGCGACTAGGCGTATGCGTGTAGTCTTGCAATAGCTTTATTTTATAGTATAAGCTTCTTTCTATTTTGATCCTATTTTAATAGCTTTGATCAATTGATACACGTCTGTGATTTTATTAAGGTGCCTACAACTGCACTTAACACATATTATTGAATGAAATAAATGAAACCTTTTCTTGTCTTCATTAAAATGGGTTGTCGTGGTTTTAATACGGTATCATTAAATTTAATAAGGT
Organism: Pyrausta despicata; assembly: GCA_963921415.1. Taxonomy (NCBI): domain Eukaryota; kingdom Metazoa; phylum Arthropoda; class Insecta; order Lepidoptera; family Crambidae; genus Pyrausta; species Pyrausta despicata. Next base: position 998,825 of record OY992859.1, on the reverse strand, counting down.
AAAATTAAATTTATTAGTGAATGTATAAAATTGGTTTTCGTCAAAATTGATTTTCATATTATTAGTTCCTAGCTACGTTACAATGTCAAATAGTGAATTGTTAATTCAGCCTCATGCCTTGAAAAACCTTATTTTAACGTAGTAGTAACAATAATAGATATGTCATCAGCAAATAATACTGTTTTTATTCTGGTCACATAAAAAATGTCATATATGTAAATTTTGAACAAGAGAAGCCCTAGTACACTTCCTTGTGGAACACCAAGACTGTTACAGATGTACTGGGACTGATATGCCTGTCTATCAAAGCATTGTCTTTGGTCTTGTGGAAATCACAACCGCTTGGTGTCTATCAATAATATATGACTCAATCATTGGATTGAGTCATATATTGGTAGTGGCTACATTTGTAGTGGATTTCCTCTAACTTCTATTCCTTCCAATTTGCGGAGAAAATATCATGGTCGACTAAGTAAAAAAGCCTTTGAGATGTCTAGAAATAACAAATTAAGTTGTCTCAAATATTACGGTGCAAAAAAATATCATTAGGAAGAGTGGGTTTCTCCTTATAGTGGTTTGAAGGACTTAGTTATTTTTTCTTGCAAAGGTTGTTTTACATTTGTCAATTTGAGTTTTAATATAGGAATGCCAATTACAAAATGTGATTGAACCATTCACTTTCATTACAAGTCAATCATCATTGAACGGCATCAAGTTTTACTAGAACTGTGTACGCGAGTATTCGAATCACTTTAAATAAAATAAGTATTCAATAAATACTGTAACAAAACCAAAAGTCCACTATATACCTACATATACAGAGCTACTGGTAATTTGACGTATTCCTTAAAAACAGCTAAAGAAGAAGTAATTAGCAACAAAAAAGATTCCATCGACTAGGGGTTAAAAGCAATTGATTTTTAAGATATCGTGCTTTTTAAGATTGCAAAATTGCTTATTAAATGGGTTTACGATATTTTGTAATTTTTCGGCCCCTACCCTAGCCTTCGTTTATGGGACTTTTGTAGGAAATCACCTTTACTATAACTCTTTTCAAGGAATACGTCGAATTACCAGTAACCTTGTATGTAAAAGTAGACTGTGGTTGCTTTATCCAGAATGGTGTTTCCTTTAATCTGCACATTAAATACTGCAGGCAATATTTGCAGTGCCCTTCAGCGCAGTATTAACCGAGCGTTATTACAAACAGAGCACGTCAGGGGTCAGCAGTCTTCTGCTGTTGTGGTGCAGCTGGTGGGGTATCGATACTATCCGCATTCGTTAATGAAATATCGATACAATGTTCCATTGTAACAATAAGCTAGATGAAACCACCAATCGTTGACATACTTTTTATTATCTGTCAAAACGGTCTGCTTCCATAGATTTTGTATGGGAATACATGAACGTGACGTCACGGTCATGTATCAGAAATCGGAGTCACTTGATATTTATTTAGTTTTGTGTGTTTAAAAATTGGTTTCTGCAGCTTTTTGGAAATAAACTAGTTGTATTAACTTCATAGGGGCTATGTTTTTCAAACGCCATGGTCTTGAAAATATTTAAAATAGGTGTCATCAGCCAATTGTAAGATGATCTGTATTCAATTGTTATTGTAGCTAAGTTGAGACTCTTAGCTTATAATGTATTTTTGACAGGCATTTTTAGTCTTCAATTAACAACGTTGAAATTAAGATTTTCTGTTTTCAACTAACATTTAAATAAATGGTAGTAGTTAGAGCTTAGTCTATTAGAAGTTTTATATTATTGCGGGTTCTTAAAGCCCGCCGTGATGGGTGCAAAATATCTAATGTTACCAACTTTTTTGACCATTCGTAAAAGTTTGGTAATTTATTAAATTAAATCAACCAATTGACTTTAATAAAAAAAAATTCATTATGTATCGATAATCGTACAATCGATATGCGCCCAAGACCACGGGTCAGCCGTCACACCCTAGCCGGTGCGGATTAATTTTGCAGCGCAATCTGCGGACGGGCGCATCTGCGGATCCGTTATGCACCCTCGGACCTCGTGTGCGCTGTGCTTTTTGTTATGCGCTGTTACCGTAGATAGAGTCGAATGGTTTGGGGGACACCTCTGCCTATTATTGTGGGATAGTAATTATACCGTGTAGGGGCCATTTTATTTTGACATCGCCTGAGCACGGATATTCGTATTTAGGTACTAATTAATATCACAAAAGCTAACAGGGTCTGTTTGATACAAAATTAGTTTTGTTCGATTCATTAGAATATAGCGTGCAAAATAGTTTTAAAAATACTATCAAATTTTCATGTTACCAAAAAATAGTTAACGGGAAAAATACTGGACATAATTTTTTTTTTTGTGAAAAACCTTCAATTTGCATAATTTGGGTATAGAAGAATATAACCTTAAGTTCAACACTACACAGTACAATATTTTTGAATTTTGTATGATTAAAAATAAATTACCGTTATTAACGACGTAGGGAGATTGAGGCTTTGAGGGAATAAAATAGAAAACAGAGAAATTTGTGATAAAACGTTTACTTACCAATCGATGATATTTTTACAATGTCAGAAAGACAGGAAAAAAGAAAAGAAAAGAACGGCAAAAAAAGTATGTAGAAAAAGCAAAGAGTTCGGTTCGCCACATTCTCCCCCCTCGTATGAAAATACGCAAAGTTTGAGAACATGTGGCAAGCCGATACAGTGGCAGTAAAAAACTATGATATGACGACAATCTTTTTCACCGGCCTACGCAACGTCCCCCCTTTTGTCGCAACGTCGACAACCCTAACTACTCCGTCTCGTCCGGGGTAAACCTGAGTAATTCGACCTTTCGGCCACACCCCTCGTGGAAGGGTTTCATCGACAATCAGGACGACGTCACCGACGCTTGCATTGCACGATGTCTTGGTTGCAGGTGGTCTTGGGTGCATAAGTGGGAGCACTTCGTGAACCCAACGTGACCAAAAATGGTCTGCGAGGCGGGAGGCTTTGCGCCATTCCGATCTGCCTACTAGGGCGGAATCACATAAAGCTGGCGTTGGTAAAGCAATCGATGATGACTGACCGATGAGAAAATGGTATGGCGTAAGAGCTTCTTGGTCCTCTTGAGTTGACGCTTACATGAGACAATGGGAGTGAATTTATGACTGCTTCTGCTTCCATCAAAAAAGGTTGTGAATGTCTCCTCTTTGGGGGCTTTTTGGTGGAGCGTTGCTCGAAGCGCTGTCTTCGTAGAACGCACTAAGCGCTCCCAACAGCCTCCGAAGAACGGCGCTGCTGGTGGTATAAACTTCCATAGTATGCCCCGTGTAGCCACAAAATCTTCGACGGGACTTCCGAAGAATTGCCGCAACTCTTTGTTGGCGCCGACAAATGCTGTCCCGTTATCTGAGGTGATAGTGCTGGGTGTACCTCGGCGTGCGATAAAACGGCGAAGACTCATTATTGCCGAGTCAGTGGACAGGCTGTTTACGACCTCGAGATGAAGCGCTCGTACCGTCATGCATGTGTAAAGGGCGACATATCTTTTTTCTCTTCGCCGACCAACAGTGACCTCCAGCGGACCAAAATAATCGAGGCCAACGTGCGTGAAAGGTCTTTGGTGGTGGGCCAGTCGTTCTGCCGGTAAATTTGCCGTGGGTGGAGACAGAGGTGGCGTCTTCCTTATTCGACAGAATAGACACCTTCTGGCAATGGTCCTAACTGTTGGTCTCAGACGTAGAATCCAGTATTTTTGGCGAATTTCGTTGACCACCGTCTCATTGTTCGCATGTGCCAGTAGCTTATGGTAGTGGTGAATCAGCAAACGTGCGATTGGGTGACGTCCGTCGAGCAGTACTGGCTTCTTTGTGTCATCGTTGATGTTTGGAGCTGCACAAATACGACCAGCCAGCCTCAAAACGTTGTCCTCTCCAAGTGATGGTGAAAATTTCAGTAGTGGGCTATTCTTGGAAAGGCTCTGAGATGCCAGAATGCAACGTAATTCTTCGTCGAAGCTATCCAGTTGGCACTGTCTCAGTATGTGCTCTTCGGCTGTCTTCATAAGTTCGGCGGAAAGTGCAGGCAAATCAGACAAGCGTGTCGACGGTTGCGTCCCCTTATTATGGTGATGAGATGGATTATAAACAGATGAGTTGTTTGATGGTGTAGAAAAAATACTATTTCGGGATTTTGAATTTTGAGCATGATTGCCTAAAAGCCTTTTAAATTTCGTCACGGCTTGTAGAGCTCGTGCAGTTGCCCTTACGAGACGCGTCCAGCTACTAAACCGATCTGGGCCTGCCGTAATTGGTGTGGGCAAGAGCTCATGGATTGATGTGAATCCCACCACTTCACACATGCTGGATGTTTTCAACTCTGTGAGAACTGGTGCGATCATGGTTGATGGTTCAGTTGGCCAAGTTCTAGAATCTCCGCGTAAAAATGCAGGGCCAACAAACCATCGGGACGAGGATTCGAAAGGTCGGACCCTCGTCGCGTCATCTGCAACATTTAAGTCCGTTGGGACCCACCGCCAATCACTAACGTTAGTGTTTTCAATTATTTCACCGACTCGGTGGGCCACAAAAGGCCTAAAAGTGCGAGCATCGGCGCGAAGCCAACTAAGAACTGTTCGCGAATCACTCCAGTAAAAACCCCTAATCGGTTTGTTTTTATGGCTTTCTTTGATCGTAATTGATAAACGAGAAGCTATGAGAGCTGCTTGTAGCTCCAGTCGAGGCATGGAAACTGGTTTTAGTGGGGTGACTCGAGATTTGCTTCCGATGAGAGCGAGCTTGAAACTACCGTCTGACAGAACAAAACGCCAGAAGGCCACACAAGCATAAGCGAGCTCATTCGCATCAGCAAAAATATGTAACTCTCGTTCAAGGATTTCAGCGTCTAGATAGCAACGTGGGATGCGAATGTTTGCGAGAGAATTTAATTCTGCAAACCAAGCCTGCCAAGCATTGACTTCAGCTGGTGGAATTTGTTCATCCCATCCAATGCTGCTACGCCAGAGCGCCTGAAACAGGATACGCCCTTTGACTACGACAGGAGCCAGTAGACCTAAAGGATCGTATACACGCATCAAATGCGAAAGCGTACTGCGTTTAGTTAATTTAGAATTTTGAGAGGTAGAGTCCTCTTGAAAACCCGTCCTAAAACCTAGAAAATCAACTTTAGGATACCAAAATAACCCTAAAGCACGTACTGGGCTTCCTAAAGAGACTTCAGACGTAGGAGTTGCACGTAAATCAGCAGGAACTAATGAAAGTGCTCGATAGTCGTTCGATATCCAGCCCCTCATCTCAAAGCAAGCTGATTTGTGTATCGTGACTATATCAGAAGCTAAGTCTGCAGCCTCTTGGACGCTGTCTGCGCTCCCGATGTAATCGTCCATGTAGTGCTCATGAATGACTGCATCAGCCGCCGCAGGGTACAAGTGTGCAAGATCTTTAGCGTTCCTATTCTTTACGTACTGCGCAGTGAAAGGGCTAGAGCATGCGCCGAAGATGACAGACGTCATCCGAAATTCCTTTATTGGCTCTCGAGGGTCTGATCTCCATAGGTACCGTAGAGCGTCGCGGTCTTGATGTCTGATTCTAACTTGAGGGAACATCTCTTTAATATCAGCCGTCAAAGCTATTCGGCCTTCCCGAAATCGGAACAAAATACCTATAAGTGATTGCAGAAGATCAGGCCCCGGAAGCAACAAAGTATTCAGACTGATCCCGTTTGTTTTAGCAGCCGCGTCATGCACCACACGAAGTTTCTTCTTTTGGGGGTGGTACACGCCAAAATGTGGCAGGTACCAACGAGGTGACGCTTCTGCAGTGTGAACGATGCCCTTAGAAGATTCGTTCGTATGGTACGAGTCGACGGTGCACTCTTCTGCGTAGCCTTTATTCACCATGTCATTCATGTATGTTTTGTATGACTCCGCTAAAGCACTATCTTTAGCCACCCGTTTTTCTAGGCCTTTAAGTCGGGATTCTGCCTGGTAGTAACTGTCAGGTACAGTAGTGCTCTCGTGGCGCCATGGTAAACCAACCATGAATCTACCTGAAGGTAAGCGTTTAGTTGTGGAGTTTAGAATGTCAAGAGCACGTTGATCTTCAGAATTATAATTATTTTCACGTTTACTTATTCCAATAGAGTCGAGTTTGTACTGATCTTTAATAAGAAATTCCAAAGAATCATTTTCGTTGTCATTAAGGTTGGTGCACACTGTGTGGTTAACAAAAGTTGTAGGAATTGTACGCCTACCTATAGAGCCGTATAAAGTCCATCCTAATGCTGTAAGACACGCAACTGGTTCGGACCGGCGGCCCTTACGGACCTCGCGAGTTATTGATAAGTGCCAGTCCTCAGCACCTATGAGTATAGTAGGTACGGCATCAGAATATGTGAGCATGTCAGTTAATTCGGATAAATAACTATATTTAGCTATATCGGAACGTTCAACAGTTTGTTTATGCAATGTCAAAGAATCAATCGCTCGAGCATTCTTAATATTAAAAGTCTCATGGTTGTACCTGCCTTTAATATCAAAAGTGACGTAAGAAATATTTGTGTTTTTGTTCATACCACCTATTGCGTTTATTTTAATTAAATCAGACGGACCCGAAACTCCGATTTTGTTGGCCACCACCGAGTCTATTAGTGTGGCAGTGCTGCCGTCATCTAGGAGTGCGTACGTGTCGTATGAACCAGCAGGGCCGCTGACAGTAACGGGAACAACTTTAAGTAAAGTAGTACATAAATGTTTTTCTGGTTGTGAAGTTGACAAGCCTACGACTTCCTCAATCTGCGGTTGTGTCGACGTCTGTGGCGCCGCCGAACCGTGCAGGAGAGCGTGGTGGCGCCGGGTGCAGCCGTTGACGCCGCATGCCGCTGCTTTACACGTGTTCCAAGTATGAGTGTTACCTTTTAAACACCTAAAGCAAATTTTCTTACTGCGCAGCCAACGCCATCTATCCTCAATAGACAAAGACTTGAAACCAGCACAATCTTTGATATTATGTGGTTTATCGCAGTAAACACATTTATTTTTGGTTTTTGAGTCGTCTACTACGTGTACGGATACCTCGGAGCGTCCGGTAGACTTAGATGTTGAAGGCTTAGTAGATAATGAGGCCGATTGAATAGAGTCAGGTGACAAACCAAATTTTATAAGACGTTCGAGTTCACGTACTAAGAAATCACTCAGTAACTCTAACTTACTTTTTTGTTCTTGGTTGTCAGATGCAAAATCAGTCCACCTCATTCTCATTGTGTAATTGAGCTTGTTAAGAATGCAGTAAAATAACTCATTTTGTTGCAATAGGCGGATTGTGGCTACGCTATTACGTACTCTGGATGTAAAATAAGGCAAACCCTTCAAATCCAGTGTTAGATTCGCCAAGCTCTTGAGAGACGCCACTTCGTGGAACACAATTAGCTCAGGCCGCGCGAAGTTGTGCTCGAGGAGCTGCAGGACGTCATCGGGCGCTTCGGCCGACAACATAAACGACGACACAGCTTCACGCGCCGCTCCTTGCAGTGCGTGTTGAAGGCGGGCCACGTTCTCTAGCGGAGAATAAAAGGTTTTAGTAGTGTCAAAAACCCGTTTAAATTGCAGCCAGTGAGACGGATCACCTGAAAATTTTGGCAAATCTATGTATTGGGATTTTCTTGGCTGCTGTTGGCTAGTAACGAGAGCTCTCGTAGCAGAGGCCGAGTCCGTTACAGCCTGAATCATATTAGTTAAATCAGCATTTGACAAAGCTGTGTTACCTTTTGTGACCTCTCGTATGTTTTGCTTATCGTTACGAGCAGCTCGGGCTGCCGTTGTGGCGACTGTCTGGACGTGTGACAGCTCGGCTTTGCCCTCGTGAGTGTTCTCATGCTCATGATTGCATACGTCATACATGGAGGTCGATGTATGTACAACAGCCTGCGAGACAGTCGGTTCTAACACCCGTGACTGTGTTGGTTGTGTGTCATTAATGGGAATAAAATCGTTCACCTGTGATCGTTCTGTAACGTCGTTTACCCATGATGTTAATCGCCGCGAAGAGCGAGTGTGGCGGCTTCTATTTGAGCCGCGAGAGCTTGCAGATTCGGCCTCAATCGCGGCTAACTTAGCTTGTAATTCTGTTTCTTCTGCCCGTGCTTCCAAGGCGGCAAATTTGCGGTCACGTTCAAGTTGTATTCGTTCTCGCTCGCGCTCACGTTCGAGTTGTAAACGTTCTCTCTCACGCTCACGTTCGAGTTGTAAACGTTCTCGCTCAAGCTGTCGGCGGCGAAAATCTGCCTCTGCAGCCAGCTTGCAGGCTTGCACAGTTGCGGTTGAGAGCGATGAGCTCGTGCGTTCAGTAGCCGAATGACTACCGCGATCCTCATGATCCCCCTCGCTTGTGATCTCAGGGTGCGCCCCGGGATCAGAAGACGTTGTATGCGCCATCAGAGCCTGTTTTGTTTGGCTCCGCGTGATGGGCATGGAATATGTCAATTTTCAGAAAATTTGGAATTTGGAAAATGTGAAAACTGGTTCGAAATGTTGTGGAGAAGGACCAAAAATATTGACGACGTAGGGAGATTGAGGCTTTGAGGGAATAAAATAGAAAACAGAGAAATTTGTGATAAAACGTTTACTTACCAATCGATGATATTTTTACAATGTCAGAAAGACAGGAAAAAAGAAAAGAAAAGAACGGCAAAAAAAGTATGTAGAAAAAGCAAAGAGTTCGGTTCGCCACAACCGTGTTATGCTTTAGCTTTTCACTCCAAATAAAGCCACTTTATCAGTAGCTAATAAAAAATATGCCTGCTTCTACCTACAGAAAGTATCAGCGATGCACCATGCTACTTCTCTCAACCTCATAACCTATAACATTTTATTTTTTGCAATAGAAAAATCAACTGTCAGAGGCGGGAATCGAACATACGTCTATGGAGATCTAGCCCATGTGCCTATACCACTCAGCCACCCAGACATTGGCAAAGCCTGTTGAAATTTGCTGCTGCTTTCCTAACTCGTAGGCCGCGCTCACTTCATCACAGTGTGGAGTTACATCCTTAACCCCTGACACAAATATTATTGCAAATATTTAACTGTAAGTAAAGATGAAGCTTGCCATTCAAACAGTTTTATGATTTTTTGTGATGAGCATTTACGTTGCAAACTAAGGATTAGGTATATTTTTTCAGAAGAAAAAATCAAATTTCTGAGGCGGGAATCAAACCTTAACCTATCCCTCCAATACAACTCACATATTATTATGATCGTATAACCTATAAGGTTGATATGATAGTTCTGTAAGCATTGTCCCAATAATCTTTTCCAATTTGTTGACTTCACCATAAAACCACAGAGTAAGATACATGCAGTAAGGAAACAAACAAAAAAATGTGATGAAGCTATTTTATACCCTATGGGTTAGCACTTAGTCCTACACAACTTATGTTAAGTGTTCAAATGAGACACTTTTACGCGTTATTGCGCGATTTTTTTACATTTTGTTCTAACCAGACGTTTCGGTTACACTCACTAGAAAGTTCCATTATCGTAGCGAATGCGATAATACGGTGATATGTTCGTGACGCGTCAAGATTGAACATCAGACAATTGGAATTTTCACAGCTGGGATGAACAGTCATCTTATCGTAATATATGTACGTATAGCATCGTAAAATATTTTATATCTTTATTTATTTATTTAGGAGGTGCTTGTGGCGCAGTGGTTGCAGCGCAACCTACGGCGCGGTCATGGTCGGGATGGGTTACCATTCTGACCATAAAAGTGACGTCTATTTACAAGCATCACCGTGCTTCGAAACGCACGTTAAGCTGTTGGTCCCGGTTAATATCGATAGATATAAGTCGTTAAGCCTGGTCGGAGGCCCTTCGGGCGGCTTAATAACATCTGACAGTAAGTTTGGTCACTTGCCTTACACACACCCCTCCAATCCGCACTGAGCCCGCGTGGTAGAGTATGGCTCGCACCACATCATAGTTGAGGTGAGGCCTGTGCCCTTTTTCTTTGTGACCACAGACGCTGAAATGGGCCCGAAACGTCAAGTTAAAATAAAATGTGAATAAATCGCGAAATACTCCGTAAAAAAGTGTTTCATTTCAATGTGTACTGTTCGCGTAAACCGTAGAAACAAATATGTTAAGTGTTGATAAGGATGAAGGTGAAATCCTCAAGCACTGAGCCACAGGCTATTTTATGCTAAAACCTCAATTTTCAAGGCGTCAGACTTAGACAAGATGATGGTATCTGGCTATACATACTAACAACAAGCATTTATTTGTCTCGGAGGCCATTTTGAGGCGTGCGTCAGTGAGCACATGTCACATGTTATTTCGAGCATTTTGTTCGTACCTTCCGTACTGCCTCAGCTTCCACCTATCCTATGATAAAACCTACGACAATAGCTATCGCAAATTGGATGAGCCGTCATTACCGCTGGCTGCCGTCCAGGGACACGGCGCTATAATTTAGATTGTTTCATGTATCATTTCGGCATCGAGCGATAAAATTTTACGGTTATAGCACGCCATATGCTCGCGTTGTGCCGATACCGAGGAGGGAGAGGCTAAGGTAGTGGGAGTTAGCGGGCAAATGATTAGCCAAATTTTTGAGTGACAAGGAAATGCTTAGCCATGCATGTATTATAACGGTGATTAAAAAGCCCCGACATGACCCAAAAAATAGCTGATGAGATTCAACGGCTGGACGGTTTTCACCAACAAAGCTAACAGCCACCGCTTTGAAATCGGTCCATCCGTTCGGGTCCTATGATGTCACAAACAGACACACACACAAACAGACAAAGGGGTCAAATATATTAACACCTTTATTTTTTCTCGGAGGATAAACATCTGTTTATCCACCGAGTAAATATCTAGTTACTTGGTGTAAAAGATAGAACTAAGTCTAAGGTGGAAAGTAAAGCTCCTGAATTCACCAGCTCTAACAATCACGGGTCTTTCTAATGCATTATACAAATATTTGATTCTCAAATTGATGAATGGGCCAAGCAACAATTAAATGATTTGTAAAATAGATGATTATACTTATAGTAAAGCTCGATAGACAAATCATTTACAGGACTAAAAAAGGTCTACGCTATCGCGGATACTGTTGAAAAAAATGAATAAAGAAACTTTTATTTGTTACTTAAAGTAAGCGTACTTTGACGAATCAAATTCAGAGTTAGGAAGCTAAAGGGAAGCGATTCCTACCGACCGGGTGTAATGATCGGGGACCAAGGTCCGATAGACATCATCTTAATATGTATATTTTTATTATTCTGGATTTAAATCTTATACACCGCGGTTCATGTGCGGTACTTACAGCGAGCGCCATCTAGCCTATGGAGCCGTATCAGAGCTCGCTGACGTGCTTGCCACCGTTAGGCATGCGCTTGTGATGGCGAACGGTAGAGGTCGCCACAATACTATGCATATTTTATGTAGGTGTATTGATTGGTGATATGATTTTTCTTTATTTAACCCGCTATTCTTCACTTCCCATACACCGACCCTTATCCACAGTAACAATACACACCTATGAGTTGAGCGTCTCTCAACGACCGATATACCTACGGCACCGGGTTCGAATCGCCACAAAACTCGACAATAGAAGCAGTAGAAACGGCACAATTTATGCGAGAAGATATAACGTGTGGTTTATATGTTGTCTTCTGTTGGAGATGCCTTTGTGTAGAGAATACAATTTTTTAAAGACATAACTAGCTGATAAGTAGCTGACCCGGCAAATGTCGTTTTGCTTTTGCTTTTTGAACATTTTGACACGAGAATTTTATATATAGATATATTATAATACTAATGTTGTAAACGTAACGTTACGGCAAACAGAAAGTACTTACAAAAAATAACTGTTTCTCCATAAACTGCACTTATAATTATTTGAAGGCCCAGGGCAGAAATACTGTTTATTATGTTTAGTTCCGACACCTCTCAATAGATGGCGCTGTACCGAGTTGCCTCGCGCTAAATTTTGGACCACTTGTTTAATTCGCTAACATTTTGGTCCTAACGAACCGGATAAAACAGCAAAGTTAAGCTAGTTTCGGGTTCGGTCAGTGCGGTTTTTGTGATACACACGGGCAACTGTGCATGGATCGTGCACGCAAGGTTGCCAGGAGCAAATACAATATCCTCACATATACACTATCATTATCAATTGGATGCAGTGCAGTGTTTAATCAAAGTGCTAATTAATTAATTAGTGATAAATCATTTGGTGCAGTGGTGCTAAGTGTTCGGCGGTTGGCAAATTTTCTTTGAGTGAGTAACCTCAAAATACAACTCCGCCATGGAGAATATTGAGAAGTCCCAGGTAAGCATTCACGAGCAAATTTCTAAGCTACTAGTCAATTACAAGAAAACATCGAAAGAACGGCTTACTCAGGGTTTTATAGAAGCTAGACAGGAAATCGCTGACATTTATTGGCAACAATTTGAGCAGCAACATACCACACTTCTATCATCCGAGGCTGATTATCAAACAAAGTCAGAATATTTCATTCATAATAAGTATGAGCAGTGCTTTGATGATTACCTAGATCTCAAGACGCGCATGAAGGATAAAATAAACGAATTAAAGCAAAATAAACAATTACCTCAGAGAGGTAACATAACCTCTGAACAATCACCATGCACATCTATAACAAAGCTTCCACCTATACAGCTAACTACATTTTCTGGCGATTACAAAGATTGGCTATCTTTCCGAGATTTATTTAAATCATTAGTACATGATAATGTAACATTGAGTAAAGTCAACAAATGTCAATACTTAAAGGCTAGTTTGCGTGGAGAAGCAGAAAACTTAGTTAAACAGATAGCAGTCTCAGAGATCAACTATGATATTATGTGGCAAATGTTGAACAAGCGTTACAACAACAAACGAAGTATTGTTAACACATATATCGGCAAATTGTTTAATTTAAAGCGGTTACAACCGAGTCTTCAAAGCATATTCGCGAGCTGATATCACAACGGAATGTTTAACTGTCTTGAAAAGTATTGGATTACCTACAGACAAGTGGGATGACATAGTCGTGTACACAATCATTCAAAAACTTGATGCCGAATCTCATCGAATGTTTGAACAACGTTTGGAATCAAACGACAAATTACCTACCTGGAAGCAACTGTCAGAATTTCTTGAGTTTAGATTTCGCACCCTTGAAGCTGTAAAACAAAACCACATACAGCCAAAAGTTATAGCACCTACAAAGAGCTTTGCAACCGAAATAAAATCACAACATAAAACACAGTGTGGATATTGTAAAGAGAACAGCCATTACATGTATAATTGTAAAGAATTTTGTAAACTAGAGCTACCCAAAAGAAAAGAATTTGTTCAAAACAATCTGATGTGTTTTAACTGTCTGAGAAAAGGCCATGACGTTAAATCTTGTTTACAGTCCACTAATTGTCGAAAATGTGGCCGCAGACATCATTCTTTACTTCACGGTTTTGTCACAAACACCAATGAACCTACAAAGTGAACCTGAAACAGTCAACACCCACAGCACGTTCGCAGCAAACTCCACAGAGAAACGTCAAGTCATATTAGCAACTGCATTAGTCAATGTGCAGTCACAAAGAGATCCGAGCCACATACACACACTTAGAGCTCTAGTAGATCAGGGCTCTCAAGCTTGTTTGATCACAGAAACCACATGCCAATTTTTAGGCCTCAAGAGAACACCAGTAGAAGGTACAGTGTCCGGAGTTGGTACTGGCACTTCTATTACCAAATCAACAGTGGATTTCAACATTGTTTCCAAGAGCAATCACAAACAAGTTTTAAGAGTTAAAGCCTTCGTTTTAAAAACACTCACTTCTTACATACCACAACATTCACATTCAGTTGACTGGCCGCAACTTCAAGAGTTAGATTTAGCTGATCCACTATTCCAACGACCTGGAAAGATAGACATGATACTAGGAGCAGACGTATTTGCAGAGATTTTACAAGAGGGAGTCTAGACTCTAAAAAACAAAAACAACACACTCGTCGCTCAGCAAACAGCTTTGGGTTGGTTAATATCTGGACGTCATACAAACACAGGCCAAAACCTTTCAAATAAAGTTCACATACACCATGTCAAGCTAGAAGTAGATTCGATGCTTCAGCGCTTCTGGGAATTAGAAGAGACACCTGAAAAGAGAATAATGACAAAAGCAGAGATACAATGTGAATCACATTATGAGAAAACACATGTGAGACTACCAGATGGAAGGTACCAGGTTCGAATGCCATTTAAAAACAATATTCTTGACATCGGAGAGTCACTCAAGATAGCTGAGAAACGATTCCATTTATTAGAGAATAAATTCAATAGAAATTCTGACCTACACACAAAATACACTGAGTTCATGGAAGATTACATTAAACAAAATCACATGGAACTCATTCCAAGTAAAAAGATTGAAAACAAAGCATGTTACATACCTCATCAAGCTGTTATAAATGAACAACATCTGACTACAAAACTACGAGTTGTTTTTGATAGCTCATCAAAAACCACCAACGGCAAATCTCTAAATGACAATCTTTTGATAGGACCTCCTTTACAAAATGAAATAAGAGATGTAACGTTGAGATGGAGAAGACACCGGTTTGTTCTGATTGGTGATATTCGTCAAATGTACCGAAGAATACAGTTAGATGAGCGTGACAGAGACTACTTAAGAATACTGTGGAGACCTAATTCTGAGCAACAAATTAAACATTATCGCCTTACGACTGTAGCATACGGTACCTCATGTGCACCGTACTTGGCTATTAAAACATTGAGACAGTTAGCTGAGGATGAAAGAGGGAATTTCGAAGATAACATCATAGACACAGTATTATTAGATTTTTATATCGATGACCTACTGACTGGAGATTACACTGTGGAAGGAGTGATACAGCTAAAAAATGAACTTGTAAAATTGTTACTTAAGGGTGGTTTTACATTACACAAGTGGGCTTCAAATAGTGCTGACATTGAAGGAGTAGAGCAATCAAATCGTAAAATACTTGGAATCAACTGGAACGGTCAGGGTCACACAGATAAGTTCGAATTAAAAATTGAATTGCCTACAACAACAACTGATATTACAAAAAGAACAGTATTATGTGATATTGCGAAGATTTATGATCCAGCCGGCTGGCTAGCTCCTGTAGTCATTATAGCAAAAGGAATGCTACAAAAACTGTGGATTAACAAAATAGATTGGGATGACTACTTACCTGATGTTTACTGCAAGAATGGTTGATTTTTCGCAATCAGCTGATCAACATGCCTGTAATAGAGCTAGATAGATGGATTGGATTTACAGATGACAATGTGGTGGTAGAACTGCATGGATTCTCAGACGCCTCCACTGTTGCATATGCAGCTGTTGTATACTGCAGGCTTATAACTCCTGGTGGGATAACTGTAACAATAATTGAAGCAAAGACACGTGTAGCACCTGTTAAACAAGTATCCTTGCCAAGATTAGAGTTGTGTGGAGCGGTGCAATTAGCAAAGTTGTTGCATAGAATTCGACTGGCTTTAAGTGTTCCAATTCAAAATACTTACGCTTGGACAGATGCAAAAATTGTCCTTGCTTGGCTGCAAAAATCACCGAGTTGCTGGACTACTTTTGTTGCCAATAGAGTCACAGAGATAACAAACCTGATTGAGAAAGAAAGATGGTTTCACGTACCTTCTATAGATAACCCTGCCGATGTAGCTTCTCGTGGTATTGCACCTGTAGACTTACCTGATCATCACCTCTGGTGGCGTGGGCCATCATGGCTACGTTCTCCTAGTATGTTGCCTGTAGAGGAAGAAAGCTGCGTAGAACCTACAAACCTGGAAGAAAAAGTGTCAGTGAAAGTTAATACAGTGCAAAAAGTAAGAGATGAATGTGATAAAAGTGATAGTGAAACAGACACGGATTTATTTGCTCGATACTCAAATTTAAGTAAACTAGTTAGAGTCATTGCTTTTATTTTCAGATTTTATAATTGTCTAAAACATAGAGTAAATTATAAGTCTTCATTAGAATGTCCTAAATTTTTAACAACAATTGATCTTAGGAATTCATTGCATACATTGATAAAAAAATCACAAACCGACAATCTAAGTAAAGGAATTAATATAATACACTCTAAAAAATTAAATAACAAATGTTAAAGTTTCAACAAATTAAGAAAGTTGCACCCATTTTTGGATGAGCAAGGTTTGTTAAGAGTTAAAGGTAGAATATGTAATGCAAGCTTAGACTTTGATATTAAACACCCTATAATTTTAACAAAAAATTGTAAACTTTCATACCTGATTGTCCGGGATGCACACCATAAGACACTCCACGGAGGATTGCAATTGATGTTAAATTTCATTCGTTCTAAATATCATATTATTGGAGTAAAGTACCTAATAAAACAAGTAATCAGAGAATGTATTTCATGCTTTAGACATTCTGGTAAATCAAGTGTACAGTTGATGGGGGACCTACCTCAAGAAAGAGTAGTTCCTCAGAGACCATTCAGTGTAAGTGGTGTAGATCTTGCTGGACCTGTAACGCTTAAGTTTTTTAGCGGTCGAGGGTCGAATAAAACACAAAAGGGGTATATTGTTTTGTTTATTTGCACTTCTATTAAAGCTGTTCATCTAGAATTGGTTACCAGTCTGAGTTCAGAAGCATTTTTGGCGGCATTTAGACGTTTTACAGCCCGTAGAGGCCACTGTTGTAAATTATTAAGTGACTGTGGTACCAATTTTGTTGGAGCCAGTAAAGAGCTTAAGGAGCTGCACAATAACTGTATTAAGAACTTACCGCCAGAAATAGTTGAAAACTTAGCTCAGAACGGAACTGAATGGAGGTTCAATCCCGCTGGGGCCCCACATATGGGTGGTTTGTGGGAGTCTAATGTCAAATCTGTTAAGAAACACCTATGCAGAGTGCTTAACGATACTAAACTCACCTTCGAAGAGTATTATACATTGCTTTGTCAAATAGAATCCTGCTTGAACTCGCGTCCATTAACACCTCTCAACGATGAAAGTGATCTAGCACTAACTCCAGGTCATTTTCTCATCGGCGAGTCGCCTAACGTTGTTTCAGAAACTGATTTAACAGATGTCAAAGTTCCATATTTGAAACGTTGGTTATACCTTCAGCAGAAATTGCAATATTTTTGGAAACGTTGGAGTCAAGAATATTTGGTTACGTTGCAAAATAGACATAAATGGACTGGGGTTCAGAGAAATATTTGTGTAAATGATATTGTTTTAGTTAAGGATGAACGCATGCCTCCTGCGAAGTGGCTTTTGGGTGGAGTTTTGGAGACGTACCCGGGTGCAGACGGTTTAACTAGTGAGTGTTAAATGTAAATCAACGATTATTAAACGACCGATTCATAAGCTGTGCCTATTGCCCATTGACTCTCCACAACTCTAAAACTGTTTTTTTTTATGTATTGTTTTTTTTGTCATTTTGTTAAAGGCCTTGTCGTCCTTTGGGGGGCGTTATGTTTATTATGTTTAGTTCCGACACCTCTCAATAGATGGCGCCGTACCGAGTTGCCTCGCGGATAATATTTCGGACCACTTGTTTAATTCGCTAACAAATACATTTGTCGTTGTGACTCACGATTGTCAGTGACAAAGCCACGGCCGTCGGTTGACATGCTGGCAGACGCGGTCGCAGCGATAGAAAATCAAATATGTCCTTTGGCGCTAAGTGATACCTAAGTCGGTACCTAGGTATCACTTTCGATTAATATTTAAGCGTGGTTTAGTCAACTTTCAACATGCTTACTTTTATGCTATTTCGTGCTAGAGAAATAGTAAGGCGTAAAGTGACACTATTAAAATTAAACCAAAACATTTATTATAAACTTACTTGTATCAGAATAGGCTTGTTTCCACTAAGAAAAAAATATTCAAAAACTGATTTACTCTAAAATAAATTATAATTTCAGATCCCCGTTTCAGTAATATTATTTACTGCAGTTCATAAAATTCGACTTGTAATTGAAATTCAAACGATAAATAGCCACTCAGTCGGCATTGCACTCAATGACCTCAAAGTGTGTTATTCCTATACAAACTTAATGGAGAAAAGCGTTTTGACAGCTGATAAAAAGTACGTCAACGATTGGTGGTGTCAACTACCCTATTTTTGCATGAACGAAAGGAAAACTTTAATATTCTTATTCAGAAGACTGCAGTTTAACGGTTGCATAACATAACACTAACTTCAATAATCACAGTCGAAGTTACCTGCTTAAACTGAACATTTACACAAGAAACTTACCACAACTTTACTTAGACTGAAAACTTCAATATATCGGTAAGGTCTTGTCTACATTGTTGGCTTATAAAATAAGGTACGAATGTTTGCATACAAAAATGCACCTAGGCCTGTAACAGAAATGAAAACAAATGTTCATACAAGTCTTGTATTTGATTTATCTCAATTATTTTAAATGGCAAAAAAGCCTCATCTTGTGGCATATTAGTAAATACATCGTTTATCAACATTGTATCTTAGAAAAAAATGGTATGTTGATCTGTATCAATTACCTACCTACAATTCCCGAATGTTTGCATACAGAAATGCACCTGGAAATGGAACTGAAATGAGAACAATGTTCATACAAGTCTTGTATTTGATTTATCTCAAAAAAATTAATGGCAAGAAAGCCTCATTTTGTTGCATATTAGTAAATACATCGTTTATCAAATTGTATCTTAGAAAAATTTGGTATGCTGATACAAGTTACTATCCAAACGAACAATTCTCAAGCATTCGTACTTTTTCCGCACGATAGTTCGTTAGTAGGTGCCAGCTAAACTTAGGTGTCTAATAATAAATTTAAGTTACGGTTAGCAGAGGCATTTCATAACAGCTAAAAGATAATTCCTAAACGAATTTGAAATTTTTACTAATCAGCACCATTCGTTGCGTTCGAGTGGTTAATTCGATAAAACTTTTTACGAATGTGAACATTTTTTGATTGCACGAGAATAGGCTAGATGACACCACCAATCGTTGACATACTCATTATTATCTGTCAAAACGGTCTGCCTCCATAGATTTTATATGAGAATACAAAACGTGACGTCACGGTAGTGTATCAGAAATCGAAGTCAATTGACCGAATTTTTATTGAGTTTAGTGTGTTTAAAAATGGTTTGTACAGCTTTCAAAAATATACTGGAATTAACTTCACAGGGGCTTACATTTTTTAAACGCCATGGTCTTGAAAATATTCAAGATAAGTGTCTTCATGCCTATTCCAAGTAGGCCCCAGCTCAATTTTTTAACTAACTTGTTTCACGATGAGTCCACTAATGGAATTTTTCAAACATACTGATTTCAGGCTGAAACCACCCTTACAACGTTCATGACCAAAAGGGATCCGTGCATTTATAGTGAGGTAACTTGAGCCAATATTATTAGAACAAGCAAAAGTTCCTCGGACGGTACCTACGTATACTCCTTTCCAATTACAAACTCCACGAACGTGGTACTGGTGTAACTTGCTTCTCGAAAATAGACTCAATTTCTACCTAAAAATAAGGACTAAGACGTGAAATTCCTGTAAAATCTATAGCACTAAGAGCCGAGTACATGTTCTCTCGGTGAAACACAAATATTGAATCAAAGAAAGTTTCGTAGACGCCCGGAGCTTGTGTGAATTAATTATTTATTAACTTCAAAAGATTCTCAAATTAGTGGTTTTATTACACGGTTTTCATCGTTCCCATTTCGTCTATGAGCCGGTGAGTGGAAATAACTTTATACTTTAGCTTGTTATTTTACAGGTAAAAAATATATTTCGAATCTTTATTTTTTGGTCCTGCAAAAAATGCATTGTAAACAAAAAATTTCGGGTACACAACAATACAAAAAAAAAGTTATTAAGCCACATATACTTTACAAAACAATACCAAAAAGTTTTTCGGGACCCTTTTTACCCAAGTAATGAAATTAAATGTTTAGGAAATTTATTAAAGAATATATAAATCTACCCATAAATGAGTGACCAACTTTATGAACCGCGGCTCAGCTGTTCCACATTTGGTTTTGGTTGGCTATTTTTTGTCTTGTGTCATTGAAATTGACATGAACAACGGTTTGACTTAGTCTGACCTAAGTTATTGACGCTCAATGAATCAGCGAAGCCTAGAAAAAACGTTTCGTTCGTACAGAAAATAAATAATAAGATAAATATTACTACACTAGATTTTACAATGTACGCTCAGGTTTAGTCTTTACACTCGTTTCAACAGTTAACAACCGGCCTGTCATGAAATTTCATAAGCATAGAAAGATAAGAGCATATTTGTCAGCCGCTCAAAAGCCTCATGGCTCGAGTCTAAGCTCAGCCACAGTTAAGTGGATAATAAAACATGGGAGGTTGCTTTCATTAGCTTGCTCGAGCAACAGAAGACCATAAGTTGAAAATTTTGATAATTTTCAACAAATATTTATCGGCACTGGATTTGCTATTACTTAAAATATTTTGAGGATCGGAATCTACGCAAGTTTAATTTAAAGACAATTTTTTCTGGAAAACTGTTTTCAGAGTCGAATTCCAAACTTAAAATTTAAAAATAACCCATAAAAATGTGTGTGAATCTACCAATCTGAATTCTAGCGCAATACATTACTAACAAGTATATGCATAACTGATAATCCTAATAAAAGTTGTAAAAGACACAAAAAAACGAACACATAAAACATAAAAAATACAACTTACACGATTTCACTCTTTCGCCGAACCGCACACACTATAGCAAGTTAAGCGAATCCAACTCAAATGTAAGCTTCTTTTACGAGCAATATAAAATTTGAAATTCCTCCAGTCAGCACCCGCACCTTGTTTATCGGCGGCCGCCATTTTTATTATTGTTTTTAGGTTTTGCTGACTTATGTCTGTGTACGCCCCAGTCGTTTTTAGTGTTTTCAATTACACGCATCAACAAAGTCTGAGACTCACTAACATTTTTGGTCAACTTCTCTATTATTGTAATATTTAATACTGACAATGTTATAACCTTTTAAGCTTTAACTAAAGAATTAAAATAAAATTCGTATTTCATGAACCAAAACAACATTTTCTAAGACAGAAAAAAAATACTTGAGGTTTTTTTTTTAATTTTAAAAGGATAAAACATTAAAGTCTTGTGTTGGTTGTTTTAGTTGGCTGAAGCTTTTTAATTGTTGGCACAGACTTTACATTGTTTCGGTATGCTAAAAATCAGGCAGTCTATCCTGTTATTGAAAATCCTACGTAAGTTAAACGAAAGATAAAAAAAACTTTTTTGTCAGTGCGTTAGCTTTGGACTAACTGCTTTAAGAAATTTGACCCTGAATATAATTTTTGAGCTTAGGGTTCGATCAATGGGACGCACGTCTCAGGACCAAGACATTTTGTTCATAATAAGCGCTCAGGGTCAAGCCTATGTCAAGTGCGCGAGCACTGGCCTGTTTAAGAATGAAATATTTGTTCTTTTTCTATCAGATAATAGAGTTAACTAGTTCAACCAACACGTTTAGTACGAGTATACCGAAACAATGTAAAGTCTTTGTCGACATATAAATGATCCAGCCAACTAAAAACAATGCCTATACAACAATACCTAAATATTGTAATAGTTTTTTGGTCTACAAAAGTAATAAAAATACTACAACTTTTTTCATCCGTAGAAAATTTTTTTTGTTCCTTTCATTTACCATTTTTATTTAACATTTTAAATGTCCTTTACACAACGCTTAAAAGTGTATAAAATCGTCGGTATAAAATACCACAATTAACAGAGAGGGCGCCAAAAATGTGAGTGAGTCTTAGACATTGTTGATTGGTGTATTACGAGTATATGTTTTCTTTATGCTTTTGCAATAGGTCTTTACGTAAAGTAATTTTTATTCACTTCAATCTAAATATATAAAACTCTAAGGTGACTGACATTGTTTATGGACATTCATTTTGATTAATATTGACATTTTATTTTAATGGTATTGATTTTGTAAACTGTCATAATGAATGATATTGACATTTTGATTTAACAGTACCTACCTGTGCACGTAGCACGGCAGTCACAAGACAAGACATGACAAGACTGATAAAATGGAGTCATTTCTTGAAATTTGTTATATGGTAACATGGGCAAAGCCTGTGACTCGTTTTATCACCCGTGACTCGAAGTCTTGTAGCCAACTTCACAGTACGACTCGATTGTGACTGACAGTTGATCTAACTTTTTTTATCTATGAAATTAAATATTTCATTTGTTCTTTTTTGCATAGGTCACTAAATTGAATAGTGCTTACAATCATTTAATTAGTGTTCAGATAGATGACTTTACAATTTGTTCATTGTATAAATGTACTTCTCATTTGTTTATTTATGGTTTTGGTTGTAATGTCTGTCCTACGTAATCTGTGGTTTTGTTTTGTTGAGTTTGACATTACCCGGCTGCATCGAGATGATCATCATTATGTGAGATTGATAATAATAATACAGACTAGATTTGTTTTATGCATACTGCACTTTGGGGCTATAATAAAGGAGCCTCCCCAAATGACGTATCAACTGTTCCATACACGCACTTTACTACTTACTTTAACGTGGACTGGCAAACCGTCTTCTTCGTTGAGAGGTTGTAAATGTATCCTCAATTCCTCGCACAAATAAATAATAATGTCTTTAGTTAAACGAAAAATTTTTTGGAATTCTGTATCCGGCAACTCAAACGGGTTATTTGAGTCCCGGATCATCTTTCTACTTATTTTCCGTTGCTGCGTCTCTTGCTGTTGAGGAGAGAGGTAATTAAAAGAATTTTGAGCCATTTTAATTTACAACAAAATGCGACAAAATTTTATCACCACCTTCACAGGAGGGTGATAAAATACGACACAAACAATTGTCAAAATGTGACAGTTGTGAAAAAAAATTACGCCCATGCTAAGAAATAAGACAAATAAGTCCAATTTGACTGTCAAACTTATATCTCACACCAGTCTTGATTTTGTCATGTCCCCCGTGCTAGCCTATGTGACAAAAATGTTTCTCACACAATTTGTCATATCTGGCTGTCAGATATGTCTTGTCACAGTAAGCCGTGCTAGCAAGGCTGTTTTGTATATGTAATGTGAGTACAATATATTTCCAATTTTATGTTTATATTTGCATGCTTTTTATATAGCTTAATATGTGAGACTTATATGCGTTATTTTAAAGATCTGACATGTACCGTATTCAAGAGCAAATAAATGATTCTATTCTATTCTGAATGACTGACTGACTTACTGACATAGTGATCTATCAAAGCACATCTCAAATCACTGGACGGATCAGGCTGCAATTTGGCATGCAGGTAGCTATTATAATGTGGACGTTGGCTAAGAAAGAATTTCCCGTTATTCCCACTGGAACGGGACATAATTATACGCAGACGAAGTCGCGGGCGACCCTTGGTACAATATGTTTTAGGTTTTGCAACAAGAAAGTACCTAGCGATTTGTACGAAATATTTTTTTTATTAATCTCCTTTTCCATTATGAATGTGTCAGTGTTCCATGATATATGATCAATGGTTTACAAAACCATGATCTAACGTTATGGTAACAACTTCCTTACCGGAAACATATTGGCGTGTCCCACGGCAAATACAGCCATAACTCACACTATTTCACCCTTATTAGGAGGGGAAATACTGCAACTTATTTTATTTACTTTTTAAGATAGCAAAGCTTACGAAATGCACGCAAAAGCTCTTACGCGAAATGTCCACATTCATAAGCATTACTTCTTTAATCATCATTTATTTAAAAGGAATTCAACACAATAAATTGTAAAAATGGCGTCGGAAGAATTAAAAGAATCAATTTGTGTTTTGAATATCCAGTATCGTATAACTATTTAACTGTCTATTGAAAGATCAGCGCATTGTTTTTTGTCAACTGACATCTGTGCATGCCATGGCAGCCTGTATAAGGCAACACTCTAAAATTACTCCTAATGATCAGTGTACCTATATCAATGTGTGTGTGGTGTATGCTTTGTTGGTTGCGTCATTAAATCAACAAAAGTTTTTGCCTGCTATGTTGAGTTTGATCTAGAAAGGACTTGTATTGAAGAGAAAAAAATGAAACAGCAATTAGTGCAACAAATCAATTTAAAAGAATAACATCTTAATATAAAAATGAACTACTGTTCGTTAGTCTCGCTAAAACTGGAGAGCGGCTGTACAGATTAGCTAATTTTTGGTTTAGAATTGTAGTGGAAGTTGACGAAAAGGTCAAACGGTGAGTCTGCCGGGTCCACTAGTAAAAAAATAACTAAGGACAATATCACACATATTACTCTGACCCCATTGTATGTAAAATATTTGGGATTTTTAATACACAACAACATCATATACATTGATCTGACTTCGTGGTAAGTAGCTTAAGCACTTGTAATATCAGAACCAACAGTAGTATCACACTACAAATAAACTTATATATTAACACCCAGACAAGTACGAACAGATATGTTCATGCACACAAATGTATGAACAGTGCGGGGCGGGGATCGAACCCGCGACCTCTTGGTTAATAGTCAATTTTTGACCATTCCTTACACGACGGAATCGAGTCCAGGACCCCATGCCAGCGGGCACCATGAAACCGGTACTTACGCCACTGCACCACGGAGGTCGTTGGATTGTAAAGTATGACTGGTAGAGAATAATCTAAGGCGTTAAGTAAACCGCGAATTGATCCGACTCACGAACAGCTCCGGAGTAATCTGTAAACTTGTGTAGTATCTGTATATATATACTCGTACCTACCTGCCTACTCCTAACGTTACATCCACCACTTTTACATCATCCTGAGGCAATTTCCTGAGCGTTTTGACTGTCAGTACATGTATCATTGTAACATGGTTCATGTTCTACCTAATTAACCATAACTATTGACATTATTTATTTTATTTTATCTTATTTTCTGACATTATTTTCTGACATTCACACTTATATAATGATTATTGAATTTAATGTTTTGTGAAATGAATTATTTTTATGATTGTGTTTATGAATTGCATTTTCATGACATTATCATCCAAAAGATTGAAATAAATTATTTGATATTGAATTTACTTATTATTATAGAACCTCGTGGTCAACTGTAATTGCCTAATTAAGGTTTTTCGTCGTGTATTTTTTTAAGTTGTAATAAACCTTTGTTTTTGTAAACCTTTTGCATAAATTTTTGGTATGCAATAATGCTTGAATAAGTAAATAATATACTGTACGGAACCCGTTAAGGTGTTACTTTTTAAGGCTTTTTATCAGTCAGTTTTATGCGTGTTCCTTGTGGGTCAGCTACTCGCAGAAACCCATCAACGCCTTGCGGATACAGTCAACAACGCGTTCAGGATGCAGTTGGGGCTACCGCGGCACTGCAGCGCATCGGGCATGTTCGCAGAGGCTCATACTGATGGCATTCATGCTGTACTTCGGAAGAGAGCAGCCTCGATGCTAAACCGTGTCCGTGGGAACTCCAATGACATTCTGCGCGTTGTGGCAGGGCGGATAGACTGCCCTTACTTGATGCAGTGGATTCGGCTGCATAATGGTGTAGCGAAATAGTTTTTCATTGTTGCTTATGTGTTTGACTCTAAACTACTTTTTATAATTCTTACTGTCACACACATAGTCCATTATGTGTGTCTGAAATAAATGGTTTTATTATTATTAATATAAGCATTTATTTTCTCTAAAATCTTTAAATCGAACATAGATCGAGAGGGATGTCTGTCTCAATAGCGTCACATAGTATTTAAATATGTATATCCGTTGTCTAGTACCCATAACACAAGCCTCGTTGCTTAATTTGGGGCTAGAGAATTGGTGTGATTGTTGTGAAATATTTATATATTTATAGCTTGGTTGGTTTGTTAAGATATTATGTGAAAAAGTAAAAGAAAATATGTTTTTTTTCTCAAAGCCCATTCCAACCGTTGGAACAGAAAAGTTATGGGTGAGCTGTCTGTGCCCAATTTGCCATCTCCTTTACTCTTATTTCGGTACAATCTAATATTTGTACGTCCATAAAAACTTTGACGCGTATCTTGAATTATTGTGCGAAGTATAAAAAGCTTTCCAAAGTTTTCCAGCGTTGTACTGTGCCCCATAAGATTGTAACCTACAACGGCAACTTTTCCTTTACCAATTACATCTTTATCATAAACAAAATAGAGTCCAATTTTGATAAAAGGTTTCAGTTCGTATGTGGAAGGTTGACGTGCTGTGTGTACACGAATGATTTACACGAGTTCTTTGCGAGTTCACAATAATGCGATGCGGATGCGTTATTAATTCTAATATGTGTAACTCTTTGGAGTTTGTTACAACATTTGGTAAGATAATAATTCATTTTCTCGTAGGGTGAAAGATTAAAAAAAATATTTTCGACGTTGACGCAAGATAAATTATTCCTCTGCAAGCTAGTTATATAAGATGAATGTACGAGCTAAGAACATGGTACATAAGTGTGGAATTCTTAAGCAGACTAAAAATAATCATTTAACTACTCATATGAAAACATAATGCAAAAGCTCGATTTACCTTACCGCCAACGCACATATCAGTCATTCTTTCATGCGAGTTTATGTGCGTCCGTACAAATATCTGACTGGTTTTTAAAAATATATTTTGAACCTATTTTTTAGGAAATAGGTCCAGCAAATGTCTTTCATAAGTTGTAATTAAAATACACATCCTTGTTTACAAATCATTTTTTTATGTCGTTCTCCTAATTTTCCTCCGCTGTCCGGAACCCAAAATTAATCTTTCTACCTTCAGCAACTTCTAAATAATCTACGATTTCAGTATATACATTTTGAAGCTTAAATAATAACTATTATTATTCATAAAAACAAACTGTTTTAAATGTGTATTTTCTTGGACAGAACCAAAAATATGACCATCCGTTATCATATGATCATTGCGCACGATTTCCGTCACTGGTAAAAAACATCAAATATCTCTCTTGCAGATTAAGTAGTAGAATCAGTAGTGCCGAGTTAATCAACCAAAGCTGACCTGCGTCACTTGTTCGGCTGCCGAATTACGACCATAAGTACGTAATTATCACTCGCATTGATCACATACCTGCCTATCTTATAATTTCCGTTCGCTTTTTTAATTAATGTTGTAAAACCTACACATTGGCTAGTGAGATTATTTTATATAGAAAGTCGTTGTTAACTACATGGTTGAAGCAACATACCGTATTCCTTACCATTTAATTTACATCTAATAAATACTTGTCGTGTCCCTAATTTACATCACCTACCTAAAAACATTCGTTTTATTATGTATATGGTCTATAATATTTTTTAAATATGTTTTATTTTATTAATTTTCACTAATTTAATACATTGAGTGGCCATCTTATCTTGACAAGTTTCTTAACGCAAACTGAAACATTACAACTTACATACTCTACACGTGAAGCGATTAAAAACAAAAGTTAAAACACCGGATCTCCGTACATCGCTCTCCCCATTCACTCTGAATCGGCCTTGCAATGGCTTACCAGAGACAATATCCGTAATAACCGATCGGATTAGGAACACAGTGAAGTAACAAGCAGTAGGTTTATCCACTGGCAGCACCATTTTTGTTACGATACGTCATTTCTTCAGAACTTCTTAGACAATAGGCTAGATGAAACCACCAATCGTTGACATACTTTTTATTATACTTGACGACAGCTTTGGTCTAGTGCTCTGAGGTCCAGACTACAAAACCGGCTGTCGCGGGTTCGAATCCTGCTAGGGGCAAATGTTTGTGTGATGAGCACGAGCATTTGTACTCAAGTCATGGGTGTTTATAAATGTATTTAAGTATTTCTATCCGTTATTCTAGCCACCAAGGCACAAGCTAACGCTTAGTTTGGGGCTAGGTAATTGGTGTGTTCGTTGAAACAATTTATTATTATTATTATTTATTATCTGCCAAAACGGTCTGCCTCCATAGATTTTGTATTAATACATGAACGTGACGTCACGGTCATGCATCAGAAATCAGAGTCAATTGACCGGATATTTATTGAGTTATATATATTATACTATAGTTTTTCAACGCCATTGTCTTGAAAATATTTAAGATAGGTAGAACACTCAAGTTGCGAAAAACGGATAAGGGCAGAAGAGTTGAAACTGTAGATACACACGGCCACATGTCAAGTTAATCACTGCTGCACCTTATACTTACGTAATAAGGGTGATTTTGCAATAAAAATGACTAGCTTGATGTGGAGCCGTGCGTACCAACCTGCATGATGGATAGGCGATCTTGTAAAGGTTGCAAGATTCAACTAATTGTAGGATTAAAGTCGTAAACTAAACTAAATTTTCTGCGGTTGACTATGATTTACTTACTGTAGCTATGCAATTCATTGACACTCGTTGATTTTGATCTCAAAACGATAAGCGCCATACAATTTTATTGAGGCTCGTACATTAGTTGCGTCGCCGACATTCATCGCCTCAAGAAATTTGTACGGCGGTAGTCGCTTGAAGACTGAAATCGTCAAGTATCCAGGACTTGTGTTGCCATGTGAAGTGGCAAAGAGAATGATGGCACTGAACGTTATTATGTTGCATTCAAAGTGACGTTACAGAGCCGTTGTTACCGTGAACGCGGTGTGTCGTGTATTGTGCATTAATAACCGAGCGCTTATCGCCCGCAAACTACTGTCTTTTTGGCAACACTTACCAGCCAACCGCCAACCATCGCCACCGCGACCCAGGTTTTGTAGGCTGGGTTTGCTTATACCAGTATAGGGGATATACGAGTATATAGAAGAATTTTCACCTTTTATAATATAACGAACTGTCACTCTATAAGTTTTGCACGGAATCTGTCAGGTATATTAAAGATAAAAAAATGTAAATTACTAAAATTATAAAAAAGTATTACTAAGAAAGTCACGATGGACCTAAATTATATTATTAAGTTTTGAAATAAATAAATAAAATAAATCAACCATTTTCTTAAGGTATGTTTTCAAATGATTAAGTTTTGTAATAATTAATTTTAAACTTTCTCGTTGCATATTTAAAACTACTCAGAAAACGGGAATCAGCACTGACGTTTCGATCGGGTTGGAATTGAAACGTCAAACAAAAATTAAGGTATGGAAATACCTACCGCGTATCGCGTTAATTACCGATTTCTGAGTTTAAGCTTAAGTTTTGACTTTGCAATATTGTAACATCTTGTAGGAATAGAAAATTAAGAACTGTTCAGGTAGAATTAGGGACTGAGACATGGCAATATATATAAACATATTTCGTACATAAGGTGAATTTTACGCCATAGGGCATATGAACTAAGCAGAAATATATTTGTTTCTTCGGTTCACGCGAACAGTAGACATTGAAATGTTACATTTTTAACGGATTATTTCGCGATTTATGACAACTAACACCTTAGTCTACCTATGACCACAGACGCTGAAAAGGGTCCGAAACGTCAGGTTAAAATAAAATGTAATTATATCGCGAAATCATTCGAAAAAAGTGTATCATTTCAATGTTTTAGCAGAAATGATAAAATTGAGATGATAATGAATTACTTACCTTAATGACATCGTTAAGATGAACAGAAACATTATTATTTTTTTAACAAAAATATTAAAGTTAAATAGTTTACTCTAGTTTAGTCACGTATCAATACATCATCATTATATAGACAAACAAAGTCATCCAAAGGGTGACATTTGCGGAATAAGCCGGTGACAACCGAACGTGCTATGTGCGCGCGACGGTTGCTGAAGGCTACGCTTCGCGAGCTTTGCGGTCCACCGTTGCGTTACGGGCCATAAGTCATATTGCTAAACGGTGCAAGTCATAAACTGATTTCTATACATTAAATGAATATGTCGGCGCACACATACACAGACACACACACACACACACACACACACACGCACGCACGCATGGACGCACACACACACACACACACGCACACACACACACGAAAAGGTTAAATTTAGTAGTGATACAGTTGTTTGAAAATCGTAGTAATGAGGTTTTTGCTACATAATGTCTGAGTCGCGTGGAGACACGGCGGGTTCACCAACATACTCTGATGATCCCAAGACAAATATTTTACTAATCGAAAGTATTATGTGTGCATTAATAACCGTCCGACGGTTGCTTACGGCTGCGGTATGCGAGCTTTGCACTTCGCCGTTGCGTTGCGGGCCATGCGTCATTTAACTAAACGGTGCGAGTTGTAAACTGATTTCCATACATAAAATGAATATTTTTAAAAGGTTTTAGGTACTAATCAATAGTATTATGTGTGCATTAATAGCCGTGCGATCGTTGCTTACGGCTGCGCTACGCGAGCTTTGCGGTTCAACGTTGCGTTGCAGGCCATGCGTCATTTTGCTAAACGGTGCAAGTTACAAGCTTACTTCCATAAATCGCAAGATTTGTCAAAGTTCGTTAAATTTTAGGGAAAGTGTTGCATGCGCATTTATACCGTGCGACGGTTGGTTACGGGTGCGCCACGCTCCACCGTTGCGTTTCAGGCCATGCGTCATTTTGCTGGACGGTACAAGTTACAAACTGATTACTATAAATTGCAAGATTTGTTAAAGTTCGTAAGCACTTATGAAAAGTGTTGCGCGCATTGATAAACGTGCGGCTATTGCTTACGGGCAATGCGTCATTTTGCTGGACTGTGCAAGTTACAAGCTGTTTGATAAAAGTTACGCAACTGACGTTCACCTTCAGTACACACATTATACTACTGTTGCAGCGTGGTTTATGTAAATTCCTTGAAATCTACCATCTTAGTCAAGATTTTTAGACCGTCAAAAGATGGCATATTAAATTAGTAGGTACGCCTTGTGTTGGACCCTTATAGTTGCTTTCTCACTCTATCTCTCTCTCTACATCTCGGATTTGTTTTTCGGATGTTCTCTTAAGTTACTTCTTTTACCATATTCTATGAAGTTCTAAATGCCATGAAAATATAGGTAAACAACTATGGTGACTTATTTTACTATCATGTAATAGATTGTTACTGCCTACCTCAATATTACTTCATCTTTATCTTCTAGATCTCGTATCATTCAATAGGCTCAAAGACACACCAATCGTTGACGTACTCTTTGACATCTGTCAAAACGCTCTTTTAACTGAAATTTATTAAATTTTGTGCAATGAAAATTTTTTTTCTACATGTTTTAGGAAACATCTATATATCTCTTATATATAAAAATGAATTGCTGTTCGTTAGTCTCGCTAAAACTTGAGAACGACTGAACCGATTTGAATGATTTTAGTCTTGAAATATTCGTGGTAGTCCAGGGAAGGTTTAAAAGATCAGAAAATTTTAAAAAATGGCAATGGGCAGAACAACGTCTGCGGGGTCCACTAGTATTATATAAAAATGAAACCCGTTTTCCTTTGTCACGGCATCACGCGTGAATGGCTGGACCGATTTCACTAATTCTTTTTGTATTTGTTATTATTAGGAGAAGGTTCTTACGGAAAAAAAAATATTAAGAAAATCTCTCAAAAACATTGAAAAATATACATTTAATTTTTCATATTTTAAAAAACGCGCGTAACTAATGACAATGTTATTCGATGACATTGTTCAATCATTACAACGCTATGGCGGTACGAAGTTCGCCGGGTCAGCTAGTATTAAATAAATATAAATATACAACAACATCACATACAATGATCTGACTCCGTGGTAAGTAGCTTAAGCACTTGTGTTACAGACATAGGAATATACAGTGGTAATACAAATAAACTTATATAAATTCTAAACTTATATAAATATATAAATTATATAAATTCATACTAACACCCAGACCAGTACAAACAGACATGTTCATGCACACTAATGTTTGTACAGTGCAGGGATCGGACCCGCGACCTTTTTGTCAATAGTCAACGTCTTGACCATTGCACCAAAGTGGTCGTCTTAGTTGTAATAACTTCATAGAGGCTTTATTTATGGTGAAAATATTTACCGTAGGTGTATACCATACCTATTGTACTCGCACCTACAGTTTCACAGCGATGCACAACTCCTTGCTAAGCCATTTCCCGGTTTAATGCGTTGCATTAATATCCATGCGACGGGACGGGTCCGTGACGTCAGCGTTGCGGTTTACCAACGCGCGACGGATGACGTTTCATGGTGCAAGTTATAGACGACAGTCCTCCTCGTAGGTGTAGTGGCAAAGTTTCTGCTTTTCATCCGAGAGGTCCTGGGTTTCATTCCCAGGTGGAGCCAAAAATTGTTTCTGAGATTTTCTGTCATGAATTTCTCAAAAACAGCTGGAAGTCGGGAAGTTGGCGGTGTTACACCCTCGTGCTTCGGAAAGCAAGTTAAGCCGTCCTGCGCCTGATCTCTCTCTCTCTCTCTCTCTCCGGTCATGTCGGATTGCCATCTCTCCGAAGTCGCACGTTTAACAATACAACTAACAACTAACCTGATACGAAAAATGCACCTGGAGACACAACACTGACACCTCAAATAAGCACTCAAATGAGTGTTTAAAGTTTCTTCGGTTTACGCGAACAGTATACATTGAAATGGGACATAACACAAAGTCTGCAGTGTGAACATGCATTAGATAAACCCAACCACTTCATACGGTTTGACCAACCGAAAGTCCTCGCAAGAGAACGTTATTTTCTTTCTCGTATGCTCCGTGAGACTTTTGAAATAAGAAGACACCCTAATTTTACTAGAGAAGATGGTTAGGAAATTCCACCAGCTTGGGATCCTGTCTTAGCCAAGACTCAAGCTCGACCCCGCACTGCAGGACCTCAAGATACTGTCACGGGGTTGCTCGGCTGACCCCGGACAAAGTGTGTTGAAAGGAGTAAAGGTTTTGAATAATAGCCGAGATGGGCATTTAGTAGGATATATTTTATTAGAGCCGTGTTTACACCTTTAACACCTGAACAATATACATAGGCCACAGGCCTCTGATAAAACTATAAAAAATAGCTCAGACCGGTAGATACTGGGTCTGGTTCTATAGAAAATTGCTATCTAAGAAATTCAGTACATTTTATGACTAATAAAGAAAAACCACCTTGTCTTTGCTTTTAACTATATCAAGAAATCCAATTATTTTTGATAAATTAAGAAATTAATAAATTAATACCCGTTTATAATTAAATTTTAAATTTAAAATGCTACTAAATTGAAATATGTTTGGAATCTAAAGTTTATTAACACTTAGCTGAGCTCCCAGGACTGAATCAGCTGACCAACGAAGCCTCTTTAACAGCTAACTTGAACTCCAACAATTTCACGGAGGAAGACGTTTCTTAGAGGTTTTCCTTTCTTCATAAGAACGGCCAGGGCAAACTCCAGAAATAAAGCCCCGGGCCAAAAGGTGAAGCCGGAGAAGATGAAAACAGGAGGAAGAAGAAGAAGATCCAAATAAGAAGGCCACTGAAAGAAATGCACAATTAGTCCAGACTCCTGCCCGAGCTTAATGCTAAGATTTAGTCAACAACTTCAGATATATTTACCTGAGGTTACCAAATGATACTGCCTTACATGTTTGTTGAACCAAGCCTCAGCTCAACATACTAATGTGCCAAGAACAACCTGAAATAATAAACATGTGGAATTACGATATTACCTTTTCTTTACCAACATCTCGGTTATAGAATAAAATTTCCTGAAATACATACCTGGGCCAATACTTAACAATTGCTGTATTGCTGTGTTTGTATGTAAAAACAAAAATCTGAAACAAGAAATCGATGTTTTAACTATTGTGTTTCACACATGGCGCTACTCGTAACCTCCAAATTTCAAGGCAATAGACTTACCATGATAAACAAAAATATGTGCCGCGGCCGAAACTAATTTAGAAAAGACGCCATGACTCTGGGGCACTATTTTTTTTAGTTTTTATGGGGTCAAGCCCCGACCGAAAATCAAAAAACCTAGTAGCTTTTTTTTCTTTTTCACGCCATGCTACTTTTGCCGCGTCAGCTCCCAGAGTGCTTTCAAAACGGAAATCCTATACTTGTCAAACACGAAGACATTGACAACACAGCTGTCACAAATCCACTTTCCCTTTGGGCAAAGGGATCAATGCCATACAGCCTAAACATAACGCAAAATGTACCATCGTTATTAATAACCAAAATTTCACAACGTTACAATACTGTCAGCTCATTTTGTGTGGATAGGAACGTAACTTAATATTTTTAAGTGATGGTAGTTTACACTTTTTTCAAACTACGTAATGACAACTAACACCTTAGTCTACCTGTGACCACAGACGCTGAAAAGAGTGCGAAACGTCAGGTTTAAACAAAATGTAAATAAATCGCGAAATAATCCGTAAAAAGTGTCTCATTTCTATGAGTGTTTAAAGCAAAATAATATTCATTTCCAGCTTCAGTCATAGATTTCAGCAAAGTAACGCCTGATTTCATCGGCTACAGTTTTTCAATGAATCAGCCGTTAAAAAGTGTTCTGCACTGGAGTGGCATGACCATAGTTATAATAATAATTATAATAAATTCATTTATTCAAGTAACCATTTGACTTAGTGTACCTAAGTAACAATAGACTTATCCTATGTTAGTAATTCATTATTATGTAACATATAAACGTGCTAATGAACTAACATTTATAAGTTTTAAAGGTGCACTAGTATGCCTAAGCCTAAACGCCGCTAGTGCGCTCGATACGCGCCAATGATTAACGCGCGCGACGCGGGGAGAATGGGCCCGCGCGGACCCTGTGCGACACTTGTGCTCTGCTGAGCTGTTTGGGGTCAAAGTGTCAATGAAAACCGCAATATTTCATTAAAACAACTTATTTTGAGTATTGTGTGGTGTAAAATGTGATAAAGAACGGAAACTTAAATCATCACTACAATTATTTATATATTTTTTAATTGGGATAGGTTTGCTCTTGACCCCAAGACTAAGTCCAACAAGACAAAGACTGAGTCCACAATGGAGCGAACATGTCTAGAAAATTCTTGTTTACCCCATTACATTATTAAATATATATATATATATATATATATATTTTAAACCCTTATCCGTCAAGGTTGCCGCCAGGCGGTTGACATTACATTCCTAGCATACAAAAAAGATGGCGACATGCCGGGGGACATTGTCTATGCATAGTTATTATGATAATGAGCGTGTGACTGTCATCAGCAGCCAAATCTCAATTTATAAAAAGAAATAAAGAAAGTTTTCATTTTATAAAAATAAATTAATCTATTTGGCTACATTAATTTAATTTTAATTTTACGAAAATCAAGAAAGCTGTATTCGAGAAGTTGTCACTGTGAGAACGCCTCGTTCATCTTGTGATGTGTGTTACTGGATTTTTTACTGTTTTTTTTTTCTTTTATGATAACTTTGAATTTTTGTCAACGCACATTTTTGACTTTTATTGTTATTGTTGTAGGTAGGTACACTAAACTTTAATCGGCAGCTAGCGACAATTCTGATCAGTAACCTGTGAATAGCGCTGTTGACTGCATATTTGCATGCTTGTATTTGTTATTACTGTCATCCTTTCAAAATAATATTATGTAGCGTGTATTGTTTGCATTTCCTAATAAAATAAAATAAAATTTTGTCAGTGTCATTTTGAATTTAAATTGATGTTACATTATCAAACTTTTTGCTCCCCAGTTAGCATCAAAACGTTTTAAACCAAAACCTAAACCCAGTACGTCAGTCCTGATATTTAACCATAATTTATTATTCGCTCAAGCCACAACGATAACACACCCTTACAGAAATTTGCATTCCCAAAACGGCCGTAAACCGTACCGAATCCGTCCCGAATCCGTAATTTCAAAAAAGCAATTGCTTTTCCATCTAGCTGACTCGATAATTGCTCGTGATAATTGAGTTTCCCGCCATAAAAATGGTCGGGACCCGCCCGCCCTCGGTTCGGTTCAGTTTGTTATTTATATGCTAATGTCAGTGGTGTGCAGAAAATGCTTCGCACGACTTAGAATGTGCACCTGTTCAATTATAAGGACAACATTCCCCGTCTCACCCTCGTGCATTTTCATAGAGTTTTCTGCATGGAAATTGAGAATTTCGAGCATTCCCGCTGCATCTAACCGTTCTGAGGCGGCGTTTGTATAACTTTGAAAGCTAAGAAAATGCTTAGATGTACCGTGTTTTGGAATACTTTGAGAAATTCTTGAATGTTATTTTGAGTCGAAGTTTTGGAGCGAATATTTAAGCCCTAAGTTGTGGAATTTACGAAATTAGCGAAAAGTTTTATTCGAAACATTCTAAAAGGTATTTAAACTAAGTAATTTTGCTTATTTAGCACTGAAGTTATTTTGAAAAGTTCTATTTCAGTTGTTGAATGCATGTAAACGTAATATCATAGTCCTTGTTAGCTTAATATACTAAAGTAGAACAATTATAAAGTTGAATAGGTGACGTGTAGTGTAAAACATGTTATCGTATTTGCGAAATAAATTAAATTTTGCTGAAATGTGGTATCTAATTTATAACATTATGTAGGTGCCTTGGGGAAGGTTGTTAGTTCCTAGTAATCTAAAGTAGTTAAAACGTGTTTTGATAAACTTAAGTAACGCTTTTTTATTTTTGTAGTCAGTTTATTACATATTAAACTGTATATCTAATACTAGTCGTCTACGAAAAAGTGTAACCAAAAACAATTCACGCTTTTTGAAATAATATTTAAAAAAAATCTCTTGACAAGAACATATTATTATGTTCCTATCAAGTGATACCTATTCCCAAATTTTGAAGGTTTTACGCGAATAAACAAATGAACAAATAAAGCTACAAATGACACAAGTAATTCTACTCTACAAAGTAATCTAAGAGTACTCTGCAACATTCCTGCATCAGTACAAATATTTAACGTGGCCCAACTTCCCGAAAATGCAACACGCGTCTCGAACAGCGAAACTTCGTTGGCGAAGTTTATATTTATCGTACTTTAACACCTAGTGGCACTCCCGAACCCCCTTGCATTAGTATTCATGGAAGTCGTCCGATCAGGGAAAGAATTCGCGCCGATCCTAAAGGGGACCACACCAAGTGGCCCCCATTTCCTCTTCCCTTTTATTTTTTCCCAACAACTTAATGGACTCGTAAAGAATGGTGTGGCATTTCATTATAAAGTATTAACTTCGTCCGGATGGCTGAGCGATTACGGCTTTCCAGTGTTTTTGTTTGCTTGACGTTTTGCGTTTGCTACGTAACGGCTGGATTTTTTCTGTTTGACAAGAGGCCAAATTTTAACGTTGCCATTTGCATTTGTTGGGGTGAAGAGAGAGGCTACTTGGATTTTTTGATGTTTTATATTTGAAATTTTTGTATATTTTTTTAAAATCAACATTTCAATAACGGACCGCTTAAGAATATTGTTCTGTGAGCTAATGAGCTTGCATGTGTTGATATAAAAAAAAACAACTTTAAAATATATGGAATTACTTTTATTAGGACCTTCAACGGATGCAATTTAACGTCTTGGATTTTTTTAAACTGTGTTCTAAGCGTTATTTGACAAGAAAAAAATAGGTCCCTAAACGAAGTCAAACTGGTCAAGATGACTTCAGGGATTTCTTATTACGATCATCTAACTTAAAACATTTCATCAGATTAAAGCCACAAAAGTTACGAATTAGACCCGAGTCCATTCAAGATTGCATCAACAAAACAAGAATCTCATTTCATAAAAAAATTACGAAATAAAAAACCTTTCGCGACCTGAGACATATTTCCACGCACAAGCGCGTAATAGTCTCCGGGAAAATTGCATTTGTCGTGCTGACAACTTTAATCAACTCTATGGGATCCGTCTCTTCGCGACTTCTGCTCACGTCTTCGACGTACTACTTTGTAAGATAGCATCCACATTTGTTAATCTAGTCATCCCTGTTACTCATGCTTACAACACAGTGCGAGTGAGCGGGACGGCTAGAGCTGGCTGAAAATGTGATGTACGACTGACTGAATGGCGCCTCCGAGACGTAGATCCGAACAATGAGATTTACTTTAGATAAATTTTCTCAACGTACCTCCAACGCTAGTTCTTAACTCAAAGCAGTACGGTCAGTTATTGAATAAAGATTCAAGGGTTTACAAGAAAAATCGCACGAAGAATCGAGACACGAGCTCGCCCAAAAGCTGATTTGGCGATAGGTTATGCAGTTTCTGATTGATTCTATTCTTGGTTGGAAGTCTAGATTGATTCTAAGTTTGAAGTGACTTTTCTATTCTTGGCAAATTGGACGGTTCATCTCTAGATCTTTGGTAGATTTTAAGTTTTGTTCATCAATACGAAAAAAATAACAGTTTCCCAAATTCTAGTAAAGTCCAGATTGATTTTTAGTTTAAAGTGACTTCCCTATTTTTGGCAAAGATCGAGGGTTCATCTCTAGATATTTGGCAGATTTTAAGATTTGTTCATCATTTGTATTAAAAATAATAACAGTTTCCCAAATTCTAGTAAAGTTTACTTTTTCTATATTTTATTTATATTGTGTTATCCAGACATTTGATTATTTCATGCTCATGATCGATTTATTTGCATCCTCCAAATCATATAATAAAGCACGCGTTTTCGATATTCTTAAGAACTATAGACAATTGGATACTGATGATTATTTGTAGTAAAAATTTTGTTCATGTCAGTTGTACCACCTAACTACTAGTATTTTATAAAGTAAGGGATGTAAAGTTTCTCTTGTTTTCTACCACACACGCATGTGTACAGTAGGTATAGGCAAGTATTAGGTAAACTAGTGTGATGGTTATGTGTGAACTCAGCACGGTGTACGAATTTCTTTCACCATTTATGCAAAAAGGACCACCAAATTTTTTGTAATCATCTGATGCAATTTGGGGAGCAGTTCTTATCTGATTTGATTTTGTTGGCTATACTAATTATTATTGTTTAAATAATATGTACAAATCTGTAACGATGTATGGTTTCTTAATAAATAAAAAAGAAAATTAAATCTTATCTGATGGTAAGTGACTACGTATCTTATAGCCTATTCAATCTTTTCTATTCTATCAATAGTCTTAATTGGTTTGTTGCAGTAATTTTTGACTAACTATTGAACTGGAGGGCTATATAACCTTTGTCTCGAGATCCTTATAATTCATAAGATACGAAACAATTTCTTTGTATATATAGTTTTGGTCTTACATGGAGAAATAGTCTCCATCTATAGATCTATAAATGAATCAATAGCACCAAAAAGGCATTAAAGCGGTGTCATTCACCCCAAAGTCCTTAACAGTTTCAAACGGAGGCTTTCCCGATAAAACTCCACACATAAATTACTGGTAGAACTGCGGACGACTGCATCGAATTGAAATACTTTACAAAAGCAGTTCCGAGTTTGTTACCGTCGCTTCAACTTGCTCCAACTATTCCATGGAATCTATGGAAAGATAATTATGCTGGAGTTTGCAAATCGTATCTATCTAGCCATTAAGGCTCACGTTGTACCAGGAAGCCTGGCTTGGGACACCTACAGGAGCTAATAAAAAAAGTAAATAGGGGTTTGAAGTATATTTTCAAATTTTCTTTAATTAAGGTGTGCGTGCCGCAAAACGATTATCTTTGAGGACTTAAAAATCCAAAATGAGTTGACATAATGTTTCAGACAAAATATGAGAAATATATATATATATATATATATATATATATATATATATATATATATATATATATATATATATATATATACAGGGTGTAGAAAAAACCTTAACTAAGCCGGATACCACATATTCTACCAATTGTTACGATCATTTTTTTCCTTTACACCATACCTGGGAAGTTAACGGTTACTGAGATATTGATGGTTAAAGTTTGAAAAAAAAATTGAGGATTTTTACAGAAATGACTTCTGTCCATTATAACTTAACTTTTTTCCAAAGAAACATGATACATATTTTCACTAGTTCTTTCATAAAAAGCCTCTAAATGGCACAATCCGCAATGAACAGCGCACACTCGAACCGAACCGCGTCGCAGCGGCGTAAGGCAACACGCCCCGCGGTGACTTTTCCGCCTGCGCGCTATACATTGCGGATTAGAATTAAATTATTTTTGTTTTATGTCAAAAAATAAAAGTTGTTTCCCAGCCAAAATTTCTTTTTCATACGATTTGGTTTGATGTACTGAACGCGTGGTTGACGGCTTCGTTAAGGTTTTTTTTACACCCTGTATATATATACTAGCTTTCGCCCGCGGCTCCGCCCGCGTGGACTAATATTTTTCGTATCCCACGGGAACTGCATATTTTTCCGGAATAAAAAGTAGCCTATGTGTTATTCCAGACTATTATCTACCCCTGTGCCAAATTTCAACCAAATCCATTCAGTAGTTTTTACGTGAAAGAGTAACAAACATCCATACTTACAAACTTTCGCCTTTATAATATTGGTAGGATATATATATATATATATATCTGAAACATCTGGGATTCCTGCAGTAAGTAAATAATAAAATCAACTAAGCAAAATATATACACACATCAAAAGTGTCTAGGGATCAACATATATTTTTGCAATAACTTTTCTCCTGATTGATATTAATTAAAATTTTCTTTAAGGATTCATCAAATAAAGTGTTTTCGTTTGTCTACAGTAACGATAAACCAAGTCACCTTTGCATTAATAAAGAAATTTGCCATTTTCCTAATAAAGGGATTTTTGACATTTGAACCACTAACATTAAAGTTAGAAAAAAAGACTGAAATAACAGTTTTCTTTAAAATTTATTGGGTAACTTAAACAATTAATAATCCGTGTTTCTACCGCGAACACTAACAACACAAGAACATCGGTTTGGCATACTCAAAATGAGTTCATCCAAATCAAGCTGTGGAATGGCCGCCCATGTTCGTTGCAACAACAAAAAAAGGTCTTCTTGCGACTGGATACCCTCCATATTCGGCAGAGCTCTTCTCTGTAGCATATCCCATGCATGCTCAATCGGGTTCAAGTCTGGCGACTGAGCAGGCCAGGGCATGACATTGATGTTAGCTGCGGCGAGAGTCTGTCTTACAACTCTTGCGGTGTGCGGTCGTGCATTATCATGCATTAACTGAAATAAGGGACCGATTTGCACTTGTAGAGGAACGATGACGTCTGATACAATCGTCTCAGCACAAATTTGAGCGTTGAGGTTGCCTCTGATCCAAATCAACTCAGTTCTTCCGCCGATCCAAATACCCGCCCATACCATGATGGTTCCACCACTATAAGGATGGACTTCCTGGCAGGGTTTTAATCGCTGTTGGCGTCCAGGGGTTCTCCAGTGTCGTATACGTCTTGTATCCGGTCTCATACCAAAACGAGACTCATCAGAAAATCACACGAAACGCCATTGTTCTTCTGCCCAATTTCTGTGTTCAAGAGCCCATTGATATCGAATCCTACGATTGTGCATTGCTATAGGTGGTACCCTTAGCGGTCTTCGGGAATGAAGATTCACTTCATGCAAGCGGTTTCTGGCTGTTTGGTCGCTAATTAAGTTCCCTGAAAAGTGATGAAGCCTCACGGCTAACATCATGGCGGTTATTGTTGGAGCTCTTCGAGTTGTGATTTGAATGTATCGGTCTTGTCTCCGTGTGGTGCAGCGATATCGTCCTACTGGTCCGTATGGCGCTACTACAGAGAAGACTCTGCCGAATATGGAGGGTATCCAGTCGCAAGAAGACCTTTTTTTGTTGTTGCAACGAACATGGTCGGCCATTCCACAGCGTGATTTGGATGAACTCATTTTGAGTATGCCAAACCGATGTTCTTGTGTTGTTAGTGTTCGCGGTAGAAACACGGATTATTAATTGTTTAAGTTATCTAATAAAATTTTAAAGAAAACTGTTATTTCAGTCTTTTTTTCTAACTTTAATGTTAGTGGTTCAAATGTCAAAAATCCCTTTATTAGGAAAATGGCAAATTTCTTTATTAATGAAAAGGTGACTTGGTTTATCGTTACTGTAGACAAACGAAAACACTTTATTTGATGAATCCTTAAAGAAGATTTTGATTAATATCAATCAGGAGAAAAGTTATTGCAAAAATATATGTTGATCCCTAGACACTTTTGATGTGTCGTATTTACTGAGCTAAATAACTGTTTCTTTTTGGTTTTACTTTGTAGATCAAAAAAGATACTAAAAGGTGTCTAAGTTATATTTTATCTTCCTTTTTAATCTTTGGTCACAATGCACCAGTGATTTAAAAAAAAACCCTGATCATAGGTAAGGTGTAATTTGACTAATATGAAATAATCGTAGCTTGAAGGCCGCTAAGAGCTGATAAGCCGCTAAGAGCTGATAAGCCACAAAGAGCGGATGTTTTACTTTAACACTGTATTAGAAAGTCGACGCGACTATTTCAGAGTCGCCCAGTTACTATAGTCAAGTAATAACTTGGTCAAATTTTAAACACTAATTGTCGTTCCGTTAACACTCCACCAATTTAATTGTGATTGTTAACGACAGAGCTCGTAGTAAATTTACGATTCTTCGCAACTGCAGGTTGTTTCGAGGAGTGTACAAAAGCATTTTCGCGTATCGGCGAACGATATTTCGTTTGCAACTCTGTTACAAGTTGGTGCACGTTCACGCAATAGTTGAACGTAGGGTTGTCAACAGCGAGAATTCATACGAAATGCAAGTTACGTTTTAGTTGTTTTCAATTCATTACTAGATTTGAAAAGAGGAAATTTTTCGTGTTTAATAACTTTTGCACGAACTAAATGTAATTTTCATTCGTAAGTACGAGTACTTCTGTTTATACAGTTTTCCAACTTGCATCTGGGATTCCTATAGTATGTAATTACGAGTAATTAAATCAACTAACTAACGTACTAACTAAATAGATACTAAAGTAATTCAAGGCCTACCCTTTATTAAATTTAAAACAGAATTATACAACTAGCTTATTGAAAAGGCTTTTTACAC
The DNA here is from genome assembly GCA_963921415.1 of Pyrausta despicata. Lineage (NCBI taxonomy): Eukaryota > Metazoa > Arthropoda > Insecta > Lepidoptera > Crambidae > Pyrausta > Pyrausta despicata. The sequence continues at coordinate 955,811 of OY992859.1, read as the reverse complement.
TATACAGTAATATTTAAAATGCGATAGATAGGTGATGATAACCTTGACTGTTTCATTAGTAAACCAATTATGTAATCATTATATTTCTGGCTGACTTTCTGCTTGATGTTTGTTTTCAGTTTGAGCATAAAGAGCAAAGGCTTGCGCTTGTCAAAGGGATAGACAGCACTTTCCACTACACTGGTGTTGTTCCCGCTACACGTTGTGCTTGTGAAAACCCTGCAATTACATTCTAATATCACGCGAAAGTTTATATATGTATGGATGTTTGTTGCTCTTTCACACCAAAACTACTGGACCGATTTGGCAGAAATTTGGAACATAGATCGATTATGACCTTTTTTAACGTCAGGGAAATACTATAACGCATACCCACTAGCCACGGGGGCAGCTGGGGGTTATGTGGGACTCCAGACCTCAGAGAGAGAACCCGCCTACCCACTAAAAACCTAACGGCGCCCTCCGGTGCCATGTGAGTCGGGGACGTGGCGGGTTCACCGTAGGCCGAGAGGCCACAGGCATTCACCGCGATTCCCCTGACTCAGCCGACTCACTTTGCAGCGAGCCCCTACCGGTTGCGACGAGAGAGAAACTTGACCATTTCGCATAAACAACAGACGGCGCGCGGGAACACGCGCAACGTCGTCACGGGCCAACATGATTGATATTGACGTGGAATAACACATAGGATACTTTTGATCCCGTAAAATAGTGCTATGCGGGTGAAATAACAGGGCATAGCTAGTCTGGTGCGTATATCCGAGTTGACGTTTTATTACGCGACACACGTTCACACATCAAGTTTCTTTGACTTTGTGTTGCTCACCTACTACATTTCTGGAAAGGGCCAGTTACTCAGATGCTACCAGAAACATAAACTTTGAAGTCGGAACAGAAAGAAATGTGGCGTGTTTTGCAGAATCTGTAATTCATCATTGAGCAGATGAAAATAAACATTTTGCTTTGTATTTTTTTCGAGTGATTAGAAGTGTTGTTTTTTTGTTGATAAATATAAAAATCACAATCCTACTAATTATATAAACGCATAAGTTTTATGTACGGATTTCGATGAGACTTTACAAAAATTATCTTAAACATCAGAATATAGCGTAATAGCATATCGACACCTCCCACGCAAAAGGTCGTATCGACAAATGAACGATTTTTCAGGAGAGCGATTGTAAGGAACTTTGATGTATTTTGCAAGCTGATTTATATTTATTGCTTAAAACTTTGGATTTACCTGTTCATAGCGGGTATTAATTCAAAATTAACATATTTATTTCATTAAATATGTATTTAATGAAATAAATATCTTAATTTTGAAATTATAGCTTAATATTTCAAGTTACGACTTAATTTATAAAGAACTGTGAAGATAAAGGCTTTCCACGCGGACGAAGTTACGGGCAGCCACAAGTACTTTATAATTACTTATTTTTTTTGTTTGGTTTATTTTCTAAACATTCGTGTTTGGACCCAATTTGGGAATACAGAGGGCTTATGCCGTATTTTAGCGGAGCGTTGGTACAACCTCCGAATTGCTTTGGTTGATTAAAACAGAGCATCACACCTAACACATGAGAGAATACTAAGTGTGTTTTGTAAAATTGGGCACATTAATTTGCTATGAATACAGGGTGTTCCAAAAACTATTGTTATAACGGAAAGGTGTTGTTGTGCCCGTAAAACTGAACGACTTTTGCAAAGAAATCTAGGTCGAAATCTGAAAAAAAAGTTTGCTCTCCCATAGTAAATCGATCAGGGGAGGTCAAATGTTTTTTTGAGATTTTGACCTAGGTTTCTTTGGAAATGTTGTGCAGTTTTCCGGGCACAACAACACCCTTTAGTTATTACAGTAGTTTTTGAAACATTTTGTATAACCTCGTGTAATGTAGCTAGGAAGCTATTTTGCATGAAACTTATCACACCGACAGTACTTCATGAATTGGAAAAAATATATAATAACTAAGTAAAAAATGAATCGTTTTTACTACTTTTTTATGCGGTTCTAGTAAAAATGTTAATGAAACGAGCATAGCTTACGGCCCGTTTCAATATTTTATCGACCTTTGACTGAAATTAAGACAACTGTTAGTTTCAAGCTAAAAGCTATCTGAGGTTCTTCACACACTCACTTTTGAGAATATGATAAAAAAGTTAGACTTCTAAAATAAGACCAACAACTCAACACTCCTTTTTCAAAAGTGTCAATGCAGCATTAACTTTGCCAACTGAAACATTAATTTTGTAAAAAAAAATAATCTGATGAAACATTTCATGTACGAGTAATTGATTATTGCACAACAAAATTATTTACAAAAGGTGGACTGAACGCCGTAGGGAATTCTCTGTAAGTCATGCCTTTGGGCTAAGCAGAAATGATTAGTTGGAGCTGCGACAAAATAAATAAAAGAGAAAACACAATAATAATAATACCAAAAAAAATACAACGAACACACCAAATAGCCCCAAACTAAGCGTTAGTTTGTGTTATGGTAACTAGAATAAGGGATAGAAATACTTTAATACATTTATAAACACCCATGACTCAGGTACAAATGCTTGTGCTCATCACACAAACATTTGCTCTTAGCAGGATTCGAACCCGCGACAGCTTGTTTTGTATTCTGGACCTCAGACCACTAGACCAAAGCTGTCGTCAATTAGACACAGATTAAATATAAAATAAACAATAAATTTATACAAGAATACATATAACTACAAATGCAAACAGATCAATTCGAACTAAGTGACCTACTTACGTCGCACTAGGACTGGAAAAACTTGCGATGTAAGAGTGCAATTTATTTTCCATTCTTTTTTGCTCGTGCATGCACCAAGGACAACACTACCTGTATTTGAGTCTATTTTAACTCGAAATGTTAAACGTGAAACTATCTTACATTTGTATTGAGTTCATTCTCGTAACTATTGCGTTTTAATTTGTATTGATATCACGTTTAAATTCATTTTTTTCGGTGATTCCCGCTAAGGCGGAACCACCGCTAAGTTACAAAAAATCTCGTTTGTTTTTTTTTTGCATTATTATGTTTTTATAGTGAGCACTACAACAGAACCACAAAATAGATAGAATGAATACTAATTTTTTACCTTATTTTGGTGTAAGTATTTGAAAGTGAAACTATTTATTTGTATGAGCTTTTTATTAAAATTACTAAGTAGTTATTTAATTCAAATAGCTCGAATGCGTAAATAAGTCTTTTTTGCTTTAAGTTTAATTTACCTGTGTTTACACTACGTTTGGGTGATGTTACGTTTAGATGCTGATTTTTGAGTAGTCAGATTAATCGTTACCTGTTTATTGTGAGCCGACTTAATCTAAGATGACAATATTATTATCCTTATGTATACGCATCTACGACATTTTAAATTGGCCATCTTTGAATGTTATCGGACTATTGGTTGGCTGTCTGACTGCTGTGGGATTGCCTTTTGGACTAATTAAAAGCTTTTGTTTGGTTTCGCCTGACCCGTTATTTTTTATTTATTTTTTGGTAATTGAAAGTAGTTAATCCAAGTATATATTGTTTTGTAACGTAAAACTAACGTAACGTTTTGTAATGTAACATAAAAGTTTTGTAAGATTAAACCTACATGTATGTATAAAACTAAGAAACGAGAACACACTTTTTGCGCAGTTTGGCAGATTCTTATTTATGTAATGTGTTGTAATACTTGAATAAATAACTAATAAAAATATTACGCATTTTCAGTACTTATCTGAGTACCACGGTTATATAAAATATCCAGCTCAATTGCCAAACCCGAATCGTTATATCAATTTTAATTAAAACGGAAAGGTCCCATGACCTAATTGTGTGAGTCGGCGGACCCTAACAGACGAGTGAGCTCTGTTATAAACAACACTTTCGATACCATTTGTTTCAATTAAGAAAACAATATCCAACAAAATACAGGTCTCGCTAATAGAATCAGCTGCGTTTGTTGTTGTATTTTTAACTTTATTATTTGATGTTTTAGAGTCGAGTTCTGTTGGTGGGAAGTGCAGAAAGAAGTTTGTTATTGATTGTTGTGCCTGCAGCGAAACGCGCGGCTAGGGTTACAACGTAATACAAATTTCAGCGGAAAGTTTCAGGCAAAATACATGTTTACATGTTATTAAAAATCAGAAAATTAAAGATACTTTTCTGAATAACCAACTTTATCCTTTCAAGATAAAGATCTTGTTTTTATTTTTGAGTTAAAATCAGATAGGAAACATATCTTGATGAATTTCTACTGGAAATTTCAGGCAGAATGTACGTCTACATAATTAACTAAATAACACAAACCTAAAATTATACTATAATTTAAGGGAAGATCAAAGTCTAATTTTAGTTACATATCTCATGGTTTTCGTTTTTTTAATCTTTAATTAAATATTCTAAAACGTCACTTGCTGTATTTGATTGAGCTTAGTAAAAGACTCATAAGATAAAAAAAAACACACAAGCAGCTACAATTACGTTTTTTAGAATAAAAATATAAATTAAAGTAAAAAAAAACTTTGCTTTATAAATAAGGTCGCGGAAGCCACTGGATGCGGGAGCACGGGACCAATCACGGTGGAGATTCTTTGGGTAGGCTTATGCTCAGCAGTGGGCGTCGACCGGCTGGAATGATGATGATGGTGATATAAATATATATATGAATATAAATAATTATACAACAGCATCACATACAGTGGTATCAATTACAATCAACAGTGGTATTAAAAAAAACTTAATTAAAAATATATAACGCCCATACAAACAGACATGTAAAATAAAAAAAAATAAAAAAAACGCTTTTGTTGCTACTAAAAAAGAAAAAATAATTTCTGATTTCAAAGAATTCATATTACAGTAGAGTAAAAAGCGTGGAACGCACTTTATGTCGTTTCGTAGTTCTCTTTTTAAAGTCGCAAATAATAGAATGATTTTAATATACCCCAAACCCCCAACCAAGCTCCCCACGCTTTTTACTCTTCTGTAATAGAAATTCTTTGTACTCAGAAATTATTTTCTCTTTTTTAGTTAGCAATAAAAGCGTGTTTTTTTAGTTCTTTAAACTATTTTTATTCTATCAAATAATTGCATTGTCATTGGTACTTGAAATTAATCCGATTTCTGGAAGTTGGTGAAAATTGAGCTCTAATATTCCGTTACACACATACATACAGGCCGAGCTAATAAAAGCGTTGTAAACGCAAAAAATACTTAATAAATAATAAAAGCGTCTTAATAATGAATAAAAACTTTGTGGCTTGTGCCAACCCTATCCGGGGCGGAGTTGCGATCGAACGAAGATGCATTGAGGATATGCATCTGCAATGCATCTTGTCGCGCATAATTTTGTACTTGGACCTAGTTCTATGGTTTACTGGAGTTGCCTTTGTTTATAAGTTCCTATCGGTAACAACGATGCATTCCGAGGGCGTAACGGGAGTCGGACAGTTGTTCTGTGAACCTTGAATGTAAATTTTGGTCTTCGATTGAACGGTTCTGTTAAAAAAATTACGAAGTTTCTACTGAATATGTAATTAGTTTAACTTGTGACTTAAATTGGAATATTATGACATTGTGAGGATTACTGATGATAATATTATAATGTGCATTTTGAAAAAATTGTAAAATATTTGCATGCTATTTCTTATAGCTGGAAAAGCTGAGCCGAATCATTTATAAAATTATAACCTACAAAAATGTACTCTTTTCCAAAAGCAAATAAATATTCATTTCATTTCATTTCATTGAAAAACAAGTAAAAATACAAATATCGAGCAATTGAGGATTTCTTTTAATTAAATAAATACTTGTGATAGAATATATATATATTAATTTAACAATAATTGACAAGATAAAAAAACAGTTATAAATAATTTAATATAATTACAGCTTAACAATAATAACTCTGTATTAATATTTGTTTACATAAATAATTAAGTACAAAGTTCAAAGCGCGTACGCAGTAGGTACGCGTAATAAATGTAAATTAACAATGAAGATTGCGTGTGATTGAGATTGAGAGATTGCTTTTATCAATAGGGCCGCTTAATCCCAATTATTTATACCAGTGTATTTTATTTATCCTTAAAATTAATCTTAAAATAATTAACCTTCTGATTCATTAAGTCCAGTGAGTAGGCATTTATAATTAGAAATTAGAACCAGCGTACGGCTAGGAACTGCGCACAGCCCTCAAAACTTAACTGATTGTTGCCACCTCCACACAAAGAAACACATCATACCATTGCTCTGTTGCGTCGTGAAAGAAGGACAAACACACAAACAAACTGACTTTCTCATTTTACAATGGAACCTAGTAGGAAAAGTAAGGATGACATCGCTTCGTACGCTTGTTCAAATTCAAATTATTTATTTGTTGTTATGTAGGGTAGTGAATACATATAAATGTGATCTTAAATATTAAAATAAAGCTGCTTCCTACTTAGCCGCATGGTACAGCATTCAAATATTTCGAATAACATATTATCATCTAACTAATACATCAGTCACTATTATTTGTAAATTCATTCGTTACATTTATACATTACTAGCTGACCCGGCAAACGTTGTTTTGCCATATAAATGTAAAGTATGGACTACCCTTATCACTAAGGGGTATAAAAATGAGATGTTAGCCGATTCTCAGACCTACTCAATATGCTCACAAAATTTCATGAGAATCGTTCAAGCCGTTTCGGAAGAGTACGGGAACAAACATTGTGACACGAGAATTTTATATATATAGAGATTTAAACAATTTATTTAGTAGGTAAGTACACATGTAAATAGCATTATTTTAAAGCCAGTTTCGTAATGAAAATTAAAATGCGCTGGAATGCAATTCTTTAATTCTCATTAGTATTTTATTGTAAATAGTCATACACATAACACAGGGTATGTTATCATCATCATTATCAGCTAAAGGACGTCCACTGCTAAACATAGGTCTTCCCCACAGTTTTCCACATCGACCGATCACAAGCGGAGTGCATCCAGTGTGATCCTGCGATCTTTACCAGGTCGTCTGTCCATCTTGTCGGTGGACGTCCTACGCTGCGCTTTTAGTCTAAGGTACAACAGGTTACAGCGTATGTAATATTTTTAAATCTTTCACCGCACCGCATCTAATACCAGTCTACTACAATATCGTGTTGAACTTGTATGTAAATCCTACGCTTGTTTAAAGTTGTGGATATTTCGCTTTACAAACTTTAATCATCTAAGAAAACTTTTTCAAGCATTTCAAATACGATTTCAAAGTGAGCACACGCAAGAAGTTGTCTATTAAAAAACGCTTAGTGTTGTACAAGTCAAGTTCGGTTAGAGTTCAAAGTTCGCTCATTTGCCAAGTTGGCTGGAACTTGCTGTGTAACGCATTTACGGGTATTGTCGTTGGAATATATTGTGTTCGCGTCCTTGTCTGGCGAGTAAGTTGCTTATTAACTTGCCTTTAAGCTACTGTGTATAATATGTGTATAATGTACAGTGTATAATAAGTGTATAATGTTCACTTTAATTTGGTTTGTACTCGCGTTTAATAAGCACAGGTATTTCGGTGGAGTTTTGTTCGTATTTGTATACTTGCATTTTGAATATAATCTAGAAGAGAAAAGCATGCTATCCATCCATATGTATGTCTAGACTACAATTATTACAAGAGATAACGTTATACTGAGTGTCACAAAAAACGGGTAATGGCTAAAGGGTGTTGTTGTGACCGTATAACTCAACAACTTTCCCAAAGAAACCTAAGGCTACATATCCAAAGAAAAAAGTTGGCTCTCCCATAGTAAATCGATCAGCTTATTGAGTTTTGTATGAGGGATCCAATTTTATTTTTGGAGAATTCGCCTTAGGTTTCTTTGGGAAAGTTGTTGAGTTATACCGACACAACAACAAGCTTTAGCCATTACCCGTTTTTCTGTAACACCCTGTATATTAGTATAATAGTTATATAATATTAAACAGCCATGGTCTTTTCCATTGTAAATCGAAGCTCCCGAGAACGAATCATTTGTGTGATGTTTTAATACTTTGACTTAGAGATTAGACTTAGACTTCGTTTTGATAAAACAAAACAAGTGAAGGCAAGACATACGGTAATCAAAGTCCCTGCATTACCGTAAAAGTATAAATTTAATAATTTATTGTAGACAGAATAACTGTATAGGAACCTATTTTTTTCTTCAGAGCTTATTCAATGGTTGTTTTATTTATAACTAGCTTTTACCCGCGACTTTGTCCAAGTTAGGCAGTTCTTTTGGAATGCGTTGTTTTATCGTTTTAACAATTTTATCCAAATATAATTCAAATATTTAGTCATTTAGGAGTGAAAGCGATCAGATTCCGCGGAAAGTAATTTTTCTGATGTGAATGCACCGTTTTCTCGCATTCAAAAGTAACTCATGTCCTTTCTTAAGTCTCAAACTATCTCGTTCCCAAATTTAATTTAAATGTGTTGAGTAGTTTAGGCGTAAAAGCGATCGGTGCACCTGAATTTTCCCATGGAAATGCGTCATTTTCCCGCGGCAAAAAGTAGCCTATGTCCATTCTCGAGTATCAAAATATCTCCATACCAAATTTTATGCAAATCGGTTCAGTAGTGTAGACGTGATTGAGTAACACACAGACACAGAGTTACTTTTGCATTTATAATATTAAGTATGGATTGTAGACAGAATAACTGTATAGGTACCTATTTTTATTTTCAGAGCTTGTTCTATGTATGTTTTATTTGTACTTAGCTCTCAAAGCTTACTTAGCTGCCAAAGAGCAATGGAGCGGAGCATCCTGGGCATCAAAAGGACTGATAGAGTTAGAAATACTGCCATTCGCTCACAAACCAACGTATCGGATGTAGGCGAGAAGACTGCCAAGTTGAAGTGGAAGTGGGCCGGCCACGTGAGTAGGATGCATCCCGACAGGTGGGCCCGAATCGTTACACAGTGGGTGCCTTCGGACGGCTTTCGCCGAACGGGAAGGCCTAGAAAGAGATTGGCAAACTCTGGCCCTAGACAGGGATCAGTGGACAGGTTTGGGGGAGGCCTTTGCCCAGCAGTGGGATGATGTAGGCTAACAAAAAAAAAAGTTCTAACTTCTATAACTTCCCTTATACCAACAAAACTGAAACACGGCCTGTAAATCAGTAATCCACGTCTGACGCTACCTCAGGCATTGCAGTCACGTACAAATAACGAACCGATTGACTGACACACCCCTGCTTATATTTGCCAAGGTGGAAACAACCTTATTGGTGTGTGTTATAAGGTTGATACAAAGTCCGTGGTCAGTGCAATAAGTAATGTTATTACTGCACCCTTCACAAATACTGTCAGGTTATGAAAGTAGTATGAACGCGATTTTTCTCTTTCTGAAGCTTCATGGAGATCGCAAAAATATTACTACAAAACCACATTGAAACATTGTAAAATACCGACTAAATGATTAATGGTTAAATAGTAAATATGTCACAAAAATCACACCAATTCTCTAGTCCCAAATTAAGCTACGAGGCTTGTGTTATGGGTACTAGACAACGGATAAACATACATAAATAATTTTTTTTATGTAAATAAATACATATTATACATAAAAAACACCCAGACCGGTACAAACACACATGTTCATTCACACTTATGCTTGTACTGTGCGGGGATCGAACCCGCGACCCTTGGTTTAGAAGTCCGACCTGTGGACCACGGCGACAAGCGGTCGTAAAAATTTTTAAAAAAAGAACAGAAAATTTTACAGCGAAAACAAAAGAATTTCAATAAAGGTGGTGATCCATTTCCTTTCTAACTTATTGCATTCTCAACCACCTAATCTATTCATACCTACCTACTCGTTTCTTTCGTGGCTCTTTTTACTCCACACTTAATAAAAGTCCACCGCTCCACGTAGAGTCAGCGTCGAAAATATTGTGGTAGTTTGGTATCATGTTTAAAAATCAACAGTTCTCATTTACATTCCTTATGCGCGATGCAAAAGAGTGTAACTCAATACCTGCGTTGGTGTTTCCCTGCAGTTAAAACTTAGGAATTTTCAAAGCTACAATAAATGTATTCTTATATAAATTTATTGTTTATTTTGTATTTATTCTCATGTGTCATATTATTGGTATTTTATTTTTGTGTTTTCTCTTTTATTTATTTTGTCGCACCGCCCACTAATCATTTCTGCTTAGCCCAAAGGTATGACTGGTAGAGAATGCCCTACGGCGTTAAGTCCACCTTTTGTGCATAGTTTTGTTGTGCAATAAAGCTTAAATAAGTAAATAAAAAATAAACAGGCATCCTCTAGGCGAGTTCCATCGAAGATAGTCTCTGCCTTGCTTTGCCTAGTCTCTAATGATGAGCAAATCTATGCCAAATAAAATAAATACATTTTGAGTACCTATCTTCCTCATGAATCTCTTGAAGTATGTCAAACTGGATATTTTGATTGTCGTGGTTTGGTACTATGTCAAAATATCACCAGATCTCATCTACATTCCTGATGCGTGAGCTCACTACTTGTGTCGGCAAAGCTAGACTAAACTGGCATCTTCTAGGCGAACTCTATCTCAGTCTCCGTCTTGCTTAGTCTTGGATTAAGAACAAACCCTATAATAAAAAGTCATTTTGAGCATCTTCCTTATCAATCTCTTGAAAAGTGTCAAACTTGATATTTTGACATGGTTTTAAAGAATCACTAAACTGCGGACGCTGACTGTACGTCCCCCCCTCCAACACACACTCCCCCCTCGCATTGCGATGACGATCACGCAACTCGCGCTTGACTGACACGGCGTCCGATATTGCAGGGTTCGTATTAGTTTTCGTGTGCTCTAGCTTTGTGTTTTTCTGTTAAGAATATGGCAGTTTGCAGTTTGTTGTCAGATTGGATAAATAGACGAGTAAAAAGTATTTTGTTGTTTCGTTGAAGTTTATAAAAAGGTAACATGCAAGATATGTTACATGCAGTAATTTTCAGGCTACATTTTGAGCAGTGGATTTTAACAGTGATATAAAAGTTATCAATTGTTGACATGTCTTGTCTTGTAGTTTTAAATATTTTTCTTTTTTTTCTAAAGAATTGTAAAAGAAATTTTCAACACCTACAATGAGGGTTTCTAAGTTTTAAGTTCTTGATTACAGAATAAGACCTAGGTTATACATGTACACTTAGAATGCAATATAAATTAATCTTGAAACTTGAAGTCATTTTACTTTTCAAGTTAACGAACGATAACGATATGTTTTTATGTTTATTAATTGTTTTTTATTTATTTATTAAGTAGGTAACCATTTTACTTGAATTTTCTTTTTTCTCTGTATGTGCATTGTGCACCGCCTGTATGTTTTCTAATTGGACCTGTGGTTGACTGGTAGAGAATGCCTCCGGCATTAAGTCCACCATTATACACAAGTTTGAGCGGAATTTTTAAATAATGAAATAAACGATACTTGAACAACTGTTGATGGCTCGATCAATTCACATACGAAAGCTTAGAAAAAAATATCTACTCAATTACCGGACATTCCTAAAATATAAATGTATCACAAATAACACACACACATACACATACCTACACGCACACACACACACACACACACACACACACACACACACACACACACACACACACACACACACAAACCCACACACACAGACACACACTAAATAAATAAAGAAAATTACTTATTAAGCGTTTGAGGAGGAGCCTGACTCTCGTAGCACAGGGAAACCTTATACGAGAGCAGATATTGTAAACTTATATGTGTGTTTTTAAATAAATAACATTTTCATTTTCATTTTCATTTTGTTATTTCTTAAAATGTTAATTTAGTGGTCAGCCTCAGAATCCTTATTGAACTGAACGGACCAGAAATCCCTAATAAGAAAGAAAAGCAATTACAATTCCAAGATAAAACACAATAAAGACACATAACATTATTCATAACGAACTGTATATTCATGAAAACTTGTTATTAGTTTTCATGTTGCGACTTCATTTTGTTTTAAAGTCAGGTACGCTGCAGGTTGAATGTAATGTAACCGCATAGGGCTGGCAAAGCTTTTGAGCTGGTTTTCTTAAAAAAATAATACTTATTATACCTTTAAGTCTTCAAAAAGGATTAATTTAATAAATAGTTCTCCCCGCCGATTTCGACCACGGCGGAAAATCTCAACAGAGATCAGCCAACTACGCAGGAGATATTATAGTGCACAAAAGTGTGAGCACAATGTGTATTGTGGTCACACTCACTGTTCTATCCATCACTCTCAAAGTTCGGTGAGACGGCAACTTACTAATAATTTAATTCTTGCAAATCACATGTCGTTACGAGACTCAAGTACCTACGGTGACCACTGCGGTGACTTATGCGCTTATAATAAATAATAATAATTATACAACAACATCACATACATTGATCTGACTCCGTGGTAAGTAGCTTAAGCACTTGTGTTACAGATATCAGAATCAACAGTGGTATTACAAATAAACTTAAATAAATACATAAACACCCAGACCAGTGCAAACAGACATGTTCATGCACACAAATGTTTGTACAGTGCGGGGATCGAGCCCGCGACCTCTTGGTTAATAGTCAACTTTTTGACCATTACACCAAAGTAGTCGTCAAAATTATGAAAGGGTTGATTTTGCAACAAAGATGGGTAGTCTGATGCGCTGGCGACTGTACCATCATTTCGTAATATTTGTAAGTGCGAGGACATAATGGAGATACCAATCAGTAAACCTTTTTTAAGTGTATGTGTTGTCTGTGTTTAAACTCTAAACGTAAGACTGTCAATGTCAAGTCAATGACAACACTTTTGATGTAACCCAATGGTGGAGTGTTAAAAAAACTTAAAAAAATCTTTTCGGCTCCGGTCATCGGGGAGGATTCGAACTCCCGACCTTTGGAAGTCCGGTCCAATGCTCTGACCACTGAGCTACCGAGAAACTTAATGGAGTCGTTGAATTTTGTAAGTGTTATGTCTTTTCGAAATTAAAAATAGCGTTGTGAACGCAAAAAAAAACTTTACAAATAAGATTCTATTTATTATTAATCTTTAATTCAGAAATAAACTTTCCATATAATAAGTAAGTAGTTACAGAAAAAATATCTAGTTTGGGTTAGTAAGTATAAAAAAGGACATCACACAAAATATGGCTTACTTAATATTTACTAAAGCAGGTCTTGAACCAACATGGACGCTGTATGACTGAATGTAAGACTAGAAAATAGCTTATAACTTTGCCTTAGAAAAAAATAATCAATCTGAGATTTCCTGTCTGAGACATTTGATTTTTTCTACAGATGTGTTCTGGCGAACCTACGAATTTGCTCTCCTTTTTTAACGTATAGGCTACGTTTGTAAGATGAAGGTTTATCACTTTCAAACACACACACTATCATATTTAGCAGTGGTAAGGCTGTGCTGTTTTCTATGAATGAGATGAGTCCGAAAAAACTTTTCCTAAACGCTGCCGACAACCGTTGGACCTTACACACTGCGTGGGTTGAGTGTTTTAGGTATACATAGTTTTTTTTTATGGGATAGGTTTGCTCTTGACCCAAGACTAGGCCCAACGAATCAAAGACTAAGTCTACGACGGAGCGAGCTCACCTAGAAGATGCCTGTTAACACTAGCTTTGACGATTCCTAGGTTGTAATTGCAGGGAAACACTGACGCAGGTAGTGAGTTCCACTCTTTTAGTTGATAGTTACGTGTAATTTTAATGTTATTTTTTTGCTCATGTGTGTATTTCGTTTGTCATAATAATTTTCTGCTCTGATGTATTTCTGTACAATTATGTGTTGTCCCTGATCAATAAACGTTTCTTTCTTTCCTTTATTTTGGGAGAGGCCTATGTTCAGCAGTGGGTATTAAACGGTTGAACATGATTAACGATGAATGAGTCTACTGCACCTAAGCCCACTCTAGCATGTAATCAAGCCGCATTGTCCTGAGTGATAACGAACTAACGTTTGCGCTTGCCCTAATGAGCGGCGCCTTTGTGCAGATGCTATTAATGCATTGTAATTATCACACATTCATAACCGTAACTAACCAGCTGTCAAATTTGTGATGTGTCATTTAGTTTCACTTAGATTGCGCTATTGAATGTTTAGGTAAAAAACAGTGAGATCACGCTGATTTTCATAAAGATTTTTTAAAATCTTTATGAAATGCTGTTACGCATACCCACCAGCCGCAGGGGCAGCTAAGGGTTATGTGGGACTCCAGGCCTCAGAGAAAGAATCCTACCCACTAAAAACCTGACGGTGCCCTCCGGTGCCATGTGAGTCGGGGTCGCATTCACCGCTATACTTAAATAGGTGCTGCTCTAACCTTATTTCTATGGGTTAAAATACATTTTTACAATAACACCTGTCGGAAAACACAGAGTATTATGTTTTGCAATGACAGCCTGTTGTACGGTATGTCACTAAAGAAGTGAATTACAAGATATGATTTTAAAATGTGAGGGTGGATCTGGAAACTGCGTTCGCCCCGAGCAGACGACGCAGCGCGCCACCAGTCAGCTCGTGACCACGGCGCAGTGCAATCCAGCCGAAACATCGAGCAGTGAGTACCTACCTAATACTCATAAAAATATATCGCGTTTAGACCCAAATACAACTAATTAGTGTATTATAATTTAATGATAACTTTTATTCATCGACCGATTGCTAGATATTTCAAGCCTAGCCACCAACTACAGTTCCAAATAGTACCTAAAACCAGAAACTCAAAGAAATCGCGTACAATCGTCTCCAAACCCTTGACACACTGTCAGTCGCGAGTCGCAACAATAGAATGCCGCATAAATATGTGCTTTTGCTGTTAAGAACCTCTGTGTTAGCAGAATTAGGGCCAAATAGCAAGGTCTGACCATACTGACCATACAAGTGACGTCTATTTACAAACATCTCTGTGCTTCGGTAAGCACGCTAAACGCTGTTGGTCTCGGTTAATATCGATAGATACTCGTATTAGTCGTTAAACCTGCTCAGAGCCCCTCGGGCGGCTTAATAACATCTGACAGTTAGCTTGGTTACTTACCACACACACACTTCTCCACCAATCCGCATTGAGCCCCCGTGTTGGAGTATGGCTCCTACCACTTCATAGTTGAAGAGAGGCTTATGCCCAGCTGTGGGACGTATATATGCTGATGAGAGAGAGAGAGAGAGAGAGAGAGCAAGGTTTTTTATTATTTTTATTATCTTTTATAGGCTTTTGGCATGTCAGCCCCATCGAATCTTAACCTAGGTACAGGTTGCACTTAAAACACTTAACTATGCTACATGAAAGAAAACTGATTATACAAAATCATTTCAACTAAAAATTTTGCAGCCTCGCTTGTTGGGTCTTGCTAGAAGCTAATGTAATGTGTGGTAGGTAGAGAGAGAGAGAGAGAGAGCTAGGTCTGAATCGTAAGCCAGAGAATGAAGCAAGAAATCGCGATCATTCTTCTCCCAGCCCTGGAATACCGTGCAATACCGAGCAGAGCTCGCACGAGTATAATAAGCGCGGATCACATTAATTAGCCGTGTATCTGGTTTCTGATTAAGAGTGCGCGCGGGTCAACTTTAATTGGCCTGCTGTTGTATTTTAGATGTGAGATACGCGAGCGCCACAGCCAAGCTAGAACAAACAGCCTTTTTATTAACGCTAACACTAGACTTTAAAATAATACACTTTGAGCCAAGACTCAAGCTAAAGGCACATTATGAGAACTGAAGCTACTATCAGCTCTTTTTTGTATAGATAGGAACATAAATTTATATTTTTCAATGATGGTAATTTTTTTTTCGATACAGTGTACTGACAGTAAACATTAGAGTCTACCTGTGAGTACAGATGCTGAAAAGGGCCCAAAGCGTCAGATTTAAATAATATTATACATATAAATAAAACATGAAATAATCTGTAAAAAGTATACTAATTCTAAAATAGCCTTTTGTTAAGAACAGTTTTTATAAATTCTCAAAGCATGGACAATGTCACGTACTTACAACCTCATACTTAATTGAGATAGGACCTGTGATGTGGCCTAATGAGACGTATAAATGGGTTAATTTTAAGTTACCATTTCCATTTATCAAGGTACGTACTCTACACGAAAGAAATAAATATGTGTGTGTATAATAGTGTAGGTACACACCTCCAGAACTTCTTTTTATCCGTAGCTCTAATGCAACACATATATATATTTTAACAGTAACTTTATTGCAAGTTTAATTTTATATCTTTTTCATCCATTTTCGTAAGAATACGTTTTTTTATGTGAAGTTATATAGATTTTATATATAAAATGAATAACTTTGTATTGCCTTAACCGTTTATACCTTAACCTTTTATAAACAACACCAGCTGACCTCCCCCGGCTGTAACCTTGGTTAATGAATAGTCCAACATGTGGACATTTGTTAGTAAGTATGTAGGAAAATTATTTAATTGACACACAAAATTAAAACAAAGACATACACATAAAATAAAATTGTACAGAAAGTGCACCAAAACAGTCCCCACTCAGTCTACGCCGTGACAGTAGTTGGCTAGCATGTCACGACCCTGATTTTCGGCGAGGACCATTGGTCACTGAAGGTTTAAGCATAAAATAAAATGCAAAAATCAACAACACAGAAAAAAATAATTATAAATACAAAATTTAATTAAATTACACGGCTATTGACAGAAAAATGTTATTATTCAGTTAAAGACTATTTGAATGATATTTTGACGTAAGTGTTTAGACTAATTTTGTTTGGTAACTAATTTTATTGTTATTAATTATTGCTGAATTTATAGGTATTTTTCGAAATTAACTATAACTGTAATATTGTATGTCTGATAAGACAGGTCACAGTGAGACGTCACTTTAATTAAGAGCTTTTTGTACCTGTGTTCCACAATAAATAAATTTGATTTGATTTGATTTGATACACACACACACGATACTCGTATATGCATATGTATATGTTATTAATTATTTTGGTTTATATCCATGACATTATTTGATTTCGATGACATTGTTGTGACTTAGTTTATTTTAAATTTGAATTGTAATAATCTTTGTTGTATTTTTGTGCATGAGTATGTAAATTTAAGCTTGTTTGTGACTTGGTGTATACTGTAAGCTACAAGTGGTTTGAAATAAATAAAATAAAAAAATAAATAAAAAATGCAATATTAAAATATAACACAATAAAAATTCTAAAATCGGAAAGTTTAAGAGAAGCCGAGTTTACCAGCAGTGAAGGTTCGAATCCCGCCTGTGACAGTCCATTATTCTTTAAGTGTGTTTTAATTACACATTGTTATGAAAGTGTCTTATTTTATTATACTTGTAGTGTCAGACAGCTTTCGATTCTGACTGATCTTTTTACAATCGTGACTGACATTAAGCACTCATCTGTTTGCTGGTTACATTTAAAACCGATTGTATTTAAAACAAGCGAATATCCAGTACCTCTATACATATACTAGCTGACCTGGCAAACGTTGTTTTGCCATATAAATGTTAAGGGTGGACAACCCTTATCACTAAGGGGTATGAAAAATAGATGTTGGCCGATACTCAATATGCTCACAAAATTTAATGAGAATCGGTCAACAAGCCGTTTCGGAGGAGTACGGGAACGAACATTGTGACACGAGTATTTTATATATAAGATTACTCGTATTTGTATTAGAGCGTTTCATTCCCACCAGCCTGTGTCTCGGTGCTAGAGCTTAAAAATATGCTTGAGGTACCGTTTTTAAGACCTCGGCGAGTACCAAGACCGTACCAGGGCCAAAACTCTTAAATTTGTTCCAACATAAACGCGGGCGAAGCCGCGGTTGGCCGTTAGTATATATTTAAGCATCCACTACTCGACAAAAAGCTGGCAACTCGTTCATTATTCTCTCGGGCAGCGGCGGCAATATTTTGACGTTAGCAAAATATAATACACGACCATTAATCGGGGGGCCACGTGGCGTCGCGAATGCTTGCTCGCCCGTCGAACCGGTGAAATATTGGCCTCGGCCCTTGGAAACTTTGGGCACAGTGCAAGCTACATTTTGATAGATGAATTACTTCAAAAACGGGAACTGAACGCGAAACGCGGTTAGGTATTCACGTTTTATAGTAATTTAAATGTGCAACGCAAAAAATACTTTTATACTGATTTAAAAGTCGACAAAATTTGTATCATAAAATTACACGAGTAACGGTCAAGATTCGAAATGCATGCACCGATTTTTCGACACTGAAAAAAAAATTCGCGTCCTGTGCATTGTTTTACAGAAAAAATACGGTGGGATTGAGAAGTTATGAGTAAAAGAAGCGAGCAAAATGTCGTCATACAGTGCATGCAACGTTAAGGTTTGATTTGGAATGGGTCGTGGACACAGACGGTAGGCTTTGGTAGGCGTCGATAGTTGGCGTCAATTGTTTTTTCAGTCTGACGGTATGTTTTGAAAAAAAATGAAGGAAAGTCTTTCGTGTTCATCGTAACGCATTGTGCGTACATGTGGTCATAGAGGCTTTTGATACGGACGAAAAAAACTAGATGCTGTTGGTAACGCATTAATCGTACTTTTGAGCATAGCTATCTCTGACACTGACGGAAATAGCTAGATTAGTAAAGAGCTCTACTCCGTAAGGCAGTCGGTTAACAACGCAAACTGTTACTAAGATTGGCTTATAGCGTAAGTTGAGTGAGTTCCTTTAGTAGAAAGAAAGTAATAAAAAAATTAAACGTCGTGCTAATCTTTGATCAATCACTTTCAATATCATCGCTTCCACTGGATCACGGGCGCGCTTGCGGTCGCCCCGACCCGACCGGCATATTAAGCTGCCCTCATATATCGCTAGAAAAGAGGGTTAACGCTTGTTTAGCAGTTTATTCAACAATTGTAATGACCACCAGCACAGAGCTGATAAAAACAGTATGGAAGCAAAGAACAAATGTTAAAAATTGACTCACGGTAACGCCAACAAGGTACCTAGGCGAGTAACCTGCAATGCATTTATTTATTAACTGCACCCACCCATTGCCTTCTTTCTGCATGACCTTGAGGTTGACTGGCAGAAAATGCTTTTAGCATCAAGTCCACCCTTTGTACATTTCTTGTGCAATAAAGTCTAAAATAAATAAATGACCTAGGCTTTCGATCCCAATCCAACCCAATACTTACATAAAGAAACTTATATACTTGCTCATAAAGAAAAAGATAAATATATTGTACAAAACTTAGCTTAATAAATAACATAGTAAATCTAACTACCTGTAAAGAAAAAATGCTTAATACTATGTTAGTTATAATGTACCTAAACTAAGCAAATATATTGCTTGTATTTTAGGTATCTATTCGGATGTGCCAATGATCATGATGTACTGCCGGAGGAATTGCATCGAATGCCCGGAGAATGCTAGAAGTTACGTTTGTCGATCCGAGACTTTAGTTCGTCACTTTCTTACTGCTTTAACTTGTATCTATACTGTGCAACTGGCCATTGGTATTCTAGACCCGACCGTGGGTCTATCGGTACAAATGGAACCTAATAAATTCGACAAGTTTGTAGTACGTGTGAGATATTGGTGGCATTTGACACCTAGGTACTTATTAATCATAAAGGTTTGACAGGTGTACTTTATGCGCATACTAAGCAAGTCTTTCTGGCCGATTTCGATTACGGCGGCTTACTCAACAGAGATCAGCCAACTACGCAAGTGTGAGCGCAATACACAGACGCACTCACTGTTCTATCACTCTCAAAGTTCGGTGAGACGGCCATCCGACATGACCGGAGAGAGATCAGGCGCAGGACCAACGGCTTAACGTGCGCATCGAGGTAACACCGCCAACTTCCCGACTTCGAACTGTTTTTGAGAACTTCATGACAGGAAATCTCAAAAACAATTTTGGCTCGACCTGGGACTGGAACCCAGGACCTCTCGGTTGTAAGGCAGAAACTTTGCCACTATACCAACGAGGCATTCTACTAAGCTAGTAACTAAAAATGAAATGGTCGTGGTATTTTTAAAACTAAGACATTTTTTGTAAGGAACATCTGTAAGTAAAATCTGTATTTTTGCTATTTTTACTCCATTTATCTGGATTTATCAATTTATGTACTGGGCAATAAATAAACGAGGCTATTTGTCGCCATGCCGGACGCAGTTGACAGACTCCTTCCTATTGCCGAATAAAATACGATAAGTCTCTCCCGAATGGAGAGGAAAATAGTATTTTAGAAGGTTTACGAGTATACAGTTTTCTAATATTTTTTATTCGTAATAGATATGCCCTTGACGAACGAGGCAGATCCTGGTCTATGAAGAGATGAGCTCATCTACACGTTGATGACACCTGTGGGGTGAGCACGAACAACTTTCGTAACGTATTCGTAGCGTTTACCTATCGTTAACTTGTCAATTTGTATGGGTAAACTGTCAGTTTCTGACGTTTGGACGACACGAATACGTTACGATAATGTTCCTGCTCACCCCACTGTAGACCTTACGCAGAACAAAATCATTTAAAACGATACTACATAGTTCTTTAATTGCACAGATGATACCAAATCAAGCTTACTTACTTACTCCTTTGGCGCAGCGACAGAAA
This sequence comes from Pyrausta despicata, assembly GCA_963921415.1. Lineage (NCBI taxonomy): Eukaryota > Metazoa > Arthropoda > Insecta > Lepidoptera > Crambidae > Pyrausta > Pyrausta despicata. The sequence continues at coordinate 935,186 of OY992859.1, read as the reverse complement.
GTGTGTGTTGGCCTCCGACACAAGAGAACGCCTTCTGATCCGGTCTTGCGCCGCATCTTGCCAGTCCGCAAATTGTAGCTCCTGCAGATCTGACATGACGGCGTCATTCCAGCGGTACCTGGGCCGGCCGACGGGGCGGCGGCCTCGAGGTATTCCAAGTTACGCTGCTTTTTTACGCTACGATCCTCCCCCATCCTTACGAGATGTCCCAGCCAACGAAGTCTCTGGGCTTTAGCTCCTACCGGGATATAGGGTTCTGCGAGCAGCTCCTAAATCTCGTGGTTTCTTACATCAAGCTAAGATTTATTGTAGCTTAATCGCCCTTATAACATGCTCATAGAATGCCACAGGGGATTGGCTTGACGTGCTGTCATGACAACTGTTGCATATAACGAAAGTATCGTTCTGAACGATTTCGTAGTAAGCCTTTGGGTGATTGTAGCTTTTATATTCGACTAGCGGACCAGAACGTGCTTCGCTACGTAAAAAGTAAAAATATTTTAAAAAAATGTACAAAAATGTGATAAATGAAGAACCGCTCTACCGATTTTGTGCAAATTTAATATATGGTTTATGAACTAAGGTAATTTTAGACACTAAATAGTCTGAACAAAGCCTAATTATTTAGTTCGGATAGGTGAGCCCATTTTTGAGTTAAATAAAATTACAACAAAAAGTAGCATTCATTTCCATTTACACCGATGGCCAAAAGAAACTAAAAAAGTAATATGACTGTACAACTCCTGTACTTACTTATCCCTCGAGTAAAATATTGCTTACTAGGATCAGGGTTAAAATAATACCAAGATTCACAGTATTCAATGGTTGACGTTTATTTCCGAAAATAGTATATATGCTTGACAAAAAAAAACATCACTATCGCCAAGTAAAACAGAACAACGCCATCTATTAACAAAATATGGAACTTATGATATAAACAAAACATCTTCAATGAATAATGGACTGTACATAACATCGCCCACCAAGGACAAACTACGGTTTGTTCTTCATAAAACATCGCCCACCATGACAAACCAAATTTATCTAAGATTAACATGGACGAAAACAACTTAATCAATAATGTGTACTACAATGTAACTAATGAATACTTAATAAAATTATAAAAACAAAGTATAAAACTTAATAAGAAATAGGTAATACAGCAATTTTTGATATTGGACGTTTGACTGTACCATTTTTAACCTTTAAAGTTACCACTCTGGTTATATTATCTTGTCCTGGATGAGTAGCAATCACTCTACCATACAGCCAACGACAAGCCGGTAAATTATCTTCTTTCACTATGACTACATCACCTATTTTAGGTTCGGGGTTTTGCTCTGACCACCGATATCTATGAAAGTATTTAATCAAATATTGACGCGACCACTGATGCCAAAAATCTTGTAACATCCTCTGAGTGTATTGCCACCTACGCAAAGAGGATATATTAGAATCCTGAAAGTTATTATCTGGTGGTGTGACTAAAGCTTCTCCAACCAAGAAATGTCCTGGAGTCAACACCATACAATCGTCATTGTCGCCAGTGAGAACCGAAAGAGGCCTCGAATTTAGGCAGGCCTCAATTTGAGCCAAGACTGTTGTCATCTCCTCAAAAGTCAATGTACTTTGACCAATCACCCGTTTCAAGTGGTATTTTACCGACTTTACCCCAGCTTCCCATAAGCCGCCGAAATTAGGTGACCGCGATGGAATAAAGTGCCAAGTACATCCATTTGTGGCTAAGGCTTCAGCTACTTCATGAAGCATCGAACTCTTTTCTGATACGAACAACCTCTTTAGCTCACTGGAAGCTCCCACGAAATTTGTAGCATTGTCGCTCCAGATGTCAGTGCAATAGCCCCTTCTAGACACAAAACGTTTAAATGCCTGCAAGAAACCTTCGGTTGTAAGTTCGGTTACCACCTCGAGATGAACCGCGCGCGTGACCATACACACAAACAGACAAATATATGATTTGTATGATTTATGTCCCCTTCCTTTAGCAGTCCTTATTTGAATCGGACCTGCATAATCAACACCGCTGGACTTAAATGGCCTAGCAGGGGTAACTCTAGCTGCCGGCAATTGACCCATTAATTGCGTTTGCGATCTGTTTGTATTTTTGAAACAAGTAACGCATTTATTATAATAAGCCTTCACAAGTTGTTTAATGCCAATTATCCAATATTTGGACTGTAAATAGCACAACATTAATTGTGGCCCACCGTGAAGGGTTTGTTTGTGTGCGTTATCAATTATCAAATTGGTTAGCTGAGATTTCTTAGGCAACACAATTGGGTGCTTTCTATCGGCACTCCATGGCGTATTTTCAAGCCTACCACCAATTCTCAAGATTTGATCTTCATCCAAATAAGGAGTCAACGCTCGGAGTCTGCTTCGCTTGGGTAAGTTTTCTTTTTTAATAATTTTTTCGATATCTTCTTCAAAATGACATCTTTGACACTGCCGAATACAGTAATTCATAGCTTCATTTAACTCTTGTGTATTTAACATTCCGGCAAGTTTAATTGTAGTTTCCCTTTTAGTATTATTTATGAAGCGCCTGCAATATGCCAATACCCTTACCATCCTCGTTAAAGACGAAAATCTATCAAAAATGCTAGTTTCGTCTAACACAGTCGCCCCATGAGATTTTAATTTTATTTGTTCCAAATCGGTATGCATGTCTTTAGGTTTCTGATATGAAATTTCTTCATTTCGCAGGAAATCTGGACCCTGAAACCACATCTTACTATCGACCAATTCTTTGGGAGAAAGTCCTCGTGATGCGGCATCGGCTGGATTGTTGTTTGTAGATACGTGGGACCAATGATGCGAATCTAAATTAGTTATAATCTCTGATACCCGATTGGCCACAAACACCTTCCAACGATTTGGATGTCCATTTAACCAGGCTAGTACTACCGTCGAATCAGTCCAAGCATGCAATCGACTCTTATCAACATTCATGACGGTAGCAATTTCCGTGAGGAGACGAACAAGCAAAACAGCGCCACACAACTCAAGCCTTGGAATTGACACTTGTTTTACAGGTGCCACTTTTGTTTTCGCCGAGACTAATGCAACTCGTATCTCTCCGTTAGAGCTGATCACACGACAATATATAGCAGCTGCATATGCATTTTTGGAAGCATCACAGAAACCATGCAGTTCCATGTAATCACCAGCTGCTATACTCATCCAACGAGGTACAGTAATATGACCCAGCATCTTTAATTCCTCACGGTAAGAAAGCCACTCATGCAGTATCTCTGAAGGCACCGTTTCATCCCAGTCCAAACCCGCTAACCATAGCTTCTGAATTATTATTTTTGAAATAATTATACTTGGCCCCGCCCAACCTAAGGGGTCGTAAAATCTAGAAATATCCGATATAATTTTTCTTTTAGTCACAGGTTCCTGCAATGTTTCCATTTCTACTTTATAGCGGAAGGAGTCATCGCTTCGGTTCCAGGTAAGTCCAACTATTTTTACTATTTCATCTGTCTTTATTTTCAGATTTTCCTTTACTTCCTCTTCTTTCCTTTCCTGTGTCCCTGTACCTTGACTAATTTTCATTTCTTTCAATAGTTCCTGATCATTACTAGTCCATTTTTGCAAATAAAAACCACCTTTAGCTAAAAGTTCATTCATTTCATTAAATAATTGTATCCCTTCTTCCTTAGTTTCACAACCTGACATTAGGTCGTCCATGTAGTAATCAGTTGCGACCCTTTTAGCTGCTAATGGATAGTTATGACCTTCATCTAACGCTACCTGCTGTAATGTTTTTACTGCAAGGTAAGGTGAAGAGGCCACTCCAAAGGTAACTCTTTTCATTCGATAGTGATCTATTCCACTATTCGCATCCTTTCTCCACAGAACTCTTAAGAAGTCAATGTCCGCCTCATCAACCTTGACCTGCCTGTACATTTTGATTATGTCAGCAGTCAAACAGATCGGTTTCATTCTCCAACGTATGATAAGGTGTCTCAAATCTGGCTGCAATGTTGGTCCCACTAACAAGTTATCGTTTAACGATTTGTTGTTGGTTCCTTTGCAGGATGCATCAAAAACGGCTCTTAGTTTAGTTGTCTCTTTATCCTCTCGGACGACTACATGGTGTGGTAAGTAGATCGCCTTTTCATTATTAATTTCATCTTTTGGTACCAGCTCCATATGATCCATTGCTAAATATTCATCAAATACCTGATTATAGCCTTCTGTTAGATTTTCATTTTTTAATCGCCTTTCTAATGATTTCAATCTTTTTTCAGCAATCAACCTCGAGTTAGTTACCTCTGGATTTTCAGATTTAAATGGAAGTTTCACTATGTATCTGCCTTCCTTGTCTCTACTAGTAGTTTCAGCATAATATCTTTCACAGCGTTTTTCATCTTCGTTAAATAACCGTTCTTTAGGCAATTGGACAGACTCTTCAAGTTCCCAGAACCTTTTTAAAATTTCATTATCATCGCTCACTTGACAATGTAATGTATTTATTTTTTCAGAATGATCTGATGAACCCACAGTACCAGATATAATCCAACCAAGTGAAGTGGACTGCGCAACTATAGCCCCTTGAGGATCCTTCCTAACACCATCTTGGATAATTTTGCTGTATACTTCAGCGCCCAATAATAAATCAACACGACTTGGCGTGTGGTATCCCGGATCCGCAAGAATGAGTTCATTTATTTCCTTCCATTCTATCAACTTTACCTTCTCAGATGGCAATACTGAAGTAATGGATCTCAAAACATATGCCTTCACGATGATACTAATCTTTGGATCAACACGTGACTTAATTTCAATTTGAACCATTGCCTTGGAGACGAGATTGCTCTCTCCACCAACACCAGATATAATACTCTTAAGAGAAGTTTTCCTTAATCCTAAAAGTTGAACCGTGGATTCGGTCACAAAAGATGATTGTGAACCTTGATCCAAGAGCGCACGAAATACATATCTTTGCCCGTTCTTCGCTAAGCTCTCTACCAGCGCGGTGGCTAGTAAAACCTGACTAATTTTATATTTACCTGCAGAAAAACAAGACACGACTGGCTCTACATTTTCAATACTAGTGGTTGACTCATGACTAGGTGTAATATTTTTTGCCTTGACAACCTGACCCTCGTCTTTGCAATTACTCGAAGGATGTAACAGAACATGGTGTTTTCTCTTACAAATACAACACTTTCCACAACTTTGGCAGTTCCTAGCGGAGTGATTACTACCCAAACAACAATAACAAATATTATTTGTCTGTACAAAATTACGTCTTGACTCAACAGATTCAGCACTGAATTTCTTACATATATTTAGTTTATGCTCATCGGAACAAAATGGACACTTGAAATTCGTAATATGCATGGATTTAGTTTTGTTTACATTTTTATTGACCGCATTAGACCGGGAATCGAGAAACTCAATCGCACGATAGCGTTTTGTAATGAACTCCTGAAACTGTTGATAAGTGGGCAACTCATCCGAAGAGTTACTATTAGTCGCGTTAAATTCCCACTGTCTTCTCGATTCTGGATCCAGTTTAAGCGTTAAAATATGAATGATAATTATGTCCCAACTCTCAGTGTTTATGCCAATATTGGATAGTGCTGCTAAGCAATCATTTGTATTATCCATCAACTCCTTCAAACTACTCGCAGACTCATGAGTAATATTCTTTTGACTTAATAATCGTTTGATAAGATGATGACTTATGTACCTTTTATTATCATAACGTTCCGCAAGCATTTTCCAACATCGTTCATAGTTGCAATCAGTGGTAGGAATGTTCGATAACAATTGCTCAGCTTCACCAGTTACGTAACCTTTTAAATATAATAATTTTTGCACATTATCTAAATCTGTGTTTGAATGAATCAATGAAGTGAACAGATCGCGGAATGTATTCCATTCGGCATATTTTCCCGAAAACATGGGAATATTAACCTTTGGTAACTTGACATTCATGGACTTTTTACCATCATTATTGTTTTTGTTTGAACTCTCTGGTAAGGATTTCTTAGAATGAGTATTTAAAGCCTCTAAAATAGTCCTTAATTTAAGTTTATATTCAAAATACACCTCTTCGGCTTGATCAAAAACCTCACCCTTAAAATAATTACTTTTAGTCTCTTCCATCTCCTGTGCAGAGATGGTTTGCAATAAAGTCTTATGACCCTTTGAAAAATCCGACCACATTTCCTCTAAGAGTTCTAACCTGCCTTCAACATACAATACAGTGATACGTTCCTTAGGACTTTTTGAAAAGTTCGATTTGGCCTTAACCAAACGACTATACAAACTTTCTTGAAAGTGAATTAATGCCTCCATGTTTACAAGTTCAAATCTCAAAACACACTAGTAAGTCAAATACGATTCGAAACACAGCCAAATTTTCTAAGTTAAAATCGCACCAAATTTTTCTAAGTGTTTTAACATAAACAAATCCTATGAAAAATCGGGCATAGTCTCCCCGTACTTGCGTTTTTATGAAAATTATTCTAAGTCCTAAAATTAACATGCAAAACTAATTTGGAACACAAATATTTCTAAGTTAAATTGTCTTTGTAAATAAAGTTCAAATTTGCTTGCTATTTCTTGAAAAACTTCACTCACAACACTGAATAATTTCTCAAGTTAATCTTCTCAAATAAATAAGGTTCAAATTGCTCACCAAAGTTCTTCAGATAATACTCGGAACGCTCGTACCAGTATGTCCCGTAAAGATCACTCCGCATCCATCCACCAGGTGGCGCCAGCTCCTTCGCGCCGTAGTTGCCAAACACCTCCTTAACTCCTGTCAGCGCGATCACCAGCGCTGCTTTGACTGACGCTTTGTTCAGCCAAATTTCGTCACGTTATCGATAGCGATCCACTATCCGTGAACGACGGTCTCTTCAAAACCTGCACTACTGATAGTAGGGCCCTGCCGAAATCCGGCTCTCGAAGGAACAATGTACAACTCCTGTACTTACTTATCCCTCGAGTAAAATATTGCTTACTAGGATCAGGGTTAAAATAATACCAAGATTCACAGTATTCAATGGTTGACGTTTATTTCCGAAAATAGTATATATGCTTGACAAAAAAAAACATCACTATCGCCAAGTAAAACAGAACAACGCCATCTATTAACAAAATATGGAACTTATGATATAAACAAAACATCTTCAATGAATAATGGACTGTACAATGACAAAGATACATCCTTAGCCACGGTGATCAATAATACAGGGTTATCTAGGAAAAACGTACCAGAGGTTTGCGTGCACGTAGCCAGCCGGAAAGACATCCATCATTAAGACACTTACCTGTAAAATAGAATGCACCGTTTTTAATGAAACTGGAATTTTATTAGTTTATATTTTAGTATATAGCTAGATAAATTTTTGATTTATTTTAGTAGGTTTAGGTTTAAAGACATTTATTCTCATAAAGACGTACATTAATTAATATCACTTACATGAGAATATGAGTGAACAGAAGTAGTTATTGTGATACCGGCCTCAATAATAGCAATATCTCAATATATATCAATGCTATCGTTATATATAGTTAGTAACGCTTTTAGACTTGAAAATGAATTTTGCAGTAACCAGCAGAATGCTGGGTCTCGTAAAATCTGCTAGATCCAGCAATTGTCAAATAGTTTATCTTGTTTCCATCTTATCTTAATACATCAATTAAATTCAATCTAAAAGACGACAGTGACAAATGTAAACCCCTATTTTTTTTTCAAATCAGACAGTGGCTGTTGGAAATGTCATTCAAATCGACAGACAGACAGATAGACCAAGTAACTTCCAAAAATATTTTACCCATATGTTTTTCATTTCATTCTCAATTACATTTATTGATACAACCAAAACAACTACTACCCTTTTTTATCGCGGGAAAATCCTTTTAAGAGCCATAGCTGAGGCCAGGGGCTACAGCCGAGTGTTACAACCAGCGACCTGAAAAGCACTCGGCTCCGCGGGAAATGCAAAGCAACTATCCACAAAAAACCTGCGGCATATCTTCCCTGTCGACTGCAACTTCATAAGCAATCATGTTATCATACATTAATGCCATACCTACCCAAATCTGTACATCTCGATACCGGGTTCCATTGCTTTCCATACTGTTACACGCTGAGATAAGCTTAAATATGAGCGCGATAAGCTGTTAGCGCTTCAGCGCCAATTACAAGAAGATATGGCTGTTAATGAGGCCGGTATCACAAACTATGTGCACTTGTAAACTACAGGTAGGATCTTCTGTAACATTAGATTTATATGATTTTAAACTTTCGCGTGGCATTGTAACACTAATTACTTGGTTTTTGGGTCTAAACGCGATATATTTTTAAAAAAGGCTGGATTGCATACAGCCGTGGTTACGAGCTCGTGTTTAGACCCGAAAAAAGTAATTAATTGATACATAACTTAATGAATTCCACATCAGCTTTGTGAATCTTGACGCCAGTCATCTTTCTAGTACCCACGCAATAATAATAATAATAGTCCTCCTGGCCGATTTCGACCACGGCGGCCAATGTCAACAGAGATCAGCCAACTACGCTACTACGGACCCACGGCACCGAGGCACGGGGGTGTAGCACCGCCAACTTCTCGACTCCGAGCTGTTTTTGAGAAATTCATGACAGAAAATCTCAAGAAACAAATTTGTCTCGACCTGGGATTCGAACCCAGGACCTCTCGGATGTAAGGTAGAAACTTAGCCACTTCACCAACGAGGCAGTCATAGTGAGCAATACTGAAACACTAAAAAGCTTTTTAAGTGGGTAGGCCCTTTACAAGAAAGACTGACGGACTCGCGGTGGAGATCTTTTGGGGAGGCTTATGCTCAGCTGTGGGCGTCGGACGGCTGATATGATGATGATGATGAAAAAGATATTTGCCCGAGTAAGTTGTCTTGCAGTTGTTATAGTAGTACATGTTTGATCGCCAGACGATGGGTTAAGAAAATGGCTTCAGCAATATACGCTTGCAAAGCAAAGGGGGCTTTGTCAGCATGTATATCGGTTATGTTTCATTTCATAAGGAATGATACTATGTGAAACCCAAACGTTTCAAATTCAGCCTCTATTTTTTTGGGATAAGGCATCGGCCTGTACGAAATTTTATTAGAATTTATTCAGTAGTTAAGGCGTAAAAGAGTAACAGATACACAAAAAGATGATTTGAATCTTAAATTGTTTCCACAAACAACTTTTCACGTGTAACTACAAATAAACTCCACTTCCACCTCGATTATTTTGAGAATTCATTCATTCAGATCCTTAATTATTCATTAATTAAATGCTGAATAATATCGGATCTGCGCAGACACCATTAATTGGCTAGCCGCGGCTAACACTTGTTCGCCCACGGGAAGCAGGTAATGTTTATACTTCTTGAATTTATTTATGTGTGTTTGTACTGGTCTGGGTGTTTTCTATGTAAAATATGTACTTATTTACAAAAAAAAGTATTTAACTATGTTTATCCGTTGTCTAGTACCCATAACACAAGCCTCGTAACTTAATTTAGGACTAGAGAATTGGTGTGATTGTTGTGAGAAAACACCATGGACAGAAAATACTCCATGGCTACCTTGTTGGTATAGGGGCGAATCGGCCTTACATTCTAGAGGTCCTGTGTTCGAACCCCAGGTCGAAACAAAATAATTGTATCTAAGATTTTGTGTCATGAATTTCTCAGAAACAGCTCGTAGTCGGGAAGTTGGTGTAACACCCCCTTGCCTCGGTGCGCACGTTAAGCCGCTTGGTCTCTCTCCGGTCATGTCGGATTGCCGTCTCACCGAACTTTCAGAGTGACGGACCAGAGAGTGCACCTGTGTATTGCGTTGACACTTGTGCACTATAAAATTTTCTGCGCAGTTGGCTGATATTTGTTGAGATTGTCCGCCGTGGTCGAAATCGGCTAGGGAACTTTTTTTATTGGCTAGCTTCGGCTAACGGTTGTTCGCCCACGGGTAGCAGGTAATAATGTTAATGTAAAGAGATAAACTAGTATCTGTGGGGTTTTAGATTGATTTACTTACTTGCATTAGTTTTAATCTTAGAGCAAGAAAACACCAGGAACAGAAATAACTCCAAAGCTGCCTCGTTGGTCTAGTGGCAAATCGGCCTTACATTCGAGAGGTTCGAATCCCAGGTCAAAACAAAAAAATTGTATCTAAGATTTTTTATCATGAATTTCTCAAAAACAGCTCGTAGTCGGGAAATTGGTGTAACACCCCCTTGCCTCGGTGCGCACGTTAAGCCGTTGGTCCTGCGCTGGATCTCTCTCCGGTCATGTCAGATTGCCGTCTCACCGAACTTTGAGAGTAATAGACCAAACTACTTGTGCACTATGAAATCTCCTGCGTAGTTGCTGATATTTGTTGAGATAATCCGCCGTGGTCGAAATCTCCTAGGAAACTTTTTTTTTTTCATTATTATAATCTGCGCAGACACCATTAATTGGCTAGCCTCGGCTAACAGTTGTTCGCCCACGGGTAGCAGGTAATGATGTTTATGTAAAAAGATAAACTAATATCTAAGGGGTTTATGGATTGATTTACTTACTTGCATTTGTTTTAAGCTTAGTGAGAAAAATTAGGGGACAGAAAATGCTCCATGATGAGTACCGTGAAGGCTAATTTTGTTACGCCGTAAATGAATTTAAATTAGTATGGTTATATTATAATTTATACAAGTTTTAAGCTAATAGCTAAAATGCTTGTTACCAGACACCCTGTATTAATCAGGCTTCATAGTTGTCAATAAATTAGTGCGACAAGGTAAATTGATATCTACTTACAAAACTATCACTTTTTTTGGGATAGGTTTGCTTTTGACCCAAGACTAAGCCCAACGAAGCAAAGATTGAGTGTACGACTTTTATTAACATCTTCACGAAATATTTGTTACAGCCAAAAAATAATAATAATACAATTTATCATAACCGTCGGTTTAAAAAATTCCTGGTAAATTCAAACCCAAAGAAAAATCTTTCGTAGTATAAGGTACACACGACAACACATCAAAGAAAACACTGCGGAACATTATGTAATTATAATTTTGCTACATAAATGAATAGTCATATTTTCTGTCGCCCCTAAGCCGGAACAGGGGGGTGAGTACGAACATTATCGTAACGTATTCGTGTCGTCCAAATGTCAAAAACTGACAGTTTCCCCATACAAATTGACAAGTCAACGAAAGATAAATGCTAAGAATACGTTACGATAATTGTTCGTGCGTGAGCACTGATTAACTGAGTGACCTGAGGGGTGACCCAGTTAGTCTAATGCCTACGTTAAGGGTTAACTTGTAACAAAAATGAGTAGCTTAATGTGGAGCCGTGTGTACGTATATATTTACCAGACACCATCGGGAAATAATTGTTTTATCCGGTTCATTACCCTCATAATTGTAATGCGATATTATTTTCTACCTTTTAAATACTGGCGTCAGTTTGCAAAATGTATTTTATTTATGATTTATTTATTTTATTTACCACTGAGTAACGGTATAACCACACAATTACTTGGTTGTTTAAGCTGGTTTTTGGTATTTTACGTAACTATTAACTACCTACATACTGCATCTAAATACTGTCTTTCTTTTAACATTTGGTTTATAAAAGGTTATTTTTGTTTCGGAAACTCGTTCAAAATAAAATAAGAGCAATAGTTATTGTGCCTATAGATAGATAGATAAATTAACACGTTATTGTACAACACAAAAAAAAACTACAGACAAGTTTAACAAAGAAAGATGTAGGTACAATTTAGGCGGTCTTATCGCCTGTAGCGATCTCTTCCAGACAACCTTTGCTTAAAGGAACATTTGATTAACAGGAAGGGGGAATTTTAAGAAGCACTAACCAGTCTCAATACAATATAAAAAACTCGGCGTACATTATTAAAAACAATGCTAGCAACGTAAAATATATGTTTAATTTAAATACTTTCATCACTCTAATTACAGAAAATATTTATTAATGCATTATTTTAGCAGTTTTTTGCAATATGAAACGTAACGAATTGGTAAATTTTGTTTTGAACAAATTGTACACACATTAGCACACCAAGGTTCACACTGCGACTTCTTATGACCAGCATATAAGGACGATATTGCAACTCGATTTACAAAAATTATTATTTTAGCAGTTCCTTGCAATATAAAAAGTAACGAATTTTATTTTATTTTTATTTTATTTATTAACACAAAACAGTTTACAGTTGTGGAGTTGTGAAATTTCTTAAAAATTAAAATTAAGTACTAAACTGAAAACCAAAACATGTGTTACATGAGTACAATATCTTAAGTTAAGTTACAAATTATTCTAAATCACAAATATTCGAGCTAACTGGCGTGGTGAAAAGCGTATTACAAATTTTGCACCTTAAACAAGTACCTTAAGCAAGTAGGGACTTCTAAAATAATTGGTCTCCTACGTACAACGCATAAAACCAATCACTTCAGAATCCCACGAATAAATTTGTAGAAGTCATTTGGATCAGAACCCAGAATATCACAGAATTTGTAAATTTTGTTTCTAACAGAATGTACACTAAGGTTCACACTGCGACTTCTTATGAACAGTTTGTAAGGACGATATTGCAACGAAATGACTAGCTCGATGTGCTCTGGCTTAAAAAGCGGCTCAGATCGATGTCAGTATTGTGCCCCTTTAGAACAGTATATATAAAAGCTATAGCAGTATGGTAGCAAAGGACAAATCCTCGATGTGACACATACACACACGGACGCACGCCTCAACAGTGGGACGAGCACGAACATTTATCGTAACGTTTTCGTTAAATTGACAATTTCTATAGGGAAACTGTCAGTTTCTGTCGTTTGGACGACACGAATATGTTACGATAAAGTTGATGGAATCAGGTGTTACTTTCCTATCTATCCATATCCATGTCTAAAGCTGAAAAATTTTCATTGTTAATGTTAAAAAATGAAGAAACTTGGTATTAGTAGTTGGTTGCAAGGTGCCGCCATCTCTGAGTTCCTGGCTTCGATTCCCGAACGGAGACAATGATGGAAACCAAATCTGTAAATCAATGTTTATCAAACCAAGGTACCTTCGTTGTTTCTGATTCCCATAACACAAGATCCCAAAGTAAGTAACATAAGTTACTTACTTTGGGATCAGAGCGATGACCAGTTGCCCCATTTATATATTTTAATTATTAATTATTCCGTTCTGCTTCCATGTATTCTGCGCCCCTAACGTCTAAATTGCTAGGGGCAGACGCCTCAACGAATTGTTATTTCGATGCGTTCGCTCGGAAAAACAATTGTCGCACGGAAATCGGGGGCTGCGTTAAAGATTCGTTACAGTTCACGCCAATTTGACGACTTAGGTACCAAGAGACGGTACAGTTGGGAACGAAAATAAAATAAATAAATATACAACAACATCACATACATTGATCTGACTCCGTGGTAAGTAGCTTGACCACTTGTGTTACAGATATCAGAATCATCAGTGGTATTACAAATATACTCATATTAAGCCATGTAACACCTAGACCAGTACAAACAGACATGTTCATGCACACAAATGTTTGTACAGTGCGGGGATTGAACACGCGACCTCTTGGTTAATAGTCAACTTCTTGACCATTACACCAAAGAGGTCGTCGACTCGAATTATAAAGATTATAATAACGGTTAAAAAGCAACGTTGCACTCTTGTATGACAAACAATTATTGTTTGTCATACAAGAGTGCAACGTTGCTTTTTAACCGCGTGTTCAATTTTGATGACCGAGCAAGCAAAGGATTTAAAATTAGAATCCTGAGCGTTAGCGAATCAAAAGAACACGATGTGAAAAATCTTTGCACTCGAGTGCAACACGTAACTTTTCATTCCAACTCAGCGAGGAACTTTGTACAATGACGTGAAAAAATGCCGCGCAAAGAACCGCCTTCAAAGCAAAGTAAAAAAGAACACCAAGAAGGTTCCGAGTCTGAGTTTTTAACAATTAAAAAAAATAATATATGATATATTCGGCACCATAGAGGCAGCAAAAAATGTTTTTTTTAATTCACAAACTTAGTGCACACGATGTTCTAAATTCAATTTACTTTAGCCTTTAGAGAAAAAAACGACTTTTAAACTCAGATATTCAAGAGCATAAATACTCTTTCCGAGATGGTGGGATGAAAAGAATATTTTTGTTTCTATGTGCTTTTGTTGCAAGAAAAAAAATATGATTGAATAAATAACGAGGTAACATTTTTGACATCTTTGTTAATATAACCATCCAATTGAGATTGCAGGGTTGGTACTTCCTTGAGTGGTATTTTTTTTTTCAGTGTCCTACAAAATATAAAGTCATCACGATCAAAGTCAAAAAAAAATTCAATCAACAACACTGTCTTACCTATTAAGTTTAAAGCTATAAAAGTTTACCTATATGTAGTTTCCTTATATTTTCTTACAATTGAATTAAATAAATAGATAGATAGATAAACAAATTAAAAAAATAGATAGATAGATAAACACTTTCTTGTACAACATAAAACAAAATTACAGACAAGTTTAAAAAAAATTATGTAAAATTTAGGCGGTCTTATCGCTTGCAGTGATCTCTGCGTGACGACTTTCGGATAAAGGAACATTTATTACCAGGAAGAGGTAATTTGAGCAAAATATATAAAATAATATAAATTTGATAATCTCACGGAATACTTATCACTGACTGTACCATAGACACCAGCCGTTTTGCTAAGTACAGCTTATGTTTAGTTGCATAAGGGTTGAAATAGCTTGGCAAACATCTGCTTATTAGTTTTGGGAATGCCGGTTTATGCCAGAACGAGTTTGTGGGGACGTTACTCATGCAAGGCGGGATTCATTTGGAAAATGTACTCTGGCCAGCGCATCAGGCTATCCATTTGTGTTGCAATATCAACTTTATTTCGAGTGCATGAGATGCCACAGCGTCTACCTTGACGTGTTGTTCGTGCTTGTTGATTGGATAAGATTGTTTGAGTTAGTTACTCATTATTTTAATAGTCTTACACAGGTGCACTCACAGTTGCATCACTCTCAAAGTTCGGTGAGACGGCAATCTGACATGACCGGAGAGAGATCAAGCGCAGGACCAACGGCTTAACGTGCTTTCCGAGGCACGGGGGTGTAACACCGTCAACTTCCCGGCTCCGAGCTGTTTTTAAGAAATTCATGATAGAAAATCTCACAAACAATTTTTGTTCGACCTGGGATTCGAACCTAGGACCTCTCGGATGTAAGGCAGAAACTTTGCCACTACACCAACGAGGCAGCATTATTTTAAACAAAGTCTACCGAGTTGTTTTGATTGTCAAATGAGGGTCTTGAGCTAATGGTATTGGCATTATTTGAGACAGCCTAATAGCTGAATGTTCGTATATTTAATTCTCGGCTTACTTCTACTCTTCTGCTTTCTGCTTCTGCAAGTGTCTTATGCTCTGTCTCAATAATTAGCTGCAGATGCTCGCAGCTAATTTTCGATAATATAAACTTTCCAGCTAAAAACCCCAGGTAAACAGCTGGTGAGATTCAACGGCTGGACTAATTTTGACTAGCCATAGCTAAAAAATACCGTGATTATTAACTTTCGAGTAAAAAAACCGCACTGAATTCGGACAGAAAAAGCCTTTTTTTCGTCTAAATAATAATAATAATAGTCCTCCTGGTCGATTTCGACCACGGCAGCCGATCTCAACAGAGATCAGCCAACTCATCATCATTATCAGCCAAGGGACGTCCACTGCTGAACATAGGCCTTCCCCACCGTTTTCCACATAGAGCGATCACAATTAGGTAGGTCCAACTTTGAGAAAGAGGTCAATCGACGAATCCAACTCGGCTGGGCAGCGTTCGGGAAATTGCGCAAGAGTGTCTTCTTGTCTCAATTACCTCAGTGTTTGAAGGCGAAAGTCTTCAACCAGTGTGTGTTACCAGTGATGACATACGGATCCGAAACACGGTCTCTAACTATGGGTCTTATAAAGAAGCTCAAGATAACACAACGAGCGATGGAAAGGGCTATGCTCGGTATTTCTCTACGAGATCGAATCAGAAATGTGGAGATACGTAGAAGAACTAAGGTTACGGACATAGCCTTAAGAATCAGTAAGCTCAATTGGCAATGGGCAGGGCACATAGCGCGAAGAACTGATGGCCGTTCGGGCAGAAAAATTGACCAAAAGCGCAGCGTAGGACGTCCACCGACAAGATGGACAGACGACCTTGTGAAGATCGCAGGATCACACTGGATCAGCCAACTACGCAGGAGATAATATAGTACACAGGCGCAAAACACAGGTGCACCCACAGTGCCATCACTCTCAAAGTTCGGTGAGACGGCAATCCGACATGACCGAAGAGAGATCAGTTGAAAATACTTAGTTCACAATACACGGAAGAAGATTGATAAATATAGATGCTTAAAAATTTGAGTAAATACTTCATCATCCTTCATTTTCTCAACCCTACGAAAGGCTCTCAAGAAAAATTGTACCAATCCGTATAATAAAGTAATCGTGACAGCCCAAAGTCCGTACTCCCTAAAGCCATGTATCCACTGTGTTCGCGAATCTCTCGCTTTCCATAGTAAATACGTTCGCGCTATAGGATTTACTATGTGGAGCATAATATATATATATATATATATATATATATATATATATATGGTAAAGGGGTTCTTGAATACCAAACAGCCGGTAAGATATAAACGTATATTCCAGAGATTAGTACGAGTAGTTTACAACTCATTTCACGCAGACTTCAGAAAGCGGATATAGCAGAGTATTACCACTATGCTAAAGTTTAAGTGATTTTTTCAAATGACTACATAAGTGTTACAATAGCTTGTAAGCCAAGCTATTATTAGGAATGGAAAAATCCAAGTACGGGCGCGAGGCAAGTAACAACTAGCGCCATCTAGTGTAGCAAAGTATAACTAATAATATTTTAACAAGTGTACGAGTATTGGAAAATCCCAGTCGTTACCGAGTCACTGAAGTTCAGCGATATCTAGGGGCGATGTTCGCGAAAATAGTGGATACCCACCCTAACATTTAGTTCCTATCACGGGTCTAACCAGCGCGTTCACTCTCACGTGCAATCTTGTAAGGGTGACAGGAATGGCTACATCTGCAACCATTGAAAACGGCTTAGACAGTAGACGGGCTGAAGGAACGAGTGAAGATAATTTCTTCTCGTGCCCACTCCTAATGAGAGCGGTTAAGCGGCTGTTAGGATATATCGCTTTTATTATGCTATGATTGCCATAGGTTTTGGTAACCTAATTGTAATAGTTCGGTTCGGATAGGCATAAGTGGAAGCTTTTCTTGTAAGTAAAAAATCTTTATTTTTTCACCGTGAATCTCACTAAACATACCTTCCTCGGTTATTTTAAGATCTGTGTCCAGCAGTTCAGTGCTTTAAAATAAATTCTTAGATAGAGGTTTTGAACAAACAAGTAGGGCAAGGCGTCATTGCATTTTCTTGACACGCTTACTTTCTAAGAAAATAGGTATAGATGGGATTTGAACACATGAAATTTTATGCTGCGCCTAAAATCATGCCCAGCCATGATTGACGGCTGATCTTTATTTACATAGTAAGCTAGACAAAAACACTTCGCATTATCATCCCGGTCAATGTTACCAAAGTCTTGATGTGGTTTTGATATACCTACGTAAAACTGGTTAACATCAACTAACGAAAAAACTGATTTTCGTTAGTATTTTGCTCATGCCATGATCTCAAGCGTACCAACTAGTAAAAAACCAAAGACTTTTCTCTTTGACATTTTGTATATAAAAATGCTGTTTGTGTATCGACAAACGTGATATTCCGTATCCAAACATGCCTGTACTTAAAATGTCAGGGCTGAAATCAGGACGTTAGTAGCGAACGTAAAGCGAGCAATGTTGTTGATAAACACCTCTGCGGCTTGCTATGGCCAGCAAGGGATGTCACTGCAGATATTTGTAACTTACTATTGCACCATAGATAAACTAGACCCAAACCCAGTATGAAAAAGGCTGCTAGCCGGAGCAGGCGGTGTCTTGCAGACATGGATTCCCCAAGCCACAAGACCGCTTTTAATTCAAGTAGGTAAATACTAGTTTGAGCATAATTAAAAAAAAAACTATATTCGTAAGAACATTACAGCTGTGATTAGCCTTAACAGAACGCAAAAAAAAACGAATTCATTTTTAATTTTGTCAGCTGGCGCAATTGTAAATAAGCCACTTGCTAATAAGAAGATAGTTCCTATGCAGAAGAGTTTAACAGAGCTAAATATTTTAAAAGTATGTTCACCCTTTGTGACATATGCATTGCATTGAAATAATTACATGTTACAAATAAGCCCGCTCCGCCATCCCTGTAACAAACAGACCGCAACGGAACATTCCCATCGACGGTGCGGTTTCGTCATTATGTTGACGCTAATATTTGCCCGATACCGGCTCGATGCAACGCTCGTAGCGCGCGAACACAATAACGCTGCCGAGTGTGCGCGTTGGTCGGTCGGCGAACACTTGTAATTGGGGCTGGAGGTAAATATGTGCGTTTCGAGTATCAATTTCGGAATCAGTTCGATGGACAGTAAGTAAAGGGCGGTAAGTACAGCTTTTAAAGAGCTACATACACGGGCCGATATCGTTTTCGATGTTTAAGCAAATGACGCGTTTTTGCTTAAGATCGTATTAAATATCGATTGATCGTCCAAGTATGTCCTATACTCCTGCCCCAACTAGTCTACGCTGAAATTCTGGGATACTCATAATCACAACCTAAGCTTCAGAGCACACTTGCAGCATTTTGTCGCCGTGACTCGCAAATGTCATCTATTTAGCCGCATCCCTATCGATTAAATATGTCCACGTTGATATTTCTCCCGAATTCACCCTTTGTGACTAAAGCATTGCATTAAAATAATTACATGTTACAAACAAGCCCGCTCCGCCATCCCTGTAACAAACAGACCGCAACCGAACATTTCCATCGACAGTGCGGTTTCGGCATTATGTTGACGCTAATATTTGCCCGGTACCGGCTCGATGCTACGCTCGTAGCGCGCGAACACAATAACGCTGCCGAGTGTGCGCGTTGGTCGGTCGGCGAACACTTGTAATTGGGGCTGGAGGTAAATATGTGCGTTTCGAGTATCAATTTCGGAATCAGTTCGATGGACAGTAAGTAAAGGGCGGTAAGTACAGCTTTTAAAGAGCTACATACACGGGCCGATATCGTTTTCGATTTTTAAGTAAATGACGCGTTTTTGCTTAAGATCGTACTAAATATCGATTGATCGTCCAAGTATGTCCTATACTCCTGCCCCAACTAGTCTACGCAGAAATTCTGGGATACTCATAATCACAACCTAAGCTTCAGAGCACACTTGCAACATTTTGACGCCGTGACTCGCAACTGTCAGCTATTTAGCCGCATCCCTATCGATTCAATATGTCCACGTTGATATTTCTCGCGAATTCACCCTTTGTGACTTAAGCATTGCATTAAAATAATTACATGTTACAAATAAACCCGCTCCGCCATCCTTGTAACAAACAGACCGCAACCGAGCATTCCCATCGACGGTGCGGTTTCGTCATTATGTTGACGCTAATATTTGCCCGATACCAGCTCGATGCAGCGCTCGTAGTGCGCGAACACAATAACGCTGCCGAATGTGCGCGTTTGTCGGTCGGCGAACACTTGTAATTGGGGCTGGAGGTAAATATCTGTGTCACAAGTTTCCAATTTTGGAATCAGTTTCGTTCATTTCTATGTTTAGATTGTTTAATATTAGTGCAAGGAGGCTTCATTTCTATGTTTAGGTTGCTTAACATATTGCGAGGAGGCTTAGTATCTACTTAAATAATACACGATTTCTGTCGCTTATCGTTACGACCTATGCATGGATTAACTTACATAAAGAAAGCTGTTATAAGCAAACATTAACATTAACGCCTTACTACAAAAGAAAAATTACAGATTTATACACATTGTTTATCCAGTAACTTTACATTTTTGTACCAATGTTTTATAGAAGCATGTTTAGCATGTTCACCCTGATTTTAACACTGTCTACTCGTAAGTGACTCAATCCCTAGTTTATGTCGAGTTTAATATCAGAAATTATATTGATTTAAAATTGCGTTTTATAATAATAAGTTTTCATTTATTCGTTTGCTTATGTACGATTTCACAAAGATTAAGAACATTATTATTACGCTAAAAATAATAAATTAATTCCTCCCTCCTAATAATAATTTAAAAATATTATTTTTTTATGTCTGACATTTTCCCGCCATTTGGCATACTTACGTCAAAACACGTTGCGTTTTGTAAACTTATTTTGAATCGATTTTATTTAACTTTCTTCCGAGATTAAAAAAATGCTACATCGACGACCACTTTGGTGTAATGGTCAAGAAATTGACATTTAACCAAAAGGTCGCGGGTTCAATCCCCGCACTGTACAAATATTTATGTGCATGAACATGTCTGTTTGTACTGCTCTGGGTGTTTAATGTATTTATATAAGTTTATTTGTAATACTGCTGATTCTGATATCTGTAACACGAGTGCTAAAGCTAATTACCACGGAGTCAGATCAATATATGTAATGATATTGTATATTTATTTTAAAAAATATCTAGGAACTGAATGAATTGTGAGTGAATAATAGGAGTAAGAACGTTATTGACTAAACACTGGCAAAAAATCTTTCTATAGTACGAAATGCTAAATCCTGGTCCAGGCCTAATATTTTAGACAGTGACCATGTAAACACTGTGTAGACCATTGATTTTCTATTCTTCTGTGGTAACGCGGTAAAAATGTATATTTTAACAATGAAATATGCATCAGATATCTCAAACATAGTCTTTAATTATCCTATAAGCCATACTTATAAGTAAATTTGTTCTCAAAAGTAAAACAGAACTAGTAAAAATAAGAAACTTTTATGTTGCCTTTTCATCAATTCCCCTAACCCGTTCATGCGAACGAGACACAATTCAACATACGCCCTCATGTTCTTTATCGAAAAAAGTTTTAACACATTTCTATATTGCTATGTTCTCTCAACAAACAAATGTGTAGGAAACTTTAGTCGTTACGTTCATAGCTCGCTGGATCTGTGACGAGTTCTTATTGGTAAGTGATGCAGTGATTATGTTAAGATGCGAAGAAGCGTTGGTGCTTCAACATAACAATAAAGGATTACTTAAGCAGAAAAAAACAGAAAGGGGCTTATTTTGACGACCACTTTGGTGTAATGGTCAAGAAGTTGACTATTAACCAAGAGGTCGTTGGTCCGATCCCCGCACTGAAAAAACAATTGTGTGCATGAACATTTATATAAGTTTATTTGTGATACCACTGTTGATTCTGACATCTGTAACACAAGTGCTTAAGCTACTTACCACGGAGTCAGATCAATGTATGTGATGTTGTTGTATATCTATTTATTTAATTTTATTAGTGCAAAAAAAGCCAAAGTTCTCGCAGATAGGTGATCCTCCACTACTGTAAGATGAAATTATGTAAAAAATCAGCATTACTATAAAGAATAGCAACTAAATCACAAGAGCAGGTATAAAAATATCCTCCTCACTTTTTAAGAAATATCCGGGTATTCCTTTCATTGGCACGCCCAGTAAACGAAGTTCAAAGTTTATATTTCAAGTTTCCCCGCGGAGGACAATTACGGTGGCGCTAAGAGTTCCCTCTGACACCCCACGTGCCCGCACCGAGACGGTACGTGTGACGAATAGGCAAAAATGTCTCGCCTGCGCCGTTAAGAGTCACATTACAACATTTTTTTTCAGAAACTTGGATTTTAAAGTTCACCGTGCTGATGATAGAATGAAACATATTTTATAATAAATTTAGTATATTATTAGATAATATAATAATTACAAATGGGTTTGCTAAAAAAATCCTGCGTGTGACGAATCGGCAAAAATGTCTCGCCTGCGCCTTTAAGAGTCACATTACAACATTTTGACAGTTCAGTAGTTTTTTTTTCCGGAAACTTGTTTTTTTTTATTCGGGATAGGTTTGCTCTTGACCCAATACTAAGCCCAACGAGGCAAAGACTACGATGGAGCGAGCTCACTTAGAAGATGCCTGTTCATTTACCGAACTTAGATTGACCTTCACCGAGCTGATAATACGAGTAGAATGAAAAATATTTTATGATGAATAAGTTAATTAAAAATGGGTTTGCAAAAAAAATCCTAACTGTTTTTAGAAAATTTTCAAAATATTTTGTCCAAGTGAGTTTATGGCCATAAAACAGCGCGTATGATGTTTTTTTTTCTATTATCCAATCGAGTGAATCGAGTGAACATTGACATACCTGTTTATACCTGACTACCCAGTAATTTACCCAGGTAAATAATAGATAACCTAAACAGTCAGGACATTTTTCTATATATCTTAATGTTACATAATTTAAAAATTCTTTTAATACAGTCTGCCCAGGATTATTTTAGAAAAAAATTAGAAAATATGTTTCATTCTATTATCAGCTCGGTAAAGCTTGCTTTGACGACCGTTTGGTGCAGTGGTCTACATGTCGGACTTTAAAACCAAGGGTCGCGGGTTTGATCCCCGCACAGTACAAGCATATGTGTGCATGAACATGTGTGTTTGTACTGGTCTGAGTGTTTTCTATGTATAATATGTATTTATTTACCAAAAAAAAAGTATTTAAGTATGTTTATCCGTTGTCTAGTACCCATAACACAAGCCTCGTAGCTTAATTTGGGACTAGAGAATTGGTGTGATTGTTGTGAAATATTTATTTATATTTATTTTATAAAGGTCAAATAAAAATAAATAAAGATAAAGATGAAGGAAAAATAAAGATTTGATTTGATTTTGAAGGTCGATTAAAGTTAGAATCTAAAACATTGTACAGAACGCTAGGCTGAAAGGAAAATTCAGTATGACAATGTTTTTACGCAATAGATTACTTAATATGTATGTAACTACGAAAGCCCTACTTCGCAGCGGCCTTAAATTTTCGATTTATCCTTTGAAAACCAAGTTTTCGGCAAAAAATGCTTAGCTATCATAATTTTGTGATATGCCTCTTAAGATACAAGTTGGTAGCGGTCTACATGTCGTCGTAACACTTCTGTTTGTATGAGTCACGCCACTAACTTCACGTCGCTAGCTACGTAAGGTATTTCATAAAACATAGCAACTAGAAGAGTCGCGAAGTCACGTCGCGTTCGTATATTAGACTAGCGGACCCCGCAGACGTTGTCCTGCTGACGGTGGACAACCCTTAATAATAAGAGGTATGAAAAATAGATGTTGGCCGATTCCCAGACCTACTCAATCTCACCAAATTTCATAAGAATCAATCAAGCCGTTTCGGAGGAGTACAGAAACAAACATTGTGACACGAGAATTTTAAATATATAGAGACATTATTTCATCTTGTCAATGTTAAGTAATATTACTACAAATACCTTGATAAGGATTTTCTTATGAAGGAAATTATTTAATTATTTCTTCTAAGGCTGGTTAAGAATTTAATAAAATAAAAATTAAGATCAAATAACTGTCTTCAGGAGCAAAAAGTTCTCCAAAAGAAGTAGGCAAATAAATGATTGATGGAAAAACGAAAATCTCGCGAAAATGAGTGTCTGCTTAAAATTGAATGATGAGCTGAAGGTCTTACTCCCTAACGTTTCGTTTGCGTTTTCGTCTAGCCATCGTGTTCGCTCGCACGCGCAAACGTATAAGAGTGACAGAGATGGCTACATCTAAAACTATGGACATTTTCTTAGAGTAGGTAGGGAGGCTGAGTGGCCGTCACTCAGCAAAAGCTGAACTTCAGTTTCCTCGTTTAATTAAGAATGACGAATGGCGCTTGTCAATCAAAAGTTGCCGGAGTTTGATTCCATTTTTCCTGAAATGCTTAAGTACGAATTGAAGAATTTTCTTTAATTTTGGATATTGAAAACAATAGCAGCGTCTTTAAAGTTCATTCAGCCAGCATGTAACAAAGACTTCTTGGGTTCTAATTTTGACCAGTATCAAGCCATATAAGTTATTTCAAAGATTTCTTTTGTACATCTATGTTGAATGTGAGTTTAGGTAGATGAATTAAATTGTAGCCATATATATCTTAGTTGTTTCGTAAAAATTGTGTTTTGTATTATCCATATATATTTTGCTCAAATTCCCCCTTCCTGTTAATTAAATGTTCCTTTAAGCGAAGGTTGTCTGGAAGAGATCGCTACAAGCGATAATACCGCCTGAATTGTACCTACATCTTTCTTTGTTAAACTCGTCTGTAATTATGTTTTGTGTTGTACAATAAAGTGTTAATCTATCTTTCTAAGTTACTAATTGGAGGCTTAAAGATTTTGGTGAAATACTCTTGTGCTTCCTGATCTCCCACCATTCATGGCAAATCAACGTTATAGTACGGTACCGTACCGTAAAAGAAGATAAACAGGTGCACAGAGTGTTGAGAGAGTGCTACTTTTTGAGATAAGCTAACGCCGTGCGTTGTTGAATATTCTGCCTACAGCGACATTTCTTGTAAATCTTTTTTATGTAATAATTTTTAAAAGCACTGCAACAAGTTATCTTTGGAACTTACACAAACCTTATTTGTTTCTTCGGTTTACGCGAACAGTAGACATTGAAATGATACACTTTTTACGGATTATTTCGCGATTTATTTACATTTTGTTTTAACCTGACGTTTCGGACTCTTTTCAGCGTCCGTGGTCACAGGTAGACAAAGGTGTTAGTTGTCATTACATAGCTTGAAAAATAAATACATACATACATAGTTTACACAAATCTTTTTATAACGAGTGTACAAATTAACCAAATTGGCTTCTCAGGACACAACTTTTCCATTCGAAGACGTTAATATTCCCATTTACGTGGGAACATGCCCACTGGTCCGATCCTGGAATGAGTGGCTAAGTGATTCCAATATCCCGTAAACTCAGATGGGAATTGAGCCAAGCCAAAAAAAATACAGCCAGTTTCGACCAGAAGGAAAATCAAAAAATCTAACAAACTAAATAAAGGTGTGCCAAATGCAAATCAATACTTTTCTACTCTTTTTGATTAAATTTTGTTTAATACTTTTAACTTCTAAATAAATAGTTAGCTGTTATCTGAACTCGGGTTTTACTTACTTTTTATCCCGTCAAAACCCTGATTTCCCCTCAAAGTAGCTATCCTGCACAGAAGGTACGTACTACCTGCTAGCGGCAAAATTAGATAGCTATCACATTGTTTGACTTCTAAATCTTATACCCTTTGACTATTCATATTTTGTAATGTTGCTTCAATTACAGAATTTTAACCAGTACCTTTATATGGGTACTTTTTTATTATTAACTAGCGGACCCAGAAGACGTTGCCCAACCCGCTGTTTTGGCAATTTTTCCATATTTTCTCATCGTTTAAACCTTCCCTGGACCTTCACAAATATTTTAAGACTACAATAAGTCAAACCGGTTCAGCCGTTCTCGAGTTTTAGCGAGACTAACGAACAGCAATTCATTTTTATAGTGCCAGATTATTGAGATTCACTCATCAATGGATGCCTATTGAGATGGAGAGTAAAATAAGACATCTACTTTACTCGTACTTTACTACATATTGCCACATTAGTGTTGGCTGTTTATTTTGCTCTATGTGCCGGCCTTATGTAGGCGCAGGAAAACTTTTTTTTTTTTTGCACGGATTACGCTCAAATGAAGGGATATGCAGTTTGGCTTAGTATACTTTTTGTTATGTCGTCTGCAAGGTTATTAAATTTTCAGGAGAGAAGATTAAAATTAATTGATTCTGATTCTTGATTTTGTAGGTACTTGCACTGTTCAGGGTCTATTCTTACGTGAAAACATATTGTAGTAGTCCAGACCATCAAGTTTACTAAAATAAGTGATATTACCAAAAACATTTACGATTTTCAATCACTGCTTTGTCGTCGTACAAAGGCAAGTGCAAAGTGACGACCACTTGGTGCAGTGGTCCACAGGTCGGACTTCTCAAACCAAGGGTCGCGGGTTCGATCCCCGCACAGTACAAACATAAGTGTGCATGAACATGTGTGTTTGTACTGGTCTGGGTGTTTTCTATGTATAATATGTATTTATTTAAGATACCTATTTTTGTATGAGGACGATAACGTCCGCTTGCTGCTTTAAACATTAATCATACGTTTTATTTAAATCTGCTATTTTTTTTAATTATCTAAATTGTATTGCTAAATGTTTCTGTTAATTTTGCATATACTACAGTTGTTTACGCTAAATGCTGCTCGGCTACTCCTTATCTTTCGGCCACCGGACCCATCGGTATTGTGAGCCGTCGTACGCATCTTTATACTTAAGCGTCATTATAAAATAAACCTTATGTCTTGTTATCTATAGTTTCCGAACTACAGAACTCCAGAGCGTGAATCTTACCTTGCCGTAACACAGTTTTTACTAGCACGGAAGGTAATGAATAACTTTACCTGGGTACCGTCTTCTAAGTTATTTTCTGTAATATTTGAAGTTTTGTATTTATTAAACATAAGATAAAGGCCAGCCCTTAGCCCACTTTTAATAGTAGGATAATTATTGTTACACGTAGTTACTTTGAAGCCCTAAGTAAGTTAGTAAATAAATTAGTATCTACAATAAATAAGGACTGTTTAATTGTATTTTGGTACTCTGTGTCATTTTGAAATAAATAAATATTCTATTCTATTCTATTTAAAAAAAAAGTATTTAAGTATGTTTATCCTTTACTATGTCTAGTACCCATAACACAAGCCTCGTAGCTTAATTTGGAACTAGAGAATTGGTGTGATTGTTGTGAAATATTTATTATTTATTTTATTAAGTCGTGGTTGTCGTCGTCGAATTTTTTTTTTTTATCCAAATATCACTAAATATTTACGAGAGTGGAACTCACTACCTGCGTCAGTGTTTCCCTGCCATTACAACTTAGGAATTTTCAAGCATCTTCTAGATGAGTTCGCTCTATCGTAGACTCAGGCTTTGCCTTGTTGGGCTTAGTACTGGTTTCAAAAGCAAACCTATCCCAAATAAAAAAATAATTAGGTAATTCACAAGATAATTTTATTCGTGGCGGAAATTTCTCTGTCTTTCTTCTATATTCCATAACACTAAGGTCTATCTATGTCGTATTGTTCTCTTTAGTGTAGTGAGTACTTAGCTGATTTCAAAACAAATAAATATTTGGGTTCAAATCAGAAAAACAAACATATCATATCATATTAAAAATCAAGTGTATTTCCATGGGTACTTTAATGGTACGTTTCAGTAGCCGATCACACATCTGCATTAGGGTAATTTTCCGCGCGGTTGGTGTGAAGTACCCGAGGAATACAAATTATAATACCGCGTTAGCACTCGATTCGGCAAAGGAACTCAAAGGCCGCACTGTAGGGACACCGTGATCTCGAATTGTTTAGGACATTTCCCATCAGCCAGTAGAAACTCTGGCTTTAAAATTTAGTCTGGTAATTTTCCAGATTTTATCACAAAAATATGCAAAGCTGATGGATGATACAGTTCTAAAGTCAAATTTTCCTATTTGGTGCAGATAGCATGCGCGCGGCGTTAAAAAAATCAATTGGTAAAAAATAATAGCTTAAAAAAGTAAAAAAAACACGCTTTTATTGCTAACTTAAAAAGAAAAAATAATTTCTGAGTACACGAAATTTATATTACAGTAGAGTAAAAGCGTGGGGTGCACTTTATGACGTTTTTATACTTCTCTTTTTATATTTGCCAATGATTTTCACATACTACTATACCAAGCACCCCACACTTTTTACTCTACTGTAATATAAATTCTGTGTACTCGGAAATTATTTTTTCTTTTTAGTTAGCAATAAAAGCGTGTTTTTTTGTTTTTTAAACTTTTTTTTAATTTATTTTTTTAGTTAATAGGGATAATGGAAAACTCTTAACGAATTATTGCATTGTCATCGGTACTTAATACGTGTGCAAAGTTTCAAACAAATCCGATTTCTGAAAGTTGGTGAAAATTGAGCTCAAAAATTCCGTAAGATACATTCATACATACATACATACAACCCGAACTTATAAAAGCGTGTTAAAAATAAACATTAAACGTTAACTTTTCAACCAGTTTAAATTAAGCTATAGATGCCCTGAATATGAAACTTGTTAGTCAAAAGACAAAAAAAATATGATCAATTTAATAGTTAAGAAGGAAGTTCGCGGGCTCCATGTCACAGTATAAGACCGATTCTTGCGAATTTCGGTTTGACACGAGTTAGCAATCTTTACGGTGAACCTTATTGTAAAAAAGTATCTTTCTATGAAAAAGACTGTTCGAAGACCTTTCGAAGACTCGAAAGACCTTCAGATGAACTGATGATTTTTCTGTGATTTTGGCTTGATGTTTTTTTTTAGTGGTGTAATACTTAATGGTGTTCCTGAAAGCTAGAGCCAGTCAGATTTTCTAGTACAAAACTGAAAAATGCCTCCTTAATCAGTCCTAAAAACTATCACAACGTATGACCGTCCTAACTCACTCCAAGTAATTTCACGAAAACCCGCTTTAAAAATAAATTATTCATTGCGACGAAACGCCCGAAGGCTCGTATTTATTTCATTTCGGAATCTGAATTTCTACTTTTCTCTTCGCCTTTTTTCATCGAACCCACCTTTAATTTTTAATATGAATTCCGATTAAAACTGTAAAGTACATAGGGGTGTCGATTGTATGACGCCTTTGATTTTCTTGCCCAACAAACCGTCTTGCCTCCATTTCGACTTTCTTTGTTTCTATTTGCGTAAAATAATTGCCTTTGAACGAATTCCCGTTGAAAGAAGAGTATTTATTTATAATTTGTCTGATGAAACAAAAAGCCGCAAGATTTTGTTTTTCCACTAGAAATTGTATAATAATATTTAGAGTCGACTTGCGTGGAGAATTTGAGCCTTGGGAAATTTAATTTGCATAACAAATTTTCATTTTCATTGCATTTTCTTAATCTTGCACGTGCAATGCGGGCATATCCGCTGCTAAGGTAAGCAAGTAAATACTTATGTTGAATATAGATTCGTTGATTTGAAGAATATGGAAACATCATTTGGAATACCTGATGAGCTAGTGTCTGCATATTTTGGTATCATTTATATGAGATTGAGATAAAATGTAAGAAAAGTTCTGCAGAGAATGTTGTATATTCGATTTCTATATTAGTTTTTACTTCTGACTCATTCATAGGTACTGTGAGATCGTTAATCAGGACTAAAGCCACCAAGAAACATGCCTTTAATTCAACATCAAAACTCAAACATCCGTGTTATTCAAAAAGAAAATATTGGAAACCAATTCCGAGCCCGGGTATTTTGTAAACGGGCATTGTAGTTGGAAATTCCTTGGAATTCTGATAGGGACTGCTCGTAATACTTTTGAACGAACACCGCTATTCTTGGGGCGAGTTCTATGACATTCGATACCGTGAACTGGGGCACAGCGCATTTCTCTATCGGTTATGATCAGTTTTGCGGCGCTCAGTGATATAACAAAGCACATAAAACGACATTATTTACTTGCTATCTACGGTATGATGTTATTTTTAAAACAATATGTTGGATTAACTAACTACACGACAGTTGGAAAAGTAATTTAAAGAAAGATAGAAAAGCGTTTTATAATTTGGGACATCACAAACATAACCAAAAAAATACCCTAATTATTTGGTTTAATTAGACTACAGACATAAGGGAAAAATATAATTCTTCACTATAAGTGAGATCTCAGATACAGAATGCAGTGGCCATTGAGATAACGTATTCTTGTGTCAGTTGTATTTTAAGAAAGATCCAATTCAGATCATTAACAATGCTCGAATTTTATATCAGCTGATGGTAGTGAGATTTTAACATCTAACAGCTGATACCTACATGCCATACGAGTAGGTATAGCTGAATAGAAACAAAACTTTTATAATATCTCACTAGAGAAAGAGCATTTTACTTTGCAGCTTAAGCTGCACAACTTTTCTGCGAAGAAAAATTCGATATCTAAAACTTAGCTCGGTTTTAAAATCTTAAGACTTTCAATGAAATAAAAATTGTCTTACATTTTAAGATGCCCTGACATTTTCTTAAGTCCCGCGGTATGAAAGTAATGGTGCATTCACACGGAGAGGAATCGTGTTTTTTCTCGAATAGTTTTTTTTTCACGATTTGATATTTTTACGTGAGCTACGTTTTTTAAATACTCATGTTCTCGCATCACAAATCGTGAAATAGACAGATATGTTTTAAATCACGTATCGTTTTTAAAAAATCACAATTCGGTAAAAATCACGAATTGTGACAGTTAATAAACGTTATAACGGGTCTCCTGCTATTGCGAATCACGAAACAAATGTGAACATCAATTTGGAAATTTTCACGATACGTAACAACACAACATGTTAACAAACTTGATTCCATATGCAATGTGAATGGGTATCCGTCATGACGCATCGTCTTTTTTGACGGACCGTCAATGACGTGTCCCGTGTGAATGCGCCCTTCAACTAACATTACATTTTACTAGGGGTTACTACGGGTTCCGTGACCCCGCTATCGGTTTTCTGAATTACTGTTACTTCAACTCGCCAGTTAGCTGTGGTAATTATGTTCTAAAGTTTAAAATTGTTACTTATCACTTTTCATAATTAGATGTTACTAGTTATGTGCGGAAAAAACGAATTGTTAGTTTAAGCAGTAATAAGCTTGCATGTTCTAACACTCACACGTTGGAGAAGTCAAGCGACATAGTGTAATGCCACGATATACTAAAATATTCCAAAGATTTCTGGCACTAAGTAGAATGGAGATAAATATGACCATGTCACGATAAAGGAATCGAAACAATATCTGAATTCATTTTGTTTTACCTATTCCCCATTAAATCTAGTTGCCCCATTGTACATCGCCAGTAATCCGGTCACATCAGTTTGGGCACAGAAAGGATAATAACAGTACCTACGGAAGCAACGATCAATTGTTTAAAGTGAAACACGCCAAGCGTACGTCTCAGCAGGACGCCTTAGCGGATACCGATGGAATTGGTAATGTGATACTTGTTTTTACTTTTTAAGACACTTGACATACTCAAAAAAAGTTTTTTTATAACTAAAGTCGCCTTCTGTCCGGGAAACTGTTATGAGCGCACTTTTAAGACTTGCATCTGCACATGTGAGTCATTTCGTTCTTAGCTTCCAAACTGCTATAGCCTGTATCTATACTGTGTTTTGTGTGGAATTGCCTCCGTAATTTTATCAACGTGATTGGCGTGCTGGTGGGCCTTAATTAACTAATAACTATTCCATCAAATACCTATTCTGTCACTGGCCGCCAATGCTACTAGGAATTTGGATTTTGATTGACCTATGATGTGACAAGTGATGTATTTAGAAAAAAAGAAAGAAACAAACTTAGCAAACTCAAACAAAAAAAAAATGTAATAAAATGACCGAATTGGTCCCCACTCAGCATTACTGCCACGATAAGCCATGGCGCTGGTTTTCTGTGGGAACCACTGAGGTTCGGAGATGTCACCACCCGACCGAGCAAATATTTACATATTTATAATATTTACAGTTCAAAGCAGTGAAACTTTATAGTGTGTGCGTGTGCGTGTGCGTGTGCGTGTGTGTGTGTGTGTGTGTGTGTGTGTGTGTGTGTGTGTGTGTGTGTGTGTGTGTGTGTGTGTGTGTGTTTGTGCGTGTTCGTGTATGCAAAACAACTACTTGTTTACTTGTATTTACGGCCGGTCTTAATATTAGACATGGGGCATGGATCCGGTACCCGGTGGATCCGGCACTGTTTTGAGGATCTGGTCGGATACCGGGTAATGGGGCTGGGTACCCGGGTAATTGAAAATAAATTGTATTATAATAATCATTTATTGGAACACAAATGGTTATCTAATGATTAAGTAATAATAAGCTGTGATGGACAATTTTTTTACGGAAAAGCAATATTTATTAGTAGTTAATATGTAGTAGTAAATATTGGTAAATTATGATGCAAACGCCAACTTTTCAGCGCGATCAGCATTTAAGCGGCTTCGTTTTTTTCATAAATTAGCCCTGCTTCCGAAAACAGTCACGAAAACGCTCACTGTATATAGAGCTTGCTGGTGTATAGAGATACTTTAAAAATAATGCTTATAATAACAACAAAAATTGTGCAGAGTACCCGGCAAAACCACTACCCGCCCCATGTCTACTTAATATTCTATCTGCACTAGATAGAAAGTTACATAAATGTCAGAAAGTCTACTATGAGATAAGATATCCGTCAAAACGATAACGTGTACAGACAGCACATTACGCTACGGATTTCATCACCCTGATTTTGACCATTACACCAAAGTGGTCGTCCACTTTAATGTAATGGTCAAGAAGTTGTATATTAACCAAGAGGTCGCGGGTTCGATCCCAGCACGGTACGGTTAGGAACTTGACCACTAAACCACTAATGGCCGATTTCAATAGCCCATCTACCGTTAGCCGAAAGTTCGATAACAGTCACCTTCATAGAAAAATCTCCTCAGGTAGCTTTTAGTATGAAACTGACAGTCATTTAACTTTCAGTCAAATGCAAAAAGCAATACATATACACATTCGGCTAAGAACGAGAGCTTTTGCGTTTTGGTAATTAGTAATAACTGCAGAAGAATCACACGCATTACATTTTTTCTATTACACCTTAAGAATCCCCGAAAATAGGTAATCTAAAAAGCAAACTGCAAAGCACGCTCTGCCCCACCACGTTAAATGCCATAAAATATTTAACCGCACATACCGGAGCGGAGATCCGAACCCCGGACCGTAAGCCGCTTAAACACGGCTCATTCTGGGCTCCGTTCACGTTACAGTAAAAAACTGCCGTTATTATAAATATCAATTTAACCCGCGCTAAGCGGGGCGCGCCATGCCTACGCTCGTATCTATAAATCGACCCTTAAATTAAACTCGAATTCAGAGACGCTAGTCAGTTGTATTTTGATTTTCGATTGCACAATTCGCTTTCGACTTCTTTTTATATATATTTCTATAAATAAACTATCTGACCCGGCAAACGTTGTTTTGCTTCATTTTTCTTATCACTAAGGAGAACACAACACTAAGAAAAATAGATGTTGGCCGATTCTCAGACCTACTCAATATGCTCACAAAATTTCATGAGAATCGGTCAAGGCGTTTCGAAGGAGTACGGGAACGAACATAGTAAGACGACAACAACGAGAACTTTATATGTATTGAGAATATATAACAACATAACATACATTGATCTGACTCCGTGATAAGTGTCTAAAGCACTTATGTAACATATATTAGAATCAACAGTGGTATTACAGATAAACTTAAATAAATACATATAACACTCAAGCCAGTACAAATAGACATGTTCATGCACACAAATGTTTGTACAGTGCGGGGATCGAACCCGCGACCTCGTGCTCAACAGTCAACAACCATTACACCAAAGTGGTCGTCATCAGTCAGTCACTTTCTTTTGAAAATAACAGTTGTAAGCCATGAAAAAACTACTTGTCACTTTACTGCGTGTTTTATTTTCATAAATTTTCTACAATTTCGTTTGTCATCGACTTTTTAATATTTATTTGTTTACGCTGTAATACGATTGATGAAATTGCAATTGATATTTCAAGACGAACGGCTGACGAATCAGAATCAAAAATCAAATAAAACGGCAATTTTATTTCAAGTTGATGGAAATATTGTTACGCCGGTGGGCTAGTGCTAAAACTTTGATCGTGTTTTTCCGTGCCTTGGAGGCGTTTTCAGCAGGCTGAAATACCATTTCAGGCCGTTTCAGAGAGTGCGATATAAGTGTTTGTGTACTAAGTGTTGTAACGTAAAGTGTGTACAATAAATCCTACTCTACTTCATCGGTTTAGAAGTGCATTTCAATCTAGATCCCACACCCCTAGAACGTAACATTTGGTGTCAGAAGTGGGATTGAAAATGCCGATTACTCCGCGAGAAGAAGAGAAGGAGAGGATTCAGACCCGAAGCCGCACCGCTGCTGGAGACTCTGCGGGCACCGCCGGAACGTCAGACACAGCGGAACCAGCTTCAAGGACGCCGGAGATAGACGTCAACGCCATTCTGATCCTCCTGAAAGAACAGGCTAGAAGGCACGAGGAACAAGCCAAAATTTTGCAGCAAGAGCTACGGGACCAGAAAGAAGTCCTCCGTGAGGTACACGAAGTAGCTGCAGAATGGAAAAAGGGAAATGGCTGAGGTGCAAGACAAAATTGTGGGCGTTGAAATTAAAGTTGAAAACCACGAGAAGCGCCTCAATGGACTGAACGAAAAAGTGGAGGGCCAGGAGAATCGCCTCCAGAAGTTGGAGATCAAAGTGGCCAACGGCACCACCAGTGTATCAGGTGCACCAGCCACAGGAGGTGAAAAGTTAAAGGTACCTCCATTCGATGGTACCTCTTCGTGGGCCGCATACAAGCTCCAATTCGAGATGGTTGCCGAAGCGAATGGCTGGAGCAAGGACTATGCTAAAACGGCACTGAGTTTGGCGCTGCGGGACGAAGCTCTCACTGTTCTGGAAGCGTTAGGAAAGGAGAAGACATACGACCGTCTTCTTGAAGCTTTAGAGGCACGCTTCGGTGACAGCCATCTAGAGCACGTTTACAGAGCTCAGCTGAAGAATAGGACTCAGGGGCATAATGAGTCGTTACAAAAGTGGGCACTTGAGATAGAGAAGCTCGTCCGGAAGGCGTACCAAGGTTCCGCAGCGACTTTCATCGATGGAACGCTAGTACAGGCATTCATAGATGGGATTCGGGACTTTGAAGTGAGGGCTGCTGTACGGCTGGGACACCATGGGACCTTGAAGGATGCGCTCGCCCATGCCCTGGAGGTGGAAGCTGTACGCCAAGACTCAACAAAATCCTTTAGGGTGCGCGAAGTTGCGGCCAGGGAGCCGATTGCTCCACCTCGAGAAACTGGGCCTCGATGCTACAACTGCGGGGAAAGAGGACACATACAATCAGGCTGCCCAAAAAGATCTTGGAGGCAACGGGACTCAGACCTCAAACAGAGACTTTGTGAAACACCGATTTTGGGATATCCAGACCCAGAGAACGAGTTTGTTGTTGACACTGATGCAAGCAATACTGGCATTGGAGGAGTCTTGTCACAGAAGAAGGGTGATCAGGAAGTTGTGATCGCCTATTTGAGCAAGTCGCTATCGAAGCCGGAGAGAAACTACTGCGTCACTAGGAGAGAATTGCTGGCAGTCGTCAAAAATCTGCAGCATTTTAGTAAATACCTGCTTGGACGCAAGTTCCGAATAAGAACTGACCACGCTGCTCTAAAGTGGTTGTTAGAGTTTAAGAACCCTGAGGGTCAGGTGGCACGCTGGATCGAACAACTGCAGGAATATGATTTTGTCATCGAACATCGCAGTAGAAAGTCACATGGCAACGCAGATGCCCTCTCTCGAAGACCTTGTCCTGATGATTGCAAACACTGTTTAAGGCAAGAGGGTAAGGACTGCGTGAAGATGTTGAGGACAGACACTGTTAGCGAAGAATGGAGTGATGAAGCAATGCAAGAAGCACAACAGGAAGATTGCGATGTAAAGCCCATTTACGATTGGATCAACGCTGGGGCGCCCAAACCAAGGTGGTGTGAGGTAGCTCCGATGAGTACCGTGACAAAGAGCTACTGGGCGCAATGGGAAAGTCTGGTTATCCACAATGGCGTACTGTGCAGGAAATGGGAGTCAGAAAACGGAAAGGATGCTCATCTTCAAGTGGTTGTACCAAGAAAGAGAGTTAGCGATGTTTTAAGATCCTTTCACGACGGCGCTTCCGGTGGACACCTAGGAGTAAAAAGGACTCTGATGAAGATTCGGCAACGTTTTTACTGGATAAACTGTCGGAACGACGTGGAAGACTGGTGTAGGAAATGTACTAGCTGTTCGTCAGTTAAGGGACCACATACACGCAGTAGAGGTGCGCTTAAAGTTTACAACGTGGGAGTGCCTTGGGAAAGAATTGCTTTAGATGTCGCAGGCCCGTTCCCGACCTCTGACCGTGGAAACAAGTACATCCTGGTGGTCATGGACTATTTAACCAAATGGCCTGAGGTATTTGCCATTCCGAATCAAGAGGCAGTCACAGTAGCGGAAAATGTAGTGACTGAAGTGTTTTGTCGGTACGGTGTGCCTCTTGAGATCCACAATGATCAGGGAAGAAATTTTGAGTCTCTGGTGTTTCAGGAGACTTGCCGAGTCATGGGAATTCATAAAACTCGGACTACGGCCTATCACCCACAGTCAGACGGAATGGTTGAGAGATTCAATCAGACTCTGGAACGACATTTGGCCAAAGTAGTTGACAACCATCAAAAGGATTGGGACAGGCATATTCCGCTCTTTTTAATGGCATATCGGACAGCAGTTCATGAAAGCACGGCCGTAACTCCTGCCTGTGCTAATTTTGGAAGAGAACTACGTTTACCTGCAGACCTTCTGACCGGACGTCCTCCAGACGCACCAAAGACGGTTTCGGAGTATGCAAGTGAACTGCGAAACCGGCTTGATGATGTTCACAGGCATGTTCGTGAACATGGATTGCAGGTCAGCGAGAAGGTGAAGACCAGATACGACCGGAAGTCTAACCAGACGAGGTTTGAGGAAGGATCATTCGTGTGGCTACATAACCCTATGCGTCGAAAAGGAAAGTCACCGAAATTGTCGCCGAGTTGGGAAGGGCCGTACAAAGTAGTCACAAGGATCAACGACGTCACTTATCGGATACAGCGCAACGCACGTAGCCCCTGTAAGATTGTTCATGTTGATCGGTTGGCCAAGTACCATGGAACAAATGATGCTCGGGACGAGCATGTCTAAGGAGGGGGTAGTGTTACGCCGGTGGGCTAGTGCTAAAACTTTGATCGTGTTTTTCCGTGCCTTGGAGGCGTTTTCAGCAGGCTGAAATAGCATTTCAGGCCGTTTCAGAGAGTGCGATAGAAGTGTTTGTGTACTAAGTGTTGTAACGTAAAGTGTGTACAATAAATCCTACTTCATCGGTTTAGAAGTGCATTTCAATCTAGATCCCACACCCCTAGAACGTAACAATATTTTTCAGCTTTAGTAATTTTATTGTGTAAGTTATGCAATTTATTGTGAAGCCACATTAAATGGACACAGATATTTTATTACCATGTGGCGCTGCCGGGCATTACGAGGTCACAATTTAATATTTATTTAAGTTAAATTTATACTGGGTACCCACGAGCATCTACATCCATATCCACAATCGAAAAAGTTAGCAAACGAGTGCATAGTTAGAAGTGACATTAAGATTAAATATTTGTTTCTTCGGTTTACGCGAACATAAATTTTATAGAGAATTTTAATAGAGAAGATAGTTGGAAAATTCCACCAGCTTGGGATTGTTTTAGCCAAGACTCAAGCTCGAACCCGCACTGCAAGACCTCAAGATACTGTTAGCTGTGGATAGGAACGTAACTTAATATTTTTGAGTGATGGTAGTGTAAAATTTTTTCAAACTATGTAATGACAACTAACACCTTAGTCTACCTGTGACCACAGACGCTTCTTCTTCTTCTTAGCGTGTCGATGGAACACGAGGAATTACACCGTGGCAGCCCAGAATTCGGGTGCAGTTCATTAAATCCGCTGGCGTGCAGGTGTTGGGGCACGCCGGGCACGATGTTAAGTGTGCCATAGTTTGCACTGCACCGCAAACACAGACATCGGAGCTTGCCGAAAATCCCCACCTGGCCATGTTCTCCTTACTTCGACCAACCTGAGTCCGAAGCCTGTTTAAGGACTTCCAGATCGGCCATGGTAGATCATGTCCAGGCGGGAGATTCTCGGCAAGTGGGACAAAGGGAGTAGGCAATGAAGCTTTTTCGTGCCAAAGATCACGTCTGGCCTGTGCTGGTTCGGTGGAAAGTGGGGCGACACACTTGATAAAACTGCGACGACTTTTTAGCCTTTGAGGCACTGAGACGTAGCCGTGCATAGGGTGCCGTGAGTCGCGATCTGCGTTTGCCCTTTCAGTGGAGCCAGCTACAGCCCTGCGGACTACCGGAGGTGCTATACCAGCCAGTGGATATAGCATTGACACTGGGGTAGGTTTAAGACAACCAGTGATAACCCGGCAGGTGTCATTCAGGGCTACATCCACTAACTTGGCATGAGCGGAGCGGCTCCAAACAGGAGATGCGTACTCGCCAGCTGAGAAGGCAAACGCTAGCCCTGTCGTCCGCAGCACGTGCGGCGTGGGGAGCCACGGTTTGGTGGTAGTTAGGCGACGCAGTAAGTTGTTCCGCGAGTGCACTTTCTTCTTGGCGTTATCGCAGGTCTTCTTATAAGAAAGTGATCTGTCTAGCGAAACGCTAAGATATCTCGGGAAGTCGTTGTGCGAGATTGATACCCCTTGCCACACAACATTGAGTTTACGTCTCGCTTCTCTGTTGCGCAGATGGAATGCGCAAGACTCCGTTTTACTCGGGTTTGGCTTCAGTGAGTTCGCCTCGTAGTAGCTGCTCAGATTATTGAGAGCTACAGTGAGGTTAGACTCAACTTCTTCAAACTTGGAGCCTTGTGATGTTAGTACCAGATCGTCGGCGTATAGGAAGCGGGACGTTGTGCTGGATGGTTGATCGTTGGTGTAGATGTTAAAAAGGAGCGGCGCCAGGAACACTGCCCTGAGGAAGGCCGTTCCTTTGTGATCTCCAACGACTCTTGTCTGAGCGAAGATGTACCTGAAACCGACGGTTATGGAGCAGTTCACGAAGGATCATGACGAATTTGCGATCGCCGGTCATGATGTCCACCTTCCATAACAGTCTGTTGAGGTTCACCGTATCGTAGGCCGCAGACAGGTCCACGAATACGGCGCCCGTTATCAACCCAGACTCGAAACCATCTTCAATATGTTGCGTGAGCTTGAACACTTGGTTGCAGCATGATTTTACCGGTCTGAAACCTGCTTGTTCTGGGACTAGTTTAGGGTCGATAAGGCCTGTGAGCCGGGTCAGCAGCAATCGTTCAAATAGCTTGTAGGTATGGCACAATAATGATATTGGCCGAAAGCTTTTAGGATTGTCTGCTGATTTTCCTGGCTTCAGTATTGCTATCACCTTTGACTTTCTCCAGATTCGTGGTATTTGAGCAGATTCCAGACAATTGTTAAATAGCTGCAACAGCCAAGATACAGCAACTGGACAGAAGCTGAAAAGGGTCCGAAACGTCAGGTTTAAACAAAATGTAAATAAATCGCGAAATAATCCGTAAAAGTGTCTCATTTCAAACTCAAGATTAAAGTTGACCAAAGTGCAAAGGTTCGTAAATGAATATTCACATTTAAAACATTTTGGTGACGCTTGCGCATGATTTTTAAATTGATGATCATGCGCAAGCGTCATCAATTTGTAAACAT
Organism: Pyrausta despicata; assembly: GCA_963921415.1. NCBI lineage: Eukaryota > Metazoa > Arthropoda > Insecta > Lepidoptera > Crambidae > Pyrausta > Pyrausta despicata. Next base: position 895,638 of record OY992859.1, on the reverse strand, counting down.
TTTGATTTGTAAATATTATTCGCCTAGTGTCTCTTTGAATTTAAGTTTGAGTAAGGCCGCTTCAGCGTTTCTGAAAAGTCATTGATGGCGAGGCACTGATCCGTGCGGGGTCATTGAAAACTGAGTCAAGACATTAAGACCGGTTATAAATACCGCCCCAAAAGATCCAGAAAATCGGATGAGACCTCCTTAAAACAATGCACTGCTCTATATTCATATTGCAAATGGTTGGAAAGAAATGCCCCAAAAAAAAACGTTGAATCTATATTATGAAAGACATGATCTTGCAGGTAGATTTTTGTTTCTATAATATAAAGAAAGGAAACGATTTAAAGATCACTTACAAGAGAATTACTTACTTCAGATAAATGTCTCAACGGATCAGACATAATAATAATAATTCACCACGGAGTCAGATCAATGTATGTGATGTTGTTGTATATTTATTGTAATTCATTGAAAGTATTTTGATTACATCAGCTGTTAGCAATTCTACAAGAAGCATAAAATAGTTAGTAACTCATCATCAGTATTTCATCAGTTTCATTGTTCTACTGCATAAGAAAACTTCAATTTCTATATTGCAATTAGATTCGGATTAACGAAATAACGTTATACGAAGCAATAAGCAGAACTGTTTGCCACCGATTGCGGTATTATTCCAATAAAGTCGCATCAGAAAAGCATTATTGGAAATGGAATAAACATAGCAAATGAATTGAACTTTTATCATCGGCGCACAAAGAACTCCAATGCTATTAAGCCAATTGTTTCACGTTGATGCACCGACTCGCAATAATTTGAGTTATATTTTCATCGTAATCATTAAGCAGATTTAAATTCAATTATGCGTGTTTAATTTACTTCGGTTAATTGATAGACGTACCTAGTTAATAACAATAAATATTTCACAACAATCACACCAATTCTCTAGTCCCAAATTAAGCTACGACGCTTGTGTTATGGGTACTAGACAACGGATAAACATACTTAAATACTTTTATTTTGTAAATAAATACATATTATACCTACAAAATACCCAGACCAGTACAAACACACATGTTGATGCACACTTATGCTTGAACTGTGCGGGGATCGAACCCGCGACCCTTGGTTTTAGAAGTCCGACATGTAATTTCTTCCTTACTTTTCGCAATATTGTTACTTACGAAATGCATTTATATTGTAACACATGTTCAGTTAACCTTTTCTAATAATGAAATTGTGCAATTTATATCCCAAAAAACTGTTAGCAATTTATAGAAAGGTCATACATAAAACTAAGCTTTAATATTTTGTTGATTTTCCATAACTTATACTACGACGACCACTTTGGTGTAATGGTCAAGAAGTTGTCTAATAACCAAGAGGTCGCGGGTTCAATCCCCGCACTGTACAAACATTTTGTGAGCATGAACATGTCTGTTTGTACTGGTCTGGGTGTTATATGTATTTATTTAAGTTAATTTGTGACACAAGTGCTTATATTTATTATTATTTATATTATTTAAACTAATAATCCAAATTACAACAGTATTTTAGCATGTACACCTTCTCAGAAAATGCGTCCTTAGCACCTTCAAGGTTATTAAACAACGAAACGTTAACGTTAAGCGTTTCGTTGCATCAAGTTCAGGGGTTCAACCCACGATAAGTTCGTTAGCTCAAAACGAGCTCTCAATCGCCCAAGTTAAATTAGGCCGATACAAAGCGGCCGACAAGAAAGAGGCTATTTACTCCCCTTTCTTTCGAAGTTAATAACTTGTTGATAAAATAATGGATCACGCTGTATCAGGGGGATAATCTTTCGGGGTCGTTGAACGAAGATTTTTGGCGGTTATTAAATAATCTGCGTTATAAAACAATGAGTAGGTAGTACTAATGAAAGGATTCTTGGTTATATGTTGCACGTATCTCAATTATGTTTTGGCAAAAAACGTGTATTGAAACAAACGTTTTACCATGATTTGGTGATTATTAAGTAAATTGATGCTCGCGTTATTGTAGAAGTATATAAACATGAAAATAGAGTTCGCCTGAGCCTGTCCGGAAATATCTCTTGCGGTTTAGTTATTAAACGTATTAACTATCTATTTATCAGTCTGAATGTTGTATGAAATTAGATTTAGGAATTAACATACAAGTAACGTTAATTTTGTTAAAAATAAGTGAAAGCAACATTCAACAGACAAGGCAACCGAACGTCACAACGAACTATTTTCGAAGCCATCCAACAATACGACAATCTTGAATAGTCATCACTTTGAATAAACTGCTCAAGTAAAGTTAAGCGATCTTGTTTATCTCTATAAACTAATTCATTCCGTAGTTGATTCTTCATCCTTACTTGCTAGCCTATTTATATTGCATAATATTAATATTGCAGAACACAAAACCTGCGACTATTTTCACTTCAAGTTTACTGGAATAACACAACTTTTTATAACCCTGTAATCCGTATGTTTCGCTTGTATATGGATCCTTCGCAAGGATCTGACAATCTTCAACAAAATAATTAAAACTGCACTCCATAATTGTAATAATAAAATTAAACTTATCTTATTTTTTTATGTTTCATGTAAACTTTAGAACTTTTATTTAAAAAAAAGGTTTTTGGTAATACTTTTACTGAGAACAACAAAATATAATCTAATTTCAAACTCAGATACATGTTTTTGGTTGTAATGTAGCATCATACGAGTATTTAATTACCTATCCTGATTGAAATCAGTTTTGTGTCTATATAATAAATAAATAAATCCATTCCATTTTTCACTTTCCAGTTTTTGCCCATTTAGATTCCAGGCGGTGCCTGTTATCCGGTGAGTCGGTGAAAAACTCTTGCTATTACCGTAAATATCAATTTGTATGAGACCGGGAGAACTGGAGGGCGAGCCGAAGCCGGACCAGCAACAAATTGGAGTGGCTTCTCGTGAGGATTTAGGACTCAGTCACATAGCACCAACTTTAAATTGGACTTCCACTATGAAGTTTGGACGTAATGGGAAAAAATACGGGCGATGATTCGCGGGGAGGTAGTTCGGTTGGGGACGTCTTGGATATTGGTATTTGTTACCTTTTAATTTCGCAGAAACCTTTTAATTTCCTGTAACAAAGAGTTACAGGAAATTAAAAGGTTTCTGCGAGAGATTGGTACACTATTTCTGTCCAAATCAAATACCGGTGCAAAGGTGTATCAATTATGTTTTACAATGGCTGTACAATCTTTCTTCCGAATTCTTAGCTTGTTTTCCGAATTCTTTCTAGAAGGATCCAAAAAGGCAACAGCCGTATTTTTTTTTTGTGCTAAAATGAAATTACCATGATTTGAGCTGAAAAGCCTACTCAATATCTCTACCAATAAACACAATAAAACCTATGGCACGTGTAAATAACCGTGCGGCAATTTTGGCCGATAAATCATCCGGAAGTAGGTATGCGTTAAAAATCACATTCTAAAAAAACATCTATATTAACTTCATCCTGATAACATTACCTTCATTTTGTAGGAATTAAGTATATGTTTTGAGAAAGGACCATAACCGTTTTCGTCACGACCCACCAACAGAATTGAAATTGTATTTAAATGGTAGATCACAGCGAGTAAAAGCATCTTATAGCACGGCGACATCGAGCAAATCGATGGGCCTTCCATGATATCCAATGTTTTGTGCAGACATTTTGCCTATAAAGTGTTCTTCAAATTCAAATCATTAAATTCAATTTCTTGAATCATAATGTCATAAATATTATTTTATAAACACAAACATAAAAATAATTCATTTCACAAAACATTAAATTCAAAAATCATTATATTAGTGTGAATGTCAGAAAATAATGTCAGAAAATAAGATAAAATAAAATAAATAATGTCAATAGTTATGTTAAATTAGGCAGAACATGAACCATGTTACAATGATTCATGTACTGACTGTAGTCAAAACGCTCAGAAAATAGCCTAAGGATGATGTTCGAGCTCGCCCGGGCACGGCTCGCCAGAGATGAGCACCGCTTACGCATGGTTGCATAAAAACAGTCCACGCGATATTCGGCAAACATCCCCGACGCGCTACAGTACCGAGGCAGCCCCAGCAACACCCTAAATGCATTATTGAATTGGATACGCAAGGCATTGTACTGCTTTTTAGTGTAGTTTGTCCATACGCTGCTTGTGTACAACGACATACAAAACGCTCTGAAAAGAGTAATATACAAGGTGTAACAAAAAACCCCGTAATAACTGAAGGGTGTTGTTGTGCCCGTAAACTTGAACAACTTTCGCTAAGGAACCTAGGTCGAAATCTCAAAAAATCATTTGGCTCTCCCATAGTAAATCGATCAGCTGATTGGCAATTTTGTATGGAAGGTCCGATTTTTTTTGACCAAGATATCATTGGGAATGTTGTGCAGTTTTCCGGGCACAACAAAACCCTTCAGTTATAACGGGGTTTTTTGTTACACCTTGTATAGCTGAGTAGGTAGTATAGTCTATCTCTGTCTGCAGCGGTCACGCAAAGGCCGCACGCGATTCCATACGATTCATACAACATAATGCTTTGATTGATGGCCGTCACCACTTATCACTTAGCGGTAAAGTGCCCGCAAAAAAGGCTAAGTGTCACTTTGTTTTAGGGACGGACTAATGACCTGGCTTTATTCGGGCGTCACAGTCTGGGTTATTTATAGGGCCATTCCATTGTATTGTTTTCTTGGAAAAATGAGGCATTTTGTGTTATTGTAATTTTTTGGTAGAAATTTTTCTTAAGTTGGTTACTTTTATTTATTATAGTTACAAACTCTGTACTATTGCCTATTTGCGGTATGTGTAGGCAAGGAAATATGCAAAACGAAGTACATAATTATTTTAGTTATTATCTGATACGTGATTTTGGTAAATAGGGAAGAGCGGTTCTTATGGTTACTGGAGTAAGTTGTTCCGAATGAAATAGCTCCAAGAGTAAAATATAAAAATATACTTAGTGAATACGTCGTGAAATGGAATACCAAAATGGTAAAATTTTAAATTAAAACGTTGAATTTATATAAATAAGTGACTTAAATATGACTAACCTAAGTCTGTTGCATTAAATACTAATTCAAAGGAACAATAAATTTGTTTCATAAATAAATTGTTTTGATTTTATTATTGAAGTAATAGACCGATTTCGAAAAGTCGGGGAATCTATCCCGGTTCTACCCTACAGAATACATTTCCCTACCTTAATAATATTTTCACGCAGCCTTGATATAGTTTCTTTTTTATAACACAATCATAACAAATCATTTACAGCCGTGTTTGTAACGTCGGCGATTTCACATAACACCGTGGAGGCTGTTTGCCGTTCGTACTCCTATTTCATTGTAACCCAATTTAACTTGAGCTATTCGACGATGTTTTGCGGCTAGATTAGGTTTATTGTTATATTAGATTCGAGAAGTTATTATGAAACTACATGTCGACTGCTTCTGTGTTGGCATTTCAGTTCTGTAAACAAGATTTGTTAAACAATGCTTGTATTGTAGCACTGAAACTATTACTGTTACCGAAAATTGCTATGTTTACAGTTTCCTTGATGTTTTTATGGTTTGTTGATTTTGTAGGTCATATTTTTTGTGAGTCTAGTTTGAATCCAAAATATAACGTAAAAATAAATATACAACAACATCACGTACATTGATCTGACTCCGTGAGTGAGTATCTTAAGCGCTTGTGTTACAGATATTAGAATCAACAGTGGTATTACAAATTAACTTGAATAAATACATAAAACACCCAGACCAGTACAAACAGACATGTTCATGCACACAATGATTTGTACAGTGCGGGGATCGAACTTGCGACCTCTTGGTTAATAGTCAACTTCTTTACCATTACACCAAAGTGGTCGTCGTATGTTCGTTTATTTTCAACTCCTGACAGAAAAGAGGTATGTTAGAAGATTGACCCCTATTCTCTTAGTGTGTTCAGGACAGATTTCTGTGCATTTTAATCGATAGATAATTTTCAAATACGTTGCTTCTTATTTTTAGCTGGTAAAAACCCGTCTAGCTTTTGAAGCTAAGCAGCTGTTTTCTTAGCTTACATTAAGAGATTTTTTAAATTTCCATACTTACTTGACCTCGGGCACAACCACATATACCCAAGGTATATTCAAATCGCATGATCAATAACCTTCCTACGGAAGAAAACCAACTAAACATTTCGAGTTTGCGTGCTAGAGTTACAAACAACACACTCCATCCTACATCGAAATGGGCCATATGTAAAAGAGATTCGCAAGTACCTATTTTGGAAAACAAAGATAATCCTGTGATTACCTTAATACAATTTTCATCACCTCCACAGGTGTATCACAACATTCGTATACTTACCTCGACTGCCTCGTTTGGTGTAATGGCAAAGTTTCAGCCTAACATTGGGTTTGAATCGAGCCAAAATTGTTTCTGAGATTTTCTGTTATGAATCTCTCAAGATCAACTCGGAGTCGGGATGTTAGCGGTATTACACCCCCGTACCTCGGAAAGCACGTTGAGCCGTTGATCCTGCGTCTGATCTCTCTCCGGTCATGTCGGATTGCCATCTCACCGAAATTTGAGAGTGATGGAACAGTGAGTGCACCTGTGTATTGCGCCATCAGCCAACTGTGCCACAGTTGGCTGATCTCTGTCGAGGTTGGCCGCCGTGGTCGAAATCGGCCAGGAGGACTATTATACCTACCTCGATCGTATAACCTGCAAAATACACGATACCAAACACACCGGCCTATTAGTCCTTCCATAATCCGAGTCCCGCAAGCGCGCACTAAATCTCTATAGTTTTTGCCGAAGGTGGCGGTTGTCGCCATAAATTTGCCCTGTCCACTCCCAATTTGTACAGATAAACCGTACAAAGGTAGGATACCTTAAATAATAGTGGAATAGATAGTAACGGGACCGGTGGCTTAGCTACTGAATGTGTTTTGGTCTACTTTGATGAATTCAATTCCACCATATTTGTTTACATAGATCGTGCGTATAAACTTGTAATGAAGTGCGAAAACAGCCTGTACAAAACAGGAATAATATTGTTTAATTTATAGCTTCATTGTAAACCTTTTGTATTTAGTTCACATTTAAACATTTACGAAATAATTTCCGTAAATAATTTGCTAGCTGACATTTTGTCATGATTTGGCGAACCGTTATTTAAAACAAACTTATGTATCCTGCATCAACGTGCTCTCCGATTACTATGTATAAAATCTTAATATTAGTATTATAGGTAAGATTTCTACAAGTTGAAATTTCAAGACAGACGCGATAAAAATGGTGTGCTAAGTTTGACTAATAAGAGAAAACAATGAGATTATTGTGGCGCAGTCATGGTAAAAATAAAGTGAGGCAATTAGAGCACGGTCGTGTTTGGATGGGTGACCATTACTTGCATTTAGGTGACGTCTATCGCAAGTACCTTCATGCTTCAGGAGGATTGGCTATTGGTCCTGATTATAAGCGGTACATAATCAAGTTTCATCAGAGGCTATTGGTAGCTTAATATCTTGATAACATCTGAGAGTAAGGTTGGCCACTTTCTCCAAAAAAACTGTTTGAACAATTTGCGTAAGCCCGTGTAGTGGAGAATGGCTCGTACTACTTTATATGAAAAAGTATGCTGGTAACTCTTTTTTGCCTCGTACTTGTCATAGCTATAATAATATTTTTCAGTCAGTTTACGTTTATGCGTCAACTTTTGTAAAGTTTAAAAATAAAAGTCCCAATAATAAGTATGTTGTTTCTTTGGCATTATTTCATCTTTTTAATTTCATAGTTTTATGTACCTATTTGAACCTTGTCATCAATTTTTTTATTGTTTTACTCTGTGTATTATTTATGCTGGGGAAACTCTATGGTTTATGTGTTATTTTAATGACCTACTTTGTTATGTACTATTAAAACTATATGATTCCCGAAAAATAATATACAATTAGCAGAAGAATAGGCCCCAAGGGGCGTGTCTCTGGCTGTGACGTCAGAGTGGCGTGATGGTAGAAAGGGAGAGGGGCGCGTGAGCTGGCGAGCGGAGGAACCGGGAGGCCTCGGTCTCTTTTGCGCGGCGACCATCGGATCGGACGGACGTTCACTAGCTCTGTTAAAATAACGGCTTAGCATTTTGTTCATTTTATTATTTTTGTAAATCGATTTAAATTAAACAATTTTTAGTTGGTGTTCTCTTTTTTTTTAAATAATTAGGGTCTAAAAAGCTAAATTCAGAAGTGGGATTCTTACCACATCTGCATTGGTGGATTAGACAGTTAGACGATCGGATTAGTTTTAAATTTTTGTTTTAGGTTTGAAGTGATCATCATGCCTAAAGAATCTAGTGGTAAATCTCGAAAACGTGGACGTTCTTCCGGTTCGGGTATCGAACAACAACTTCAAACGATTATTTCTCGTTTGACGGTGTTGGAAGATACGCGAAGCCGCAATTTAGGTGAAGCGGATGCAGGCGCGGGCAGTGCCCTGCCGCCGGCGCCTGAGCCGTCGTCGGTGCACCCGCAATCAACGCCGCCGCGCACATCCGATCGCGCGAGTGTGTCTACCGCCCATGCGGACGGACCTGTTACAACTCGCACGGACGGTGCGATAGCGGGCACGGCGAGCGAGGCCGCTTCCCTGCCCGTGAGCGCAACGCCGTCGGCTGTCGATTTCATCACGAGCGAGGTTGCGGACAAACTTGCGAACGCCATCAATGCTGTAAACCCGGTGCGATCCAACCATAATATTTATATTTCGAGTTTTGACCCTTCTTTAAATGATTTTATTGTGTGGTGTGAGGAAGTAGATCATTTGTGCCGCGTAAATCGGTGGGACGACCGCGAGTGCTTAGCGCGTATAGGTCATTGTTTAAAGGGCGATGCACGCGTGTGGCTTAACGAATGGTCGACGAACGAGCGCACATGGTCTAACTTCAAACGTGATTTCCAATCTTTGTGCCCCCGGAGAATAGACAGTGCGAACATTTTATTTGAGATCATGAAGACTGATTCAGATCATTACCCCACATATGCGGAGTATGCTAGGCGCTCTTTGTTGCGATTGCGTGTTGTCAACGGGTTGAGTGAAGAGTTGATTAGTGCAATAATTATTCGCGGTATAACTGACCCGCAAATTCGCGCGGCTGCTACGAACGCTAATTTGTTGCCATGAGATTTGGTCGGGTTTTTGTCAATTTATATCAAACCAGTTCAGCAGATCTCCGTTCGTGCTGGACTTAATGAGGCTCGAAACTTTTCACGTAAACGAGAACATTTTAGTACGAGGCCTAAATGTTTTAAATGTAACCGTTTCGGTCACAAGCAGAGCCAATGTCCCAAACGTTCTAAATTTAATGAAACGTTTGATAAAAATGAACCGCTACGAACGGAATCGTCCGTCCCAAATCGTTTGATGAATAAATCTGACCCTTGTAGCTTTTGTAAGAAAATAGGACATAAAGTAGAAGATTGTTTTGCAAAACAACGCAGCGAATCGCGCGGCAAATCTAATGTAAATTTTTGTCATGAAATTCAGGATGATTACCAACGAAACGATATAGCATCTGCAGTTATTCAGGGCGTACCCGTAGATATACTTGTAGACAGTGGCTCGCAGATATCCCTCATTGCAGAAACAGTTGTGAAACATTTTCAATGTACTCAGATTCCGTCTTTTTGTACTTTACGTGGCATCGGTAGCCAAGAAGTTGAGTCTAGCTTTTCAACAACATTGACTATTGAGTTCCCTGAGATTTCCCTTGAAGTGGACTTTCACGTGGTCCCTGATCGATATCTAACGGTCCCGGTTATATTAGGTACAGATGTTCTAAATAGGGACGGTATAGTTTATACTCGAACACGAGGTGTGCAACGCCTTACGCGATCTAAGTCGGTTTGTAATGTGCAATCGAGCGTTCATGACCAAGTGAATACGGCTGTCGACGGTGATGACAAAATACGTTTGCTGAGTATTATTGATGAGTTTAGTGAATTTCTTGTAACCGGTACTGCTACTTCAACCGTGAATACCGGCTCAATGCACATTCGATTGCATAATGAGACACCTGTAGTGTACAGACCTTACAAAATGTCCTATCATGAAAAACTCCGTGTGCGGGAAATAATTAAAGACTTGCTCGATAAAGGGATAATAAGGGAGTCGGAGTCAGAGTTTTCTAGTCCTATTTTACTAGTTAAGAAAAAAGATGGTAGCGACAGAATGTGCGTCGATTTCCGGTCTCTAAATGCGAATACGGTAAAGGATCGTTATCCATTGCCACTTATCGAAGACCACATTGATCGTTTGGGTAAAGCTAAATTCTTTACAAGCCTCGATATGGCTACAGGATTTCACCAAATACCTATGGATAACGATTCTATCCGCTATACCGGCTTTGTCACGCCTGAGGGCCATTTTGAGTACCTAAAAATGCCGTACGGTCTCGCTAACGCACCTGTCGTATACCAGCGCATAATATCTGATACCCTTCGTCCTTTTATCGAATCGGGTAGGGCTTTAGTGTACATCGACGACGTATTAATACCAAGTGAGAGTATAGATGAGGGTCTGCAGACGCTTCGCGAAGTGCTACGAACTTTGACCACCGCAGGTTTTTCGATTAATTTGAAGAAATGCGTTTTTTTGGCCAGGGAAGTAGATTATTTGGGTCGTACCATTAGTTATGGTCAGGTTAAGCCGAGTCGTCATAAGATTGAAGCGTTGGTCAAGGCTCGAACACCTAGCAATGCTAAGGAAGTGAGGCAGTTTCTCGGCCTAGCCGGATATTTTCGCCGATACATCCCCGGGTATTCTCTCAAGACAGCTTGTATCGCTAATTTACTTCGCAAAGGTGTACCATTTCAGTGGACTGACGAGCATGAAACGGTTCGTAAAGATATTATTGAAAGGTTAACTAATGAACCAGTATTGGCTATTTATGACCCCATGTTAGCCACAGAAGTGCACACCGATGCGTCCTCACGAGGTTATGGTGCGGTTTTACTGCAAACTGATGCTGAAGGTCGTAAGAGACCAGTGGCGTACTTTAGTAAGGTCACTCAGGGAGCGGAGCCGCGTTACCACTCATACGAGTTGGAAACGTTGGCTGTGCTTAAGGCATTGCAACATTTCAGGCACTATTTGATTGGAAATAAATTCAAAATCATAACTGATTGCAATGCCTTAAAACTGACGCAACGGAAAAAGGATCTTTTACCAAGGATAGCTAGGTGGTGGATGTATTTACAAGATTATGACTTTGATCTGGAGTATCGTAAGGGGACTGCGCTATCCCACGCTGACTACTTAAGTCGTAACGCAATCAATATGTGTCAAATACCAAGACCACATAACTGGGCCCAGATAGCGCAGGCCGCTGACGAAGAAACTCGGTCACTTTTGCAAAAGTTAAATGACGGTGAGCTTGATGCGAACCGTTATGTTAAACGTAATGACGTATTATATTACAAACTCGATGTTACTGGCGAGGACCCTAGATTTCTGTGTTACATTCCTAAAGGTCATCGTCTGAGCTTATTGCGAATTTTCCATGACGAGCATCAACATATTGGTGTAGAGAAAACCACCGACTTGATACTTCGTCATTTTTGGTTCCCAGGATTAAGACAATTTGTCAGAAAATACATCCAACACTGTATCGTTTGCCTATCTCACAAAAACGTGCCACGTCGTCCTTTGCAGCCTATTAATTCTTGGCAAAAACCTAATGTTCCTTTTGATACAGTGCATACAGATGTGTTAGGGCCTCTTCCGGACTCAAACGGATATCGATTTGTTATTTTGATAGTAGATGCCTTCACAAAATTTTGCTTATTGTATCCAATTTTTAGGCAAGATACCAATGAACTGAAACGCGTTTTTGAAAATGCTATTTCTTTATTTGGCACTCCTCGTTTAATCGTGTCTGATCGAGGACGAATGTATGAAAGTACTTCATTTTGTAGTTGGATTAAGGGCTTAGGAATTGAAATTCATTTTATAACTGCAGAAATGCATCAAAGTAATGGACAAGTTGAGCGGTATTGCCGCACCGTAATGAATATGATTAGAGTCGAGACAAATTTTCGACAAGAAAGTTGGTCCACAATTTTATGGAAATTACAGCTCAACTTGAACATTACGATACAGAAGTCCACTCAATGTTCACCCTTAAATTTATTAATTGGCAGTGATGGTGCTACGCCTGTCATACGATCCGTGGTTCGTGACACCGCGTTTGAAGCGGTCAGCCCGAACCGAGAGTGCCTGCGCGAATTGGCGCGTCAGCGCGCTAGCTGGTCGCTAGAGGAAAACCGAGCGCAACAGGACGCTCGCGCGAACGAGCGCCGCAAAGTGCCCCAGCCCTTCCGCATCAATGACCTGGTTTTTGTTAAGAAGACAAGCCAGTCTACCGGCAAGTTAGACTCCGGGATGCGAGGTCCCTATGCCGTCACGAAGATACTGCCGCAAGATCGATATGAGCTACGACTGGTCAGTGGGTCGTATGGCAAGAGTACGCAAGCTGCGGCTCAACACATGATGTTGTGGCGAGGGGAGTGGACCCCCGATGTGTGTTCGACATTCTTTGACTGTGAGTATGTTATGCGCTTTTGGCTCAGCATAGTGTGCATCCCGAGGGCTCTGCGCGTGATTTATTATAGCTCCCTGCTTGCCTAGTTGTCAGCGCTTATTAACGAAATGTTGTTTAGGCATCCTGAGGGCTCTGCCTGTGGTTCGTTCTGAAGGATCTGTGCTTGTTTGTGTAGACATCCTGAGGGCTCTGTCTGTTGCGCATCCTGAGGGCTCTGTGCTTGTTGAAATCTGGCACCCTGGGGGCTCTGTCAGTCATAGGTACATCCCGAGGGCTCTGTATGGTAACTAGCAACCTGAGGGCTCTGCTGGTAGTACATAGTGTCTATTTTTATGTTTTACATCCTAGGCTCCGTTTAACATAAAAATAAACCGTTCTGCTTTGGTGGTTTTTGTAAGCTTTTTAAGTTTTATTTATTTATTGTGTTTTAATGCAAACAATATTTTGTTAAGGTGTCGACGATGAGGTAGAACATGACCTCCCGAATGCTGAAGAAGACTCGGAAGGAGGCGTGCAAGAAGTACAAGCGGAGGTCCACGCCCTTCCATCACGTCCACGCCAGGAGCAGCCCGAAGATGCCGTGGTCGAGGACGACCAGGCTTCAGGAACGGCCGAATTAGCAGAAGAATAGGCCCCAAGGGGCGTGTCTCTGGCTGTGACGTCAGAGTGGCGTGATGGTAGAAAGGGAGAGGGGCGCGTGAGCTGGCGAGCGGAGGAACCGGGAGGCCTCGGTCTCTTTTGCGCGGCGACCATCGGATCGGACGGACGTTCACTAGCTCTGTTAAAATAACGGCTTAGCATTTTGTTCATTTTATTATTTTTGTAAATCGATTTAAATTAAACAATTTTTAGTTGGTGTTCTCTTTTTTTTTAAATAATTAGGGTCTAAAAAGCTAAATATACATAAAAAAAAGTTGAGACTTCCTGTGGACGGTAGAGCGTACTACGTCAAACTTAAAATTCGCCATCCATTTCATATGGAACTAATACCGTAACTTTCCCCACAAATAACCCTATTGTCCATTACACGACTAATTAAATCAGCAACGTTTACGGGCACTTCGCAGCTAATCAAGTGCCTGTGTTACTCTCGTGACCCTCATCAAGCAACTTTGAGCATAACTGTACACTATCGCGAATTCGATGAGCAAATGAGTTGGTCGGTAAAGATAGGTCGGCCAGTTTAAAGTAACAATTGTATTCGATTGCATAAATAAACGAATGATTGTAATAAATAATTAAGTAACTTTACATTTCTAGCAGTAACAATTAAAATTTTAAGTTGATCTGACAAACACACCGATTACCTAGCCACAAGCTAAGCGTAAGCTCGTTCTATGGTGACTAGAAAAAAAAGCCCTCCTGGCCGATTTCAACCACGGCGGCCAATCTCAACAGAGATCAGAAGGAGATATTATACGAGTAGTGCACAAGTGTGAGCGCAATACACAGTGCACTCAATGTTCCATCACTCTCAAAGTTCGGTGAGACGGCAATCGACCGGAGAGAGATCAGGCGCAGGACCAACGGCTTAAAGTGCTTTCCGAGGCACGGGGGTGTAACACCGCCTTCCCGACTCCGAGATATTTTTGAGAAATTCATAACAGAAAATCTCAGAAACAATTTTGGCTCGACCTGGGATTCGAACCCAGGACCTCTCGGATGTAAGGCAAAAACTTTGGCACTACACCAACGAGGCAGTCAATGGTGACTAGAATACCGGATAGAAATATTAAAAAAAAAAAAAAAACACCCATGACTTATTTAGATACAACTGCTCGGCCTAGGCATTAAGACCTCAACTACTGCTACATAAACTCAATAGTGTTTTTAATAGTAGGATTTGAACTAGATTTTATAAGCCATCAAGTGAACAATAATTAATTTTAAGTTGCTGCTATCCTCTGGGTCTTATGTCTCGGTTGCTATTGCCACAAAACTAGTGATTGGTTGATTCTTAGGAAGGAAACTTAAAATAAGAATTTTCAGTCATTTCAATCGTTTAATTAAACATTAATTCTAACTCACCCACCGGCTAAAAGCGCTAGGCATCAAATATCCGGCGATAACTCCGACCGAGATTAAATTAGTCTTCTTCCGAGGCGCGAACAAGAAAATCCAAGATTCCCTCGAAATTAACTTGAGTGAGGATTTAAATTTTTCATCAGACCGACCTAATTAACTTTATAATTAAAGCCGATGTTCCATCCGTCTATTGAAGGCTGCTAATTAAATCAAACATATTAATTCGCACCGCGCTCAGTTGGTCTCCGGATTAATATCTGCGAGGTAATCATTCATATTCTATTACTGACTTACGACTTAAGTAAAGAAAAACTTTTAATTATAATGAGCTACTAACTGTAAAGTTTGTGGCTGTAAATCATTGAGAAACTAGACTTTTAATAACTTTTTAAGTACCTAACATTGAAAAAGTACATAAGTACGTAAATCACAAGAGCTCCTTAAGTGTGTTTTGTAATTACTGCCGAGGCCAACGAGCTGATGAGACTTTATATCCAATTGTCAAAAATAGGTAGGTATCAGTGAGATATTTACAACAGGTGGTTATAGATTTTACAAAATCATAATAAAAATTGAAAACAAACAAATAGCGACATGAGAGGATATTAGGATGAATAAAAATGATAGAAAGTATGTGATAGGAAATAGTTATTTGTAAAAAACGACGACTTTGGTGTCATGGTCAAGAACTTGACTATTAACCAAGAGGTCGCGGGTTTGACCCCGTACTATGCAAGCATTTGTGTGCATGAACATATCTGTTTGTACTGGTCCGGGTGTTATGTGTATTTATTGAATTTATTTGTTATACCATTTTGTTTTTGATATCTGTAACACAAGGTGCTTAAGCTACTTACCACGGATTCAGATCAATGAATGTGATGTTGTTGTATATTTATTATTATTTTATCGACAAGCAAACACGTTACTAAAACAAAACTTATTTCCTATAAAGATAATCGAAACGAACTTGTGCAATTTAATTCTTTAAAAAGAAATCTTGCCCAAAATAAGCGCCAATAGTCTTTGATAAAATTCCTCCGAGGCCTCCGATTGATCTATAACTGCTCGAATTTAGGTTTACAAAACGCCTTTTATCTCTCTCCGCTTCTGTCACAAAGCCTTTTCGCTGATAAACGAAGGGCGCGACCCTTCAAAAATAGGCATTGTTAAATCTTTTCGGAGTTTCTAACTTTACGCCATTAAATACGATTTAAGTATAGAACTTAAATGAAGCGAAAAAGTTGACCAGCGCGCTTGAGCGGCGCAATTCCAACTTATACTGAACTAGCTTTTAAACGCGACATTGTTCGCGTTAGTTTGTTTTTTTGAAAGTGTTCTTTTCCCGTAATACCTATTTGATCAAAATAATAAAGAAATAAATAAATATTTCACAACAATCACACCAAGTCCCAAATTAAGCTACGAGGCTTGTGATATGGGTACTAGACAACGGATAAACATATACTTATTTTTAGGGTTCCGTACCTCAAAAGAAAAAAACGGAACCCTTATAAGATCACTTTGTTGTCCGTCTGTCCGTCCGTCCGTCCGTCTGTCAAGACCGTTTTTCTCAGGAACGCGTAGAGGTATCAAACTGAAATTTCTATATGATACTTAGGTCTACTGTCCCTGGAAGCTGTAGAAAAATCAACCTTCTAAGCCAACGCAATCAAAAGATACAGCCATTTAGGCCGCAAATTTCCGCAAATTTTCGAAACTCGCACGGGAATCAAAACCTACAGGGTACTTCCCGTAAACTTAGAATCTTGAAATTTAGTACGTAGTCACGTCTTATAGTACAGATATAGGAAAAATTACGAAAACCGTAAATTTTCAGTTTCATCATATAAAAAAAAATATTTTTGAAAAATATTTTTTGACAATTTTGAAAATTTCAAAGTCACTACTCCTTATCTACAGGTTTGTACGGAACCCTCGGTGCGCGAGTCCAACTCGCACTTGACCGGTTTTTTTGTAAATAAATACATATTATGCATAATAGAAAACGCTCAGACCAGTACAAACACACACGTTCATGCACACATATGCTTGTTCTGTGCGGGGATCGAACCCGCGGCCCTTGGTTTTAGAAGTCCGACATGTAGACCACTGCACCAAACGGTCGTCTAAGAATTCAAATCTTGGGTAATTTAGAATTGAAAGCGATCAGATTTCCCGGAAAGTAATTTTCCAATGGCAATGCGTTGTTTTACCGCAGTAAAAAGCATATCCTTTCTTAAGACTCAAACTATCTTCTTACGAAATTTCATTTAAATCTGTTCAGTATTTGAGGCGTACAAGCGATCGGGGCTCCTGCATTTTCCCGTGGGTATGCGTCATTTTCCCGCGGTAAACGTAGACTATGTCCTTTCTCGGGTATCAAAATATTTCCTTACCAAATTTCATTTAAATCTGTTCAGTAGTTTAGGCGTGATTGAGTAACAGACAGACAGACAGAGTTACTTTCGCATTTATAATATTACTATGGATTGTAAAGGTCAAATAAGAACTTTTCATGGTTGATAAGACTCGTTTAGAGCTTGTTAAAGTAAAAAAACATGTTTCGCATCACGGGTTAAGATTACAATAGAATAGATATAAATTTGTACATTTTACCCAATCTTACAATTACAATACAAAAGATTTGGGTATATGAAAAAAATATCAATAATAGAGGCTAACAACACTAAGTGAATAGTTTTTTTTGCCTGTACAATGTTTTAGCACATATAACAAAAATAAAGTTAAGCAATTAATCGGATTATTACATCGAAGCAAACAAATGAAAACACGTTGTGTGTTATTTTATGTTATAAACTAGCAATGTTGAACAACTATTTGTGTTCGAGCCTGACAAAATATGTCAATAACAGTATTTCTGTTTCAAATCACGTTACATTTATTTTAGCAAATACACTTTAAAGCCAAAAGAACACGCAGCATTACCTACTGTCGCCGTGACTCGCGTATATCAGTGATAGTCCTAATAATAGTAATAGTCCTCCTGGCCGAGTTCGACCACGGCGGCCAATCTCAACTGAGATCAGCCAACTGCGCAGGAGATATTATAGTGCACAAGTGTGAGCGCAATACACAGGTGCACTCATTGCTCGATCACTCTCAAAGTTCGCTGAGACGGCAATCTGACTTGACCGGAGGGAGATCAAGCGCAGGACCAACGGCTTAACGTGCGTTACGAAGCACGGAGGTGTTACACTGCCAACTTTCCGACTACGAGCTGTTTTTGAGAAATTCATGACAGAAAATCTCAAAAACAATTTTTGGCTCGACCAGGAATTCAAACTCAGGACCTTTCGGATGTAAGGCAGAAACTGCCACAAAACCAACGAGGCAGTCAGTAAATAACTGTCAGTTGAATAATAAAAGCTATCTTAGGATCAAGGTTTTTCTACAAAAGTGTCAGTTAACTAACTATCCTTCAACGGTAGATAGAATATTCAGATTGACCATTAGTCGCTGCTAATGGTTGTCAGTCGCGAGTGGCAGCGACAGCCAGTCACATATGTGCCTTGGCGGTAATAGGTACTTAGCACGGTGATTTTCCATTGTGTACCGACCATTGCGTTAAAATATGGCCTATAAAAGTGGCCATCAAGCCTGCGGCTATTAGGTTTCTAAAGACTTTTTTTACACATCTACTCGTAAAATCGTAAAATACGATCAAAGTTTTGATAAATCTCACAAGTTTCGAGTGCCGCAAATTCAGACATTTTGTCATGAAAGCGATTGCTTTGAAGATCATCTTTATGTCTCCGTAAAAAAAAGTTGTGCTTATCTTTTTGAAACCTTTTTTATCGTGGTGAAGATCGACTTATTGCCTCAAAACACGAATAAGAATAAAACGATAGTCTTCCTACTATGTTATATCGAACCAAACCCACGGACACACAAAAAGGAAGAGTAAAAATTTCTATAGGTCAAATAATTAAATAAATATTTCACAACAATTACACCAGTTCTCTACTCCCAAATTAAGCTACGAGGCTTGTGTTATACATGCTAGACAACGGATAAACATACTTAAATACTTTTTTGTTTATTGTTGTAAAGCGGTACAAACACACATGTTTTTGCACACGTAATGCTTGTACTGTGCGGGGATCAAACCCGCGACTTTTGGTTTTAGACGTCCGACGTGTAGACCACTACACCAAGCGGTCGTCAAGCTTAGACCAACAAAGACAAACAGTTCAAATTAATGGGTTCTTTTAGTAAGTTAATCATGATATGTAGGTATCTCGTCAGCCTATATACGTCCCACTGCTGGGCACAGGCCTCACCACAACTATGAGGTGGTCCGAGTCATACTCCACCACGCGGACTCAGTGCGGATTGGTGGAGGGGTGTTTGTAAGGTAAGTGACCAACCTTACTGTCAGATGTTATTAAGCCGCCCGAGGGCCTCCGACCAGGCTTAACGACTAATATCTATCGATATTAACCGGGACCAACAGCTTAACGTGCCTTCCGAAGCACGGAGATGCTTGTAAATAGACGTCACTTAAATGGTCAGAATGGTCACCCATCCCAAACATGACCGCGCCTTAGGTTGCTTAACTTTAGGTATCACTACCAAAGCGCTGCAACTATTGCGCCACAAGCACCTCTATATGTAGGTATGAAAAGGATAAAATATATCTATTTATAAGAGCAAACTTAAAGGTATCCGTAGTCAACCGAGTCCATGTCCAGAATTGGCACTGCATTTAGCGTAATCGTTCTAAACGACACTGGCACACAAGTCTGACCATGTGTTTTTTTTTTATTATTATTTGCACGCCTACATGCAGGCTGAATACAGCTACAACCTATTTTTAAGATCCGCAGTTTGTAACTTGCATACTTTTGTTGTTGTTTTCTGGAAAATGAATGATTGATTTGATTTGATTTAAACACTTATCTTTCATGAAGGTTTAAGGCTGGATGCGATTGACATGGAACCGCAACACTTGGCGTGCTCATGAAGAGGCCTATTACCGACTATGGGTGACCACCGGCTGAAGAAGAAGAAGAAACACTTATCTTGACTGCGGAAAACATAACATTCAAGAAATTAAAGAGAGAATTAAATTACTTTGCTACAGAATGAGACTCATGAAACTTACCAGTCTGATGAAATAAGATACCTTTGTAACTGTGTTATCGATATTTATATGTTCTGTAGGTTGCCTTACTTTTGGTATCACTACCACAGCGCCGCCACCACTGCTCCTCGACACCCTATCACAGATTACTAAATAGTTACTACGTAACAGATAAATCACTCCATAGAAAAATTTCGATACCTACAGCGTTAATAGACTACTTTTTCTGCCGCGTACAATAATGCACCTGCAGCTCTGAGTATAAAGTCACTATTGCTTTGCAGCTGCGCGAGACCACGTGACGTGAGACCGAGTGACAATCGAACTAGGGTTGACACTTTCGGTAAAAATATTTCAACAACATTTTTCTAAAATGGTATTTGATTGACTGTTGTTGAACTGATATAACATTATTGAATAACAAATGTGAAATAAGAAATTCAGCCTGTATAAGGTATAACAAGCGAATTATGAGCTACTTAATTGTGACTCTTGCTATCTCTTTCTAAAACGAATCTGTCATTTGTGGAATCTGTCGTTTGTAGATTATTAGTAGGTAGGTACATTTCGAGAATCGGTCAATTTTATTGTCAACTACGTAGGTACCTACCTACCTACCTAGTCATTTCGCTAATTAATTAGTCATCAGTCGACTAAACCACCACGTCGAGTAGGTAGGTAGGTAGGTACACACAGTTCGTAGGTGGTGCGCAGCCCATAAAAAGTAGACTAATAGGTATAATAGGTACTCAGGTATTATTTCGATAAAGTAACTGACCTATGTTTCACTGTAGGTATTACATTTTAATTCAATAAAGCCGAACCCCAATTTACCTGAATTTATCCAATTTACCTACGTAGGTACCACCTACTAATTTGTTTATTTTATACTTTGTAAATAAATTACTAACTTACCGGGTAATAATTACATTTTCTTCATTAGCTGGTAGACTAAAAAAAGAAAGCGTTTTATTTCTCTTAGTATTCGACCTACAACCATCAACAGCACATAAATTTCCACCACCAGAAGTCATTTTTCTTAAATAAAGCTAACGTTTAACAAGCACAGATTACTTATTTGGTTCGTATGAAAACTAAATTGATCGTAAGCGTAACACGAATAATTATAGTGCGTCGTGAGCGCGTCCGACGGTTGTTGGCAGCCCATTGAATTCGCACCGACGTCGGTGCGGGCGAGAGTAGGCTATTACCGCGCGCAAGTACATCGAGTGAGAGAGGCATGACCCTATATTGAGACAATTGATAACTATTATAGAAGTGTAAGCCAAACTAGGTCACTAGGATTAATGTGTGCTGCGCTTAGCATACAAACGAGGCATTCGAGCCGCCTAACCCACTATATCCTGAGTCCGTACTCCCTAACGTTTCATATTTTTGGGTCTAGCTATCGCGTTTACTCGCACAGTCGAGCTTGTGTGAGTGACAGGGACGGCTTTATCATAAACAAGGGAGACTTTCTGAGTAGGGGGGCTGTCTTCGAGCCAGCTCATGACGAATGTGTCGGCTTCCCTCTCTTTATCGCCTCGCTTCCGATACTTATGTCGTTGTGTTGCAGCGCTGAGTTATTGCTGCTGTGTGCATTAGCTGGGGCATTAGCGCTTAGGAGAACAAAGAGAGGTATTTATACTCTTACAACAATAAATAAATAAATATACAACAACATCACATACATTGATCCGACTCCGTGGTAAGTAGCTTAAGCACTTGTGTTACAGATATCAGAATCAACTGTGGTATTACAAATAAACTTGAATAAACACATATGACACCCAGACCAGTATAAACAGACATGTTCATGCACATAAATTTTTGTACAGTGCGGGGATCGAACCCGCGACCTCTTGGTTAATAGTCAACTTCTTGACCATTACACCAAAGTGGTCGTCGTTACTCTTGTTAGCTAGTTATGTTAAAATATATACCTAGTTTGTAATTTTTTACATACAAAACAGGGACACTACCTAGTCCTTTACTAACACGTATCTACTCAAATATCATTGCGAAAGGAAGTGGGTTCAAATGCCATCGGTAGCATTCCGTATCTTTCTTTAACAGTGTTTAAATTCCATAACATCGTTATAGCAATGTATAGTTTAATTTTTTTTAATGTTTTTTTTTCTCATTCATGAATCGGTTTTATAATAATCGGATAAGTCACAAATACGTTCTGATTCACCATGATACGTTTGATTTACTGCAACGTTCGCAATGACAAGATCAAACCAATAAGCGCAATTGAAACTATCACTTAAATCAAATGGATACATACAGACATGGCGCTTGTTCAATGTATTATAGGCACTTAAATCCTGCTATTATTATAATTGTGAAAGTTCTTCTGCGTGGATGTTTGTTACTGCTTCACGCCAAAACTAATGGACTGACTTGGCTGAACCCAGAATATATGTAACCTAGAATAGAGTACTTTTTATCCTGTAAAACTTCGTGGTTCTGTGGGAAACGAAAAAACCGCAGGGCACAGTTAGTCAAATAATGTTTCGGGAAAAGTAAGTGATGATTATCAACATTTATATACGGAAGTGAAAAATCCACTGAAGTTAATCATTACTTTGCGATTTAAAAAAAAAAAAACATTAAAAGAAACTGCGGCTGCTACAGGCAGGGCTAGAAATAAATTTGATTTAGTTTAAAAAATTGCATAAAGGGTAGATAGGAACTTAAGTTACTCGAAGATAGAGACTTGTGTCATATAGTCTGCCAATTTTAACACTATCGGTGCAAATTAAGTTTATATGAAACTGTATTAAATCTATCTCTTATATATAAAAATGAATTGCTGTTCGTTAGTCTCGCTAAAACTCGAAAACGGCTGAACCGATTTAAATGATTTTAGTCTTGAAATATTCGGGGAAGTCCAGGGAAGGTTTAAAAGATCAGAAAATTAAAAATAAACCAACGGGCAGGACAACGTCTGCCGGGTCAGCTAGTTTTATTTATAAAAATGAATTGCTGTACGTTAGTCTCGCTAAAACTCGAGAACGGCTGTACCGATTTTGCTAATTTTGGTTTTGAATTATTTCTGGAAGTTCAGGGTAGGTTTAATCGGTGGGAAAATATAGACAAATCGCGGGCAAAACAGTGAGCAGGGCAGCGTTTGCCGGGTCTACTAGTTAAAAAATAAACATTGTTTATTCCGAGCAACTTGCAGCTCATAGTATGGTTAGTAAATGAAAAACCCTTAAAAGCTGAAACCCTTAAATGTTAGTTCTTATTTTCCAAATTAATATCATCATAACAGTTCACTTCATTTAAATATCATTAGATTAAACAGTAAAATCAAAATTAAAATCAGACACAAAATTTAAATCAATACCAAAATTAAAATATCAAATATAAATAAAAAATAATATAAAATTATAATCACACTCAAAAATTATAAAGTATTGTATAACTAATTAATTAAACTTCGCGGTAATCGCCACACTAGTTTCGTTATTCGATAAAAGTTTTCCATCCTCGACATCCGTATGCATCATCCAACTATGATGTGTGACTCGGCCAATTCTTGGGGCGCACACTAGCGACAATTTGCGGCCGGGCGTCAGACCGCCGACAGATTTACACACGCACACCTCCCACGCCGTGTCGCGACACCATAAATATGTCGACACATTGAATTAACGTACATTTCAGATTAATTCCGGCTAATAAGTTCGGAACGCGTGATCGGTGACAATTCTTAGGTATTGAGTAGGTATGGTGTTGCAATCACATCTGTTTTTGACGTGGTGAAAAAATACAATAGTGATAGTTTGTACATACTAAGTAATTTCATTGGAGAGTGTTTTCTTGTTTCGTACTTTTTAGAGCGTGTTTTTAAGTAGTCGGGTGTTAGTTTTTAAACTTTATTTTTATTTAACATATTTTGGAGTTCTAAATAGGTTAATCTTGGGTTCATTGATTTCTCAATCTTTCCAACTCCTCGAACGATCTTTGGTCATGTGGATTCTTTAGTAATTTGCTAGATTCCAGTGAACTAATCCATAATCCATCTATGGATCTTACTCTGCTAAGAGCCACATATATAGTCGGGTAAAAAAGATGTGAATTATATACAATCAGCCCATGAATACAGGTAAAGTCACAAGCAAATGCTAGTAATATATGTATATATATTCAAAATGTACAAGTAAAGCGCTTTCAAATGATACCAAACACGGCATATTTATCTTAACTTTATTTTTTTACTTCGTATGTTTTGTCCGCCAGAGGGCGCCACATTAGATTTTGTGAAATCCCATATAGCCCATAACCAGCGGACAATTAAGACGCTTCTAATGATATGTCATTTGTCGAATTCTGATAAGTAGTTTAGAAGTTACGAGGGAACAGATGAACATCCATACCCACATACATACATACATACAGGTCAAAATCATAACCCTCCTTTTGCTTCGCCGTAGTCGGGTAAAAAACTAAATAATGCGGACGAAGTCGCGGGTAAAAGCTAGTATGAATATAAATAACAATGCAAGTCATCAGCACGCAAAAAAGCAAAACCAATTTAACAATTGCCACTATTATGGGATCGTGATTAAAAACCTGACGGAGATAGGTTCCTTGCAAAGGGAAACGTATTTCAAAGGAAATTACGCTTTTCAGCTCTTTCGTTACCGCACTGTGCATTTGTTACTGGATTATTGTTTCATTGAATGCTTTTAGTTTGTTTGTTGCCAGAAAAATTTCAACAAACAAACTAAATACTAGAGAATGCCTCATGACGTTAAGTCCACTTTCTGGTTTTATTGTGCAATAAAGCTTTAAAAAATATTAAAAATATACCTAAAGAGAAACCACTAAATTAACGTGGTCGTTTACAATATCTGAGATATTTCGTAATTTTTTCCGAACCTAACAATAATTTCTAAAAACACTCTTTTTATTGATTTATGTCATAAAAACTATCCCAATGTTCACTTAAACTCTAGGGACTTAATTTAAAAAAGTGCATGGAATGGCACTGATTGATAAAACCGAATGAACCAAATAATTTTTACCTACTCTGGCTCCAATTTTACGAACATTTAAAGTGGGACACAGTGACATTCGTGACTGGAAATTTTAAAGTGTCCCGCCCGCTCCCACCGGGACTCATTACTCGTCGGTTGGGACGGCCGCATTGATTCCTGAAGCATTTTATAGACCTGCAGTTTGACCTGACCTGAAGACATTACACTTAAAAAAATTGGTTGCCTGTAAAGTCGGTATACGCGCGAAAGTTTTACGTGACAACGACTCTGAGTGGTAAAATAATGAACCGGTGTGTATGCCTATCTCTCTCTCTCTCTCTCGCTCTGTCTCTCTCGCGCGAAACGTGAGCGGAGCAGCGTAACGCAGTTTC
Source organism: Pyrausta despicata (assembly GCA_963921415.1). Lineage (NCBI taxonomy): Eukaryota > Metazoa > Arthropoda > Insecta > Lepidoptera > Crambidae > Pyrausta > Pyrausta despicata. Next base: position 870,519 of record OY992859.1, on the reverse strand, counting down.
TTGAGGTGTCACCCGGCAAACCAATTTATAAGACGTTGTCACGTCAAAATCTTTTCGGCTCCGGTCATCAATTTTTTAAGAGTGTCTTTTCGAATTTAAAAAAAGTGTTATGAACTCAAAAAAATACTCAATAAATAAGACCTGCAGTTCGTCTGTCTTGGTAGAATTTCAGTGGAGAGCGTTAAACTATAGCGTTATTAGGGTAAAACACCTAGTAACTAGCCACTTAGGCGATCTTGCAAGTTCATGTAAGTGTTTTTATAAAACGAGGTTGAATTTTAACTTTTTTGTAATATCTACTTGAAGAGTGTACTTTTCATTTGCAGATTTATATGATGATTTAGTCAAAAAAAATATTAATATATGCAAATAATTATAATATAGTAAAATATGCATATAATATTTGTCGTAATTTGCCACCAAATTTAGATACTTGCAATCATAAGACAAGAAACTGGCTACACTTAAATAGGTCCATTCAATCATAATGAGATCGTTATTATATCACAAAAACAGATAAAAACTGAATTGACATAAATTAAAATTCAATATCTATGTATTGTTAAGTTATACTTAAGCTTAGAATCTAGAAAGGAAATCAAATCCCTTACTTCGCTGCTTCTTCCTGGATTGAGCTTAGTAAAAGATTTTCGCAACTACCAGATGCATCAGTAGGTAATGTTGAAGTAGATTTTCTGTCATGAATTTTTCAAAAACAGCTCGGAGTCGGGAAGTTGGCGGTATCACAGCCGTTGGTTCTGCGCCTGATCTCTCTCCGGTCATGTCGGATTGCCGTCTCACCGCACTTTGAGAGTGATGGAACAGTGAGTGCACATGTTTATTGCGCTCACACTTGTGCACTATAATATCTCCTGCGTGTTTGGCTGATCTCTGTTGAGATTGGCCGCCGTGGTTGAAATCGGCCAGGAAGAATATTACTATCCCGACACGAATACTTGTGTAAATGTCAATGATCGAATAAATTAGAGTAACTAGCGTTTGTATGGTCAACAAAGTCACACGTACCGCACTGTAGCAATAATACCTGCAAACAGGACATGGTACATAAGACGAACAGCAAGGTTGTCCACCTTGCTGTTCGTCTACGGCGCTACAATTCACTTACATTGTACCAAGTTTCCGAACTTCGCACTACTCAAATATTGGAGTTGACGAACTACAACCAAGCCACAGTATAGGGCTAAGCTTAATCAGTAGTCAAACAAAGAACAAAAATACGGCTTTAGCATAGCTCCGCTACGAAACACGAAAAGTTGCAAGAAAATTTGCTAAACATTGCTACACTTGGGCATGACTGTATCTGATCTAAGCCCTCTCAACAATGACCGAAGCATACGATCAATAAATAAATAAATATACAACAACATCACATACATTAATCTGACTCCGTGGTAAGAAGCATAAGCACTTGTGTTACAGACATCAGAATCAACAGTGGTATTACAAATAAACTTAAATGAATACATATAACACCCAGACCAGTACAAACAGACATGTTCATACACACAAATGTTTGTACAGTGCGGGGATCGAACCCGCGACCTCTTGGTTAATAGTCAGCTTCTTAACCATTACATCAAAGTGGTCGTCCGTTAAGAAGCCCTGTTGATACATCATTTCGACCATTTTTGTTCTGAACTTTCGTACTGCGTTTATATTTGTAATCTGGGCTACAACCAAGCTCCAGCTTTAGGTTGACACATTAAATTCGTTGGATACATACAGTACCTAACATTATGAGATTTTCAAGTTAATGTGGGCTGCTGCTGTATGTTAAATGTTTGATTATACTAAGTTAAAGTTTAACAGCCTACTTCGCCTGTCGTTGAATAAAGTAGTTGACACCACTAATCGTTGACGTACTATTTATCAACTGTCAAAACGATAAACAATATTAGACGTAAGAAAAATGTTACTAACAGTATGGATCTAAAGTTAACCGAAAATGAATAATTTGAATTTGAAAACGCTTTTCTCCATATAGTTTGTATGGGAATAACACACATTGACGTCATCGCGTGCAAAGCCGACTGAGTATTTATCGATTGAATTTCAATTAAAAATCAAATTTTATGAACTGCGGAAAAAAATAAAAAAAATTAAGAATATTTTTTAGAAATTCAGTTTTTAATAATAATAATAATAAAATTATTTATTCACAAAAAGATTGTTAACATGATTTTAACACTTACTTAACTAACAAGGTATTTAAGTACTTAAGTATTCAGTTAACTTATGACATTATGATTACATGGAAATATACAAGTGATACGTTGATTTCCAAACTAGGTTAAGCCTGTGTGTCAGAATTCAGTGTTCGACTATATTGAGGGAACTATGTAAAAAGTGATAGACTAGTTATTACATACCACAAAACTGGTGGATGGCTAGTTAAGTTATAGAATGGTGTAAGATGAGCAAATCAAACAAAAGATTGGTAGAGGGTTTAGAAATATTACATTAACATAAAAAAGCGTAAACAAACATGTTCAATTGCTAGTGTGTGTTTGTGTGTGTGAACGCTACGAATCCATTACGATAGTTGTTCGTGCTCACCCAACAGTCATCGCGCATTCAGTGTGTACGCACACTAATGTAGAACATTATTTCGTTCCTAGACATTGGTTAGTTTATTTAAACCATATTTGATATATTTTTTTCTCTTCAAGTTATCTGTTAATAAAACTTACCTACCGAATTTACATTTGGTTATTTACATTTTTTTTCTCCATCTCCATAATTACGTTAAAGGGTAATTCTTTGTTTGATTTCCGTCACGCTTTTAATTTCTTAATAATGTTAGCGTATATTCCTAAATATTACTTAAAATTGATTATTTTTCGTACCGCTCACTAATAATTTCAGCTTAGCCCAAAGGAATGACTGGTAGAGAATGCCCTACGGCGTTAAGTCCGCCTTTTGTACAAAGTTTTGTTGTGCAATAAACCTGAAATAATAAATATAAAAAATTTAACACTTTCATTCAGTATCGGGTAACTGAAATTTTAATCGATTCGTGAACTCAATTACTTCTTCTTCCGTTCATAATTGATAGACCTATTTCCTAAAAAGCTTCAAAATATTAAAAAACCAGTCAGATATTTGTACGGACGCACAAAAAATCGCCTGAGAAGAATGACCGTACAAAATGCTGAGACTTACACGCTATTTCTTATCATATAACCTTTTCCACTCATTTCGAACAAATTTTATCAGAAATACATACAAGGTGACACGACCGATTGGTGCAGTGGTCTTCATATCGGACTTCTAAAACCAATGGTGGCGGGTTCGATCCCCGCTCAGTACAAGCATATGTGTGCATGAACATGTGTGTTTGTACTGGTCTGATTGTTTTCCATGTTAAATAAATACATATTAGTATTTATTTACAAAAAAAAAGTATTTAAGTACGTTTATCCGTTGTCTAGTACCCATAACACAAGCCTCGTAGCTTAATTTGGGACTAGAGAATTGATGTGATTGTTGTGAAATATTAATTATTTATTTATTATTATTTAAGGATGACAACACAAAATTACTGAGATAAGTAATATCATTGGTTTTGTTGAGTCACTGATTGGAACAGACAGAAACTGAAATTGATATCCCTGAAGCCAGATTTTAATTACCATCAACCTTGATACATAGTCCAATAACTATGTAATAACTATAAAGGGGCCTACTTAACAGATTTTGATTAAATTTAATACACAAACAGAATTGCGCTGTTGACTTTGTGATGTAGCAAAGTGCAGACTTGTTAAATATACTAATGAAGTAGGTGATGAATGAGGTAGGTGGTGGTATTATAAGACATACCTTATTTGTTAAGTATTTTTTGCGTTTACAACGCTGTTTTTTAATTTCGAAAAGACAACACTAAAAAAAAATTCTTTTCGGCTCCGGTCATCGGGAGGAATCGAACCCCCGACCTTTGGAAGTCAGAGCATTGGACCGGACTTCCAAAGGTCGGGGGTTCGATTCCTCCCCGATGACCGGAGCCGAAAAGATTTTTTTAAGTGTTGTCTTTTCGAGACATACCTTAGACGAATACTTTGTTTTAATCAAGTTGTAGTTTCAAGATAGTGTTAGTTTTTAATTACCTTACTTAAATATTTGTGCTCTCTTTCTCAGACGCAGGTTAGTAACCTAGTCTAGGTAAAGGAAGACTTTGGTCTTTACATCTTATTTGAAGCTTATATTTATTTACTTTTATCCATTTAAAACGAAATAAAAGATTAAAAATCATTATAATATTGTGTTTATATCGAATTTATCAAAATCCTTCAGTAGTTTAGGCGTGAAAGACAATGCCAATTGTCGTACTGTGGTCACCACCCAATTTATCAGATGAGGATATGAAATATTTCTTAAAAAGCATTTATTTGAAGATAAGTGTTTCTTTCTTAAAACAGTGGTTGCCTGTAAAGTCGGTATACGAGCGAAAGTTTTACGTGACAACCACTTTGAGTGGTAAAATAATTTTAATGTGAATATTCATTCGTATAACATGAACCGGTGTGTATGCCTATCTCTCTCACTCTCTCTCTTTCGCTCTGTCTCTCTCGCTCTTAGGCGGGTTAACTGTGCTCGAGTGGAAGGGACGCGTGCCTTTCACTTTTTATGTCTGTCTCACTCGCTCTTAGGCGGGCTAACCATGCCCGAGTCGAAGGGACGCGTGCCTCTCACTCGCTCTCATTGTGAGCGCGGAACGTGAGCGGAGCAGCGTAACGCAGTTTCTTGAAGTGTCACCCGGCAAACCAATTTATAAGACGTTGTCACGTCAAAAATTATCATTCACTATGCAAACCAAGTTTATTGAGCCAAAAAGGGAGGTTCCAAGAAAAATTGTACGAACCCCCGGGAGGTTTCCCAAATGTATGCAAACGAGACTGATACGGTGAGCGCTACGCTGTGTGATCTAACGCTGTATAATGCCTTCATAAAAATACGTACCAAATAAGCGGTACGTTTAATTTTGAGCTGAATTTTTCGTTTTTATCGCTGAGATTTTGCTTTTACGTTTTATTTTAGGAAAAAAATGGAAAGATAATGAGGACTTGTAAATACCAATTACTCGAACTTACTTACATATTACTAGCTGACCCGCCAAACGTTGTTTTGCTATATAAATTGTTTCTCTCATCACTAAGGGGTATGAAAAATAGATGTTGGCCGATTCTATTTGTGAACATATTCCTTACAGAACCGCTCTAGCTGGTAGGCAATACTACATCAAGAGTTCTCAACTCTATAATAAAATAAACAAAGAACTCAAGATTTTTGGCACCAACTCAAGAAAGTGTAAACTGGTTTTGGGCCAGTGGTTGCAGGGGCTGACATATGTGGAAACTGAGGACCTCTTGAAAATATCCCCCTTGTAAAGAATAATAAATAATAATTGTTAGGGCAAACAACGCTCAAATGAACATACACACACATAATTACAAACACACTGCACACTCTTGCACGCATACAAAACACACACACACACACACACAAACACACACACGCACGCGCGCGCACACACCACACACACACGACGTACGCACGCACGCACACACTCACACCTTTGTTGATTTAAGACATTTTGTTAAACCTAATTCTTTTTGTTTCTTTTGAATTAAATTTAAAAAAGTAGATATATATTTTTAGAGATGGCAATACCTTATCTGAGTCCTGTTTTAAGTCCGGTGGAGGGCGCTAATGACTGTCATACAGTTTTAAAAAAAACTAGTACAGCCGTTAACGTTCAACCGTATCTCATTATTGTGTCGCCAATACTTTGTTTGTACCTATTCTAAGATACCAGATGTAACAATTTGTACCAATAAACTTTTATTATTTATTATTATTTATTTATTCTCAGACCTACTCAATTTGCATACCAAATTTCATAAGAATCGGTCAAACCGTTTCGGAGAAGTACGGGAACAAACATTGTGACACGAGAATTTTATATATATAGAGATTTACTCGCACTCATTATCTTGAATAAGTGCGAGTAAATTCAACAAATAAGGATATTTATTTATTATGTAGACACAAAACAGGTTACAATCAGGTAATATTATTAAATACAATAAGACAACAAAATGTATTCGCTAGATTACAACCCACATATTTCACATACACTTAATGTACATACGAGTATTAAGTTATGTACCTTCTAGTTACATTTTAATGAACACTAGTTAAGTTACAAAGGAAAATACGGTACGTGCTTACAGTAGTCAACCTAAAAAAAAAAACACGCTTTTATTGCTAAATAAATAAAAGAAAATAATTTCTGAGTACAAAATATTTATATTACAGTAGAGTGAAAAGCGTGGGGTGCACTTTATGTCGTTTTCATAGTTGCCAATAATAAAATGATTTTTGTATATGCTATGCAAAGAACCCCACGCTTTTTACTCTATTGTAATATAAATTCTTTGTATACAGAAATTATTTTCTCTTTTTTAGTTACATAGCAATAAAAGTGTGATTTTTTAATTATTTCAACTATTATTTATTTAATTAGTTAATAAAGTTCTTTCTGCATTTTTTGTGCAATAAAGTTTTGAAAAAATAAAGATAATGGAAAACTCTTATCAAATTATTGCATTGTCATCGGTACTTGATACGTATGAAATTTTTAAAATTAATCCGATTTGTGGAATTTGGTGAAAATTGTTACACACACACATACATACATACATACATACATACATACATACATACAGTCCGAGTTAAAAATGAGCCACTCACGCACACGCACGCACGGGTAAAAAACTCGCAGAACTTACGACGACTAAGAGCGGAGCAGGTCCTTGGGACTCAGTTAAGTAGGACCATGTGCGACTAAACCGTATGATCTAAGTAAATTTGTTTAGCTTGATGAAGCTTGATTGAATTATTTAATTTGAATAACTTTTCTTAAATAACAATAGGGGGCATAGTGTAAGTTGTAAAAGCATAGACGTGCGTGACGATGACAAAAATCGAAACCGATAGTATTTTGCAAACTGTACATACTGATGGATATGATATTCACCTTCTTTAAATCACGCGACGACCCAGCGAAGGCGAATGTCAATTTCATACATTGACCTAACGACAGCGATCGCGGTTTTCGTCATCGACTACGCAATTTTACTTTGGCTAAGCGTCCAGGTACTATTAACCCTTCTTTACATAGTCTATATACCGTGGTAGGTACATCTCAAGGGCGCCGTTGCATTTACATTTAAAGCGAGATGTGATGCAGAGCATAAACGAAAAGATAGCCGGGCAAGCGATCTCGCGAAATTTCACAGGTACTCTTGAGGTGTGGTAGTGAGTAAATTTCTGTTTAAAGTAAAAAGGCGTTCTAAATTATGTTTTTTTAATACATTGCTCATAAAGTGGTTGTAATTTCACTGCAATCAGACTAATAATGACACCTATAATCAAACTGTGACTTTTTCATTGCTATAGCTCACTAGTGAGTTATAGATTTGAAAAAGAAAAATTTAAAATACCCATTTTGTACGTGGCAAAATAGGCGCAACCCCTATGCGCGGCAAATAAAGAATTAAACTTGATTCTTAGGCGCTTCCTACTGACGAAACACCAAGTACATCCAATGATTGGATTTCACCTACCTACAAGAATAATGAGCCATCTCAAATTACAATAGAACATGAAAGTATTTAAAAAAATAATATAATAATAATTTTACTAACTGCACATTTACTAATTGTTTCTCTAAATAAACTTTTTATCTACTAAATAAAATGAGTTTTTATTGTTATTTTATTCAGAAGTGTGTTGAAAAACGTCGTATGATACACTTGTGTATTGATGATTACCGTTCTCGACTTTCTTAAGACCTCAACTCAGACTCAATGGCGCCTCGGCGGTTATCACCAATTTTACACACTAGTACCATAATGTACTAATAAACACTAAAAGTAGTCTCAAGTAGGTTTACATCAAGTTCGAATGTGATGAAATTAAAATAATTTGACGAAATTAACAATGTAACAAATATTACAACGCCCATAATACACTACGGTACGATATGGTGACTAAGATTAACCAAAACTTACCGAAATATGAAACAGGTAGTTAATTGGTATATCAATTTATCTGCGTTTATTTAAGCTGTACTAAAAATATAGCAAAAAAATTAGTCATTTATTATTCGCCATTTCATTACAATACTATTTAGAGTCGTTAAAAATAAAAATTAAGAATACATGTGACTTTTGTAATTTTTTTTAATAAAAAACTCTTAGTGGCAGAAAGAAAGATTTTGCGGAAAATTCTGGGACCAACAAGAGGAGAAGATGGGGTATGGAGGCGTAGGTACAACCGAGAGATAGAAGATCTAGTGTCTGAGCCGAACATCATCGGAGAAATAAAATCTTCCCGACTTCGCTGGCTAGGACATGTGGAGAGGATGGGAGAGGATCGAGCCACAAAAAGAGCCTATCTTGGACAACCTTCCGGGCGCCGGCCGGTGGGGCGTCCAAGATATCGCTGGAAGGATGAGGTCGCCAAAGACCTGAAAGAGCTAAAAGTGCCCGACTGGTCAGATTTGGCACAGAATAGGGAAGAATGGCGCACTTTAATGTCGGAGGCCAAGATCCACTTCGGGTCGCTGAGCCAGCGAAGCAAGCAAAAAACTAAACTTTAAGTCATCACCATCATCATCATCATCATCAGCCTATATACTTCCCACTGCTGGGCACAGGCCTCACCTCAACTATGAGGTGGTGCGAGCCATACTCCACCACGCGGGCTCAGTGCGGATTGGTGGAGGGGTTGTGTGTAACGTAAGTGACCAACCTTATTGTCAGATGTTATTAAGCCGCCCGAGGGCCTCCGACCAGGCTTCATGACTAATATCTATCGATATTAACCGGGACCAACAGCTTAACGTGCCTTCCGAAGCACGGAGATGCTTGTAAATAGACGTCACTTTTATGGTCAGAATGGTCACCCATCCCAAACATGACCGCGCCGTAGGTTGCTTAACTTTTGGTATCACTACCAAAGCGCTGCAATCGCTGCGCCACAAGCACCTCAAACTTTAAGTAAATAAAAATAATCAAGCCAAGAAAACAGTTGGTAAGCTGAAGCTCATAAAGCTGTTGAAACGGTTGAAAGGACGACTTTGACTTGTAGGCACCGAGCCTGAACCGCCGTGATTAAATTCCCTTTTGAAATAAAAACCGCTTTAAAATCGGTCTATCCGTTCGACAGCTACGATGCCACAGACACACACACACCTCTCTTTTTCGTCGGACGTTAAAGAAAAGTAAAAAAAAACATTACGAATCAATTTACTAACTAGTCGCAATTTGAGGTGGCTCAATTTTTATGTCGTACGCCTAACTCCAGGTAATAGTCCTCCTAGCCGATTTCGACCACGGCGGCCAATCTCAACAGAGATCAGCCAACTGCGCAGGAGACATTACTCTCAAAGTTCGGTGAGACGGCAATCCGACATGACCGGAGAGAGATCAGGCGCAGGACCAACGGCTTAACGTGCTTTCCGAGGCACGGGGGTGTAACACCCAACTTCCCGACTCCGAGCTGTTTTTGAGATATTCATAACAGAAAATCTCAGAAACAATTTTGGCTCGACCTGGGATTCGAACTCGGGACCTCTCGGATGTAAGGCAGAAACATTGCCACTACACCAACGAGGCAGTCACTAACTCCAGGTAATGAGGGTAGGTACATCATAGCGTTAGAATTGAGTCGTTCGTAACTCTAACAACTTTAGTAACAGGAACTTCTATTTGTGAAATTAATTATCTAACTCCGTGAATGCCTCAACTCTACTTCATTCGAAGCTTCAGCGCTTAGCGCGATCTCAACTCTGTCACTCGTCTTTAACTAATTCCATTTGTTTTCACTTGGTTATATATAGTAAGTATAAAAATAATCATTTACTTATTCTGATATTATTTTATAACGAACACACCAATAGCCTAGCTCCAAACTTAGCATTAGCTTGTGCTATGGTGGCTAAGATAATGGATATAAATATTTAAATATATTTTTACATGACTATATTTTTACATCACACAAACATTTGCCCCTAGCAGGATTCGATCCCGCGACGCCCAGTTTTGTAGTCTGGACCTCAGACTACTGGACCAAAGCTTAGTTCCACCAGTTAGACCAAAGTTAAATCTGAAAAAGCCATCTATGTTCCCACTGAAATTCATAACATTCCACCAGGAAGTGAAAAAATACGAAAATGTATTTAACAAAATTATACGGAGTAACGAATTAAAAACCGGAACGAAGTACAAAAACAAAAATACAAATTAACAGGGACAGGAAGCTCTTCATAGGGTAAAAAGATAAAATGACCGCCGGTACTGCCGGTAATGTCATCATAATTTTAGGGACAGAATTTGATGTTGCGAGCTTTTCACATGCGGGACACTTGTAAAAATTGGGACACACAAAGAAAGTATATTTTGTAAGTTATGTTTTTATGTAATTGAAGTGTGCAGTATGCATTAATCTTTTAAGTGACAGTTACGAGACACAAATGTCATTGTATCATCAAGAGGCTATTTTGTTTACATTTTATATGGAACAAAACAAAGTAATTATTGTAGGACAGTCAGTACACCAATGAGTATTCCCCGCAAATCAGCGTTAAGGCAACTAATAAAGCCTTCAAAGCTAGAGTGAACATGAGTGAGGCATCTTCTAGGTGAGCTATTGCTCCATCGTATACGAGTACTCAGTCTTTGCCTCGTTCGGCCTAGTCTTGGGTCAAGAGCAAACCTATCCCAAATAAATAAATTAAAATCCTTTCAAAAAGGGCCTGTGTACCATGTCTTATTGATTCTGGGACGTCCCACTTTACGAATTAGATGCATGACAACCCTGCCAACTTGTTGATGGTCCGTTATGATGGGGTATACTGTGAATTGTGCTTAGGGGCTGTTAAAAAGCATAACAATGGGCCCAGAGAGCGTTATGAGGACGCCCTCAGACTAATTATACTTTGGATAACAATGTTTTATGTAAATTATTGGCTTGAAATATGGTTTGAGAAAATTTATCATACAGAAATAGATTTTGGACTTTTTAAATGTAGTATTTAGCTTATTGTACTGAATCAATATCTATATCTTCACTATACTATAAAATTCTCGTGTCACAATGTTTGTTCCCGTACTCCTCCGAAACGGCTTGACCGATTCTCATGAAATTTTGTGAGCATATTGAGTAGGTCTGAGAATCGGCCAACATCTATTTTTCATACCCCTTAGTGATAAGGGTTGTCCACCTTAAACATTTATATGGCAAAACAACGTTTGCCGGGACAGCTAGTAAGTATATAAAATTCTCGTGTCACAATGTTCGTTCCCGTACTCCTTCGAAACGGCTTGATCGATTCTCGTGAATTTTTGTGAGCATATTGAGTAGGTCTAAGAATCAGCCAAAATCTAATTTTCATACCCTTTAGTGATAAGGGTTGTCTACTCTTAACATTTTTAAGGCAAAACAACGTTGGACGGGATAGCTAGTAGAATATAATTATAAATTAATGGATTTATAATAATAGTTATGTTGTATATTAACCTTGGTCTGGTAGTCCGTGTAAATCGTATGCATTATGTAGGTAGAAACGATGTGCTAACTTTTTCATAAATTAAAGTTAAATAATTATGAGGTCTTTGGGCGTTTGGGACTAGAACAACTTAAAAGAATTTTATTTATGGGGCCATTGGCACCGCGGTCCGTCTAGCCCAATGATTTTTTTGAATAGGTCTTATCGGGCCGTAATGAATGCTGAAAAAAATAATGTACTTTTGTAGCTAGCTAGTATGAATGAATTTAATTAATGTTGTGTTTTAAATTTAATTATCAAAAATTGTATTGTATCATTTATTTCAGGTCATAAAAACCCATTATTGTAAAGATTACATATCTTTACAATAATGGGTTTTTATGACCTTAAATAAATGATTTTTTTTAATTACACATCGCCTATAGTACAGTCATGCACAATAACCTAGGACAAAAATAATACTTCTCATAAACCCATTAAGTAAACCTTAAAACTTAATTTTCTTCTGAATAAAATAGTATACTTTATGATTATCACATCTTTCCTCTTCTGCTTCTTAGCGTGTCGATGGAACACGAGGAATTACACCGTGGCAGCCCAGAATTCAGCCACTTGTAATGCGGATCGGCTGCAGTTCATTAGATCCGCTGGCGTGCAGGTGTTGGGGCACTCTCATAGTGTTAAAATGAACGAAGCAAGAAAAAAACACCTGAAAATTATCCACCACGAAAAAAAAGCTCATTTCTCATCTCGGCAGAACATGACAGAAAAAATAACTACCTCTCACAGCAAAGCGCGCCAATCAATCACTTGGAAACTCGCATGAAAACATAAAGCTTGGATAAGCGTTCGCATCGTAAGAAGCACTGGCCCATGTGAAAGCGTTTTTTATGGTGGCCATCGACGCATCACGGATCGACGGGCATCGGTCAAACGTTATAAGCGAAATTAAAAAGGTCATTTTTGTTATCAGTAGCAAATATAAATTGTTGTGCTCACAGTTTTATTTAAAGGTTTTATTAATCCTGATTAAAAGATAAAAGACACAAGAACAATGTGGTATTATGATAAACCATGTTTTATTTCATTTCATTTTATTTATTCAAAGAACGAAAACAGAGTACGTACAACCCTTATAACATCACAATATTATGAATGTGATAAGCACACGCACTTGTACTTAAGTCGTGGGTGCTTATATGTATTAAGTTGATGGGATCAGGCGTTACTTGTGGTAATCCATAACTAAAGCTGAAAAAGAGTGTTTTGTTGGTGTCAGTGTTGTGATTCCAGGTGCATCTTCTGTTTAACGTTGTGAGTTGTATTGTAAGTCCTTCGACTTTCAGACTCTATTTTTTCAAGCGGTTACAGTTGGATGTATTTGAGTTCCTGCGCTGGCATCGTTTAGTTCCACTAAAGTGGAGTTCAGTGGAGAATTAAAGCAAAATAATCCTTTTTTTCAGCTTTAATGTATTTTAAGTATGTCCATCCGTTACCCTAGTCACCATAGCACAAGCTTACGCTTAGTTTGGGGCTGGGTAATTGGTGTGTTTGTTGAAACAATTTATTTATTGTCGTGCCTTGTCTTCACGCGATTAACAGCAAGTCGTGGCGACAGAAAGCGGCATTTTGGTGCTGGCTTTTAATGCCTGTTGCTTAAGATTAAAGACTCACTGACTACTGTTTCATGAGTAAATCTTCTAGTTCACCTTAATAACAAAGGCTTTAAGACTTAGTTAAAATGACAATCTATTCCCTTTGACCTCGATTCTCATACCAAGTTCTCGCTCTGCATTCCTACGAACGAAACCCCATAAAGCCAGGCGACTCTGCCAAAAAGCGCATTCCACATCGAAATTTTATTTAAAAAATGACCATTAACACCTCCGCTCGCCCGCGCTCGGAAACGAACCCTAAAAAATAAAAGCAAACACTGCACTAGAGTACGTTTTAACACGCGATTTGGTTGCTTTTTTGCTGTCGGTTAATTTGATCGTCGCCCGGCCCACGCAAACAATCTGCATACATTTGCAATTGGAACACCTACGTTTGAGTTGGAATAAAAATGGAAAAGTACAGTCTATCTGGCGGTAATGAGAGTCATTAAGGGACTTAGTAAGTGAGTGTATGTTGAGTAAAGAAATAAACGGAATAAATAAAATGCTGTATAGGACTGCTGAAGTGACAAAAAATACATAAAGTTTTATGTATAAAGAGTACTTTTTGTACATCTTTGAATACGAAGACCATATAAAACATTTGAATATAAAATAGGGTCCCAGCAAACTATCATTCAAGAGACTCATTTGCACCCACTTTCTTACTTTATCGCAACCGTCATTATAGATCTTTCTTTAACAGTTCGTCATATTTATGTTATGTATATTGGTATATATTATGTGTATTTCTAAATATGTATTCTTATATAAATTTATTGCATATTTAATATTTTATCTCATGTGTCATATTATTGGTATTATTATTTTCGTGTTCTCTTTTATTTATTTTGTCGTACCGCCCAGTAATCATTTCAACTCAACCCGAAGGTATGACTGGTAGAGAATGCCGTACGGCGTTAAGTCCACCCTTTGTACATAGTTTTGTTGTACAATAAAGCTTAAATAAATAAATAAGACCCCAAAGTTCAGAAATGTAAATAATGATAAAGAATTCTAAATATTTATTGACGTGATAACGTCTTTAAAATCGTTTTAGTCGGGTGACATGTTCAGAAACTTGTGTCACACCAAAACCTCACGAGCGCGATCGCAGGTATAACGAGAGAGAGACGGACCGATCTCCCGTCTCATCTCGAGCGCTGCCAGTCATCGGAGCGGACGGAGGCGGTTACAACAATTGCAACAAAAAAAGGTGAATAAAATAGCCGTAAGACGTTATCACGTAAACATCTCGATCGTAAACCTACTTTACAAACAAAAAACCATTTTTTTTTATCCGCGTAGGCCTCGTAACTACATATAATTCACGTAAACTTTGCTCCTTTTGAACCACATTTCAAACCATAAAGGCCAAATTTTAATACCCCGGGTATGTAATATAATATGTATAAGTTGAAGCATGAATCTTGAGACAATGCGACGTCATAAAATATAACTTTCTAATGTAACGACTGCGCTCTGTATGAAAATGGCCGTAAATATTTTATGGCCTTTCGATATCGCTGGGGTTATGGTAAAAGATCAATACTCGCTGACGAGCTTTTAACATATTTCTTGAACATTTTAAACTCTTCAAAATTTTGCTAACTTTGCTGTTCTATTTCATCCACGCTAGTACTTTACAGTCAAACAATAGCCATGATGACACCTATCGTAAATATTTTCAAGACCATGGTGTTTTAAAAACATAACCTACATGAAGCTAGTAAAACCAATTTATTTTCAAAAAACTGTGGAAACAAATTTTTATTTACATAGAATTAATTAAATATTCAGTCAATTGACATCGATTTCTGATACTATATTATGACGTCAAATTATAGTATTCCCATACAAAATCTATGGATGCAGTCGTTTTGACAGATGATAAAGAGTATGTCAACGATTGGTGGTGACATCTAGCCTATTGTACTTGATCGTTAACGAACGAGGTAGGCACATAAGACAATCTTCAAGTGTGTCATCACAAGACATTCAAAAACAGAATAATTCCAAGTTCTTTTGTCAACTTAGATACATGTTACAATTCCAATTTGTTCTGGAGCATTTTCATTATAACTTTCCACCATAAAAATCTCGAAACTTACCGAATTGGCTTTACAACTTTTGTTTCGCTGTAAATTTCAACGGATTCATTCCCAACTACCCGCACACTCTGGAATAAGTTTTAAATAAAACTAGGAGGAATTAGGTTAAATGAAACAAAATCTGTTTCCTGTGCAAATTCTGAACACGTGAACAGTTTTCTAAGGGCACTTGCAACATGGAGCATAATAATTTTAAAAATTATGATCTAAGTCAACTAAAAATGATTTAAATACGATTGCTTTGTTAAATTAAAGAAAAAAATTGTTTCAATAAGGGCTTCGTTTATCTTGTATGGGCTTATCAGTTCCAAAAAAAAAAATGTAAAGATTTACGTGTTTTGTACTCTAGTAAGTTTAGTTAGGTACTCACTATCAGAAACTCAATATTTATTGTTCCATATTGATCCAATGGGGTTATACCTTTGAGACACTCAAACGACTAGAGCTTTTCAGAAATTATTTTCTTTACTACCTCTCTGACTACTCCTTTACTCGCCTGTGCTGAAACCGACTGAAAAATCTCGACAAAGTCTGCATTATAACAGTTTGTTACATGGTCTGATATTAGTATATTTTTAGGAAGACGACCAAGTGGTCGTCTAGTGTAATGGTAAGTGTAATGGTAGAGAAGTTGACTATTAACCAAAAGGTCGCGGGTTCGATTCCCGCAGTGTACAAACGTTTGTGTGCATGAACACGTCTGTTTGTACTGGTGCTATATGTATTTATTTAAGTTTATTTGTCATACCACTGTTGATTCTGATATCTGTAACACAAGTGCTTTAGTTACTTACCACGGAGTCAGATCAATGTATGTGATGTTGTTGTGTATAAAAAAAATCTTGTCTTCTTAGGTGTTTCTTCTTTCTTTCATTCTTCATTCTTCTTAGCAAGAAGCAGTAATAAATGTGGACAATATCATATACCTAATTGTTCTGATCACGAGGAAAGTAGCTTAAGCACTTGTGTTATATGCAATATGCGATCAAAAAAAAACGGAAGTACCACAAAACACCCAGACCCGTTACAACATTGAAGAAGAAACCCGTCCGAGAATCGAACCTGGGACGTCATAGATGGCAACACCCTAAAACTGGTACTCATGCCACTACACCACGTAGGTCGTCATTGCGTTGTGAGAAACCTCTCGTTTTGACTGCGCTCTTACCCGCTCGTGCCTAATGCGGCTGGAAAATCGCCAAAGCAAACTCCCTAATATGATTTGAGTCGCCACAAACAAATTCCGTTGCAGCCGCCAGGTGCTCGCAGGCGCGATGCGGTGATTAAGCGGTATGCATACATTGTGTGGAATACCGCAGCATACGAGAAATTATATACCCACAGGTTTTTATAGCAAATTCAAATTCTTATTATTTATTTGTGATACACAAGTGAATAGATGTCAATGTAAAAATAAAAATGCGCTGTGATCAGCCTTGTTGGCAAAAAATGTAGTGAAAAACAAGAAAAAAGAAATACACGTCAGAATGATAAATGTCTGTAACCAAAAATAAACATAATACAACATCCACAAAATAATATAGCCAAATGTCAAATAAGTAACTGGCAGGCAGTCAAACGGATATGTGAAACTTCATTTATGAGGTGAACGAGACTCTAGGAATTCCTTTATTAGCAAGCGTTCTAAAATGATTTTTGCAATCAAGGAAACCCCTTTAATCATACTATGCTTTGTCTTAAAGTGATATATAAGAGATTACCAACAAGAGTGATTGAGAAAAGACTTTATAATGATTTCAGAACTAATTTGAATGCAGGTCTATGTCAACTGATCGACTTGGGAACTCTTGGGGAAGGCATAGGCATTTTAAGCATAAGCTCAGAAGTGTTTAAAATGTTTCTTTAGATGGACAAAAGGAGGCCAGTGATAAGCAGGCTGGTTGTAACGATCTCCAGTAATTAACACACATTTGACAACTTATAAATCTGATAGAGGACTACTTAAGACGTTCTCAGTGGCTGTGGTTTTTTTTTAGACGGACGAAGGGAGGCTGGCAATGAGCAAGCCGTGCAGATGATAAACTTAATTGTGACAGCTTATACAGCGGGGTTCTGTAATAGTATTTTAATTGGAAAGCAACGGCTAGTCATGGTCCGCCAGATCAACAACACAAATTTGCTATAAAAAGTTATGAAAGCTCATCAAAAGCCATGTCAAATTACGTGTTTATTTAAGCGAACAAAATAAAGACCAATTATAAAAAACCCTATAACAGTTTTGGTACAATAAAACTCTCACAACTCATAAAGCTGATAAAAGACTTTAAGGTACGTTATCAGTGACTGGAATGGCCATTTTGATGGACATAGGGTAGTGATCGGCCGGCCGTGCAGACGATCAACACAAATTTGCATGAGGGCCGTATTGAATTGAGACGAGCGCCCATGATGGGTGACGCCATGAGCTAAGGCCACTGGAATAGCTTGAAAACAATAAAACCTTTTTCAAGAATAAATAGGATGTTACAATACAGACATAATCAACTCTCGGTCACACTTACCAACACTTAAAAACGTGGCATAAAGTCTGGAAACATTGCAAGTATCAGTTTAAATCTCAAATCTTACGGGAATTATACCTACTTCAGCACGACACAACTCTAAGCAAAATTTAATATTTTGCTTTACTTTTTGTTAAGGGAACAAGAGCTAGCAAAAGCACTGTTCTTTTTTGTCATAGGAAAACCACCTGAGCTGAATCAAAATTAAAAATTTTGCAAATTGAAAACTCAATAAGTTACATACGCACATTTTCGACGACCGCTTGGTGCAGTGGTCTACATGTCGGACTTCTAAAACCAAGGGTCGCGGGTTCGATCCCCGCACAGTACAAGCATAAGCACTCACATGTTCATCCACATGTGAGTTTGTACTAGTCTGGGTGTTTTTTATGTATAATATGTATTTAGTTACAAAAATAAGTATTTAAGTATGTTTATCCGTTGTCTAGAACCCATAACACAAGCCTCGTAGCTTAATTTGAGACAAGAGAATTGGTGTGATTTCTGTGAAATATTTATTAATTATTTCAAAAGCATACTTGCTCCGATTTGATATTTTTAATAACTTGGTAAAAATATTACGGTCGATCACCATCCATTGAAACAAATCTGCGTACGAAATTCACAATTCAGTAATTTACCTATAGGGGGAAAGATGGCTTTGTTTAATTTAGCCGACGCGGCCGGTCCGCTAACTATTACAATAATGTATCCCACTGTCTGTCTATTTCGTCACAATCAGAATGGTTAGCTCGGTGCCGTGAGGGTAAAGAGTCATATGGTTTTAGAAACATTTACATTAGTGGAGGGTTGACTTTAGGTAATGTTTGTGTCAATCTAACGAGGCATGTTAACCCTTGTGCTTAACTTTTATACCTACAAACACGTACCTATCTATAGTTACAACTGTAGGTAATCTCATTGATTGTTCAGCCTGCTCTCAATTTATAAGATAAAATTTGCGTCTTATAAGAGGTATAAGTAAAGGCAGCATCTAAAAATGGCATGTTATAAATCTCATATCTACTTATAAAAATAGTAATAATACATAATAGTGCATCTTCACACACGACACCTTATATTCTCATTCTGAATTTTTGTTAGAATTACACTTGGCTTAGGCCCGTATGATGCTAAAAGCTTATCGCTGAGATACAAATGTATAAAAATAATAATAATATTTACTCTTTTTTAAATCTACTATCTTAAATAATATCTATTTCTTAACATGTAAGCAAATGGAGTTATTCCCCAATCACGAAGTATTCATATTTTATTACACCGCTTCTCGTGAAGCGCGATTTCTCCAAGATTAGTTGTCGTGAAGCGACAATTTAAAAAAAAATGACTTAGCTTGTCGTGGAGCGACAAGGAAGGGAAAAGGAAAACGAAAAGAATTGAGAAATAACAAACAAATTATATTTAAAGGAAAACAGGGAAATTAAAAAAAAAATAAACCTAGACGAGTGAGAAGAATGTATGTGTGAAATTGAGCGAGTATAGTGAGTGGAGTGGGCGTGGGTAGGTGTCCTCACAAGATTAGGCGGGTCCGGAGGCGCCGAAGTGAAGTGAAGCGTTCTCGGAGTTAGGTCCTCGCAGTCCCTCGGGCTTAGGAGAGGTTAGTCCCTCACAGTCCCTCCTCGGGCTAGGAGGGGTCAGTACCTCGCAGGCCCTCCTCAAGTTAAGAGGGTTCAGTCCCTCGCAGTCCCTCCTCAGGTTAAGAGGGTTCAGTTCCTTGCAGTCCCTCCTCAGGCTAGGAGGGTTCAGTCCCTCGCAGTCCCTCCTCAGGTTAAGAGGGTTCAGTTCCTTGCAGTCCCTCCTCAGGCTAGGAGGGTTCAGTCCCTCCTCAGGCTAGGAGGGTTCAGTCCCTCGCAGTCCCTCCTCTGGCAAGGAGGGGTCAGTCCTCAGAAATGTAGAGGGTGAGGGCCTTCCGGAGGTAGAGAATTCCTGGTCTTCCTGTAGTACTTCTTGAAGTGTCGTATAGTAAAGAGTTTACTGTTGTAGAATCGAAGCCAGGAATAGAATGAATCAGATATGGATGGTCTGGGCTTATATAAGGGCCGGGCCGTTCAAATTTAGAGCGTGGATAGAACGCGAAAAACTCGTGCTTTGCAGAATTTGAAATGGAAATTGTATTGAAACTTTGCTAAAAGTTGTCAATTTTCAGAAAAAAATAATAAGACTCCCGTCACTCAAAATGTCAATGACAGTGTCAAAAAGTACAAAATTCGGAAAAATACTAATAAATCGTGTTCACAATAAGAAATAATTATGCTGAGAAGGAGAGGAAAACCATTTAAAAGTTAGTTATAACCCTTTTTCCCTATTATACAGCGGAATATCACATTTATAGGTGATACAAACTTTGACGTTTATGAACACGTAATTAGAAATTCCTTATTTTTCAGTAAAAAGCGAACGAAAACAGATTCCACGGAAAAGAATAATAATACACGCAAAATGCATATATTGTCAGAATGAAAATGACTGGAAACCCAAACCGGGAACAAATTATTAACAATATACCAAGTGAGTATGTACGTCGGTACATAGTCTCCAAGCCAATGGCGGCCATTTTGACGCTCGCCGCGATCAAAATGGCGGCGGCGCGAGTAGTTAATATGCACAACAATATAATCCACGACACGTGGTTGTTTGCGACGCATAAGCTCCTGTACGGGGATGAAAGGCGGGGAAAAGGTAAAGGATGTAGCGGAATAGATGTCTTTATAGAGCTTAAAATACAAGGTACAATAAGCACATAAGAACAAAAATGTCGCCGTAACAAAATTCGCTATGTGATGCAAACTATTAGAAAAAGCATATACCTACTTACGTGATGCTATCTCGATAAGAAACATGCATCTTACCATGTTTAAATTTTAATTTGCTGTCTGGAACTAGAAAACTCCATTTGAAAAGATGTTTTCGCTTGAATTCGGTACCTGTAACAATAGATATTATAAAATATTGTAATTATAATAATAATATTTAGGTACAGACTTTAGGAGAATACATCTCACGTTTTAGTCAAAGTACATACTGGCGCCATTAGGTAGGAAATTATCTTAATTAATTTCATGTGAAACATGTGAGTTTACTCATATTTCTGTTAGAGATATTTAACTTACTTGGAAAAACGAGTTTATTTACTAATTTGGAAACCATGTTTTTAGTTTTTTTTTTCTTCAAAAATTTTATTTTATTTTTATTTTATTTTATTAATATTTTTTATTTGAACTGGATCAGCGTCCATGTGGGTTCTAGACCTGCTTTGGTAAATATTAAGTAAGCCATATCTTGTGTAATGTCCTCTTTTGTACTTACTAACCCTAGCTCGTAAGATATTTCTGTAACTACTAACCCACTATATGGAAAGTTTATTTCTGAATTAAATAATAATAATAATAGAACACGACAATTATTGTAATTCCTTGTTAATTTTGCATAACATGCTTTGTTGCTTGTACCCTTTCACCTCCACATAGCGGGCTTAGGGCCGGCTTACACCCTTCATCTCATTTCTACAATAGAATGTTCCTCTACTCACTCCAGCAAATCAGGTTACCCATTTTTGCTTCAAAATCATCCTTATCACAAGAACACAAGATACTGCAGTGTGAAATATAAAGTGCTGTCGTGTGAACGAGACAGCCACTTTGTGTGAAATCATTTACATTTAAATAGTTAATTCGCTCGCTAATACATCACAAAGCTTGCTTTCTAAAGATCAGTGGAAACTTAATTAGTAACAAATTTCAATTTAGATGGGTGAATAAATTATAATACGATAAGGTTACTTCAGTGACCTCTCGGGTTCAATGTCAAATTAATAATGAATATTGCGATGGCTTATAACTTCATTATAGACTTCTGGTAAAAAAAGTCAGATGAGCAGCTATTCCAGAAAAATCCAAAAGTTGACTATGACTTGACATTTCAAAGGTTCTTGACAACTTAAAAAACATCATGCTGACAACCGTTGTGAAAGCTCATATTTTCTTGGGCTCAGTAGCTAGTGTTGAGTTATTGGCAAAATAAACGGGCCACAGGCAAAATGACTGTGGCCTTCCGGCCTACGGTGAACCCGCCACGTCCCCGACTTACATGGCACCGGAGGGTACCGTCAGGTTTTTAGTGGGTAGGCAGGTTCTCTCTCTGAGGCCTGGAGTTCGCGGCTGGCGGGTATGCGGAACAGCATTCCCCTGACGAAAAAAAAATTGGCTAAATGTATGTCATATTTTATGGCAAAGACAATGAACTAGATTACAAGCGAACTATAACAAGTCCGCCACCACTTATATAATTTTAGTAAATATGAAATTTTGACTGCCTCGCCACTACAGCATAGTTTCTGCCTAAAATCCGAGAGGTCCTGGGTTCGAATCCTAGGTCGAGCCAAAAATTGTTTCTGAGATTTTCTGTAATAAATTTCTCAAAAACAGCTCCCCCGTGCCTCCTGCGTTGGTCCTGCGCCTGATCTCTTTCCGTTCATGTCGTATTGCCGTCTCACTGAACTTTGAGAGTGATGGAACAGTGAGTGCACGTGTGTATTGCGCCCACACTTGTACACTATAATATCTCCTGCGTAGTTAGCTGATCTCTGTTGAGATTGGCCGCCGAGGTCGAAATCGGCCAGGAGAACTATTACTATTATTACTATTAAAAATGAAATTCAATCCTAAGGATTCAATTAATGAAAAAGGTAAGTTCTCTCTTAAACTCGCGCGGGTGGCCAAGAACATTACAAGAGCATCCATCAGCTCCGAAATCACAGCTCAGGAAGTAATGAATTCAGTCTACCTATTTGTTCGATTTGCATGTGTCATCCGTCACAATTAAGCGCCACTTGACATTTGACTAATGCGCGTTTTGGCTCCAGCTCGTTAGCGCCCTCTGCCGGTCCAATTAGGACTTAGTTCAGTCCGGGAGCAATTAAAACTGAATTCGGGTAAACAGCACCTTAAGTTGCTTTAAAATAGAACACTTCTGCAATTTCTATAGGAAACCTAACATATTTTATTAGGGATCAGTTACAATCTCGATAATGTTAATGTTTTGTGGCATGTCAGTGTGCACGTCAAGATAAACACTATCGCATGTTTTTTTAATTTTATGTAAGCTTTATTGCTCATCAAAACTATGTGCAAAAGGTGGACTTTACGCCGTAGGGCATTCTCTACCAGTAATACGTTTGGGCTAAGCAAAAAGCAAAAATGGGCGGTGCGACAAAATAAATAAAAGAGAAAACACAAAAATAGTAATACCAAATATATGACAAATGAGATGAAATATAAAATATACAATAAATTTATATAAGAATACATATTTATAAATACACATAATATATACAAATATACATTAAATCTTATGTACTTGTGATATAGGCGATTTTTCAACAATAAAGGGTAGCTTGGTGTGCTGGCCATCGTACTGTGGCGGACTGTCAAATGACCAATAAATTGGAGTTATGAAGTTGTATGGATTTCTAAGAATTTTCAGTACCTAGGAAAAACAATAATTGTTTATAAAGTAATTGTATCTAAATCCTAAAAAAGAAAAATATGATGATTGCGCAAGCATTTATTTGTGAGTTTCTTTTTAAAATGTTCAGCAATTTTTTTTACGAACACACCAATTACTACCAAGTTTGCGCTATGGTGGCTAGAATAACGGATAGAAAAACTTAAATAAAATTTATAAACACCCATGATTGGACATCAGACCACTAGTCCAAAGCTGTCGTCAAATACCAATATTGGTGGAACTTGCATGTGATTCATTGCTTTATGCCATGAGTGATTATATTTTAAACGAATAAAATGCCAGCTACCTTATATCTACCTGTCATTTCTGAAAACCATCATAAAAGGATCAGTAGAGTAATCTGGGATAGAGGTAAAATGACAACATCGTGTATGATTGTTTTTTTTTTATAACCATTTCCACAAAAAAAAGATTTTAATCCACCCCAAACGTTTGCAAAAATAAAATTGACTCGACAACTAAACTAATACCTCTCAGATTAGCATCCCACCAAAACCGTGAAACTTTTTATCTAAAAACTGGCAGCGCACACTGGGCTGAAAAACTGTCGCTTTACATGCCGGATGCGATTATACTGTTCTACATCCGCGTAAACGGTTTACAGGCTTAGTTGTACAACAACTGAAGCTGAAAGCGAATACCACACTGTACGTGAAAACATACGTGAAAGCGAGTTGCACTCAGTTCAAAGAGAATTATCAAGAATCTGCTGACTCCTGAAACTTAAAGTAGGTTCAGCCAAGTTATTCGTCAATCAAAGTTTAATACATCGACAAAATCAGAAACTTGCCTTTCATTTTCATTGGATCCCCAATCCTGCTTGAATTTATGAATATCCACTGAACTAGATGTATATAAGTATATACATGTATAACCAGTTATATAACATATCTACATACTGCAATTAATTGGTCTACTTCCATCCTACCTTAACGTATTACTCCACGAAATTCAAACACGTTTCACTGCCGCTGACATCACGGTGCATGAAGTGGGACAGCTCACAAACATCTTCGTTGCAAATTAGGTAAGTAAGCACGCCAATCACATGTCTAAAGATAATGCATGATGCATTATCTTTAAACATCATATCAGCCTCTCGACGCACACAGCTGGTCACTCCCGTCTCCCGTCTTCAAAGGTCTCCCGAGGGACCCAACTGCAACATTTCACAGGTACTGATAAAATCACTGAAAGCTGAACTTCACCCCCAGTCCAGTTATGGGCTAAATCATAACTTTAAATCCGCTCCAGGCTTAGCCGGGATTACTAAAAAGCTTCTTCGCAGCTTTCGCTAACTTCAACGAGCTTTGCTGTAATCTAGTCTGTCGCGAGATTGACCTTATTTTAATAATACCTTCCTTTTAAAAAGTCAAAGCTTTCAGTTACAAAATATTCCAATGATTTGAATTTCAATTCGAAGTTTATTACAAATTCGAGGAAAATAGTTAATCCAGAGCTGTGAATGTGAGAGGAATAATTATTCAAATAGGCTTTCGCGTTAATCCGATTTCAGACGCCGTGACGGTTGCGTAATGTACTCGGGGAATGTGGCAAAAATCGTGGAGTGAATAGCTTTTAGATATCGGTTAAGTTTACATGTTTACTAGCTGACCCGGCAAACGTTGTTTTGCCATAAAAATGTAAAGTGTGGACTACCCTTATCACTAAGGGGCATGAAAAATAGATGTTAGCCGATTCTCAGACCTACTTAATATACTCACAAAATTCCATGAGAATCGGTCAAGCCGTTTCGGACGAGTACGGGAACGACCATTGTGACACGAGAATTTTATTGGTTAAACTTATTGATAAGTAGCCCCTAGCCGGCGGCATCGCCCTATTTTCGCGGAGGTAACATACTGGGATAGAAACGATAGTTTCTAAGGTCTTCTCTCAATGTGCACCCAAAATCGGTTCAATAGTGTAAGCGTAAACACGAAATCATAAGCAATATTTAAGAATGTAGCTTATGTTGTAAAAGCTGTCACAACAGCATGCAGTCACAACTTGATTATGTCAGAAAGGATACGTTTTTTGTCCAAACCTTGCTGCCCAAATGTGTTAACTACAGTACCAAAGTTGAACTTTGAAGGAAAAAATCACTTATTAAAAAAAGAATCCGATTTTTCATATACTACCACCCAAAATTGGGATGATGACACCTATCTTAAATATTTTCAAGATCGCGTTTAAAAAACATAGCTATGAAGTTAATACAACCAATATATTTCCAAAAAGCTGTAGAAACCAATTTTTAAATATACAAAACGCAATAAATATTCGGTCAATTGACTCCGATTTCTGATACATGACCGTGACGTCACGATCATGTATTCCCATACAAAATCAATGGAGGCGGACCGTTTTGACAGATAATAAAAAAGTATGTCAACGGTTGGTGGTGTCATCTAGCCAATCTAGTAAGAAGTATTTTTGACAGGCAAATCTTAGTTGTGCATGGCAAGATTTAACACGTGTTTCACGCAAAATGCGTTATGATTAATTGTTTTAAAAGCACATTAAAATCTAGATCACAAAAGAAATCACCAATTATAATAAACGTATAGAAAAAAAAAACAAACAGTAATATGAGAATATTTTGTTATTTTCAATAAGTTTATGGAAAAAGAAACTTTATCTTTGTTAAAAAAAATATTGATTTGAAAATATATTTTGGGAAATAAAACGTTTTTTTTTCTAGATTGAAAGCAAAGCTGTTATTATTAATACATGGCTTCATATACTTTTTTAACGACATAATTCATTTTTTTCTTTATTCTCTTCAAGCATTAATTGACAGTTGGGCAAGTTCCAAGGCCGTAAAATTTAGAAAAAATATGGATTTATGCACTTTAAGCCTGCTTTAAATATTTTTAAATGAGTAAACACATTTTTAAACCTTTTAGAAACGCAGGTGTTTTTGTCATAACTCAAGGATATTGTTTAGATATTTTGTACTTTGATACCTGTTTTAAGCTAAATCCTAAAGTGTCCTGTATTTTTACCACAAATACGATATGATTGTCACTTTTACATTAATTTAGAGGTTGCCCATCAAAGGTTCTAACTCTCAAATACTCCTGCATTCCCAAAGGGTGCAGTACAACGCCTCGAGCCAACCAATAAACGAAATAAAGACAAACCAATTTGCAAATCAACATCTCAAAGAAAGAAGATGGGTAATTTAAAACCTAATTACTTCCCTGGAGGAAAATGTAAATACGAGTTCAGTGAAGTTAGTTCCAATTAAGACGTTAAGTAAAGTTGAAAGTCGGGGAGGAAATTGAGCAATTTTGGTATAACGTAGCGTGCGGCCGGGACCATTCGCTGTTTAGAACTATAGATGTAAATTAAGCTCAACTACCCACCTTTTAGGCGGCATTGGACGTAATCAGAGTCTCTCTCTCGCAGTCTACGTTTCTACAGTCTTCTTATTTCGTTTTGCCTTTACTTTCTCAATCCTTTTAACGAAAACAACATTTTTGAAGAGGAACTTAGTTGATTTTACACTTTTGATAATTTAAAAGTAACTACTTTAAATGTAGTTTTGACGACAGCTTAAGGCTAGGGGTCTTAGGTGCGGACCGCAAAACCGTATGTAGCGGGTTCGAATACTGCTAGGGATAAATGTACCTATGTGTGTGTGATGAGCACGATGAGCTACCTACCTAATTAAGTATTTCCATCCGTTTCCCAAGTCACCTTAGCACATGCTATCGCTTAATTTGCTAGGTAACTGGTGTGTGCATTGAAAAAACCAAATAAAAGTAATGACTATGGCAATTAATGCAATAGACAAAATTACAAAAAAAAATTTATATGTAATTTGATCTGTTGCTGTTTGATCGTTTTTATAACTAATTTATGTTTTGATTTCGACCGCTCAATCCTGAAACAACGTTGTCGAAAGAAAATGTGTAGGAAGAATCACGCACTACAATCGTGAGAAACACCCAAATAAAGTTCACTAACGAAAAAAGTGTTGCCGAGTTATCTAAAAGTTTTAACGACTCTTTGCGACGTGAAATTGTTCCAAAAAGTTTTTTGAAAGCTTCTCGGGAAATAATAATGTTATCACTGTAACAGTAAAGTTCAAGAGATTGAGAGTTCTGTAATTTGTTTAAGGCTATAACATTGTAATGGAAAAATATAAGTTTTACAAACAAAAGTTTTTTGTGTTCACTATATTTATACATATATGGAGGTGCTTGTGATATCAAAAGTTAAGCAACCTTGGGCGCGTTCATGTTTGGTATGGGTGACCATTCTGACCATATAAAAGTGACGTCTATTTACAAGCATCTCCGTGCTTTGGAAGGCACGTCAAGCTGATCGGAGGCCCTCGGGTGGCTTAATAACATCTGACAGTAAGGTTGGTCACTTACCTTACACACACCCCTCCACCAATCCGCACGGAGCCCGCGTGGTGAAGTATGGCTCGCACCACCTCATAGATGAGGTGAGGCCTGTGCCCAGCAGTGGGACGTATATAGGCTGATGGTTATTTATACATATAATCATACATTGATCCCTCGCTGCCAGTTACGTATTAAACAACTGCGCTGTGTGACAAGGCCATTGCATAATAAATGAATGTGAATTCGATTCAATTGGGAAATGGCTTTCTCTTTACCACAAACCAACCGGCATTTATCAGTTCATTTTGTCCAAGACCCGCTGGGCCGCGAACGTGATAATCTTAGTCATTATTTTGACAAAGCCATTTTCATTTAACATCCAAATCTCATTCCAAGACACATTCTCCAAATGAATGCTGCACAAAATTACCTTGAGTCAAATAAACAGACGACACCCATCCTGAAGCGAAAATTTCACGCAACAACTATTCTCCGACGCACATTTGAAGCTAAGAAATTCTGCCTTAAATTCCCATTCCGTTAACAAAATGTAAACAGAAAGTTCCAAGTCGGAAAGGCTGGGAGCCGTTTACGACGCACAGTGGTACAACTTGATGTTGAGATAAATGTCTTTAATTTTATTTACTGCTCATTCGTAACGTACAACGGAAAGACCTCGAATCAGCTCTATTTTTTGGAATTAAAAAGATAATGACGATCACTATTTTTGTCAGGATAAGTACCTGAAGGCTGATAAATTTTAAAAAATATGACTTCGCAATTTGTATTTCAGCGGGCAGTATTTCATTAATCGTCTCAGAAAGAAACTTTAACAATTAAATAAAATAATTAAGGAAATAAAAGTAACTTTCTGACACCAGACAAAAATAAAACAAAAGACTAATTATGCAAAACCTGACTATCTGTTAGATATCTATCATCTGATTTATTCAATACGGAAGAACAAAATACTGTTTTTGATTAATGGCGTTGAGTACCTATGAAAATTTCACAGTTACATACATTCATTCGTACTGGACGATGCTTCATGGGCAGGTCCCCTACATGGTGGACCGACGATCTCGTGAAGGTCGCGGGAAGCCGCTGGTTGCGG
Organism: Pyrausta despicata; assembly: GCA_963921415.1. NCBI lineage: Eukaryota > Metazoa > Arthropoda > Insecta > Lepidoptera > Crambidae > Pyrausta > Pyrausta despicata. Next base: position 841,613 of record OY992859.1, on the reverse strand, counting down.
GAAGCGCAGGACCGATCAAGGTGAAGATCCTTGGGGGAGGCCTATACTCATCAGTGGGCGTCGAACGGCTGATATAGTGATTATGATCATACTTTCATTTGTCACCGTGCCTCCATATTTCACGTCACGATAATAGCCGCTTTCAAATTGTCCCGACAGTGTTTTTCCTCGGCCCACTGTGCGGCGTAATGGAAATTTTGTTCAACGCCGTTATTCCCCTATCTGTCCCCTTATTTCGAAACGCGAATATTCTAATTAATTTCGCCTTTACTAGGCAGAGTTGAGTGGCAAAGTAATATTTATTGCGGATCCCTTGCGTTGCAAGTGCTGCAAGAATAAATCAGAAAGTCTAATAATGAGTGCTTGGAAATTATTTAAGTACTTTTAGAACACTGATTAAGAGTTGAAATTGTGCTTCTTTCGTCCGTTTTTTAGGGTCCAGGCCCTAGTCTCGCACAGTCAAGCTATTAATTTGATTTGACGACATCTTTGGTCTAGTGGTCTGAGGTCCAGACTACAAAACCGGCTGTCGCGGGTTCGAATCCTGCTAGGGGCAAATGTTTGTGTGATGAGCACGAGCATTAGTACCTGAGTCTTGGGTGTTTATAAATGTATATAGATCCGTTATTCTAGCCACCTTAGCACAAGCTAACGCTTAGTTTGGGGCTAGGTAATTGGTGTGTTCGTTGACACAATTTATTTATTATTAGGTATTATATTATTAAGAGTGAAAGTGACGGCTGCATCCATAATAAGGATGACTGCTTAGCCTGCGAAAGAAGTAGATTAGGTTCACCAACTTATATATATATATATATATATATATATATATATATATATATATATATATATATATATATATATATATATATATATATATATATTCATTTATTTCACAGTAATTTAAGATAAGATCCTGTCATCATTTCAAAACAGATAAGAAGGTATTAAGAAATGGAGTTATTTTTGTTAATTTCACAATAAATATATTGGTTTTCGCTCAAAGTTAGTCGACTGTATAGTGTGATTTGTGGCTCCAGTCTACGCTTTATGGTTTGGTCTGCGAAGATAGCAAAGATGGAGCTTAAAATATTTATCTGCCTTCTGTAAGGTCAAGTTAATTAACCACTTCATCATAAAACAAACTTGAATGATTTCTCAAAGGAACCAAGTACCTGCGCTTAAGTTTTAGCCGTTCCACCTTTAATTTACTTAAGGCTAATAGCTATTTTTATGAGCCAGCAAACTATTACTCCCTGGTGGGTAACAAGACTAGGTGTTTCATAATGAAAGATTTTCTGAACCGCTTTTATTATTTTCAGTCCTGTACTCATTCATTACTAATGGCCGTGCTCTTTATGAGAAACAAAAAAAAACACGGGTTGCACTCCGGGAGTGCCGGCAAAAGTGAAAACTTAACAACCGTCTTACGGTTTTTCGATCAGCATCACGTGACCTGACGCGAGTTTCACAGTTTCTACCCATGCCACAAAAGTGCTCAACGCCGCTAAAGAAGTTTTCACTTCAAAAATCATCAACATTTCATTTTCGATGTCCTTAATTATTGCGCAAATTATTGGTTTGCATGAGAATTTGTTAAATTCTGAAAAAAAAACACAGCGTGCTAATTTCATCGCATTTGTCGATAGTTTAGAATATACTTGGGCCTTAATTGAACTTAACTGTTAATGACTGAAACGATTCCAGATTAAGTGTCATTCAAGTTATTGTATACATATTATGACGACCACTTTAGTATAATGGTTAAGAAGTTGACTATTAACCAAGAGGTCGCGGGTTCGATCCCCGCCTATATAAACATTTGTGTGCACGAATATGTCTGTTTGTACTGGTCTGGGTGTTATATTCATTTATTAAAGTTTATTTGTAATACCACTGTTAATTCTGATATCTGTAACACAAGTGCTTAAGCTACTTACCACTGAGTCAGATCAATATATGTGATCTTGTTGTATTTATATTTACTTATAAGTATGTTTTTGAAAAAATAAGGTAATAATAATTTCAAGGTTATCGGACCCACGGAAAATACACAAATCTGCACATTATATTTACCATAGTATTTTTACAAATTTACAAAACTCAACCGCAAAAAGTCCGCATTCTGAATCACGCGCTATTCGCAAACCACAAGTCACACCACCTGGCGTCCGAAGTTACGTCCAAAGAGCATTCGTTAGCGGAATTATTGTTTCGCAAACGGAACCTTCATAATTAAAACCGACGGGTTACACTTCAAAGGTCCAACATTCCGAATTATGGGAACTGGGGCGAACTTTCTTTTTGTTTCGCGTCAGATTTTCACTGGGAAATTGAGGTTTCCATTTTCAAGTGAAGCTTTAAGAGAAATTCGAATATCAAACTGTACGTGCGATATTGTTGCTTCGTGGAACGATTGTGTACCATCTCTGTGGATCTTGTTAGACTTAAAACGATATTGGGAGGTTTATATCAAACCAAATATATCTGGTTCTATTTATTTGTTGTGTACTTTCATTACAATATGCAAACTTTTCTCACTCTAGTCATAATATTTAGAGGAAACAATTTGTTCTCGTATAAATTTATGGATCATCGATACCTACCGACGAACGTTTGGTTCAGTGGTCTACATGTTGGACTTCTAAAACCAAGGTTCGCGGGTTCGATCCCCACACAGTACAAGAATATGTGTGCAAGAACATGTGTGTTTCTACTGGTCTGGGTGTTTTCTATGTATAATATGTATTTATTTAAAAAAAAGTATTTAAGTATGTTGATCCGTTGTCTAGTACCCATAACCCAAGTCTCGTAGCTTAATTTGGCACTAGAGAATTGATGTGATTGTTGTGAAATATTTATTTATTTATTTTACCAGCGGGTAGCCGGAGAAGATTCCAGAGTTTTATTCAGATTACATCAGAAGGTTTAAATTTCATAGTTTTCGTGGGTTCAGGGCGGTAAAATCTTTAAGACGGTACCCGAACCATTTTAAAGGTTCTTCAGATTCACCTTTTTTTCTATTTTAAACACGTATTTTTATTGACTAAACACTTGAGTTTTCATTCAGTAACTGCAAAAATTCATTGAAAATTCCAAAGCTCGTGAATTGACGGAGGCCACATTTAAAATTTTGTACGACAGCGCCATCTAGGTTTAGCTAGTTTTAGCTTTTACAGAACAGCCCCATTTGCACCAAATTTTGGAAAAAAAATCATTGCACAGTATGAATAAGAATAGAATAGAATCATTTATTTGCTCTTGAATATGGTACATGTCAGATCTTTAAAATAACGCATATAAGTCTCACATATTCAGCTATATAAAAAAAGCATGCAAATATAAACATAAAATTGGAAATTGGAAATATTTTGTACTCAGATTACATATACAAAACATTAAATAGGTACTATTAAATTAACAGTGCATGAACATGTCTGTTTGCACTGGTCTGGGTGTAATATATATTTATTTAAGTTTATTTGTAATACCACTACTATTGATTCTGATATCTGTAATACAAGTGCTTAAGCTACTTTACCACGGAGTCAGATCAATGAATGTAATGATGTTGTTTATTTTTTTTTAATAATTTTAGTTACAGTTTCTTGGTACATTTTTTAAATATCAATCATACTATTCTAATCTTTGAATAACCATTTAAAGCCAAGTCAAATCCGTCGTTACATTCATGCTTCATACTTGTTGCTTCCGACAATTTAAGGGCGCGTTCCACAGACTTCCCTGCCCGAATTACCCGACACTCCCGACGTTGTTTCATACCAAGTGACCTGTCATCGGTGCCTTGCTCATTTCATGCCTCGTGCGTCTGTCCGAGTCGCCAATTTATTTCGTGGCTGGAAACGGGCCCGTAAGTACAACGGCCTAATTACATGCCAAATTAGTTGTTGGCTTTTAACTACGGCTGTTCACCGAATAAATTGGATTTTGCGGAATTAAATTATGGATAGTACACTCGTGGGATAAGGCAAGTTAGTTTTGCAGGGCTTTTTCCGCACTTAGCCTCATGATTGGGCCATTGTGCGAAATTTTGTGGGATAAGGCAATGATAGATTGGTAATGAGATTTGGTTAGCATAAAGCCGTAAAGCAAAAAATGATTTTATGTTCTATTGCTGATTGTGATGCATTTCACATCACAATTTTTTTTCATTCAAAAGACCCCAATTTGACATTGATTACTGACTGACGGCCTATTCCGAAAACCAAATCCGTCAAAACGATAATTGTTCTTTTAACAAATGACATATGTACACATGACGTTACTTACATAAATTGGGTAAAAACTGTGCCATCTTACTTATGTAATAAGGGCGATTTTGCAATCAAAATCCGTAGCTTCATTTTCTGTCGTCTTTACGCGTAATCGTTTTGATAGATTTCGTTTTTCGGAATAGATCTACTGAAGCTAAAAGCAACTCTGAAACCATCTCGTTTCACGCCTAAGAACGGGAATGATCAACCCCGAACAAAGTGTTAAAGTTAAAAGCATTCAATTGTTACAGAATCGAGAAAACGCCCTAGACATTACTAAGAACATGAACTCGAACAAATCCGATAGAAACAAGCAGAGGCCGGTACTCCCTAACGTTTTATTAATTTCTTCAAGTCTAGCCATCGTGTTCGCTCTCACGGTCAAGCCTGTAAGAGTGATAGAGATGGCTGATTCAGAAACTACGAATAACGGCTAAGAGAGTAAGGGGGTAGAATCGACACGTCCTGGAGTCGATGTAAGGCCATTTAGCCGGGAAGCCGAGAGTGGCCGAATTATCCCCATTTTTGCGCTAAAACGACGGAAAACAGAAAACGGGACCGCCTCATTACAAGATTGCACTTCTACGTTTTGTTTTAGGGATAGCGCTTTACTGGGAGTTGTCTATACTCAAATTATGAAATGATAAGTTATTATCATTTATTAGTTATGAGTTTAGGTGTTTGTAGATGCAACCCTGATGCTGACCACGATCCTCAGACATGAGGGACCGACGCCAGAGAGAGAAAAGGAGCAATAATTTTAGAACTGCTTACATAACTAAAACTATTTACATAACTAAACATAACATAACTGCCTCGTTGGTGCAGTGGCAAAGTTTCTGCCTTACATCCGAGAGGTCCTGGGTTCGAATCCCAGGTCGAGCCAAAATTGTTTCTAAGATTTTCTGACATAAATTTCTCAAAAACAGCTCGGAGTCGGGAATTTGGCGGTGTAACACCCTCGTGCCTCAGTGTGCACGTTAAGTCGTTGGTCCTGCGCCTGATCTCTCTCCGTTCATGTCGGATTGCCGTCTCATCGAACTTTGAGAGTGATGGAACAGTGGGTGCACCTGTGTATTACGCTCACACTTGTGTACTATAATATCTCCTGCGTAGTTTGCTAATCTCTGGTGAGATTGGCCGCCGTGGTCGAAATCGGCCAGGAGGACTATTATTATTATTACATAACTATTAACCAAAATTGTTTGTAATAGTTGAAAGCAACGATAACTTTGCTTTTTTTTGGTTAAAAGTAATCTAATTTAAGCATTTTGAATCATGACTCTTTAAAATGCTTTAGCACAAAATAATTACTATTATTGGTCATTGTTAAGAATAGCAGGAACATGAAAATAATGAATAAAAAGAGCAATTTATATAACCATTCAAATAGTACTCCTACAATATTAATATTGAATCTTCTCTCTGAACATCAAAGAATTAAGTAATTACTCGATGAATCCAATTAAATAAAATCAACAAGTGGTAACCCTTACTTAAACCCTTTTAGTGTTCGCTTCATTAAGCAAAAAGTATGCTGATGTTACGATTCAACAGGAGCCAATTAATTACTTAAGTAATTGCTAGTACAAACCTGACCCTCCAAATAAATCCTTTGCCTGAATAATGTATGAAATTCCTCTCTCCCCAATTCCTGTTTTTTGTTACTTTGTTTTCATCGGCTAACAGTAGAAGTTACTCGTGAGTGAAATATAGCCTAAAAGATGATAAATGTATTGAGATTGTAGGCTTGTTAATAAATTATTTTGTTTTGATGTATTGGACGACGCAACAATACATTTAATCAAAAGAGTAATGGCTAAGTGTGGGTTATGGGAGTCGTATGAAAAGTCAGAAAACCGCAACAAAGACATACAGAATAAAAAAAAAACATTTTCTTACGAGACTTGTTATCTAAATTTTTCACTATTGTTCTGGATGAATTCCGATTGCCTTTTTCAAATAAAGTAATGCAATAATATATATATTTTTTTAAATGATGCTATAAAATGACTACGAACTTCAGTTGAAAACAAATTATCTCTATTTTGATTTCTGGTTTTAAAACGAAAAACCACGCAAGTGATTAAAACATCACCCTGTATTGGCATAAAGTTAATCAGTCGTTAGAGCAATAAGCCACGGTTAGCGCCACAATTGATTTAGCTACGCCATTCATCAATAGCCCGTATAAACTGTGTGGTTTAACAGATTATAGGCATTACGCACTCGTTTCATTTAATTAAATGGTTTAGCTATAGGTATAGATCATGACAAAAACATCAATATACAACAACATCACATACATTGATCTAACTCCGTGGTAAGTAGCTTAAGCACTTGTGTTACAAATATCAGAATCAACAGTGGTATTACAAATAAACTTAAGTAAATATATATAACACCCAGACCAGTATAAACAGACATGTTCTTACACAGAAATGTTTTAACAGTGCGGGGATCGAACCCGCGACTTCTTGGTTAATAGTCAACTTCTTGACCATTTCACCAAAGTGTTCGTCATATGAGCACCGTTCCCGCCCACCAACAGACATCAAATTGATATCGATGTGATTTTTACTATCCCATTACTGGACTAAAATAATTTATTTACTCAAAGTAAAAAATATTTTTTTTTCGTTTTATTTGGAACCGACAAAAAAAAACTAAAAAAAGCTGTCTTGTAGTGTAAAAACTAATCAACACGTCATTACATTAAATTGCTACCGATGTAAAAGACCGCAGCCAACAAATTATTGCAACAAAACTTTGAAATCACCAAAAATTTTCCGGGTACTACCATCATAAAATATGAGTATTGTTTTAATTACCAAAATACAGAAACAACAAAGCCAATACAGCCGAGGGTCAGCGGCACGGTGTCAGTGGCATTACCAAAGTTAAACCTTAGCCTTTGATTAAAACAAATATCGGAAGACACGTTACGTCGAAACGATAAGCACTCATATAGTCGTTCTTTATCAATCGGGTAACGGTGGAATGGGATGACAGGACGTGCTGGCAATGATATGCGCAATTTGAACAAATCTTATTATACCTACTGAGCAGGATATCCAAGGCCGTTCGAAGAATAGTTTTTATTTTTATAAGATACTAGAAATAATTTTGGCCACTATCTCACTTTGTTAGTGGTGATGTGGCCGAGGATCGATCATGTCTGTTTAGCAGCAGCATATTCAGTCTTTACTTGAAAAGATCTTAGTTATAATCTAAGGCGAACATCTCAGCCGGCAGCAAATTCCATCCCTTAGCCGTACGCAACAGGTAGGTATATAGATTCAAATCACTTGATGCGCTAAGGTGGTATATCCACAACATAAGAGTGGAAGCCACGCCTGCATCTGGTGTTCCAATGGTGAAAAGGGGCAGGTGGAATTAAATCGTGTAATATCTTCGCACACTCTCTGAAATGCCTAGCCTGTGAATATAAATGTAGGAGAATGGACGCCGGGCGCAATATTGGTGGCTACTGGAAACAACGCCGGGATAAATTAATAATAAATAAATTGTTTCAACGAACACACCTATCACTTAACACCAAACTAAGCGTTAGCTACTGCTATGGTAGCTAGAATAACGGATAGAAATATATTTATAAACACTCAAGATTCAGGTACAAATTCTCGTGCTCACATCACACATAAAATTACCCCTAGCGGGATTCGAGCCCACAATAGCTGGTTTTGTAGTTGGACCTCAGACTACCAGACAGTGGGTGGACACTGTGGGTTTAGCGCGGTAGCGTGGGCGGACACGGAAATACCAAACATAAAACGCCCCTTGGCGTCGAGTGACTAAGGTAAAGGCTCACGCCGTATGAGGCACTCACATTAATAATGATATCAGGTGGCGAGCGAGCATGGGTCAATTTGCTTAGGCAGGCACACAAGCGAACAATTTAGCCATCAGCATATCTTCCCTATTTTATTTATATCAAAGTTATTAGCCGGACCCGTGTCACGGCTTGTCGCCGTTTTTGCCCGCGCCTAATAAGATAACTTTAATTAACAAGAGATGAGTAGTTTAGTTTGCAAATCAACGAATGATGGATCTCTACTTTTGTTGGATTGTTCAATGCTTTTATTGTTTGGCGATAGAAAGTTTGCGGGCAGAGCCATTGATTTGAAAAGAGTTTATTAAATGTCAATGTCATTAATGTCCAGCAGCTAAAATTTACACAAATCTATTTTAATTTCTTGCGTTTCTTAGATAAGTTAGTTACTTCAGTTCATTACAAGCGTTGATAAGAAAACTCGCGTTTGACGCAACGCCGAGCGCCCAATGTGGACCCGCTCCTAGACCAAAAGGCCGCGGGTTCGATTCGTGCACCGTACATACAACAGACATGTTCATGCACACAAATATTTGTGCAGTGCGGGGATCGAACCCGCGACCTCTTGGTTAATAGTCAACTTCTTGACCATTACACCAAAGTGGTCGTCAAGATGTTTAAAAAGAATAGTACCTAAAAATTAAAATGCGAATCAGCCGTGTTGTAAAAGCGTTTATGTTTGGATCACAACATCACATCGCAGAGTAACGTCCTCGCTTATTCGTAAAATTGGGGGTTAATCGTAAATTATGGGTTTGTTTGCCATTACTTTTATGGCGAGGGGCGTGTGTGGTTATGGTGTTAACTTTAATGCAGTTATTTAAGGCCAAGGATGTTGTTGTTGGATGTGCTACTGTTATTTTCATAGCTCAATAAAAACATTTTCAGTTTTGATATAGAGTTTGGTGTGTTTATGTGAATACTTATAATTTCTTAATAATTATATGCCTTAAATATTTCGGTACTAACTAAAATCAGCATGCATTTTTGAAACGATTTGATTGTGTAAATAACACAGTCTATACCACCCAAAATAAATTTAATTCTTCGGTTACATATTACACATTCGTCTTTACAAAAAAGACGAAAAATCCTAAAGCTGTTTTGTGCAATTTTTCCGCTTGAAAAATAATATTCATATACATAAGAAACTCTTATCCTTATGCGTTATGCTGGCAAGTTGTGGCCATGCTTGTTATTTTTTTACGACTTTATTTTAAATTCTTGCAGGCTTTGCGCTGGTTTCAAAAATAGATCATCTATCGGCTGATAGGGAGACGTTAAATTTGTGAAAATAAATATCTTTTAATATAGATAAAAACTCATGTTTGTTTGTTGTTTTCAATGTACGTTTAAATGTAGGTCTACATGAGGTGAAAAACTAGATGACCAATTTGGTGTAATGGTCAAGAAGTTGACTATTAACCAAGAGGTTAGATCCCCGCACTGTACAACCATCTGTGTGCATGAAAATGTCTGTTTGTACTCTGGGTGTTATATGTAGTCATATAACTTTATTTGTAATACTACTGTTGATTCGGATATCTGTAACACAAGTGTATAAGCTACTTACCACGGAGTCAGATTAATATATATGATGTTGTTGTATAATTTTATTACAATGATCTGACTCCGTGGTAAGTAGCTAAAGCACTTGTGTTACAGAATTAAGAATCAACAGTGGTATTACAAATAAACTTAAATAAATACATAGAACACCCAAACTGACATTTTCATGTTTGTACAGTGCGGGAATCGAACCCACGGCCTCTTGGTCTAATAGCAGGTACACATTGGGCGCGCGGCGTTGGTACAACGCGCGTTTTCGTATCAACACTTACCACGGAGTCAGATCAATGTATGTGATGTTGTTGTATATTTATATGTATCGACAAATAAATTACCTCGGAATCGAACCCACGAATGCAGGCGACCACTCCGTGCATTGTCTAGCAACAAGTCAATTATCTCTCAACTGGGAACACCAATTAACATCCTTTTATATTGTCCTTCTGTAATCCGACTACCTATCTTGATGCAAGCATCGTAACACGAGTGCGATTGTGAACTTTTTTCCGACGGTACAAGAGTGAATTGTGAAAGATGTTGCTGTTACGCTTTGAGATGTGTAATTTATCGATATTTTCTACACTAATAATATTATGCAGAAAAAAAAAAGATTCTATATTTGTTCGAGTTGAATTGGCTCCAAAACTCTGGACCGATTTAAAAAAATATTTTGCCATTAGAATCCTACATTAACTTTGATGAACATAGTCTACTCTATTTGATACGAGAAAAAATAGGGATCCGCGTGGTGTTTTAATTTTCTTGTGGATTTCTAGTACAGTGCAATAAATGCCGATATATAAAGCTGAAACTATAACACTAGCACATGAACGCGATACTACCTGGGTGCTACCCAAACCAACTTCTAAATGAGAGTAATTTAAAAAGTCAACAATTCAAAATGTCTAACAGTAAGAGTCAGGAAACACAAGCAGCATCAGTCGCAGCGACTCGTGACTGTCAGCGATTTAGCTGCAGCCATTTGTTGCGCTGGTGGCAAAGTCTTCTACTTCTAAAGACTGCATATATCGAAACTTTTTAGAATGGAGTTGTGGCGACCTCTATCGTTCGCCATCACAAGCGCATACCTAACAGTGGCAAGCACAATAGCGAGACCTGATACGGCTCCATAGTCTAGATGGCGCGGTTAGCCTACTACCGCACATGAACCGCGGTATATGAGATTTAGATCAAATGGTTGGTAAAAAGCGCTTCCCTTAAGCTTCCTTTCTCTTAATATGTTGCGTCAAAGAATAAAATAAGTATTTATTTGGTACATATCACATTAACAACAATATAACATTAACATTGAATGAAAAAGTATATTTTTTTAGGACCAAATTGGTCCCCACTTTATTAAAGCCACTGTGCTAGAGTTTTGTGGGAGGGAACCATTGATATGCATAGAGAAGACGCCACAAAACACAAGACAGAGGCAAAAACTATTACATCAAGGATACAATATACCTACGAGAACCTATATTTTTCATTGTCTTGTTTATTTATTCTATAAATATTAATAAAAGTTTGTGTTGAAGGGATCACTACAAGCGATAAGACGGCCTAAATTGTACATCTTTCTTTGTTAAAATAACACTTTATTGTACAACCCAAAACAAAAACTATTGTTTTGTGTTGTACAATAAAGTGTTAATCTATCTATCTAAAGATTACAATAACAATAACATCGATATCTTTATTTTTCCCCCACTATTCACTAGTGCAACGACTGATACATCCCATTTGCAAGTGTCAGCGGCTAGATTACGTTTTGACATCGCGAGTACCAACGAACCGGTCGCGCTAATCCAGAGCTCCGGATCGGGATTACGCGTAATGATAAAAAGGAGGGTTATCGAACTTCAGACGTAATGAAAGTGAATGTAGAAGCTTCTGCTACTGATGCTCTTTTTAGACATTTTTATTCTGGCGACGACAGCTTTTGATCTAGTGTTCTGTGCTACGGATTGCAAAACCGGCTGTTGAGGGTTTGAATTCTGCTAAAAGCAAATGTTTGTGCGATGAGGAAGAGTGCCAGAGTCATGGGCTTTTATGAATGTATTTAAGTATTTATATCCATTATCCTAGTCACCATAGCACAAGCTAACGTTGCAGAATTAATTATTAATTAACTGAAATGAGAAGGAACTTCGATTAACTGTGTTACTTATCATTTTAAAATCTTTCAAAACATCATACTTAATCTCGAGTCAATTCTAATACCTACTTATTTGGTCGAATCTGATTTTAGAGTTCTATATAGGCAGGTACTTTTATTCCTCGATTACTAATCCGAAAACCTTTTTTTAACCTAACCTTTGGTTATGTTGGAAACGTTTATATGTACACCAAAACTTCTAAATTTTGGTATTTGCAGACCGTACTGCTTGTTGCTTTAACTTTTTGATTCTTATTTTCGACTTAAATAAATTGCTACCTAACGTACGTATTCTTTTATAAATATCGTCTTTGGTTGACACCTCCGTATGATTGGAATCAAAAATTCAGTTCGTTTGAGATTCCTACTGGAACAAATTTAAAATGAATAAATTTATTCTCAATCAGCTCAGCGGTGTAGATTAGGGCGGTGCGTGGTTTTAGTTGGGCTTATCCAACACGTTCGTGGGGTGTTTTGCAATTAGTGTAAAAGCAGAAGGGAGCGCATTATCGATAATGCATTATCTACTTACCATAAAGCTGAAAAAGAGGATTATTTTGCTTTAAATTTCCACTAAACGACGCTAGCGCTGAAACCCAAATACATTCAACTGTAACCACCTGAAAGAACTAGAGCTGGAAGTCACTGGGTTTACAATACGACTGACAACGTGACACAGAAGATGCACCAGCTTTAGCTATGGATTTCCGCAAAGTAACGCCTGATTCCATCAACTACTTAACATAAGATTATTGAGTGAGTTTTTTATATTTGTAATGTATTTTTTGCGTTTACAACGCTACTTTTAATTCCGAAAAGACATAACACTTAAAAAATTCATTCCTCCCCGATGACCGGAGCCGAAAAAGAATTTTCAAGTGTTATGTCTTGACTTTCTTATAATTTATTAGAAGCGAGACTGTATTTTTCAGTGAGTAGTATTAGTACATTGATAAAATATCAAGATAAATACCACAAAACTGAGTTGGTATAAGTTATTCTAGTAGATAATTTATTATGATTACAATTTTTAATTACACAAGAGTCGAGTAGGTTAAGACTTATTGAATTTTAACAAACTTAAGTTAACGTTGCAATTTTGGACATTGTCTTTATTCAATCGGCCAATAGGCTATTTAATGAACTAAAAACTACCAAATAAAAAAAAAACAGATTTAAACCAGTTTATCTCACGCCTCAAGTAAAAAGGTATAGTTTCACAGCTAAGATGTATTTTTTTCTGAAATCTTGGATTTCAAAGGATAAATCTGAAATTGGAAGTCAATGTACAGCCCGTGCAACCTTTTGTGCGGAGTTTCTGATTTTTTTGTATTTTCTGTATTGTATCATTATTTTGTGTAATATATATTATTATTATTATTATTTGACTTTTTATTGTAAATGATTTTAATGTTTTAGTAAATTTCAATTTAATTTTATGTAATTTGTGAAGTTAATTTTCCTTATGTTTTTTTTAATTAATCACTGTTATTTATTTATTTAATTTAATTATGAACATTATTTTGTATGGTCACTATTATGGGTCTTAGTAACCTGAAATAAATGAATTTTAATTTAATATGATGCACGACTGAATTTGGCCTACCGTTCTGTACATTTACAATGTTTATACGCAGTAGTTATGTATATTACTTAATACTTATGTAATTACGAAATTCCTACTTTATAACAGCGTCCGATTTTTGATTTATTTTTATTTATTCAAAGAACACAAACAAAGTACAACCCCTACAACATCACAATATTATGAACTAAGCTTAAACTAGATTGTTATCCTAAAATTGCTCCTAGCGTGTTTAATATAATGATTTTTAAGCAAATTACTTTATTACCTTACATTGGTGCAAATAATAGGTACATTAAATTTTAAGTATATATGAAAAAAAAAACAGTTCCTTATAAGAACAAATAAAAAATAGTAAAAAACGATAAATGAAATTACTAGTATGGCCAGATATTCACTCTTCAAAATGCTAAGAACAAATATGATATTTATTCTTGGAAAACCAAGTTTTCTTCAAAAACCTGCTTGACTGTAAAAATTTAGTTATATTGCTTTAAAAAAGAACACTACAGTAACACATTCTGTGTCAAACAACCCAAAACACTAACACAATCTAGCAAACCCACGACCTACTACCACCGTTCTCAACCATCTATGTAGTTCACATGAAAGTTTCATAACACATACGCGTGTATGTACCGCAGGCCGCGGCCGCCGGGTCTTGCGGTCGCTTTGTGTCGTCCTACTAACAGTTTGTAAGGGCACCACACGTTTGGTATCCATGGGACTTGTGGAGAATCTCCATTTATATTATTTGTGTATGAGCATCCCTTTGTGTCGCAGTGCTAGGGCCTCAAAATATGATTCAGTCACCGTTTTAAAGATTTCGGCGATTTGGGAATTGGTATAATGACTTATATCGAAGATATTGTGCAAGATTATTGTATTATTCAAACACTTTTTTCCGAAACGCTAGCAAAACCAGGTAGTGTCATATAGTTTTTAAAACTGATTTAAATCGAGTGATTCAAAACGTTAGGTTCAATAAATATTAAGTCAATTGATTCATTGTATTCCCATGCAAAAAATATGGAGGCAGATCGTCAAAATCCAAGAAGTTCAATCCAGATATAAGAAAATTATAAGCAGTCACCACGAGACAGCAAATGTGCTATCGAATGATAACAGTTTTGAGCCGATTTTCAACACTTAATCCGACCTGTTATATAACAGATAACAGTATTCAAACTTCATATAGCGTGGACACCCTTCTGCTAGGAGAGTTGAAGCCGCTGGTTTTCCACTAAGCAATATTGCTGAAAGCTTAAGACGCATTAATGGTGGCTAGTTGTTGTCAGCATCTATAATAAGTACTTTCTTTGCTATGTGGGCAAATTTTGTATATTTTCCTTTTCGGATGTAAGTGTACATATTGATTTTTATTTAAAAAAAAACAACAATTTATTATACGTAGACCATTAAATTGAATTATTGCTTTTAGGTCATAATTACTCAAACTTCTTTTTGCTCTGTCAAGTCGAGTAAGTATAACCTTTCCTAACCTATAACTATAAATAAAAATAACCTAGACTATAACCAACGGGCAGCTGAGGCGCATCTAATGACACCTCATATGTCAAAATATGATGAAGGGTTTAGAAGTTATGAGGAAACGGATGACCATACAAACATACATACATACCTAAAAATCAAAATCCTCCTTTATGCTTCTCCGTAGTCAGGTAAAAATACTTTTTGCTTTACATCCCTTCAACAACACTTTCAAAAATCGCTAAAATAACTGTAAAAACTTATTAAAAGAAAACCACAAAAGCAATGTCCGCAAGCGTTTTTGTGCTCGCCAGGGAATCGAACGGGATTGCTCAAAGGAAACTTCCCAAATTCCAATTTCAACTTCAAAACAATTCATAAGAAGATAAATTATTAAAAAATTATTTTCCTAGCCCTGTGTTTAAAGTTTTAGGGCACGTTTTCATTTTCGGCCGTGGCTTCGTGTAGCGATCATTTTGCTACTTTTAATAAATTAAAAATTTCTGTAAATTGAGCTGAGTAAAAATGTACCTAGATAGATAAATGGAAGGAATATTCTTTACTGCCCACCGCCCACAAATGATAATTTTACATTGAAATTAGCTTTACTACATAGTATAAAAAGTCTCTTCCCGCGTCTGTCCCTATGTCTGTTTGTATGTATGCTTAAATCTTTGAAACTACTTAATGAATTTTGATGTAGTTTTTTTAACAGAAAGAGTGACTCAAGAGTAAGGTTCATAAGTATAAAAATATGGAAAAAATGCGAAAATAGAGAGCAGCCTGTCGATTCTATAAAATCCATGCAACAATTCGCATCTCACTTCGCCATTCACTCTCCCTTCGCATGAGGTTCAAAATGACCTTGAATTTGCATTCTGTAGACATTACATAAACACTTGCGAAGTGAAGTGAGCGACGAGGCATCCATTAATGAACTAGTGCTTGCCGCATTCCACAAAATGATAGACAAGTTTTTTCGATTATGGTTTTTTTGAATAAATGTTAAATTTTAAGCAAAAATACTTCGATTAACATATTCAGTTATGCATAAACTGCATATTTTAGACATTTAAACACAGTTTTAATATAAAAAAGACAAAAAAAACTAATCGATGGCATAAACCGACTCAATACTTTGACATCTACGAAGAATTTAAAAAAAAACTGTCAAACCTCTGTTTTGGTTTTGTTTGGCTAAAGTTTGTTTGGTTAAAGTTTTCTTTCTTCATTTCGCGCAAAGTGCCTCCGAAAGTTTGAAATAAACATGAAGTAAGTATATTTTGTGGTTTTGAAAGTTATAACTTATACCGATGTTTATATTACGTAGTGCGTTAGTTTTCTAATCCATCAAAAATATTACAGTTCAAGTGCGACGCGTTCTTCTCATCCATCGTCGGCTCAAGTTGAATATATAAAAAGAAATCCTGGCTTGGCCAAGGGTTTCTTGAAAACCTAAAATGATAGAGAACGGACTCGACGCCAGTGGGAGGATTTAGCCGTAAGCTTAAATAGCTTAGGTGGCACCATCAAAAACTATAAACAGTGGACCAAGGTTAGTACTCGCTTACTCGAAGCCACTTAACATTCCTTCTTCAAGGCACAATAAATGGAGAATAATAGTCTATATCCTTTTCAGCATCACGACATACAGTGTCAGTTGCTGCACCTCTTCCGTATCAACGGCGAACAGAATTCTCGACATATTCCGAGAGATTCTTAAAGTTGGAGGAGCAGCAGTTGGAGTTCAAGAAATCCAATGTAGAAGTCCTGCAGTTCAATACAAGAATCTTACAGCCTTTCTTGGAGTGAAATGCAGAAATAGAGAGGAATTTAGCTGAAGCTGTGACTGAGTGGAAAGGGAAAGAAGCTTTGCCAGATGCTATTAAAAGAAATGAGACATACATGTAGTTTCATTTATTTGATTTATTAAGAATTAGCAGCTTCATTTAAAAAATCCTATTACATTAATAATCAAGTCAAAGTTTAAGTGGATGTATGTAACTCATTTAGACAAAACTACCGAATTTGATGAAACTAAGCTGCGAGTAGCCATAAGAATCACTTTAAGAAAAGCCTTTGTCTGCGCTAAAGTGAATTATTTAAATATTTCATGATAATCATTGAAAAGTTATTGGGTGAAAGGGTTACAAACATCCACATATTAACTTAGATCTAAATCTAAACTACAGTAAAAAAAACCTAAAACACATTGAAAATAAGGCTATGATTAATAAATAAATATAAGAACCTCCAGAAAATTGATGACCTCTGTGGTGGAGTGGTGTACAAACCGGTTTTCATGGTGTCTGCTATGGGGTTCCCAGTTTGATTCCCGGGTGGGTCAATGTATATAAAACACTTCTATATTGTCTCCGGTCTGGGTGTTTGTGGTACCTTTGTTGTTTCTGAATCCCATAACACAAATTCTTTTGCTACTTACTTTGGGATCAGAACAATGTATGTGATGTTGTCCACATTTATTTATTACATTTAAGCAAAAAGATTAAATCCACAATTAATTAATTAATTATGACAAAATTTTAATTATGGTGAGTATATTTTACTTAAAACTATGTTACATACCATACAATTCATTATTTCCTTTTAATATCATAATTTAAGATTGTACAAAAACAAAAAATATACCTATGTAAAATAATAGAAAGAAAAAATATACCTATGTAAGAATAAATTACAATATAAAATAAGGTATTATTTATTCTAAACAATGAATTATTCATTAAAAATAATTGTTGTATGAGCGCCAGTCTAGTTACTAAATTTTGCCTTTGCAATGGTCCATTAGCTAAAACGCCATGAGAAGGCAAATCTTTGAACTTGAGAAACTATTTGAGCCCCTTCTAGTCCCTCTTCTAATATCTGTAAAATAATAAATCAATTAAAAAAATAACAATACTTTTCATAAGTTCTAACGAACCAAAACAATATAAGTTATTATTACAAGTTTGGTCCAATAACTTTCAAACATAACTGGCAGAGAATACTCTGACTTTATACTCTTTGGGGGAAGAGCATCATGAAGTGTTTTCATGAGTTTGTGGGCGGAATATATGTAGGCATGCACGGTTACAAATCTAATATTTACCATAAACTGTGTAAATACTTACGAAAGTGTTTAAATCCTTACCTTGACACGAGTTGAATGAAATCCATTTGCCTCGATGTTTAGTTTTCTTCAACAGAGGCAGTAACTCATTCTCCAGTTGGTCGATAAGTTCTTTAGATAGTCTATACACGTTAACATAATCGGTATTACGGGTTAACACCGGCAAACTACGGATTTGGCAAGATTGACGACGCATTGCTGGTTTATCCAAATCATGAGCCTCCTCTAGCAGAAACTTCAGTAAAGACATTCTTGCCATCTTTAATACACTCTTTACCACTCAAAAACGTTTGAAAACTAGCTTTACAACAATAAAGTAGCTTGAAAACAGTAAATATACGCAATTTTAACACGACTTCGTCTATTTTCACTTGTGAAATACTAACTTTTTATATGACACTTGATATCGAGTTTGAGTGCGCAGTGAACGTCGAAGTGATGGGGGAATTACCTTACGGAATGCCAATGCTAACGTCATCCCATACAAGAAGTGTCAAAATCTCACAGAATATTTAGTTTATCTCACTGCCACACTCGCAAATGAGGCGCTAGCGTAGGTTCGAATTATCAATCGAGTTTATAGAATGCCATTCACAAAACTCACGGCGGATTCAGATTCGAAGTTTGAAATGAGTTCTTACTGAATCGCTCTGCAGGACAACGTCTCCCTGGTCGACTAGTTTTTTATATAAGCCTTTTATGCTAAGTTGAGAAGAATTGCCTTTCTTATCATCTTTTTAGGGTTTAAAATTTCAAGATCTTTATTCTCATACAAAATTTACACTTAATTTAAAATGAGATACAAAAATTTTTCACACAAACAATTTTTAGCCGATACTCGACTCTAAATGTAATTTAAGCTTATTTTTAAAAGTATTTATGCTTTCACACTCTTTGATGGCATTAGATAGATTATTGAATAACTGTGGTATTTAAGGGAGCTCAAATACCACTGTCCTTTTTCCATAGTTTGTAGGCGCTCTCAATGAAGAAAAAAACAAAAAATATAAGTCGGTGTTAAAAATAATGCTAATCAGTTTAAAATCAAGTGTGGGAAAGAAACATCGCCTTGTTTTTGGGGCAACAAGCACTTGTATTTCAATTTATGCTAGTGTCTTGCCCGCTGTTGTCAGGCCGCGTCCCTACCCGCGTTTTCTCGTTAAGGGCGCAGATCGTGGGGGCGACATCAAAGTGAATTAGCGAATGTAATCTGCGCGTAGCGCCTTTGAAGTCCAGCATAGCCGAAAGGCGCGACTCCTATTTTCATATCAGCTGTACTCTTTAAGCCGTTGTCCATAGTTTCAAACCCTAACGAAAATAGGTTTGTTGTAATTGAAATGATACACTTATTACGGATTATTTCGCGATTTATTTACATTTTGTTTTAACCTGACGTTTCGGACCCTTTTCAGCGTCCGTGGTCACAGGTAGACTAAGGTGTTAGTTGTCATTACATAGTTTGAAAAAATTTTTAACTACCATCACTCAAAAATATTAAGTTACGTTCCTATCCACACAAAATGAGCTAACAGTATCTAGAGGTCTTGCAGTGTGGGGTTGAGCTTGAGTCTTGGCTAAAACAGGTTCCCAAGCTGGTGGAATTTTCCAACCATCTTCTCTATTAAAATTAGGGTGTCCTTTAATTTCAATAGCCTCACGGAGCATTCGAGGAAGAAAACGACGTTCTCTTGCGAGGACTTTTGGTTGGTCAAAGCGTATGAAGTGGTTGGGTTTATCTAACGCGTGTTCACACACTGCAGACTTTGTGTTCCGTCTATGTTTAACGTCGGCTATATGTTCTTTAATCCGTACGCTTATACTACGCTTTGTTTGCCCTATGTATGAGAGTCCGCAGTCACATTCCAGTCTATACACTCCTGCGTCGTGAAGAGGTATGTTACACTTGACCGGTGGTAAGAATTGGTTGATCTTCTTAGGCGGCTTGAAGTAAGTTTTGATTGCAGCACGCTTCAAGATGTTTCCAATTTTGTCAGTGACACCCCTCAAGTACGAGTGTGGCGGTCGGCTGAATGAACTTTGGTCCGGGGTCTGCAACGGCGTGGTACTGGTAGCTAGTTGTCCCGTAGTACCTTCCTAACATGCTGAAGCTCAGCAGCCAAGTGTTGGTCGTCACAGATGCCCCTTGCTCTCTGAAACAAAGTTTTGCCCACGGTAGCCAACTGTCTAGGATGATGGTGAGAAGCACCATTGAGATATTTGTCAGTATGGGTTGCTTTGCGGAAGACTGTGTGACTAAGTGTATGATCCAGATTCCTTATGAGTAAAACATCTAAGAAAGCTAGCTGATTGCCTGCCTCAATTTCCATAGTAAATTGTATTTTTCAGCCAACTACTCAGAAGATATTATAGTGCACAAGTGTGAGCGCAATACACAGGTGCACTCACTGTTCCATCACTCTCAAAGTTCGGTGAGACGGCAATCCGACATGACCGGAGATAGATCAGGCGCAGGACCAACGGCTTAACGTGCTTTCCAAGGCACGGGGTTGTAACACCGCCAACTTCCCGACTCCGAACCATTTTTGAGAAATTCATGACAGAAAATCTCAGAAACAATTTTGGCTCGACCCGGGATTCGAAGCCAGGACCTCTCGGATGTAAGGCAGAAACTTTGCCACTACACCAATGAGGCAGTTATTACACTAAAAAGCGTTAAGTTAGATAGTACGTGAAATTGCGGCGTCAAACGAAGGTTATAACCCTCGTCGTGACCTCACCCCTTCTGTTTAAAAATTCATGAACGCAAGATACGAGTGTGTTTTAAAAAGTAATTAATAGAAATTGTTTGAGTTTCGGATTTAAATAAAAGGCTGCAGTTTTAAATTTGAAATTGTGTGTTCTGTGAAATCTGATATAAATGTAAACAAATGTTTGCAAATAAAGAGAAATAAATTGTGGTATTTATTAAAATAACTTAAATATTCAACGTACCTAGCTAGCTAACCAAATAAATAACTGAGTTGGTAATGGATATTCTTTTATCTTTTTGACGTGACAACGTCTTATAAATTGGTTTGCCGGGTGACACTTCAAGAAACTGCGTTACGCTCCGCTCACGTTCCGCGCTCACAATGAGAGCGAGTGAGAGGCACGCGTCCCTTCGACTCGGGCATGGTTAGCCCGCCTAAGAGCGAGTGAGACAGACATAAAAAGTGAAAGGCACGCGTCCCTTCCACTCGAGCACAGTTAACCCGCCTAAGAGCGAGAGAGAGAGAGAGTGAGAGAGATAGGCATACACACCGGTTCATGTTATACGAATTATTCACATTAAAATTATTTTACCACTCAAAGTCGTTGTCACGTAAAACTTTCGCCCGTATACCGACTTTACAGGCAACCAATTTTTTTTTACGTGTTTTTGTATATTTTTTATTGTAAATTTTTGATAGTTTTATGTTTTGAAGTCTAGTTGTATTCTATGGTTTGGAATGAGAAGTTAAACATTGTTCTAATGCAGTGAGTTTTTTTGTTAATACAATAAATTACACCAACATCAGCAGAATTTAAATATAAATATAAAACAACAACAACATCACATACATTGATCTGACTCCGCGGTAAGTAGCTTAAGCCCTTGTGTTACAGAAATCAGAATCAACAGTTGTATTACAAATAAATAAATAAAAAATACATATAACAGTACAGTCCAGTACAGAGAGATATGTTCGTTAACGCACACAAATATTTGTACAGTGCGGGAATCGAATCCGTGACCTCTTGGTCCAATAGGCAAGTTCTTAACCATTACACCAAAATGGTCGTTAAATTTATTTCACAAACCAATTTATAGCATTAGTTACCCTAAAAGACAATTCATACTCATAATCCTGACTTCTACTATCAACTTGATTATTCAACCAAAATGGCTTCCTGCTACGGAGCGGCGTCCCTTTTGCATGAAATGTTATCTCGCGGGCCACAAAGCTCAAGATTTCCCTCTTTTTAATAGTCCCCGAAAAAAGGGTAAGCTCCCTTTTTGCCTGGGAGAATTTTGAATGTAGCGTGATAACACCGCGCTATTCACTCTATATGCAAATAGATGAATACAAGTTGCGTTTTTGTGAAATACCGCAAATAGGAGAGGAGCCTTGACAAAATGATACGAAATTATGACAATTTAGAAATTCTTTGATGTCTTATTTTTTATTTGGATTATTGTTGGCTTATCGCTAAGATATATGAGAGGGATAAGATGGCATCATATTTAACTTTAAATGAAACATACAACATTATTTGCCGTATTCCCTTTAACAGGCAAGCCGTTAACAGTTTGACGACCGCTTGGTACAGTGGTCTACATGTTGGACTTCTAAAACCAAGGGTCGTGGGTTGGATCCCCGCACAGTACAAGCATATGTGTGCATGAAGATGTGTGTTTGTACTGGTCTGGGTGTTTTCTATGTATAATATGTATTTATTCACAAAAAAAGAAGTATTTAAGTATGTTTATCCGTTGTCTAGTACCCATAACACAAGCCCCGTATATAATTTGGGACTAGAGAATTGGTGTGATTGTTGTGAAATACACATTTATTTATTACTAGTGGCCGCCCGCGACTTCGTCCGCGTGGAAAGCCTTTATCTTAAAAATTCTTTATGAATTGTAGCCTATATGTTATTCTGATGTATAAGCTATATTGTGGTAAAGTTTCATTCAAATCCATTCAGTAGTTTTTACGTGAAAGAGTAACAAACATCCATACATCCATACATCCATACATCCATACATCCATACTTACAAACTTTCGCCTTTATAATAGTAGTAGGAGTAGGATTATTTATTTATTTACTGATTTAATTTACAAACAAGTGGTGCACTAAATTAAGTCTTATTACAGGGCCTGACACTGCTATCAATCGTGACAAAATTTTAATGGAATCGCATGTTTTTGACAGTTCCATTCAATCCAATTACGATTTTGTTACAATTGATGAGCGCAATTAGGCCCCAGTGTGATTGGAACAAGGAACGCCCAAAAATATCTTATAACCTTTAGCAGTTCTGCGTGAGCAGAACAACCTGTACAAACTGTTAATATTTTATCCAGGTTACCAGTTATAGTATAAGCAGATGTAGGTACATAATCTCCATTTCACAAAATCCAATTGGGGTTCAAAGCTGTTAAGTCAGAGAATTATGGACGAACAAGAGTACTTGGCATTTCCTTGGCAAACATTCTCCGTTTAGAAATAAACATATCACTGTTTACAGACTACGGTCAACCCAATAAACTCTGCTTCTAACCCCGCCTTTTAGTGCGCTCGAAGAATTAAAGGAGACCAGGGATTTCTGTGACCAGCTTCGTAAAGGAACGGGATGAATGTGAAAGGGAAATCGGGAATGTGCAATTAATGAAAGAATAAGTGGAATTGCATGCCCGTCTGCATGAGGTCACTGAACAACAAGAGGAGCTTTTACACACCATCAGCACCTTCGACCGTGTCTTAGAGCAGACACTGGAATCTTGAACAATGAGTTGGAAAGTGAACTGCGTGACGCCAACAAAACCCTATTGCACATTGAAGATGAGAAACAATCAGGTGACAGCTCACAGACAATGAATATTTATAAGGAAGCTCATTTGAGACCCCCAGCGGCCAGGCAGCAGTATTTAATTCGTCTCAAAACTTAAATAGCCGATTTGTACATTGTAGAAACCATATTAACTAGACCGGATTTGCTACACAACTTTTAAGAAATCTGGGGATCAGCAGCGGCGACTCATCTTAATTCTTTACAAAGATCTCAAAACAAGATTATTAAAGTGTTGTATCATTTTGCATTCCGCACACCAACAAAACAGCTGTACGAAAGAACAAAAAAAATTAACATAAGCCAACTATATAAATATAACGCATGTCTCTTAATATACAAAATAACTAACGGCAACATAAAATCGAATATAGACTTAGAGGTAAAAAAGCACACACACAACCTTAGGAACAAGAAAACATTTAATCTAATCACACCGAGGACGAACTACGGAAGTAAGACTATTTTATATGAGGGAGCAAAGCTGTTTAATGAATTACCAATAAATATACGCAACTGTAAAACTTTTAATACCTTCAAAAGGAAGCTTAAGCTCCACATTGAAGCGGGTACCGACGAGTAAAATTTTATTTAATGTATAATTTGTTATATCTCATTTTAAGTGAATTGTTGTATTCTTATGAGAATAAAGTTCTTTAAACCTAACTTTTTTAGGAATTACTCAGGATTCGAAATTGCAATGGAGCCCTCGCATTGAGGATCTGACAGCAAGACTTAGATCAATCGCGTTTGTCGTACGAAAAATAAGGCACTTAACGAATATAGAAACGGCCAGATTAGTTTATTTTAGTTACTTTCACAGCTGAATGTCGTACTGTATCTTACTATGGGGCTCAGCTGCCGATATAGAATCTTTGTACTACAAAAAAGAGCTTTCGAGCTATTTATCCTCAAGATTCTCTAAGATTTTTTTAAGGAAATTATGATACTTACGGTTGCTTTTAAATATATTTATGAGAACATGATGTACGTTCGCAAAAATATAGACTTATTTTCAAAAAATAATGGTATTTGTTACTTTAATACTAAAAATAAAATAAGCTTGCCATTCCAAAATTCAGGCTGCAAAAGGTTAGTCACTCGTTCATGGGAAACTGTATCAACTTTTAAAATAAATTAACTTACCAATAAAAAATACCTTAATGTCTTAAGATTATTACACAATAAATGATTATTTGAATGATAAACATGTATGGACTAGCTCGCAGCAATACAACTTATGTCCTTATCCAATAAGCATTTTTTTCAAAAGGGGCACTGACAATGGTGACCGAGTTTCTTGCGCTGCTTCTTCTCGGCCTCAGCCATCAAATTGTCTCGATGCTGTGGTAACGTTAAATGGGACGTGTAAAAGTCTATTTGCAAAAATAATTGACTTTTAATATTAGTTTTCTTTCTTTAAGGCTTCTCTAACAAATTCATATAACCTCATCTTTAAATTGTTTGCAAAACGTTACCGAGGGCAAAGTGAATTTTCAGCTAGAAAGTGATTCAGGCTGGGTAAGTTTACTGTAACTATCTTAACCTCTCTTTAAATAGGATCTAAAGCAATTAGGTAATTGTATTTTTATAAAATGGTGTTATGTCATAAAGATAGATAAATACCAACGCTCTGATCTTCAGTCGCCCAAACAAAACTATTAAAAAGTAATTTACAATTCTAAAGGTTAAATTTAAGCATACATAGCATTTGGGGTCACCGCAGTGCACAGCATCCGAACTACGGTGACCCGAAATCTCTGTGACTGTATTAGTGGCCTAACGTCAAATTTTCATGACCCGTATTATTGTATGAATAACCTACGTATCAGCTAGCCATTTTAAAAAAGCTGTTGATTGAATGAGTAAGTAAGCTAGTAGGCTGCACCATAGGTATACAATTTGATCACTGTGGTGTAATAGTGTTACGTTCTAGGGGTGTGGTATCTAGATTGAAATGCATTTCTAAACCGATGAAGTAGAGTAGGATTTATTATACACACTTTACGTTACAACACTTAGCACACAAACACTTATATCGCACCCCAAATCTTCTTGTCGCAGTTTTCGCTTCGATGTTTACTCGTCGCTTTCCCAAATTAAACTCAAACTCGGTCGCATTCCCGGGCTCCTTATATACCGGCCGTCAAGGACTCCCGAATATTCGGTAGGTACCTACTACCCAGTACGAGACTGTTCGGGATCCTTCCAAATGCCGTCTTGCCTAGCCTAGACCTTTCTCGAATGTTCGGCATCATAGTGCTATCCTTGTCTTGTGCTGTCTCTGTCACACCTTTCTGGAATGTTCTTAGTATAGCTGCCTCTCTCTAATCGTGCTATCTCTTTCACTCCTACTGAAAATTACGTCATATACTGAAGTGGGCTTCAAAGGCCCATAAGGGGTCCTGAAAACGCCTGAAAACGGGTTTTCAGGTTATGGTGTCATCTGATAGAGGGTGGCCTGAAACGGACTGAAAACATGTTTCAGGCGCCTGAAAACAACGGCAACTTGGGTGAAATTTCGATAAACTAGTATGTGTTAGAGCACTCTCTGAAACGGCCTAAAATGGTATTTCAGCCTGCTGAAAACGCCTCCAAGGCACGGAAAAACACGATCAAAGTTTTAATAAATAAATAAATAAAAATAAAATCATTTTATTTCAGACTATGTCCATAATAATAATAATAATTTAAATGTCAAATTGCAATTAGGTCTATTAAAACAAATTGAAACAAAATTAAATTACATTAAATTAAATTCAAAATTCAGATCAATTTAGTAAATTAAAATACAAAATTCAGAATTAATTTAAGTACCGGCCTGGAGCGGCTGCACCGGGCACTAGCACATGCGCTCGTACCCAGCACCCCCGCAGCGGGCAGTCCGGCTTGTCAGCGAGCACCCTCAGGATGGTGTTGGTGCTACCGCGCACCCGCCGTTGCAGGGAAGCGATGCGGCGCGGCGTCGCAGGACTGTGTGAAAAGAGTCGGTGTGCGCATACGCAAACATCGCCGACGCAGTATCGCGGCAGCCCCAACATCACCCTGAAGGCGTCGTTGTACTGCACTCTGAGAGCGCTGAGGGCCCGCCGAGTAAAGCTGAACCACAGACTGCACGTGTACAGAGTCTGGCAGAAGGCTCTGAAAAGAGTAATTTTGACCTCAAGACTACATCGTGCGAATCTGCGAGCCAGCATGTTGCAACGGACCGCCATCGCTCTCCTTTCCCTCTCAATATCATTGTCATCTCTCAGATTCTCGGTGACGATGTGACCGAGGTATTTGAATTCTTTCACCCCACTGAGAGCGACATTGTTCAACAGTACAGGGGCCACGTAACCTACCTTACGATCTTTAGCCTTAAAAACTACCAGCTCACTCTTTTTAACATTGTACAGGAGGCCATGCGCTGTCGCAAACTCTTCACACACACCAGCACTAGCCCACCGGCGTAACACTACCCCCTCCTTAGACATGCTCGTCCCGAGCATCATTCGTTCCATGGTACTTGGCCAACCGATCAACATGAACAATCTTACAGGGGCTACGTGCGTTGCGCTGTATCCGATAAGTGACGTCGTTGATCCTTGTGACTACTTTGTACGGCCCTTCCCAACTCGGCGACAATTTCGGTGACTTTCCTTTTAGACGCATAGGGTTATGTAGCCACACGAATGATCCTTCCTCAAACCTCGTCTGATTAGACTTCCGGTCGTATCTGGTCTTCACCTTCTCGCTGGCCTGCAATCCATATTCACGAACATGCCTGTGAACATCATCAAGCCGGTTTCGCAGTTCACTTGCATACTCCGAAGCCGTCTTTGGTGCATCTGGAGGACGTCCGGTCAGAAGGTCTGCAGGTAAACGTAGTTCTCTTCCAAAATTAGCACACGCAGGAGTTACGGCCGTGCTTTCATGAACTGCTGTCCGATATGCCATTAAAAAGAGCGGAATATGCCTGTCCCAATCCTTTTGATGGTTGTCAACTACTTTGGCCAAATGTCGTTCCAGAGTCTGATTGAATCTCTCCACCATTCCGTCTGCCTGTGGGTGATAGGCCGTAGTCCGAGTTTTATGAATTCCCATGACTCGGCAAGTCTCCTGAAACACCAGAGACTCAAAATTTCTTCCCTGATCACTGTGGATCTCAAGAGGCACACCATACCGACAAAACACTTCAGTCACTACAGTTTCCGCTACTGTGACTGCCTCTTGATTCGGAATGGCAAATACCTCAGGCCATTTGGTGAAATAGTCCATGACCACCAGGATGTACTTGTTTCCACGGTCAGAGGTCGGGAACGGGCCTGCGACGTCTAAAGCAATTCTTTCCCAAGGCGCTCCCACGTTGTAAACTTTAAGCGCACCTCTACTGCGTGTATGTGGTCCCTTAACTGACGAACAGCTAGTACATTTCCTACACCAGTCTTCCACGTCGTCCCGACAGTTTATCCAGTAAAAACGTTGCCGAATCTTCATCAGAGTCCTTTTCACTCCTAGGTGTCCACCGGAAGCGCCGTCGTGAAAGGATCTTAAAACATCGCTAACTCTCTTTCTTGGTACAACCACTTGAAGATGAGCATCCTTTCCGTTTTCTGACTCCCATTTCCTGCACAGTACGCCATTGTGCATAACCAGACTTTCCCATTGCGCCCAGTAGCTCTTTGTCACGGTACTCATCGGAGCTACCTCACACCACCTTGGTTTGGGCGCCCCAGCGTTGATCCAATCGTAAATGGGCTTTACATCGCAATCTTCCTGTTGTGCTTCTTGCATTGCTTCATCACTCCATTCTTCGCTAACAGTGTCTGTCCTCAACATCTTCACGCAGTCCTTACCCTCTTGCCTTAAACAGTGTTTGCAATCATCAGGACAAGGTCTTCGAGAGAGGGCATCTGCGTTGCCATGTGACTTTCCACTGCGATGTTCGATGACAAAGTCATATTCCTGCAGTTGTTCGATCCAGCGTGCCACCTGACCCTCAGGGTTCTTAAACTCTAACAACCACTTTAGAGCAGCGTGGTCAGTTCTTATTCGGAACTTGCGTCCAAGCAGGTATTTACTAAAATGCTGCAGAGTTTTGACGACTGCCAGCAATTCTCTCCTAGTGACGCAGTAGTTTCTCTCCGGCTTCGATAGCGACTTGCTAAAATAGGCGATCACAACTTCCTGATCACCCTTCTTCTGTGACAAGACTCCTCCAATGCCAGTATTGCTTGCATCAGTGTCAACAACAAACTCGTCCTCTGGGTCTGGATATCCCAAAATTGATGTTTCACAAAGTCTCTGTTTGAGGTCTGAGAAAGCTGCTGCACACTGATCATCCCAGTTGAATTGTCTTTTCTCTTCTGTCAGCTGGTGCAAAGGCTTTGCTATATCTGAGAAGTTCTTTACAAATCGTCGGTAGTACGAGCAAAGTCCCAAGAAGGCACGTACTGCTGTCTTGTCTTTCGGTGTCGGCCAGTCCTTAACTGCACTTATCTTCTCAGGGTCTGTCTGGATGCCATCTGATGAAATCACATGTCCCAAGTAGTTAACCTTGCGCTTGAAGAATGAGCATTTCTTCGGACTTAGTTTTAAGTTAGCATCGCGCAACTTGGACAAAACTTGTTCCAGCTTCTTGAGGTGGTCATCAAAATCTTTGCCTACAATTACGATGTCATCCAGATACACTAGGCACGTATCACCCAGGAGACCAGCCAGTATTTGCTCCATCAACCGCTCAAACGATGCTGGTGCGTTGCACAATCCAAACGGCATTACATTAAACTGCCAAAGTCCTTTACCGGTTGAAAAGGCTGTTTTCTCTTTGTCCTTGTCTTTTATTTCCACTCGCCAATAGCCACTTTTCAAATCCAACGTGGAAAACCATTTCATTCCATGCAGAGTGTCCAAAGTGTCATCTATCCTAGGCAATGGATAACTGTCTTTCTTAGTCACATCGTTGAGTCGACGATAGTCTACGCAAAATCTCATGGTTCCATCCTTCTTTTTCACCAAGACTACTGGAGAACACCAAGGACTTGTCGACGGTTCTATCACTTTATCTCTCCTCATTTCCTTGATCATGTCTTCCACTTCCATCTCTCGAGCTACTGGAACTCGCCGCGGTCGTTGTCGAATAGGCATGACATCTCCGGTGTCGATCTCGTGCTGCACTACTCCAGTTCTCCCGATATCACTGTCATGTGCAGAGAAGACGCTCCTATAGCGCTTTAGCAAATTATGTGCCTTAAGAAGTTCTTCCTTTGTGAGATCATTTTGGCAGTTTTCCAATAACTTTCTAATTTCCACAACTTCTTCTTGTAACTTGTTCTCCTTCGACCCATGGCAACTCCGTATCCAAGAGATTGCCTCGCATGTTCCCATAAGGGTTCCTTTACTTATGACGTGTTGAGTGTCACTTAGATTTAGCACCCTTATAAATGCTGCAGATGACGTCGTTACCACTGTGCGAGCTGGCATCCATGGTTTACTGCCATCCATTTTCTCTATTAACACGCAGGAATGAGATCCTTGTCTCGCACCGTGCGGCAATGTCACCGGAACTAGGGCTTGCGATCTCGGTTGAAGTGTAGTCCTTCTAGCGCAGAAGACATGTCCACTCACTCCACCTTCCATAGGAACTTCATAAGCCCCAAATTTCAGCACGCCTCCTTTCATGTCGATCTTACACTCGTACTTCCTCATAAAGTCAAGACCAATAATGCAGTCATCTACGATGTTAGCAATGATGACTTTGTGCCAGTACTTCTTTTCTCCAATCTTCACTGACACTTCCTGCTCCCCCTGGACGGAGATGTACTGGCCGGTAGCCGTTTGCAGCTGAAGATGCATTGTTCGGACTAGATGATCCCTGGACAGGTGTTTCAGCAGTCGAGAACTGATCACGGTCCGAGAAGCTCCGGTGTCAATAGTAAGGTGACATGGTACTCCACCAATTTCTCCTTTGACAGCCAGACTGTTCCCGTCGTTCGCCTGCGAGATCATAACTGGGACATTTTGACCACCAGCCAGCACTCGTCCCTCAGTCCTAGCTTTTACTCGTTGCCGCTCTGAACTATCAGAGCTTGCTGGCCTCTCCGTTCGGTCCGAGTCCCGTTGCCTCCAAGATTTTTTTGGGCAGCCTGATTGTATGTGTCCTCTTTCCCCGCAGTTGTAGCATCGAGGCCCAGTTTCTCGAGGTGGAGCAATCGGCTCCCTGGCCGCAACTTCGCGCACCCTAAAGGATTTTGTTGAGTCTTGGCGTACAGCTTCTACCTCCAGGGCATGGGCGAGCGCATCCTTCAAGGTCCCATGGTGTCCCAGCCGTACAGCAGCCCTCACTTCAAAGTCCCGAATCCCATCTATGAATGCCTGTACTAGCGTTCCATCGATGAAAGTCGCTGCGGAACCTTGGTACGCCTTCCGGACGAGCTTCTCTATCTCAAGTGCCCACTTTTGTAACGACTCATTATGCCCCTGAGTCCTATTCTTCAGCTGAGCTCTGTAAACGTGCTCTAGATGGCTGTCACCGAAGCGTGCCTCTAAAGCTTCAAGAAGACGGTCGTATGTCTTCTCCTTTCCTAACGCTTCCAGAACAGTGAGAGCTTCGTCCCGCAGCGCCAAACTTAGTGCCGTTTTAGCATAGTCCTTGCTCCAGCCATTCGCTTCGGCAACCATCTCGAATTGGAGCTTGTATGCGGCCCACGAAGAGGTACCATCGAATAAAGGTACCTTTAACTTTTCACCTCCTGTGGCTGGTGCACCTGATACACTGGTGGTGCCGTTGGCCACTTTGATCTCCAACTTCTGGAGGCGATTCTCCTGGCCCTCCACTTTTTCGTTCAGTCCATTGAGGCGCTTCTCGTGGTTTTCAACTTTAATTTCAACGCCCACAATTTTTTCTTGCACCTCAGCCATCTCCTTTTTCCATTCTGCAGCTACTTCATGTACCTCACGGAGGACTTCTTTCTGGTCCCGTAGCTCTTGCTGCAAAATTTTGGCTTGTTCCTCGTGCCGTCTAGCCTGTTCCTCCTGCCTTCTGGTCTGTTCCTCCTGCTGAACCCGTAGCTCTTGTTGCAAGATTTTGGCTTGTTCCTCCTGCCTTCTAGCCTGTTCCTCCTGCCTTCTGGTCTGTTCCTCCTGCCTTCTAGCCTGTTCTTTCAGGAGGATCAGAATGGCGTTGACGTCTATCTCCGGCGTCCTTGAAGCTGGTACCGCTGTGTCTGACGTTCCGGCGGTGCCCGCAGAGTCTCCAGCAGCGGTGCGGCTTCGGGTCTGCATCCCCTCCTTCTCTTCTTCTCGCGGAGTAATCGGCATTTTCAATCCCACTTCTGACACCAAATGTTACGTTCTAGGGGTGTGGGATCTAGATTGAAATGCACTTCTAAACCGATGAAGTAGAGTAGGATTTATTATACACACTTTACGTTACAACACTTAGCACACAAACACTTATATCGCACCCCAAATCTTCTTGTCGCAGTTTTCGCTTCGATGTTTACTCGTCGCTTTCCCAAATTAAACTCAAACTCGGTCGCATTCCCGGGCTCCTTATATACCGGCCGTCAAGGACTCCCGAATATTCGGTAGGTACCTACTACCCAGTACGAGACTGTTCGGGATCCTTCCAAATGCCGTCTTGCCTAGCCTAGACCTTTCTCGAATGTTCGGCATCATAGTGCTATCCTTGTCTTGTGCTGTCTCTGTCACACCTTTCTGGAATGTTCTTAGTATAGCTGCCTCTCTCTAATCGTGCTATCTCTTTCACTCCTACTGAAAATTACGTCATATACTGAAGTGGGCTTCAAAGGCCCATAAGGGGTCCTGAAAACGCCTGAAAACGGGTTTTCAGGTTATGGTGTCATCTGATAGAGGGTGGCCTGAAACGGACTGAAAACATGTTTCAGGCGCCTGAAAACAACGGCAACTTGGGTGAAATTTCGATAAACTAGTATGTGTTAGAGCACTCTCTGAAACGGCCTGAAATGGTATTTCAGCCTGCTGAAAACGCCTCCAAGGCACGGAAAAACACGATCAAAGTTTTAGCACTAGCCCACCGGCGTAACAATAGTTAAGAATTTGACTATTCACCAAAAGGTCGCAGGTTCGATCCCCGCACTGTACAAACATTGGTGTGCATGAAGATGTCTGTTTGTACTGATATTGGAGTTATATGTATTTATTTAAGTTTATTTGTAATACCACTGTTGATTCTCATATTTGTAACACTAGTGCGCTGCTTACCACGGAGTCAGATGAATGTACTTATGTTTATTTATATTTAAAAAAAATTACAAATATATTGCGTGTCTTTTGTGTCAATATGTTTATGTTTGTGCAAGAAGGCTCCGCGCTGCCAGGCCAAATACTATTAAGGCCGGGTATAGCCGAACATCTTTTGTTACTTTCTTGGCGTGGTCACGGTAAACATACCATTTTTCATCGTGTTGGAAGTGGGATATCTTGCGTGAGACTGTTGCTTCAAAATAGCGACGAATTTAGGATAATAAGAAAAGATTTTGGCAACAAATCGAATAGCATGTTGTAAGCGACATCATAAGTGATCGATGGCTTTAGTATCACGCGATTGCTTTCATATTAGTACGAGAGCCCACGACCAAAACCATGTCTCATAGCAATACGGCAAAAACCCTATAAAATCGTTAGATTGTATGATTCTGAACCCGACTAGGTGTGTAGTAACGGTCGAAAGTGTAGCAACTGCGTGGGAGGCCATTTCTGCTGTGTCAAAAAAAAAAGACAGTCGGTATTATAGCAACACGTCTGATAGTGAAAATGTACATAGATTTCATAATTGTATTACGAAAAAGTTTGTTTTCAGACATTTTGCGCGTAGCATATAGCCTGAGCGCATTTTTGAAAATGTCAACAAATTTAGCCGACCTGTATCATAGCAATACGGATAAAAATTTTTTTCAACTTTTCGTATTGCTGCCATGATTACCAATAACCTGTTTTCAGACACTTTAAGTGTAGCATATACTCCCAAAAACGAAAATAACGTTTCGGAGTCGCCTGGCCGACGCCTCTGTTAAATGTTTTTTTTTAAATTTACAGCCTTCATAGATATTCAAGAATCTCCCTTGTCTATTATATGTACTTTGACAGATGACAGATGTCATTACTTATTTCTTTTGTAAAAGTTACTCAAGTGTGCTTTAAATAAAACCAAAACTATCAAATCAATCAGTATTTAATTTCAACAGCCTCAGCGCTTGTTACGCTCCTGCCCCTTCCCTTCCCTTCATCCCAGTTTCCTTTTGTGCGATTTATTTCAGTCCTTCAACTTCAATGTTAAGGTTTCGGGTAAATTCTTTGTTAATTATCTATCTATACGTATAATAAGACTGTAAAAGATCGATTTCTGTACATTGAAGATTTTTATGAAAAATTGTTACAGGGGGTCTTAATTAACGTAATAGAAGCCAAAACAACAATTTTTAAAATTTTTGTCTGTCTGTCTGTCTGTCTGTCTGTTTGTCCGGGCTAATCTCAGAATCTACTGGACCGATTTTGACGGGACTTTTTTTATTTGACTCAGTATCACCTGGAGAGTAAACTGGGATATAAATAATCACGCCGATGAACTTAGGGGGCAGGCAGGAAATTGAATCTCAGAATCTACTAAACCGATTTTTATGGGACTTTTTTTTATTTGACTCATAGACTAAGACATATATAATAGACTAAGAGTGTAGGCAGGAAATTGAATATCAGAAACTACAGGACAAAATTTGATGGGATTTTTTCATTTAATTGAGTTTTACCTAGACAGTGAAATATATAATAACTGACGCCAAGTGACTAAGTGTTAACTGGCCTAAACTTGGGATGAATTAATCACCCTACCTAACTAAGGGAACTCATTGTGTGTACCTGTTATAGAGTCGCAGGTATGCCTGCATTTGGGTCATGTTAAACAGTAGCATAGGCTGGGAGTACCTCCACGCGGTGAAGGTGGTAACAGTTAAAATTCCACGCGGACGAAGTCGCGGGCACAGCTAGTCATCTAATAAATTCAGGGTCGCAACGTATTCATTGGTTTGTAACAGAAAATTCAAGATGCCTCAGTACGTTTTTTAAATGATATCTGAGTATCGAAAAGTTGTCTGATAGAGAAGGTGATACACTTAATTTGTCTGATATAATTTTTTTGCACATGTGGACAACTTATTTTATCATGTCCAACAATTTTCAGACATATTGCTATGATACCGATCGGTAAAATTTGTTAACATTTTCAAAACGGTCTCAAAATTTAATGCGTTCACATTTCCGTCTGAAAATTGTTTTGTTCGCATCAAATAACCAAAATTTACTAATAAAAAAGATTTTCAGACGTATTGCTATGAGACATTTTTTTTGTCTCATTTTTAATTTTTTTAAGTGATTTTACGGGTTTGCGCTACACCACTAACGTCTGAAAAATATGTTTTCGGTATCTCAGAACTATCATTCAACTACAGTCTGCAAATCAGACATATTGCTATGATGCAGTTCGGTAAAATTCTTTGACAATTTTGAAAATTCGGTCAGATCAAACGCTACGCGGAAAATGTCTGATATTGGTATTTTCGAGTTCAGGATAATCGTATCTATCAATTTGATGCAGTTTTGGCCGTATTGCTATGAGACAAAAATTTTGGTCGTGGGCTCTCGTACTATATGCAATCATCCGACTTGCGAGAGGTTCGGGTTCAATTTCCACTTGGTGCAGTCCGATTTTTTTTTAAATTTCATTGTTAATCCTAAAAATATAATAACTTAATAAGATAATGTGTGTGTTTAATTCTTATTTCTTGAACCT
Source organism: Pyrausta despicata (assembly GCA_963921415.1). Lineage (NCBI taxonomy): Eukaryota > Metazoa > Arthropoda > Insecta > Lepidoptera > Crambidae > Pyrausta > Pyrausta despicata. The sequence goes on along the minus strand of OY992859.1, from coordinate 806,187 downwards.
TGATGATTGAAATGAGATGAGGAAAAAAAAGACACTTGAGATTTTGAACCTACGCACAATGGGCTAGATGACACCCCCAATCGTTGACGTACTCTTTATCATCTGTTAAAACGATCTGCTTCCATAGATTTTGTATGAGAATACTATCATTTGACGTCATGATTTAGTATCAGAAATTGAAGTCAATTGACTGAATATTAATTTAATTTAATGTAAATAAAAATAGTTTTTACAGCTTTTTGTAAATACACACATCAAAAGTGGTTCAAATGTCAAAAATCCCTTTATTAGGAAAATGGCAAATTTCTTTATTAATGCGAAGGTGACTTGGTTTATCGTTACTGTAGACAAACGAAAACACTTTATTTTATGAATCCTTAAAGAAAATTTTAATTAATATCAATCAGGAGAAAAGTTATTGCAAAAATATATGTTGATCCCTAGACACTTTTGATGTGTGTAAATTGGTTTTGCTAGCTTCATAGAGGTTATGTTTTTAAGACACCATGGTCTTGGAGATATTTACGATAGGTGTCATAGTAGTACCTTCGGCAAGTGATATAAATAAAAAGCGGACTGTAATTTAAGGTGCTGTATTCTCGCCCTGTTAGAAATTACTTAATCGCGCGACAATTGTAAGCGACCGGTGACTGCGATGGGTGCGTATGGGTAAGTGGCGAACGTTCGGCTCGGGCGCTCGTGCTTAGGTCGTGATGACGTAGTTGCTCGGCCGGCTGCCTGCGCTCCCCTCCCGCTGCCGCGCGGGTCGATGCCGAACATGTCTGAACAGTCATCATGTCTATTCCAACCATCTAATCACTCAAAAGACTGGTCCTACAAGCAGAATACTTAAAATAATGACGAACTACCATACTGACGACAGCAGATCAAGGTAAGAACTACCGCATCTTACGCGGTTACAACAGAGGCGATTTTGCAACGAAAGTTGGCTGCCTGATGTGCTAACATGTCTGTATAAACATGGAACAAAGCTTAAGCTTAAAGCACAGTGCGCAGGAGCGGCAAATGGTCCAAAATTCCGTGTGTCCCGCTTTCGAGGGCTGCATCTAAGCCGTCTCGTTACGACGCAAGCTAGTGTTGTGACAGGGCATTGATAGCGTCCCGCGCGGGACGAGAGTCCGTACGGAATGCAAATCTGACTATGTGGGACAAGTCATAAACTTATTTTTGTGTTAAGCAAGCTGAGCTTATACGACATATACGCTAAGAGAGTGATTTTACGAGTCATTATATGGTAGAGTAGTAAATGTAGAGAAGTAGTATGCATATGTATCGTTAAAAAAACCATTTAATTAAGGTACTTTATTTTATAGAATAACAATTTTCATTACAATGTGAAATTATAAATAAGTATAATAATAGTCCTCCTGGCCCATTTCGACCACGGCGGCCAATCTCAACAGAGGCCAACTACGTAGGAGATATTATAGGGCACAAGTGTGAGGGCAATACACAGGTGCACTCACTGTTCCATCACTTTCAAAGTTCGGAGAGACGGCAATCCGACATGATCGGAGAGATCAGTCGCAGGATCAAACTGCTTAACGTACTTTCCGAGGCACGGGGGTGTAACATCGCCAACATCCCGACTTCGAGCTGTTTGAGAAATTTATGACAGAAAATCTCAGAAAACATTTTTTTTGGCTCGACCTGGAATTCGAACCCAGGACCTCTCGGATGTAAGGACGAAACTTTGCCACTACACCAACGAGGCAGTCGACCGAGGTCTACGGCTTTACCCCACAAGACGTGGCCCACCCCAGGCACTATTTGTCTAAGTGTCTTGACTGACTGACGCGATTCGAGTCTCACAATTTTGGGCTCGAAAATTATCAGTCGCTTACCATTGACACGCTAGGACGCTAAGAAGGGGTGAATAGGGTTTGTCGTAAAGTAGGTACTCGTCTTAGTACCAACTATAAAAATCTAATCTAATAACATCCAAAATGAACATCGCTATCGCATCTTGTTGGGCCAGCTCGCACCCGCAGGCGGAGCGTTCGTTCGGGCTCCGGTCCTCGATCCTCTTCTTTATGCTATGTAAACAATATCTCGACCTCGTCCACAACTTATGTTTGAATAAAAATCTACTACACTACCCTCGAATTTTGTTGGCCACTATCGAGATTGTCTGTGCAATTTGAAACTTTATCGCGTATCACCCTTATTTTATAAAATAATGTTGTGTATGACGGTTAATTGTTACCCCCAAAATTTTGGAAGATCCCGAATAAACTAAAAAGGTTATATTTTTTAGTTTTATTCTGAGAATCTTATAAAATATAGTTTCCAATTATCATGTAGGTTGTAGACATTGGAATTATCATCAAGTTAATGTTGTAAGCGTTGGACAGAAAATCATCAATTTCTGTCATTTACCTTAATTAAGCAATTAACTACAATAACTTATCGATCGATCATGCAAATGTCAACGCTGTGATAATAATGTTATCTAATGTTACCATTGATTATATATGATCATATGATTATATTCGCCTTCCAAACCCGTAGGCATAATTATAGCGATATCAACTAACAGCCGCAATTATAAACCTATTATGATTTCATCATCTATTAAAATCAACTGATTCTATTTTCGAAATTTAAAATAATATGCTTCCGATAGCTTGCTTACTACAAACTTCAGCATTTTTTTTCAGCCTCAATAAGATAACCAGCCCATAATACAACTAAACTAAAAAGAAATATTTTAATTCAATATAAATTTAATCAATTTTAATTTATCTAACAAAATATTCAAATGTTTTAGCCGCGAGAATATTTTTGACAGCAAAAAATCCGGATTACACCTGTTTTGGACTAGATTTTTCTGCTAAAATCCAGTCAAAACTAGATCGGCTTAAACCGAAAACCGTTATGAATGTGGTTTAACTGAGTTTGCTTTCGTTTATTGGAAAGGCTGGTAAGCTGGCATTCTCGATGGAGCGCCTATTAAAAGTTTCCGATTCGTTAAAAATTTCTGAGCCGCTGACATGTAGCGGGCGATGTCTGATCAAGCGTCAAGCTGACTTAACGATTGCTACTGTAGGTCGTTTAATGGTCCTTACGAAGTTTGCGACTAGTTTTCTGACAGCTGACTAAGTATGCTTTAACTGTTAGGTTAACTACTTACTGCGAAACTAATCAAATCTAAGTCAATGCACAAAAAAAAATATTCCATAGTACGTAATAATAGTCCTCTTGGCCGATTATGACCACGGCGACCAATCTCAACAGACATCAGCCAACTACGCAGGATATATTATAGTGCACAAGTGTGAGCGCAATACACAGGTACACTCACTGTTTCATCAGCCAACGGCTTAACGTGCTTTCCGAGGCACGGGGGTGTAACACCGCCAACTTCCCGACTCCGATTCCATAGTACCTACGAAGCATACAATGCAAGCGGGACAACTTTTTCTTGGCAACAAGATGTTTGTTGTGAAATATATTTATTTTTGTAACATTTGAGCAAATAATACAAATGTTTCATAAAAACATGAAAATTTCATAATAGACAAAATATTTTCATATACACTGCTTCATTGTATGCAAACGATTGCAGTCATAGGAGCATACGTAAGCACGTACGTAAGCAAGACACACGTTTAAAAATTGACCATCCATATTCAATTTTTTAATAATTACTTAGGGACCACAATTAGCTATTAATTGGCAAATGAAAATAATTAGACATTACCTTTAAAAAAACGAATGACATACAACCGAACGTGATTAAACCGACCACTGCGGACGGTAACTCGAATTAATTAAGAATGGCGTAGTTCCCGAACAGCTACTGCACGTCTACGGCATTCGCTAATTAATTTAAACATTCATGCTTCATTTATCGGACTCCTCAATTAAAAGGGGCTGATAATTTGTTGTGTTATTTATTCGTTCACTACCCGAACCGTGGTACGTTTGTACTGGCTTGATTAAACTGTGGCAATTGTGGAATTAACGGGTAATTACCGGTTAGGTGAAGGTAGTACTGGGAATACTCGTATTATAGTAAAGTTTCAACCCAATGCTTGTTTGGTGCATTAAAATATTTAAATAGACTTCAATAAGTAACCACCTGTTTGGTGTAATAGTCAAGAAGTTGACTATTAACCAAGAGGTCGCGAGTTCCATCCCCGCACTGTACATTTTTTTTTGTGCATGAACATGTCTGTTTATTGGTCTAGGTGTTGTATGTATTTACTAGCTGACCCGGCGAACTTCGTAACGCCTTAGCGTTGCAATGATTGAACAATGTCATCGAATGACATTGACATTAGTGACGCGCGTTTTTTAAAATATGCAAAATTAAATGTATATGTTTCAATATTTCTGAGAGATTTTCTTAATATTTTTTTCTTTAAGAACCTTCTCCTAATAATGACAAATACAACAAAAAAAGAATTAGTGAAATCGGTCCAGCCATTCACGCGTGATGCCGTGACCAAGGAAAACGGGTTTCATTTTTATATATATATATAGATTTAAGTTGATTTGTAATACTACTGTTGATTCTGATATCTGTAACACAAGTGCTTAAGCTACTTACCACGGAGTCAGATACGAGTATATGTGATGTTGTTGTGTATTTATTTAAAAATAATGGATTGCAAGCTAGCAGTGTGGAGTGCTCTTTAAAATGTATACGGCTGATTTAAAGTAAATGACAACACTAGTGGCAGTACACAAAGGTGACCCATATATTAAATTGTTCAGATATCATTTAGACAAGTGCTGCTGATTTTTATAGACTCGGTAGTACTAATTACTTATGTCGTAAGGCTGTTCATGTCCCAAAAACGTGTCTTCCACTGAGTTACATGCTTCCTGCTTTTTATGTATCTATTGAAAATAATATTAATCAAAATTATTTTTCTTACTTTTTCTGTAATTTTGAGCATTTGTCAGTGTTTTGTTTACGGATTACGTTACATTTTAAGGTTACAATCTAGTTATTTGAACTCTTAGGTAGTCACTTAATGTAATTATTTGATTGCCACTTGTTGTGACTGCCATTAAATTAAAAGTAAAGACATGTTTAAAAAAAATGTTGAAAATTTGTAACAGCAGTAATTGGCTTTGCTTGGCTTTTATGTTAAACAATACTCCTTGATAAAATCTACTAGAATACTTGACTCGTCGACTAAGACCTTCAATAAAAAAATAATCTGAAAAAAAAATTGGTTGCCTGTAAAGTCGGTATACGCGCGAAAGTTTTACGTGACAACGACTGAGTGGTAAAATAATTTTAATGTGAATATTCATTCGTATAACATGAACCGGTGTGTATGCCTATCTCTCTCTCTCTCTCTCTCGCGCGAAACGTGAGCAGAGCAGCGTAACGCAGTTTCTTGAGGTGTCACCCGGCAAACCAATTTATAAGACGTTGTCACGTCAAAAAGGATTATTCTGCTTTAAATTTCCACTAAACGATGCCAGTGCAGGAACCAAAATACATCCAACTGTAATCTAGAACTGAAAAAGCTAGAGCTGAAAGTCGCAGGACCCACAATACCTACAACTTACAACGTGACACAGAAGACTCAGCTCTAAGAATTTAAAGCAAAATAATTATTTTTTCCAGCTTAGTCATAGATTTCCGCAAAGTAACACCTCATTCCATCAACAAAACATACGCCAAAACCACTATTCAGTGGACTTTATCTCCTTAAACGACATATTAAATACGTTTCCAAATCTCCATTTTCCCCGCGCAATACGATAAAAAAGTGCACGCTAGGAAAATGTTTAGCTCAGATCCGAAAATCAGGGAGTGTCTCCGCGTCAGCTGGGCGACATTAGTCAGGCGACGCGAGAGAATTTAATAAAAGCACTCCTTATCGTCTCTATGGGTAGAGATGGTATAGAGTCGATGAAAGAACAGTCTAGATATATAGATAGATTAACAATTTATTGTACAACACAAAACAAAAATTACAGACAAGTTTAACAAAGAAAGATGTACAATTTGGGCGGTCTTATCGCTTGTAACGATCTCTAACAGACAACATTCGGTTAAAGGAACATTTAATTAACAGGAGGGGGGATTCAAGTGAAATATATATGGACAATACAAAACACAATTTTTACCCGACTACGGCGAAGCAAAAGGAGGGTTATGATTTTGACCTGTATGTATGTATGTATGTATGTGGGTATGGATGTTCTTCTGTTCCCTCGTAACTTCTAAACTACTTATCAGAATTCGACAAATGACATATCATTAGAAGCGTCTTAATTGTCCGCTGGTTATAGGGATTTCAAAAAATCTAATGTGGCGCCCTCTGGCGGACAAAACATACGAAGTAAAAAAATAAAGTTAAGATAAATATGCCGTGTTTGGTATCATTTGAAAGCGCTTTACTTGTACATTTTGAATATTTATATATATTACTAGCATTTGCTTGTGACTTTACCTGTATTCATGGGCTGATTGTATATAATTCACATCTTTTTTACCCGACTATATATGTGGCTCTTAGCAGAGTAAGATCCATAGATGGATTATGGATTAGTTCACTGGAATCTAGCAAATTACTAAAGAATCCACATGACCAAAGATCGTTCGAGGAGTTGGAAAGATTGAGAAATCAATGAACCCAAGATTAACCTATTTAGAACTCCAAAATATGTTAAATAAAAATAAAGTTTAAAAACTAACACCCGACTACTTAAAAACACGCTCTAAAAAGTACGAAACAAGAAAACACTCTCCAATGAAATTACTTAGTATGTACAAACTATTAAATATTTACCGTTATTAAATAAACTAACTTACACATATTATTATATTTTAATATATTTTCAATTTATAATATTGATAGAGAAATGTTTTAAGGATAAAGCCGTGGTCGTATGCCATAAGAATAATAAATTAAAAAAAGTGGTATACGACCACGGCTTTATCCTTAAAACATTTCTCTATCAATATTATAAATTGAAAATATATTAAAATATAATAATATGTGTAAGTTAGTTTATTTAATAACGGTAAATATTTAATAGTTTGTACATACTAAGTAATTTCATTGGAGAGTGTTTTCTTGTTTCGTACTTTTTAGAGCGTGTTTTTAAGTAGTCGGGTGTTAGTTTTTAAACTTTTTCGTCAACTACAACAAGCTGAAGTTAAAGGTCATGGAAGACTGATTCAAAAGTTGCCATGAATTATCTAAAAACTTCCAGACGTATTATTGGAAAAGAATATAATACCTTTTTATAAAAAAAAAAACTCTACAACATAGAATAAACCTCCTTATGTGCTTAGCTGCAGTCGGTGGAAAATAAATCTCTATTTTTAGTTTAAACTTTTAGAAAAACCTCACTTGATAAGATGTACATGAAATTATATCTAAGAGTAATAAAACCGTGTACCTTACTAGTCTTTATACAGCCGTGGTTACCTAATTAGGAACAGCGGTGGTATGGTAGTGTATTTTTTCTTTCAGCCTGTATTACAAGTAAATGTTGTTGTTATTCAGTACTTTGAAGTACCCAATTAATACCGAATAAAGTGAAAAAAATATCCTTATGATTATTTGACGACCACTTTGGTGTATAGGTCAAGAAGTTGACTATTAACCTTTAGGTGCCGGGTTCAATTCCCGCACTGTACAAACATTTGTGTCCATGAAAATGTCTGTTTGTACTGGTCTGGGTATTTATTTAATTTTATTTGTAATACCACTGTTGATTCTGATATCTGTAGCACAAGTGCGTAAGCTACTTACCACGGAGTCAGATGTATGTGATGTTGTTGTATAATATAGTATATATATTATGTTATGTTATTATTAATTTAGGTTACAATCTAGTTAATCTAAAGATATTTTTAAATAAACTAATCGACCGTTGTTGCTAATTTGGTGACCACGACTGTATATGTACATCTATGCAGTTAGTATGTGAACTATCGAAAACTTCGCCCACCCCTACACCCGGACATAAATAAGAACGCTTTTCACTCAACTTCGCTTCCCGAAACTAGGATTACCATCGAACTTTGCCACCCCCCAAGTATTCGCTATTGTTTTAAAAAAATGGACAGAAACGAAACAGAAATGGGAAAAATGAGAAAAACTTTCAGTTGGTTCACAACAGAAAGCGAGGATTTGTTTTCTCTTTGCTAGTTCTGCTATTGAAGAGGCTACAACTGAAACAAACAAGGTTTGTAACCTTTTAGTTAAAAAAAAACAACAGTACATACGACAGCACGTCTGGGTAAACACTGTGGCATATTATACTCTTGCAATAAGGGTGAATTTGCAACAAAAATAGGTATCCTAATGTGCTGGCCTGTGCAAAGGATAAAAAAAATATACAACAACATCACACACATTGATCTGACTCCGTGGTAAGTAGCCAAAACACTTGTGTTGCAGATATCAGAATAAACAGTGGTATTACTAATAAACTTAAATAAATACATATAACACCCAGACCAGTACGAACAGACATGTTCATGCACACAAATGTTTGTACAGTGCGGGGATAGAACCCGTGACCTCTTTGTTTATAGTCAACTTCTTGACTATTACACCAAAGTGGTCGTCAAAACGGATAAAAACCTTAAAGATCAAATCATTGTTGGGGTACTATCGATAGGTTAAGTAAAAATAGCGGACTGTAATTAAAAGGTGCTGTAATTCGCCCCCAAATATGCAGAGAATATCTTGATCAATCTCAAACGCGACAAAGGTTTATGAGGTCCGAGTGCTTGTAGGCGAATGCAAAGCGAACGTTCGGCTCGGCCGCGAGCTGTTCGGACGAGTCTGTCTCAGTTCAAGCAAAGAATGAAAGATGTGCTTTTCTATTTTGTTAAATGCCTGGTTTGTTTTAGTCCTACGAGTACAACCAGTTACAACCCTAGGGTTGTAAGTAGTAACCCTTAGTAGGAATCTATAGAGATTCCTGCTGAGCCCGTATTACAAGGCTAATGCAAATGCGATCCTTACTTTACTACCAGCGCGCCTTGTAAATCGGTCCAATTAACACTTTGAAGCGTGCAGTATCCAATGCATTTTTTATCTTCGCACCCAATGTCGCAGTGCATTAGTATTCAAAATGCAAATTGCTGGGGGCATTGCACCCGTACATACTCTCCCAGAAATAATTTCATTAACATCTGCATAAGTACTTGCAGCGAGCCGCGGGATTCCTTTTGAGACGCCTAAGATGCAGACGCGGATTTAGAGAGACGCGGATTTTTTACATTTCAAGATAAATGTGACTATCAATATTTTGATGACAGTGACAAGATCCCGTCATAAAATTAATGGCGTGCAAAATAAATTTTTCAACAAACGCGTATCAGTAGTCCCCTTATCTTCTTAACTCTTCAGTTTTACGTCAATAAACTTAACTGTACAAAAATATTTCAAAATTCGTACTTAAAACCATATTTATAATTACTTCGTTAGTGTGAATTTATTTTCGAAAAGATATAACACTTAGGAGGAATCGAACCCCCGACCTTTAGAAGTCCGATCCAATGCTCTGACCACTCAGCTACCGAGAACCTTAATGAAGTCGTTAAATTCAGTAAGTGCTTTTTAACGCTTTGAGCCAGCGTATGTTTCATCAATGATTGTGGGAGAAACCCTCAAATCACCCGAGAGAAATATTTTTACAAACATTTAACAATCGGTTAAGATGAAACAGGTTATATTTTCTGCGTTTACAACGCTATTTTTTGATTTCGAAAAGACGTAACACTTAAAAATTCTTTTCGGCTCCGGTCATCGGAGAGGATTTTTTTTCTTTTGTTTTCTTGTTTTCCTGACGTAACATTTTGTATAATTTTCAGTCTGTATGTGTGATCCCATCTCCATTCACATCTTTAACCTAAATATGTAACCTGAAAAAAACATGGTTCTCAAATCCATCCCTGCCACAACCTGCGGGTTCTTACAAACGTTGTTGGTGCAGCCTAAATTTACATTTTGTGTGCTCACACAGGCTTTAAACTCATAAACTTAGGTATTGTTCAACTTGGCGATTTACAACGAACAATAAACTAAGTTGAATAAGATTTTCGTTTTCGTCATTTGCATTTACAAAGGTACTATTTTCGCAGTGTTCGCAGTTGAGTTCTATTGCAGCGGTTTTCTGCTATTTTCACAGAGGCGCGCACGGACTGCTTTGCAAATATCATGCGCAATCATTGACTGCCTCGTTGTTGTAGTGGCAAAGTTTCTGCCTTACATCCGAGAGGCCCTAGGATTTTCTGTAAAAATTTCTCAAAAACAGTTCGGAGTCGAGAAGTTGGCTGTGTTACACCCCCGTATCTCGGAAAGCACGTTAATCTGTTGATCCTGCGCCTGATCTCTCTCCGGTCATGTCGGATTGCCGTCTCACCGAACTTTGTGAGTGATGGATGAAACAGTGCGTGCATTCTTGTATTGCGCTCACACTTGTGCACTATAATATCTCCTGCGCAGTTGGGTGATCTCTGTTGAGATTGGCCACCGTGGTCGAATGCGGCCAGGAGGACTAATAATAATATATCATGCGCAAGCGCTGCGCTTCCATGTTACGCCGCGCACGCGACAGCCCCAACATGATCCTGAGCGCGTTGATGGACCGCTGGGACTCCCCTGTGCTGGCACGCTGGATCACAGTGCATGCAATTAAGTAGTCCCGAGTGTCAGCCCAGCACTCCCCGAGGTTTTGTATTTTTCTTTTTTTTGTTACTAACTGTACTTTTAACTGTTTTTTTGTTATTTTTTAAATTACTGTATACTAACAAAATATGGATCTTATCTGAAATAAATGATATTATTATTATTATTCAGGTTTGCTTATAATACCTGATGTTAAGCAACGAATAAAAACTACTTAATAACTTTTATAATTTAACTAAGTCATATAAATTTTAAGGATACTTAAAGATTTAGAGCAACTTTTAGACTGAAGATCTTAAGATAATATTTATGCACTAGAAATAAAAATATCTTAAGTTTGCAGCGTGATATGCATTATCACGATACCTTAATCATAAAAACTAATAAATGTTTTAATATTGTTTCTTCATGAAGTTGATGTTGTCTTGGAGAAACTGTTTTAGTATTAGGTTGGTAGGTCCATCAGTTTTAAAGGACTAATTAACTAAAATAAAAAAGTAAAATTTGAGATTGTTACGCGATTGTGCGATTATAAGCTCCGCAGTCCCAGAACAAGAGGTAAGACTTGCTTACAACCTAATGCCCAAAATGAAAGCCCTTGTCTAAACGAAATTAGTAGTTTCAGCACGAACATTTTATAGCATTATAACACTTCATTTGCGTGAATCTCATTTACCTAAGTGCACTTAATTTTAATCACATTTTCACTTCAACTTAGTCACTTATCTCTTTTAGACCGAAACTGACACTCATTAACAATGCAACAAAATATAACACTAAAAATTCTAAAACTTAAATATGCGATTTGGTTAGTAATTCAAATCAAATTAATTGAGTCAAACAATGAAACAAGCAAGCAAGGAATGGAATGCACTTCCGCCGACGGTGTTCCCTCTTTCTTATAACTTGAGTTCATTCAAAGCGAAAGTCAATAGGCACCTTCTGGGTAAGCTCTCTACATCGTCGACATCTTCTTTACCTCCTGGAGGGAGAATGATGTCAAGAGCGAACCCATATTAATAAAAAAAAAAACCGGTCAAGTGCGAGTTGGACTCGCGCACCGAGGGTTCCGTACAAACCTGTGGATAAGGAGTAGTAACTTTGAAATTTTCAAAATTGTCAAAAATATTTTTCAAAAATATTTTTTTTTATAAGATGAAACATAAAATTTACGGTTTTCGTAATTTTTCCTATATCTGTACTATAAGACGTGACTTCGTACTAAATTTCAAGATTCTAAGTTTAAGGGAAGTAGGTACCCTGTAGGTTTTGATTCCCGTGCGAGTTTCGAAAATTTGCGGCCTAAATGGCTGTATCTTTTGATTGCGTTGGCTTAGAAGGTTGATTTTTCTACAGCTTCCAGGGACAGTAGACTTAAGTATCATATAGAAATTTCAGTTTGATACCTCCACGCGTTCCTGAGAAAAACAGTCTTGACAGACGGACGGACGGACAACAAAGTGATCTTATAAGGGTTCCGTTTTTTTTTCTTTTGAGGTACGGAACCCTAAACACTAGTTTATTATGCTACTCGCTGTTTATCATATCAGCCGTTCGACGCCCACTGCAGCATAGGCCTCGCCCAAGGATCACCACCGTCATCGCTTCCCGCATCCAGTGGCTTCCCGCGACCTTCACCAGATCATCGGTCCACCTTGTAGAGGGTCTGCCCACGAAGCGACGCCCGGCACGCGGTCGCCATTCGAGAACCTTTCCGCCCCAACGGCCATCGGTTCGTCGCGCTATGTGTCCCGCCCACTGCCACTTTAGCTGAGCAATCCTTCGAGCAATTCGGTCGATTTACGAGTAGTTCACCTGCGTATCTCTTCATTTCTGATTCGATCGCGGGGGGAAATACCAAACATCGCTCTCTCCATTGCTCGCTAGGCGACACTGAGCTTTCTCGCAGTTAAGTAATCATAATCATTTCAAATCAAATCAAAAGGTTTATTCAATCTTCGATAGCAAAGTACCCCTTGTGAACGTCAATATACTCATAATATTTGTACACATCTCCTTATCTTTTTGGCCCTAGCAACGCTTTGAGGCAGAACACAGACGATTAGGCAAGTGCTGAGAAAATGCGTCGCAACAACTTAGTCACCACTGTCATAAAAAAACAAAATAAACGATATAATTGTACATCAGATTGGTGCAGGCTGGACTGTCTACACATTCTTGTCGTTAATATAATCTTGAACCGTACAATAGCTCTTAGACATGAGGGTATTAATTTATTAATCGGAAGTTCGCCAAGATTGTGGGGTATGACGTTAAAAAAATACAGGTTCTCATTAAAGAATTGCTTATTTTAAGCTAACAAACAGCTTGTCTGTATTTTTTATGGTGTAAAATAAATAGGTAATTTCTCTTGTTCTAGCTAATCAGATAAATAGGATGGAATTTAATCCATTAAACATAGTTAAATTAAAGGTTCTTAAATTTTTCATTAAACTTCATGTTAAAGGTTAAGTTACACTAAAGGTTTAAGGTTATAGGTAGAAAAATGGTTTACCGCCATAAACCCACGAATACTATGATATTTTATCCATTTGAATTAAGTATACTGTTTCGAAAAGACAACACTTAAAAAATTCTTTTTCGGCTCCGGTCATCGGGGAGGAATCGAACCTCCGACCTTTGGAAGTCCGGTCCAATGCTCTGACCACTGAGCTACCGAGAACCTTAATGGAGTCGTTGAATTTTGTAAGTGCTTTTTAACGCTTAGAGCCAGCGTATGATTCATCAATGATTGTGGGAGACGCCCTCAAATCACCCGAGAGAAATATTTTTACAAATATTTAACAATCGGTTAAGATGAAACAGGCTATAATTTTATTTGTTAAGTATTTTTTCGCGTTTACAACGCTATTTTTTAATTTCGAAAAGACAACACTTAAAAAATCTTTTTCGGCTCCGGTCATTCATCATTGATCATCAATGATTGTAAAAATATTTATATTATGATAGACTAGCTTCCTGCCAGCGGCTTTGTCAGCGTGAAATTTGGTTTTCATATATATTAAGAATGTAATTAAACACATAAACCTTCCGCTTCAAATACTCTACCTATTTAAAAAATGCATCAAGCATGCATTTTAAAGATCTAAGCACACAATCATACAAATATAGGAATAGACACGGGAAGCGACTTTATATTATATTTTTAATCTAAGAATTGACTTTTTTACTGTACATAAGATTGACGTGATCAACACATTTTTTTTTTTTTTTTTTTTTTTAACGTCAGGAAATGTCGATTACGCACCGTACCCCTCCGTCGGGGACCGGAGGGGCGTGTGTGGGACTCCCCCGGATACGGGTATACCCACTAAAACCTGACGAAGCCCGCTGCGTGTGGCTGTGAAAGCAGGGGCCGCGGTGTCTCAACAGTCCCGCGACCCTTGCCAGCAGCAACGTCCGCCCTCTAAGCAGGAGGGCGGATCTCCACGGAGTGGGGTGAGGAGATCTCATCCCACTCCAGACGGTACACTGGCGCCGTCTCTCAGGAGAGATGTCGAGACCGGTGTGACCCCACCAGTCATACGCCCCAGAGCCCCTCTGCGTGACTCTGGAACTAGGGGTAACTTTTTATTGTGGTTTTCTACCACTCAGCCCGTAGGCTCCTGGCCTCTCAGTGAGGTAACAGGGGGGCTTTTTAGTGAGGATCCCCCGCCTCTCAGCCCGGACAAACGTCCCGACGACCACCGGCCCCACTGGGGTAACGGATTGCCCGACAGGCCTGCCGAGTTGACGAGACCTGCCGCGCTACCGCACTTCGGACCCGGGCAGATGCCCCGTCGGCCCTACTTGCCTCGCAGGCTTAACCTGCTGAGCGCCAAGCGCTCCACCAATTACGGGCCACTCCGCGCGATCCTCTCCGAGACGAGAGAAGGGGAGTAGAACCCAAGACCGGGGCGTAGAAGCCCCGCGGAAGCCCAGCTGGATGTGGGCTCAACCGCCGCCGCCGCTGTCAGACCATCAGCCTGACGCCGAAAACCGTTCGACGCCAGTTGCCCGGGGTGCGCCACGAGGAGGCTGTCTGACCTGGCACCCCCGTGATCAACACATGGCTCAACCCTTTTCCAAGCTAAAAATCGTCGCGAAAACCTGATCAAGCTTACGGGGACGGAACTAATGCGAGAATAACCCAGAAATGTGATCCCTAATCGACAATCTCGAGATGACGGGCAAATCGGATTCGCCGACAAGATGTCATCTCGATAGTAGAGCCACAGTGAACACAGGTAAGGTAGGATCAGTACTAACTGCGTAGGTACAGACGGCAGTACGTCGGTTTCCCATGTCAACGCCAAAAAAGTTTTTAGTACGAAGGGCATAGAGGCTGATCAAGGTCAAAGTGGGATAACCTAATGTGCTCTTGTACCTTCTTTTATTTAAGGACCAATCCCAGTCCTTTAACTCCTGAAATGTACGTATCCCAAAGCAAATGCGATTTCCGTGGTCACAATATACATTAAGGAACGAGTGATACCTTTAGTTACTACAGTGTACACCTTACTTAAACCATAAGTATAGATAATAACTACGCAGAAGCGAAACTCCCGCACCAAACGCACTTAAGGTAATTTCATAGCCAACTGTCAAACGATGAACTAAGTCAGTCAGGGATGGTCCAGGCCATTTGAACGCCTCCCCCTCGAATAGAGCACGCCTTGCCGTGGCGAGGGGGTTCAGTAGCCTGTCGCAATCCAGCGACAGGTGAAGCCAAGATGCTCTGTGGAGAGTGCCTCTGCGTCTGTTCCCGTATCGGGCGGCAGAGGCACTAGTGAGTCGCGTTTGTCTCGCATCGAGCGGCGGCTCACCGAAGTGGTTGTGGCTCCCAGCACCCCTCTGGCTTATCAGAGGAGGCCGGGGATGTCCTTGGGACTCTGGTCCTCGTGGAGAAACGAGGGTCTTGGCTTAACCGCCCGGACCCTCCTGAGAGACGGCGCCAGTGTGCCGTCTGGAGTGGGATGAGATCTCCTCACCCCACTCCGTGGAGATCCCCCTCCTGCTTAGAGGGCGGACGTTGCTGCTGGCAAGGGTCGCGGGACTGTTGAGACACCGCGGCCCCTGCTGTCACAGCCACACGCAGCGGGCTTCGTCAGGTTTTAGTGGGTATACCCGAAGACGGGGGAGTCCCACACACGCCCCTCCGGTCCCCGACGGAGGGGTACGGTGCGTAATTGACATTTCCTGACGTTAAAAAAAAAAAAAGGCCATTTGAACGCCTGCAGCTGTTAGCGTTGCAATGCAACCTCATCCGACACAATTCCTATTCCTTCTTTTTAAAAACCTAATTATTTTTTTAAAAACGAACATAATCTCTCAAGTCTTTTTTTATGCCAAGTTTTTCACGAATACTAGCCACATCTCGTGCAGGTGATATATTCTGAGTTTTACAAGATTTTGTAATTTTACTATGGTGAAATATTGTAGTGTTAGAGTATAAATGTAGTGTATTAATCATTTTGTAAGCTGAATAAGTTCACGCTTGCTAGCAGGTGACAGCACTATCACAAAATTCCAGGATTCTGCGGGGGGTAACGGGTAGAGTGGGGAAGTAGGTATTTATAACGCAGATTGTAGGCCTCGACAAAGAAAGAGTTTCACTTCAAGGTAGTTATTACCTATTCCAATGTCTTTACTGCATGCTACACGCGATGACAGCTGCTCAATAGAATCAAGAGGACTCACAATCCTAGACAAGAAACAGCTGGAAATACGGAAAACGGAGCATCATAATGTAAATATACATCATAAATTTACATTATTTACTCGTATTTTGTTTTTAGACAACTACGGCGAAGCAAAAAAGGATTTGAATTTCAACTCAAGTGTTATACCATGATGCGACAATTAAAGAGAGAGAGATAACCATAGAATTCGGCGTCTATTAACCGTAGTTGTGTCTGTGTCATTGTTTCTTAAGTTATTTAGCAGCAAATTTAGTAGCTTTAACTTTTCACGCCTTCACTTCAATCATTAGAAATGAACTTACTGACACCTGCCTCAGTTATAACTGTGGCCGCGTATTTGTTAGGTGATTTCATTTTTGCGGGACACCGTAATATGGGTTGTCTGGATTTTGTTCTTTATCAGCTTTCCTACATATTAACTGGTTAAGACGACCGACCGTTGGTTTAGACGACCAATTTGGAGTATTGGTTAAGAAGTTGACTATTAACCAAGAGGTCGCGGGTTCGATCCCCGCACTGTACTAACATTTGTGTGCCTGAACATTTCTGTTTGTACTGGTCTGGGTATTATTTGTATTTATTTAAGTTTATTTGTAATAACACTGTTGATTTTGACAAGTGTATTCTGTAACAAGTGCTTAAGCTACTTACCACGGAGTCAAATCAATGTATGTGATGTTGTTGAGTTGTGTAACTTGGACATTAAGTATGCCTTTATACTTTTTCTAAATTTTCATTACATTTTAATTCTAATAAATTAAAAGTGAAGGAACACTTTGTGTTAAGTTCGTCAGAAAAAATGTGTACAGGAGGAAAGCAATTTTTAAATAAACGCCTTTATTTCCTATTTATTACAACTCCAAATAACATAACTTTAATATTCATACTATTTATAAAGGATTCGTATCACAAATGGCTTTAAGACAGTCTTTTTATTTTGTTACAAATTGGATTTGAAAAAACAAAACATTTGTTTGGATAGCAACACAATTAAATCTGAGTCAGAAGAACTTTTAATTCGATCGGGACCACCCCTATCGAATTAATGTAATAATAATTCCATTTTGTAATCAAAACCCTGTGTGAAAATAAATTTTCATTTTAGAACACTGTAAATAAAGTCACGACATCAAAAAACATGAAACTCTGTTAAGATAAATTGCAGGGAATGATACTCTTAAAGCTCGTGAAAAAATCAGTCACAAATTTTTTTTCTTTAGCACCAAGGTTAAGGAGTATATAAATGTAATATTGACAAACACTAGTTAGATGAATAACAGGGATTTCCACATAATTTGAAAAGACTACAGAATCCACTCTTTACACAAAGTTGTTCAGACATTTTGGTGACTTAAGCCTGGCCATTAATAAATAAAACGCTATCTACGATACTACCAAGTTTCAAATATCGATCAGAACCGATGCTTTGCACCTGACACTGCGACATTAACAAGCTGTAAAACATATCACTTGATCTTCACAAACAAATGTGTTCAGAACACGAAGGTATTACAGCCACGTGCGTGTCTCGATGCACTATCAATTTATTCGCCCAGAATCAATTTATATGATGATCTGGTTACCAACATTTGCATGTATTGAATATTTCATTGGAATACTACTTTGTGTAGCGATAAAGATAGTATAGGAGCTTAAGTTTACAGTATAGTTTTCAATCTCACAAACTTTCTTATTTACTATCCCTTTGAAAACACTGAGGATAGAACGCCATTAAAAAAAATAAGTTGGTAGAAAAATTAAATAAGCTGATATTTTTTACATTAATGGTCGCCCGTGAACATCGTTCGCCTACCTTCGGGGCTTACATTGTATTTTATTTATTTTAGAAAACCAACAGCAACAATACCTTATGCTAATTTGTTAAGTACTAGTTTAGAAAAAGGCCAATTCTAGGTTTTCCATAACAAATAGTGTAAAGCTGTGAGACTAATGTTTAACAAAATCATTAAATACAAAATTACATCTAAAATTTCATCCTCAATACAACTTCTGAAACTTTGTCTTTCTTATTTAACAGAAAGTGGTTAAGGCGCTATGTTCGTACCTTATACTGTTGAGCTAGACTGCTAGTATTTCACGTTCAGTACTTACAGATCTGAAGTATAAGTTTTTTTTTGTATTAGTAGAAATTTCACGTTACTTTACACGTCTTCGGGGACCTACCCGTCCCCATTCGAGAACCTTTCCACCCCTCAAATGCCTTTTTTTTTAATTTACTATTAATTTTTGTTTATTCTGCCTCCGTCCGCTAGCAATATAAAATAAGAAGGGTAATTACCCTTATTGGTGCTCATGATTTCAGCAACGGTGGTCAAGCCACCGCCATCGGAGGGAGTCACGATCGCGCCGTTACCCTAACTCTAGCCGAGTCAATAAGTTTTTATTGTTATTAAAGTTAAGAAGATTATACACTTATTAATTAATTAAATTCAATTCATTTATTTCGCAAGTGAGTGTGGTTACAACATGTTCAAATATAACAGTATACAGTAAATTCGTCACATAACCTAATAGCATGCAAAAGGTTTATGTTTGACGGTTAAATAATATATTAAAATAATGACAATTCAATTTATTTAACACTAATGTCATATAATTTAGTGTTTCTCGTAGTAGATAAAAAGCTAGATACATATTATATATGAAATTGCAATGAAATAAAAATGTTAACAATATTACAATTATACAAAATTAAAAATTATTAAATAATATACCTTATTCAGTATAGTGTTGCTTGAACATCTTTTTAAAGTAGCTTTTAGAATTTATAGCACAATTTATTGCGCTACGCGAGAAAAAATGACCCAGAAACATACAAAATAACAAATAGTGTAACAATCAATTTTATTAATTGTGTTAGAACTAAAATGGGTCTGCACTAAATCTTTACTTACTGATGAGGTATAAACTGCTCACTTACCTTAAACAAAAAAATAATAGTAATTTATGAGATCAAAATACTAAAGCCAAGCAAATTGTAAGTAGGTAATCATTTTCAATAAATATACCGATCCCCGTATTTTTTTAAATACAACTACTCTGCTACAGAAGCTAACGTTTCAGGTTCATGTAAATCCAATTCCGGGCACCCTCGATATTCATATTCATATTATTTTATTTGCCAACTAATTGTTAATACATACATAATTATAGCAGGTCTTATGCTAGACAATTACACTTATAACTTAGTAACCCTTTCAGTATGGGTATTGCAAAAATTATTGAAAATCATTTGAGGGCTATATCTAATTATTATTAGTACATTAGATAGGATACAAAGAAACGAATATAAATATATAATAAAAAAATAAGGACTACAGCATCAGATGCAGTCAAATTCATAGTCATCAACAAAATTATTTCAAACAATGTTAAAACCTAGTTGCCACTGTCAGTATGCAGGCCCCGTAAACGGCGCCTCGAAGCCAAGAGAACAGATAGCGCTAATGAGTCTCGCTTGTCTCCCCTTATCTTTACTATTGCTTTTTGAAGGTTGCCAATATTACTCAGACACGGCCTGAGCCACGCCAATAATGCTGCAAATTTGCTAATAAAATAGTCTTACAATGTTGAAGAGATGAGCTGATAAAAACTGGTTGTGTGTTACATCTGTAAGACAATTTTTTATCGACTTCAAAAAAATAGGTTTTCAATTCGACCGTTTTTTTTATACTAAGCTCCAATTAACTATTTATTTTAATGTATTGTAACTGAAATAAATTATTTACAGTATGAAATTAAAACACACTTATAGAAAAATGGACTGCCACGGCCGTGTCTCGAACCGGCACCTCTCGCAAGCCGGGCGATTGCTCTCCCAATTGAGCTACCGTGACACTTACTCATCGGTCCGAATTTCTTTAAGTGCTCCTTAGGCTGCAGCCAGCCATGATTCATCACTGTTGCGGTTAGATACCCACAACATTCGAATGAATCACCTTTTCAGCTGTTTAACAATCGGTTAAGATTATTATTGCGAATCATTTGTCAGATATAAACTGACTAAAAAAACATTTTTGCAGAATTAAACCAACTTGACAAACATGCACACACACACTTCATCATCATCAATTCATTCATTACACATAGTTACTTGCATCCGTCGCAATCCTGTAAGAACCATCGGGTGCCTAGGACACAGGTATTTCCTAGTGTGGGGCCCACAGTTAATGACTATTGTATTGTTGTTGGCATAACGTGATTTGCATTGTGTAATTTTTATTCATTATTATTTTTATTTTTATTTATTTATTTCAAACCACTTGTAGCTTTCAGTTTACACCAAGTCGCAAACAAGCTTAAATTTACACACTCATGCACAAAAATAAATACAACAAAGATTAATTACAATTCAAATTTAAAAGAAACTATGTCACAACAATATCACCGAAATCAAATTATGTCATGGATATAAACAAAAATAATTAATAACATTATAATAAAATTAATAATATCTTCTTTAGAATAATATCATGTGTACCTTCTATATAAAAACAATAATCTTGTTGGCAAAATTATTTGAATTCATTTATTTGTCTGTGCGCTCTCTAACACAGCTACCAGTAGTTGCTAAGCCTCTATCGATTAAATCAGCGATTCACTGAAGCAAAGTACTCGTATGATCCCGAAGTAAATCCTCTAAGTAAAGACAAATTACAGTGCCTTTTTCCTTCAGTCCCAAAGGATAACGGGAATCCCTATAGACGTGCAATTTAATGGAATGATTACAATATTACGTACTCCATCGTGATCCAGTACGGGCAGGTTTATTTTTCATAATGTAAAGGATAAAAGAAATTCCCTAGAGTATGCCAGGGATTTGTGGAAAAACTGCCATTGGGAATATTTTTCATAATTGTTAAATATACCTAAGTATTTCGTGTTTACGCAATCTCGTGTGAGTTTTGGGTGTTCAAAATAAACATTATTGATAAATACACATAAGGATATTTAAATTTACGTAAATTAAAGCAGCAAAATGAGTAAATTTTTAACGATGTTTGAACTCTTTCACTTTAATGATGCAAAAAAAAACCTTCGCGTGAATGTAAGTACGTAATGTAGCATTCATATTTTGAATTATTTTATTTATTTATTGTTTTAAACTTTATTGCAAAAGAAATGTACAAAGGGTGGACTAAATGCTAAAATCATTTTCTGCCAGGCAACCTCAAGGTCATGAAGAAAGAAAGCAATGTGTAAATTGTGTTGCTACGTGATCGGTTAAACCCAATTGGAGCGCCTAAACTTCTGCTATGTAGAGCACTCAAACCTTACAGAGCTGATGTAGTAACTATCTTTTGCTTCAACAAATGCCTTCAATTGTTACAGTGGAATGGTTGAATAGCAACAACTGTACAAAGCCGCATAGAGCGTCTGAGTTCGTACTCGCCAACGTTTCATTCGTACTTTCGGGTCTGACTGTACAGACTGCCTCGTTGGTGTAGTGGCAAAGTTTCCTCCTTACAACCGAGAGGTCCTGGGTTCGAATCCCAGGTCGGCCTTTGTTTCTGAGATTTTCTGTCATGATTTTTTCAACAACAGCTCGGAGTCGGGAAGTTGGCGGTACTAATCTCCCGTGTCTCGGAAAGCACGTTGGAACAGTGAGTGCACCTGTGTATTGCGCTCACACTTGCGCACTATATATCTCGTGCGTAGTTGGCTGATCTATGTTGAGATTGACCGCCGTGGTAGAAATCGGCCAGGAGGACTTTTATTATTACATTCGGGTATAGCCATCGTGTTCGCTCGCACGGTCATGCTTGTAAGAGTGACAGAGGTGGCTACATGTGAAACTACGATAGAGAATTATTATTACTTTGCAGACGCTCCATTATTTCGATGGATCTCTGCTTTACTTATTTTCTGCAAGTCAGCTTGCCAGTCGGCAAAGGCCTCCTCCAACCTTTTCCACTCTTTTCTATTTTGTGCCACTCTATGCCACCTGACCTATATCATCGGCTCAGCGCCTAGCCGGTCTGCCTCTCTACCTATGGCCTTCTCTAGGGTACCACTGGTTCACTATTTTGCTCCATTTCTCGCTGCCTCTTGCTGTGTGACCTGCCCATCTCCATTTCTCATACTTTTGTTTTTTATGATAGAGAAGCTGAAAAACAAATCCCGCATGTACATGTTCTTCGGTTTTCTCAAAGCACAAATTCAGTATCATAAAATAATAGTAGACAGTAAGACCACTAAGAGCTTTGCGTATACATTGCTCATAGTTTGTAAACCGCTTATGTCCAAACATATTAATCAGTTACTCACTTAAAAAGTTGATTTTAGAGACTGAAAACGTTCACAATCACTGAAAAAACGTCGTCACAGAAAGCTACAATTATAATTTACTGCAAAATGGCACTTATTTCATGCGAATACGATACCACAGTTTTCACCTTGACGTGCTGTCATGTAAAGAAAAAACTAGCAGGTATCGTTTTGACTTATTTCGTCTTTCAAAGTTGGTCTTACTGATGCCATTTACATTGTGCTACCTGGATGTTTGCACGAGTAGGTAGCGGGCAGCGACCGGTGTCTTCTCGCTGCGTACAATGCATTCGACCGATTTGGGAACTGACTCGCCGCATTATGCTCAACGGATTTGAATTGGTAGGCTCGGAGCTGGAGAAATGAGGTATTCTCTTCATTATCCATGCTGTATACATTAATTTTAAATAAATAAAATAAAAAATAAAAATAAAAATCTTTTATTTCAGACAAATTACGTCCATTTGTTAGTAACAATGTATGAACTTAAAAACTTAATTTTAAACCCTGCACTCGTATCAAGTACCGATGACAATTCAATAATTTGAAAGGAATTCCATTATCCTTATTAGCTAAATAAAACTGAAAAAACACGCTTTTATTGCTAACTAAAAAAGAGAGAAAATAATTTCTGAGTACAAAGAATTTATATTACAGTAGAGTAAAAAGCGTGGGGTGCTTGTTATAGTATATATTTAAATCATTTTATTATTAGCAAAAAAGAGAAGTTATTTATACTTTTTGCGCCTTATAAACCTCGACACCCAGTTCCTCGCCGCCATTTTTCGGTGACGGGGAGACCTAAAGTCTCAGGGGCAAAAGCCCGCGCCGCGCGAAGTGGATGCCGAGAGGGCGCAACTGACGCAGGTCGCCCTGCACCAGTGGAGACAGCGGTTGTCCGAGAGCCGCTTCGGTCGCAGCATCCCGGGGGCAATCGCCCTCATCCTCGCGGAGTGGGTGCAGCGCCAGCACGGTCGCCTGACCTTCAGCCTGACCAAGATGCTTTTGGACCACGGCTGCTTCGGGTGGTACCTCAACATGATCGGTCGCAAGCCGACGGCAAAGTGTCACCATTGCCCTAGTTGCCACTGTGGCACTACGCAGCACCCCCTCACGTCATTCCCGGCCTGGGCGAGGGATTTCAGTGCGGAGGATGGCGACCTGCGAGGCGGCTGGTGGGTATGTGTAACAGCATTTCCCTGACGTTAAAAAAGGCCTTTGCCTCACGGCTGAGCACAAAAGGTAATAGGTAAATAAATAAAAAAACTGATGCTGCTAAACGTGAATGTTAAAAGTATTTTAATGTGTTGCTACTACAGAGCTGATCTGCAATACATAAGTATATGTGCAATAAATAAGCTGTGTGTAACTACCAATTGTTTTCCACAGTCTCCCTTTACTACTGTGCAGTGGGGTGAGTACGAACAACTATCGTATCGTAAGTATTCGTAGCGTTTACCTTTTGTTAACTCGTCAATTTGTATGGGAAAACTGTCAGTTTCTGACGTTTGGACGACACGAATACGGTACGAGAATGTCCGTGCTCACGCCACTAAAAGTTCTAAAATTCAACCTAAGACACGTAATATTTTCCCACAAAATTGGGTATAAACATTTTTGTTATAAAATATGCCGCATTCTTTATCTTGATTTGCTTTCTTGTGCACCTTAACGTCATGCTCTCGTGATACGAATGTTAAGTTTAAATAAAAGTTAGTTCTTATTTTCAAAACTAGTAAAGACCAGCTCTCTGCCTACGCACCAACTGAGATACAATCGTAGAATTTACGCACTATTGTCCTAAAACCAACTACACTCATTAAGTTACTAGATTAAATAGAATCCTGCGTGGAACACGGGATGCTATGTCGCAGTTTTTTTTTTAATTATTACCAAATGACGACCAATTTGGTGTAATGTTCAAGACGTTGACTTTTAACCAAGAGGTCGCGGGTTCGATTCCTGTACTGTACAATTTTTTTTGTGCATGAACATGTCTTTTTTTACTGGGTTTTGTCTGGATGATAAATGTTTTTTTTTAAGTTTATTTGTAATACCACTGTTGATCGATCCCCTCACTGTACAAACATCTGTGTGCATGCACATGTATTTTTGTACTGGTCTGGGTGTTATATATATTTATTTAGATTTATTTGTAATGCCACTGTTGATTCTGATATCTGTAACACAAGTGCTTAAGCTACTAACCACAGAGTCAGATCAATGTATGTGATGTTGTTTAAAAATGAAAAACTAAAAATGACTAGTGTCCGTTCGCGACTTCGTCCGCTTGGAACCCCATTGTTTAAATAAATTGTAGCCTATGTGTTATTCTGATGTGTTCGAAGTGTTTTATAGTAAAATTTCATGAAAATCAATACAGCAGTTTTAACGTGAAAGAGAAACAAACTTTCGCGTTTATAATACTCGTATTAGTAGGATTTGGTGAATCAAAAATAGTAGCGGCAACCCGCGACATCGTCCGCATTCAAATTCTAATGTAAGAGTTTTGGCCCAGTCCACTCACCGAGATATTTAAAACGGTACTTACCTTAATCATATTTTTGGGCACTAGCACTGCAACCCGGGCTTGTGGAAAAGGAATGCTCTTAGACAAATAATGTATAGAGATAACACTACTTCTAGTTTCGGTACCAGAGCAGATTAAACATGTGTGTGAGGATATTAGAACAAAATAAAGGTTTCTCGGTGGACAAAATATTGTAAGGTCAATGCTTTAGTTTAGAACGAGTGTGTTTGGTCAGTAATAAAGCTACTTTAACAAGTTTATTTGGTCACCATACAAGCTGTACATGACCATAGGCTAGATGACACAACCAAACGTTGACCTATTTCCGAAACGATCTGCCTACATAGATTTTGATTCGGAATTCTAACGTGACTTCACGTTGGATACCAGAAATCGGAGTGAATTGACTGTATACTTATTTTCGAAAAGACATAACTTTAAAAAATTCTTTTCGGCTCCGGTCATCGAGGAGGAATCGAACCCCCGACCTTTGGAAGTCCGGTCCAATGCTCTGACCACTGACTGACTGACTACCAATTTTTTAAGTGTTACGTCCTTTCGAAATTATAGGTTCCTACACCTTTTTGTTAATTTATTGGTTTTATTAACGAGGTTATATTTTTTAAACACCATGATTACAAATATTTACGATATATCTAGTCTTTATAATATTAATTGGACGTCCAATGTATCTTCTTAGATAAAGTTCAGGTTAAATAGGTAAAGTTACATAAAGCTGTTACCGGGCAAAGTTAAATGTCTTTTGTATCAAACTAAAAAGTAATTTCGAGTTAATTAAAGACCGGATTAATGTGTAATTACTCTTCTTAGCACTATTTCGCTGCGACTCGACTTAATTAGGGCTCGTGGAGACTGATTATTCGCAATGTGTTTTAGTATAACGAACTCGTGTAGCTCGAAATGGTTGAATAAGTTATCTTGTCCAAGCTGCCTGTTCAATTTAGTTTAATTAAAATGTGTGCTGTGTTTTACCTCAATAAACTTAAATACTGCATTTGTGCTTCACAAAACAAGAATGCAAATAAATGGTATCTATATGTTTACTGTGAACACAGTTTTTAAGAGCATATTTAAGCGTGACCACAAAAAGTTGAATAAACAAAAGTCAGGCTTATTTTATGAAATCAGTGCAACATACGAGTAATAATAACAAAATCTTGTTAATGGCAAAGCAATTAGAGGTGGCTCAGCTTGTGCTGACTTGGGATATGATCCCAAGCAGCGCTGGTTTTCAGCCACACCCATCTTTCCATAGATGTTGGGTGAGAGGTGGATCTTGAGAGCTTACTTATAAGATCAGGAAGTTAAATCTGTAATCTATTTCAAGTTATCTCGACTAGTAACTTAAAATATTGCTTACAAGTTAACATAATTATTGTCCTATGCTCTAAGTTATTGATTTTATTGTTTTTTCTATTGCAATTAGAAAAGTAAATTACGTTACGTTTTTTTAAATTATTTTCCAATACTTTCATAAGATAATGTGAAAGTCAATTGTCAGTATTTGTCATTAATACTATAATACTACATCCTGGCAGGGTCGCCATGCAGTGATGGGACCAGGCGCGTGTAAATAAAAAGACAAATCTCCGTTGAATGCTTAGTTTATTGTGAACATGGGTGCTAATATAATATTACTTATAACTAACTTCAGAGTGAGGTGAGTCACACACTACAACGTCCATAATCAATAAAAATCCATGTAAATAAAAGGGCGGCTTCAATCCTAAACTATTCAGCTCAAAAATATAAATGTCTTTTGGACAGAACTATTCCGCTCAAAGAATAATGAAAATTAGATTAATTAATGTTTTTAGACGAAATATGCCCTAATATGGGCATCAAAAAAAACAGTTGACACTGCAGTGCAGCTTAAATCACCAACCTTACAAATGAACTAATGCTGAAAACGAGAATTATTTTGTTTTAAATTTCTATTAAAAGACATCAGCACAGGAACCCAAATACATCCAACTGTGACTCGCTCGTAGTCTGTCGAAGCGACAATATTTCCTGAGGATGCCACGTCGAGTTTTGCGTTATTGTCAGTGTTTTCAGGTGCATCTTCGGTGGATGGATTTCCGCAAAGTAACGCCTGATTAATCAACTTTAGTGTTAAAAAAAGTCAAGTTACTGTTTGCTAAAACTAGTAACTTTGTACACTGCAGCACTAGTATTAGCTGAATGCATTTTGTAGCTACAGTGAGCTATCTATTGCACCTGTGCAGCTGCGGTCCGCTGGGCAGTTATGACGTCATTATCGTTCCGTATGACGTCATAAATTGTGGTTCTGTCCCACTGGTAGAACAGAAACCGGTCATCTATAACCCGAGACCGCTTGGCGACTGGCTAAGTTAGGAGCAGTTATGGATTCGTAATAACTCAAATTAGTCGTCGTCTCTTTGAATTGGTGTTCGATTGGAATTAGTGGTACTGAAATTTATGAAATAATTCGGTAAATGATTGCATGTTTAAGAATTTTTTAACAAATATGACAGGCAATTAACTATCTGTTCGGCTGAGATAATTGGGACAAAATCTCAGTTTTCTTATGTTTAAGACACGATAGTCATACGTGTCTTTGGCGGAAAGTAAAGACTAAGAAAGTTTGGGGGAGACCTTTGCTCACCAATGCTACAAAGGGGTGACGACATAACTTACTAACGTCTTTAAAAATGATTGTGTGAAGGAGCTAGAATAACATTCCCGATTAAAGACGAAGGTATATATATATGATGCCACAAACTCCTGAAAACACACAGTATAAAACACATGTTCAGAAACAAAAACATATTTAATGATAAAACGGTGCTGTCTGTGAAAAAAACAGGTATCTGCGAAAATTTATTATTCAATCTATCAATTTAAGTTTCACATCAAGGACATACGATTACAAAATCCTCTGTTATCCACAAACATAGTGGGCAGTTAAAGCGTCATTAGTGTGAGGTGTGACGTCATAACTCGCCGTATCTCCGTACCTGCCCCCTACTCTCCAAGCCGTTGTCCGTAATTTCGAATATAGCCGTCCCTGTCACTCTTATAAGCTCGTCCGTGCGAGCGAACACGATGGCTAAAACGGATTGAACACTAGGGAGTGCGGCCTCTGGCCTGCTTACGTTGCATTTCATACTTACTCTATTCTCGCCGCGCTGACTGCGTTTATGTTCAGAGTTCACTAGTGATGGAGGTAACTTGAATAAGGTTACATTAGAAAATTTATTCAACTTAACTCCAAGGACATTTTTTTATTTTGCCTTTATCATCCTACTGCTGGGCAAAGGCCTTCGCCAAATCTCTCCACCTGTCCCTGTCTATCGCCAACGTTTCCCAGTCCCTTGTCGTATTGACCAAGTCGTCACACCATCGTTTCTTGGGTCTGCCTCTTCGGCGATAACTGTCTATAGGCACCCATTTGGTGACGACGATAACTCCAAGGACATAAGATTACATTTTCTATCCATTACCATGGTAGGCAGTTGCAACATCGTTAATATGAGAAGTGACGTCATAACTCGCCGTATCTCCGTACCTGGTTTGCAAACGTTGCATTTCATTCGCTGTCTTCACTGCTACAGCTATTCAGAGTTCATTGGACTGTTAGTTCAAGTAGGTTGTTGACTAAGAGCCAGGTCATTTTGTCGTCGCCGCAACTCACGACTACCGGCGATTTACAAAATGCTCTTTAAGGAATGCTCTTTGCGAAAATATAAAACAGACTCCCAGCAAACTATCATTCAAGATACTCCTTTGCACCCACTTTCTTACTTTATCGCAAACGTCATTATAGACCTTTCTTAATCAGTTTTGTGTAATATTTATTTAATCTCATGTGTCATATTATTGATACTATTATTTTTGTGTTTTCTCTTTTATTTATTTTGTCGCACCGCCCACTAATCATTTCTGCTTAGCCCAAAGATTACCCTTGACTTGTAGAGAATGCCCTACGGCGTTAAGTTCAACTTATGTACATAGTTTTGTTGTGCAATAAATCTTAAAGGGATATTTTTAAGTGTACATCAAATAACTTATCATACTCGTATATCAATTTATGTTCAACAATTAATCTTTTTTACAATTAAATTATTTTATTGTACTGCAACTATTATTGTTTATGAAACTAGAAATATAAATCTTAAATAAATAAATAATATTTAAGGTATGCCGCCACGTGCCCGCATGGCACGCATCGGTCGCACCGCACGTAACAGATTTAAGTTTTTATACAAGGCAAATTTAAATCCGTATAAAATAATGAATTTGTATTTCACTAAATGTCTTACAAGAAGTCTTTGTGCTTTGAAAAAATGATTGAATAAGTTGTAAAGCCCAATCATTGAACATAACATTTCTTACTACTTAAAGTATAGAATATTATTGCTTTGCTCGACATTGCATTAGATGTAATAATATTTTTATTTTCCAAGCTAGTCGCAGACGATGTTAACACGGCGCGAAGCACTAATGACATCATATCTGCTCACCGGTGCAACCCCTTGGCACATTGCACTAGTGATGTCCAGATGTTGTTGTAACTGATACCAGAAATTAAAACACACTTAAAGAAAAGTGGACTTCCACAGTCACATGGTCCCGCCTGTGACTGTCAATTTTCTGTATAACAATTAAGTGTGTTTTAATTTCACAATGTAAAGAAATAAGTTAAAAAATAGTAATTTAGTAACAGATACCTACACGAATGAAATACTATAACAGTTAGTGAAGGTAAATAACGGCGACGACCTTTATAACGATCGTAGGACGAAACTGAGGTGCTTGTGGCGCAGTGGTTGCAGCGCTTTGGTAGTGATACCAAAAGTTAAACAACCCACGGCGCGGTCATGTTTGGGATGGGTGACCATTCTGACCATACAAGTGACGTCTATTTACAAGCATCTCCGTGCTTTGGAAGGCACGTTAAGCTGTTGGTCCCGGTTAATATCGATAGATATTAGTAGTTAAGCCTGGTCGGAGACCCTCGGGCGGCTTAATAACATCTGACAGTAAGGTTGGTCACTTACCTTACACACCCCTCCACCAATCCGCACTGAGCCCGCGTGGTGGAGTATGGCTCGCACCACTTCATAGTTGAGGTGAGGCCTGTGCCCAGCAGTGGGACGTATATAGGCTGATGATGATGAGGACGAAACTGGATCAAGGCCGCTGACAACCGAATGTTAATGTTCAGTACCTACGTTTATCACACCGCCAACATTTTATTTCTGTTTAGCTCGAAAGTTTGATTGGTAGAAAATGCCTCATGGCGTTGAGCCACTTTTTGTGAAAATTTAATTGTGCAATAAAGCTTAATTAAATAAATAAATACACCACCATAAAAAGGTGTTGTCAAAGTACGATGTCGCAACATTCTTCAGTTATAGACTATTTGAATGATATTTAGACGTAAGTTTTTAGACTAATTTTGTTTGGTAACTAATTTTATTGTTATTTATTATTACTGAATTTATAGGTATTATACGAAATTAACTATAACTGTAATATTGTATGTCTGATAAGACAGGTCACAGTGAGACGTCACTTTAATTAAGAGCTTTTTGTACCAGTGTTCCACAATAAATAAATTTGATTTGATTTGATTCCAAGAAATTTGTATAGATAGATAGATTAACACTCTATTGTACAACACTAAACAAAAAATATAGACAAGTTTAACAAAAAAGTGTACAATTTAGGTGGTCTTATCACTTGTAGCGATCTTTTCTAGACCAGTTAGTTTATGTGAGTTAGTTATTTTCTTAAATAAATAGAAAAGGGTGATGGATTATTTGCATTTGTTATTATCAATTACTTTTTACATGTTCAAACACAAATCCTCCACCACACATTAAAACAAGTTTCTTTGCAGTTATTCTAAAGTAAGTAAAGCGTTACTTTTCATTGAATTCAAAAAAAACTATTATATTTGCTAAAATTAACAGTCTTATGCACGTACTCCCAAACTAATCATATGGAGAGCAGTTGAAAGGCTCTCCGGGTTCCTAATGGCCGGCTTTTAAAATGACAAATTGTTTAATAACTGAACTCGAAATTGAGTCTGTTCATATCTTCAAGATTTTCTCACTTAAAGATAAGAGTTTAAGATATTATGAAGGTAAGTAATGTAGTGATTTTACGACGTAGAAAATGAGTATTTTAATATTATTATGGATAATTATAATACATATTAATTAATATTATGTATTGAGGTGCTTGAGGCGCAGTGGTAGTAGCGCGTTGGCAGTAATACCAAAAGATAAGTAACCTAAGGCGCGGTCATGTTTGGGATAAAACTGACCGTATCTCATACGAGTATAAGTAACGTCTATTTACACGTATCTTTGTGCTTTGGAAGGCACGTTAAGCTGTTGGTCCACAGTAATATCGATAGATATTAGTCGTGAGGCCTGGTCAGAGGCCCTTGGGTGGCTAAATAACATCTGACAGTAAGGTTGATCACTTATAAACACACCTAACAAACACCCCTTCACCAATCCGCACTGCGCCCGCGTGGTGGAGTATGGCTCGTACCACCTAAGAGTTGAGGTAAGGCCCGCGGCCAGCAGTGGGGCTGATAATAGACTGATGAGAGATGAGAGAGATATATTAATATTATTTATGAATTTTCGGACTCACATCGATTTCAGTAGATATTATAGTGCGTATAATCACACAGATATATTTCATGAGAAATTGAACCGCTTTCGTTACTTACAAAAAAGATGACCACCTGATGTAGGTGTGCCCTAGTCCATTATTGTGGACATTTTATTTTGTCTAGATCAAAAATTCTCACTTTCTTTTTATTTAAATTGAGTGAATTTAAATTTGTAAACGCGCTTATGATTTACGTCTCGTCAACTACTTGTGAAAACTGTTTGGCTCAAGAATGACGCTTTATTTTATAAGTTTTACATACTATAACACAGCTGTTTGTATTCCTAAATAAAGAAAATACAATAAAATAATAATATTATAAGTTGGCTTATAGCCTAAAGTAAAACTGAACTAATTCGGTCGAGGACGTAGGTAGCATGGTAATTCAATGGTTAGAGCAATAGCCGGCTAAAGAGTTATGGGATCAAGTTCCACCTAAGACAGTCCGATTACTTAAAGTGTGTTTTTAATTTCAAATTTTAAGGACATTGCTAGTGCTAACTATAATGATAATAATAAAGTAATTTATTTTACTGTTTTATTTCACTAAGTCTAACTTTAAGTTTCATATTTGATACCATAAAGCACATCACTAGTAAACGTGTTTACACGAGTGTAGAGTTAATAGCAGCAATCTTGTGAGGTCGTCTCGTCACATACTTTACATGTCGACTTAGTTTATAATGTTCACACTTGACCTTTTGTTTAGCGAGCGAATTAGCTTCGCGAAATGTTTCGAAAAATAGGTAAATAAATTGTTTCAACGAACACACCAATTGCCTAGCCCTGAAGTAAGCGTTAGCTTGTGCTTTGGTGATTATGATAAGAGGATAGAAATGCTTAAATACATTTATAAACACCCATGAATCAAGTACAAATGCGCGTGCTCATCACACAAACATTTGGCCGTAGCAGGATTCGAATCCGCAACGGCCGGTTTTGCGGTCTGCAACTCAGTGGGGTGAGCACCTATCGTTGACTTGTCGATTTGTCGGGGGAAACAGTCAGTTTCTGACGTTTCGACGACACGAATACGTTACGAAAATGTTCGTGCTCACCCCACAGACCTCTAGACCAAAGCTGTCGTCATGGTTGATGGTTTAATGGTTAGTTGCTTACATTGGAAACCCTTTGAATAAAAGTAGTATATGTCCAAAGATTGTATAGAATCTTGTAATCAGCCGAGCTGCGTAAAATGCGAAAGAGTTGATACGAGAATGTTTTTTTTCGAATCTAATGTGTTCTTACACTGAGTTGTATATATTTATATGTCGTAGATTCTAACAATTAGTTTCTCATTTGATTATTTTGTACCGGAACTGTTTGAACGCCGTGACGTCACTGAGTGAAAAACAAGTGACCGAACGTGAGCGGAATCGTGGAGGGGGAATTGTCGTTATATTCGGTCAGTCATTGCTACCTTGAGCATTCGGTAGTCTGCATTGGAACGTTACGCTGTCCGAACCTTAAAACATGAGACCGCTGGTTCACCCAGTTCCGAATAAATTCCAAAACTGTATTGTGATTGTGAGTGTTATAAAATTAAACCGTGTGATACTTTGTGTTCGGATTTAATTGCCTAACACCCTACGCCACGAACCCTGTACCTAGAAACCTCGATAGCGGCGGTAACGAAGCAAATCCATCGCTATCGACGACATCAGAAGTGAGATCGAACCGAGCAAATGAGCCAACGCATAGTGATAACGCGGATAATGCTATCGGAATGCAAAGTCGGCAAATACGTGATGTGCGTTGATCCCAGTATCGCATTGACAACTCATAGCGAAACGCAAAGCTGAAGATCTGTAATCGCCTCACCTGGTTGATTTTTGTTTGTCACGAAAAATGTTTGTGCTGCAAAACAACACGTTCAGCTTAATTGAAGCAAAATGCTGCTGGCTGTCTGCTGAAAAGGTATCAAGTGACATCGAGTTACCAGAATTCAACCCCGGGAAGCTAATTAAAAAAAAAAACAACGTCTTCAGTAATTGAGAATCCATCTAATTTGATACGAATGAAGCATAACAGAATGGAAGAAAGTCGTCGCAAGAAAGCAGCCTGCTAAACCAGCGTCATTGTTCTACTACAGTATTGGTATCGCAGGCTACCCGTTCAGATGTTGTTATCCGGTGAGTTCTTTTCATTTTGTTAATTGTTAAAGCTTCAGGGTAAAATAGTTGCGATGAAATGGTCAATATAATCAAAGTTAAATCATGAACAATTTGAGACTGTTTTGACCTAGTTTTGGCGAGAAAGCTTTCATAGCAAACCTGTTTGGAGTATAGTTATACGATATTGTTTTTCAAATTACTTTGAGGAGTCCTATTTAGACTTGTGCAGTTAACAGCGGTTTTAATTTCATTCTTAAACTTCTATTGTGGAATTTAGCTATTGCTTACATTAGTTATTCCGTAGCGAGTACCTGCGTATTGTTCTCTCCAACAACGCAATCAGTTAATGGTTAAGGCTTTGACCAATTAAGGCCAGGTCAAACTGTTGGATTTATTGAAAATAATTTCTAATAACAGCTAAAATGTGAGCTGTTAATCCATTGGTATGATTAAAGTGGATATTAAAGTAAAAGCAAGAAAAAGAAATAATCTTCAAATTAGGACGCTAATATTTAAAAAAAAGTAACTTTTTAAGGGACATGATGTAGGTATTGTACTAGTCAAGTGACAAATGTTAGGAGATGTACAAACCTTACGCTTCAAATCGTAACAGACACAAAATAAATCACAATAAGTTCGCTTAGATTTAAACAATTAAACTGTCGAAAGAACATCTACTGTGGTTGTTTTCACATTTCAGGTTACACCAAATTCTCATGATACAAGCGATGGAGTGGTATTTACTGTAGTCACGCTGCACTTGAAGTACTGACTGGTGGCTGCTGATGAAAGTGATGCGAAGTCTCGTGATTTTGGAACTCTAAAGGCAATTTGGTGAGCAGTTACCATTTCATTACGATTCTGGAGCCGATTGCTCGTTAGTTAAAGAGTTTTGCTAAGAAATTGTGTGGTAGGCGTTTTAACAATGTTGTTTCACTGATAGGAATTGGTAATAGGACTATGTGTAGTACTGCACAGACGTTGTGTAAGGTAGAAATTGGCGAGTTCCCCACTGAAATGTTATTCCATGTGTTGCCCGACGTTTATTTACGCTGTGAGAGTTGGATCGACCTTAAAATTCTATTATCCGGTTTTGTTGTTAACATATGTGCGAACAATTTTACTTTGACAAAAAGTAACATCATTAATTCGTGTAGTATAAAAAGTGTTCAGCCCGTTTCAAACAATTTTAATAAGGGAGATACAGAAATTTCCCCCGAACGTCATTTTAGAAAATTTTCTGAATATTTCACAACCAGATTTCCGACTACCTGTGTTAATACTTACGATTTTTAATTTTTTTCATAAGATCAAAATAGTCCTATAGTGATTTTGTGATTTGTTGTTTGCTCGGAATTATACTTTCGGATCATACGTACAGACACATTCGACCTGATAGTTCGTACCTAACTATGGCCGAATATAACAAACCGGACCTGCCCTCGCCGTTATCAAAAGTTATCGTTTAAAAAGGATGCCAGAGGGTTACAAAAGCAAGTTCGCTCGAATTACTGATCGGTAAAGATGCGTGTTCTCTTAGTTTGATGGCTAGTAACGATGACAGCGGAGTAGATATCGAACAGGTTAGGAAAACGCGACTTTGTTACATGTTGTGGGCATTAAACTCTAAACATACTTACAAGTACACGAATGATAGGCTAAGGCGAATGCCTGAGGACCTAGTACCAATTAAAGTAGAAGAGGTAGAGTCGAGTGATAGTAGAGAATCTTAGTTCGGCTGGTCGGCCCGTACCAGTAGCCATTTCGTAGCCGTAGTCCGTTGGAAATCGGTACCTACTTTTAGTAGGACGTGGATACGTGGTGCGCGGGTGGTACTGGCGGAGGTGGAGTCTTGTAGAGGCCATAGAGTCCGTGGGACATGGAATTTTGTGAATCAGACACGAGGTGTTCTGTTGAAGGGGCTTAGTGAGAAGCCACAGGCCACAAATGAGATTCCTACTTTGTATCTTGTGAAGTTGTTAAGATGGTTTGTTTGGTATCAATTATTGAGAGAAAGTGGTACTTAGTTGCTCTTGCATTCATTATGATTCGACTGATAATCACCAAAGCTAGCCCGTTAGAGCTCTTAATAGGAAAAGTAGCGCGTCCACTAGATTTGATGGCAAATGATAAATGACGTCATAGATCTCATTGAAATTAGGTAATCGGCATCAGATAGTATAGAGAATTTGCAAACTATAATAAGTCACGTTTGAAAGTAATAAGGCAAGTGTGAGTAGATTTTCGATAGGAGAATTCGTGTTGATTGATGTAATCAAACAAAATTAGATGCTAAGTTCAGAGGACCGTTTCAAATAATAGAAGTTTTAGATGGAGAACGATATGTTTTAAAATCATTGATTAACAAGCATACCTATAAGTACGCACATGATCGTATTAGAAGGATACCTCAATCTGAGATACCTACTAACTGAATTAGATTGAGTAGGTGTAGATTTAGAAGTTGACACCAAAGACGGAGATACATCTTCAAACACCAATTAATGCATTAAGCGTTCTTGTGTATCAGCTTCTTCTGCTCTGCTTGGGAGTATAGTAACCAGTGAGAAGGACTGGTTTGTTTGTAGCAAAACATTAGATCAGTGTGAAGGACTGATCTTAGCTAATCAGTAAGAAGGACTGATATCTTGTGTTTGACCCTGTGAGAAGGACAGGCGTCATTTGGACTTTGAGCAAAGTTAGTTAACCAAGTAATTGTTTGATGCATTATTGTGATGATTGAATTCTTTATGAGCTAGTTGATTATAAATCATGATTATGGTATCCTCTCTGATATGATCATTGATTGAAACTCTATCGTTGAAATGTATCATGTTACCCTTTGGTCAGGTTGACCGAGCCTAAGTTACTCCAGTTGTATTTTCTTTTGTTGCCAGGTACACAGTAGACCACGAGGACGTGGAATGTCAGTTCTGGCCGTGTCGTAGATTCTAACAATTAGTTTCTCATTTGATTATTTTGTACCGGAACTGTTTGAACGCCGTGACGTCACTGAGTGAAAAACAAGTGACCGAACGTGAGCGGAATCGTGGAGGGGGAATTGTCGTTATATTCGGTCAGTCATTGCTGCCTTGAGCATTCGGTAGTCTGCATTGGAACGTTACGCTGTCCGAACCTTAAAACATGAGACCGCTGGTTCACCCAGTTCCGAATAAATTCCAAAACTGTATTGTGATTGTGAGTGTTATAAAATTAAACCGTGTGATACTATGTGTTCGGATTTAATTGCCTAACACCCTACGCCACGAACCCTGTACCTAGAAACCTCGATAGCGGCGGTAACGAAGCAAATCCATCGCTATCGACGACATATAATTAATTTGTTTATTTCATGTGAGTGCCAGTAGTCTGTGCTTTGATAAATAATGACTTTTAAATGGATTTAAGTATTTTAGTTTGTAAGTAAATAATTTTATTAAACTGTTGTGTCTTCCTGATAAAATAAAATAAAAATAAATTATATAATTTCTTTTATACAGTGTTCCGCAGAAATTGGAACCCAAAGTAAGTAGCTTAAGCACTTATGTTATTGGAATTAGAAACAACAAAGGTACAACCCGTGAAAATATCAAAAATTGTTTGCCAACCTCGTCTCCATTAGGGGGTACACTTTTAAGTCGGTACTCACGCCACTATACCATGGAGTTCATCACTTAAGTATCTATATGTAGAAATAAAAGATTAACAATTTTAAATTCTCAGCAGTAAATTTAAATCCGATGCCATGCAAGTGCCATCGGAACAGCTCTGAGTCACACCTGCTCGGTAATATTTTAATTAGTCCGTGTTTAATCCCGCTATTAAGGGCCCACGCAGTTTTTTATTTTATCCCAGCCACTGGCTTGCCACTTCCCACGCGAGTGATATGCATATGGGCTGCAGTGAAAAAACTTGTAAGTGCGAAATAATATTTTTCCGAAAGTTTACTAGCTAAGTAGGATTACTTAACAAATGTGAAAGTTAGTCTGTATGGATGTAAGTGAATCTTTCACTCTGTTATTTGGAACATAGATAGATTACAAAATTGGCGCAACTGATTTAGAGTTAGAAAGCTAAAGGGAAGCGCTTCCTACCAACCGGGTGTTCAGGGACCGAGGATCGATAGACATCATCTTGATTTGTCTATTTATATTATTCAGAAACTAAATCTTATATGCCGCGCTTTATGTGCGGTACCAGGCTAACAGCGCCATCTAGCCTACGGAGTCGAATCACAGCTCGCTGTCGTGCTAGCCACCGTTAAGCATGCGCTTATGATGGCGAACGGTAGAGGTCGTCACAATTATAACCTGGAATAACACATAGGGTACTTTCTATCCTATAAACCTTCACGGTTCATGTGGAAAACTTAGGAAAAGGTTTGTATGTGGGTGAAGCCGTAGAGGACAGTTAGTATTTGACAGAATTGATAAAAAGGACACTGTTTATAAGGTGTACGCGTTTACAAAGGAGAAACTTATAGATTTAGATCGTGTATGTCGCACACGCGACAGAAAATTTAATGGAAACCCTGCGTTATCTTATGCACTTGTATCAAGGTTGTTCATCATGTATTTGCTGCAAGGTAATGTGATATCGTCTGAACATAAAGTCGAACTTCGCCCCACACTAAATTTCCATAACGTTTTGAGAGTGCCAGCCAGGTCTTGAAACAACATTTGACAGAAAATTATCATTCAATGCTAAAAAAAACAATTTAAAAAAAGGCACTTATGCACCTATTCAGTCTTAGCCGTATATGAGTTCCCGAGCGCTCCATTTGGCTCCTTAGCATACAACGAGTCCAATACAATTGTACAGCCTCGGACGGTGGTACGTCTTCCTTATAATGTAAAGGCTTCGTGCACATTTGTGCACAAAACTTGATTGAGTAGGCTTTGCAACATTTGTAACTGTTTAAGACAAAAAGTTTATGTCCGTTACGTAAAGCTTCACTGGCTTTCGATAGACCTTGTGAAAAATGATTGTTATGAAAATTATCAGAAATAGCATACTTGCCTCTCCTATCCTATGCTTACATTTTGAACTGTTCTTTCAATAGAACAATTTTGGAGATTAACTACTTATTAAAATGATACACTCTTTTTATGTATTATTTCGCGATTTATTTATTTACATTTTATTTTAATCTGGAGTTTCGGCATTTTTTCAGCGTCCGTGGTCACAGGTAGGCGAAGGTGTTAGTTGTCATTACATACTTTTGTCTTTACAACTGAATACTAACTGGAGCAAAACTTAAAACGGGACAATTTTTAATATCTTAAACCATATCTGTGTGTCTAGGCCCTAAGCTCCATTATCAAAATATCGCGGATGCGCTCGACGGAGCGCGGGCGCATC
Organism: Pyrausta despicata; assembly: GCA_963921415.1. Taxonomy (NCBI): domain Eukaryota; kingdom Metazoa; phylum Arthropoda; class Insecta; order Lepidoptera; family Crambidae; genus Pyrausta; species Pyrausta despicata. The sequence continues at coordinate 766,868 of OY992859.1, read as the reverse complement.
GCTTAGCACACCGCGGGTCATTAAAGCACGCAACGCGTCGGGTTCATTTCGGTGTGACCGTATCGGCCGCGGGGCACACCTCTCAATTCAATAGAGTTACATAATAATAACTATGACGACCACTTTGGTGCAATGGTCAAGAAGTTTACTATTTACCAAGAGGTCGCGGGTTGGATCCCGGCACTGTACAAACATTTGTGTGCATGAACATATTCTGTTTGTACTGGTCTGGGTGTTATATGTATTTATTTAAGATTATTTGTAATACCACTGTTGATTCTGATATCTGTAACACAAGCGCTTAAGGTACTTACCACGGAGTCAGATCAATGTATGTGACTGTACTAGTTTAATCATGAGACTGTAACACCTTATTGTTACGTGTGACTTGGCAACAAATATTATGAATATGAATAATATTTATTTATTTATTTAACTATAAATAGTTCTTAACCGGTGGTGGGGGAAACGCGGGACCAAACGCGGTGGAGATCCTGGGGGAGACCCATGTTCAGTAGTGGGCGTCGAACGGGTGAAATTATGATGATGATACAACAAAACTTTTGATAATGTACCTATATTTATAACCTAAGCAACAGTGAGACCTAAAAATGTGTTTTTAGAACGGTAAAAAAGAACTCCTGGGATGTTGTGACTCCTGACTCCATAGAATAGCGAAAATTGAAGAAAGCCTACGTCCAGTGGGCTGGAATCAGCTTTAGATCTTTTTCTTTAGCTGAGACTTAACCAGTCATTAAGAAAGTAAATTCTCACAAAATCTGTTCTGATTTTTTTAATTTTTTTATTTGGGATAGGTTTGCTCTTGACCCAAGACTAAGCCCAACGAGGCAAAGACTGAGTCTACGATGGAGCGAGCTCACCTAGAAGATGCCTGTTCACTCTAGCTTTGAAGATTCCTAGGTTGTAATTGCAGGGAAACACTGACGCAGGTAGTGGGTTCCACTCTTTTGCAGTGCGCATCAGGAATGTAGATGAGAAGCGCTTGGTTCGTAACAGTGGAACATCGACACGGTACGGATGGTATCCCGCGGTACGTCTGGTGGTCAGTCAATGAAGAAGTGTTTTTCAAAATAAAGCGATTTTCCTGTGTATACTATTTTAAACTTGCATGGTCACTAACATTAGAAGAGTTGTTCACAATCAATCAAGGCTTTCGCGGTCCGCGCCACATGAAAATCATTTGCACATCACGCGTAATCCCGCTTGCTAATTGCTCCGTGTGTGTCGAAGTGCATGCAAAAAATTTTCGTCAAAAAGTGTTCACGCGGTGCTGTCCGCCACCGTACATGTCTGTGTGTGTGGTCTTAAGCTCCATTATCGCGGATGCGCTCGTCGGAGCGCGGGCGCATCATTCATCGGATCTGCGGGTCATTAAGCAGTAGCCCTAGACTACATAGAATAATATGAATTGAAGAAAGCCTACCTCCAGAGGTCTGAAAACAGCCGCAGATCTTAATCTTTGGCTGAGACTTCTATCTCTGTATAACACTTTTTAGAAAAGTAAACCTTGAACTAATAGATTCGCATAAAATCGTTTTTTTATATTTCCGTTAACGAGGAATTGTTTTAAAAAGAGTGATTTGCCTTTACTATAACAATGAAATGAATGACATTGATGAAACATACGCTGGCGCAAAGCGTTAAAAAAAAGCACTTACAAAATTCAACGACTCCATTAAGGTTCTCGGTAGCTCAGTGGTCAGAGCATTGGACCGGACTTCCAAAGTTCGGGGGTTCGATTCCTCCACGATGACCGGAGCCGAAAAGATTTTTTTAAGTGTTATGCCTTTTCGAAATGACATGATCTTTATAATCTATTTATTTATTTATTTAAGCTTTATTGCACAACAATACTTTGTACAAAAGGTGGACTTAACGCCGTAGGGCATTCTCTACCAGTCATACCTTTGGGCTAAGCAGAAATGTTTAGTGGAATAATCAATACTGAATACAGGTTAGATAGGGCTCTAAAAAAATAACATTTTGAACAGCTCTGCTAGTCATCTTAATTGGCATGATGACACCTACTTAAATATTTTCAAGAACATGGCGTTCAAAAAACATAGCCCCTATGCAGTTAATACAACCAATGTATTTCCTAAAAGCCGTAGAAACCAATTTTTAAACACACAAAACTCAATAAATATTCAGTCAATTGACTCCGATTGGGAACACATGACCGTGACGTCACGTTCATGTATTCCCATACAAAATCTATGGGGGCAGACCGTTTTGACAGATAATAAAAAGTATGTCAACGATTGGTGGTGTCATCTAGCCTATTCTATAGATCAAAACGTCAACCGCCTACAAATTGAAATGGAAAGCGTTATGATTCCGCAAAATGTTATAAGTTATTTTCAGTTTGTTCTCTTAATTGAATTAAATAATTTTCCCGTAAAGGGAATAACTTTCTTCCATTGTTCTGTAAGTCTGTTTTTAATTAATTCAAGGGTTGCAATGACCCGTCTTTTGTCTTGCTTCTAATTGTTGCCCCGTAATCAGTTTTGTAAAATTTGGAAACTCGTTCACACTTAATTTGGCTCCTAGACAATTAAATGAATCGGCACGACGATTACTTTCTCTCACTGGTCATTTCATTGTTTCATTCATTTGATAATTAATTTAATTTAATAATAACCATAGATTTTGAGGTAATTGTTACTAACTCATATGGATTTAATTAATTTGAATTTGAGTAATCTATATCTATCTAGTATATATGTTACGACTAATAGCCGAAGTGCGGCTACACCTAGTTTTAGCCGGCTACAACTAGGTGCAGCCCACCACATGCGGTTAATCTTAGGTGTATCCTACTTATCTTCGGTTACAACTAGGTTTAGCCTTCAATATATCGGCTAGAACTAGGTACAGCCGCACACTGGTGGTTAAACTTAGGTGCATCCTATTTATTATCGGCTAGAACTAGGTTTTCAGTATTTTATTCGCGGAGCATTTTTTAAAACTGTGATATCTTTTAAGATAAGAATCAAAACGCGTGTGAATCATATGAACATATTATATATAACGATCCCCCGCAACTTCGTCCGCGCTTTTTGATTTAACTGCTTCCCCGTTGATTTCTAGGTAGGTATCATGCATTTCATAGCTCGTGCAAAGCGTTCCCTGAGGAATAAGCTATCTAACACAAAATATATTTTTTTAAATCGGCTCAGCAGTTTTTGTGATACGCATGTTTAAACAAAAAAAATATTCTTCCGTTTGTCCAGTTATACTCGTAATGTGAGTTACAACTGAACTGAAAACCTTGTTCTAGCCGATTTTAAATAGGATACACCTAAGTTTGACCAACAGTATGCGGCTGTACCTAGTTCTAGCCGCTGTAATGAAGGCTAAACCTAGTTGTAACCGAAGATAAGTCGGATACACCTAAAATTAACCGCATGTGTCGGGCTGCACCTAGTTGTAGCCGGCTAAAACTAGATGTAGCCGCACTTCGGCTATTAGCCGTAACATATATATATATATATATCAAAACGAATTTCTGTTCGTTAGTCTCGCTAAATCTCGAGAACGGCTGAACCGATTTGACAAATTTTAGTCTGGAAATATTCGTGGAAGTTCAGAGAAGGTTTTAACGATGAAAATAAAAAAAAAACGGGCAGGACAACGTCTACACTGTCCGGTAGTCTTTATATATCAAAATGAATTGCTGTTCGTTAGTCTCGCTAAAACTCGAGAATGGCTGAACCGATTTAAATAATTTTAGTCTTGAAATATTCGTGAAAGTCCAGGAAAGGTTTAAACGGTTTAACCGCTGTATTCGCATATTTGTTGTTAAATATGCGAATACAGCGGCCAGGACGACAACGTCTGCCGGCTCCGCTAGTTTATAATAAGTTTTATTTTAACTCTTGAATTTTTAATATTTACTAGACGATGCTTATACAATACTTTCTGTTACCAATTTGAAACGAAAGTCCGTTCGATAATATCTTTTTAACCCCTGACGAAAAAGAGGGATGTTAACGTGGCAGCGTAGATCCCTAACGGATAAACCGATTTCAAACCGTTTTTTTTTTCACTCGAAGGATAATTTAATCAAGAAGGTTCTTAGCTATTGCTGGCTCAAAATCCGTCCAGCCGTTACCGTCTAGCTCACAATCTGTTATCCTGGCTCATATTGTGGGATTTTTAAATTTAATTTTATATAATAGTCCTCCTTGCCGATTTCGGCCAATCTCAATAGAGATCAGCCAACTACGCAGGAGATATTATAGTGCACAAGTGTGAGCGCAATACACAGGTGCACTCACTGTTCCACCAGTCTCAAAGTTCGGTGAGACGGCAATCCGACATGACCGGAGAGAGATCAGGCGCAGGACCAACGGCTTAAACGTGCTTTCCGAGGCACGGAGGTGTAACACCGCCAACTTCCCGACTCCGAGCTGTTTTTGAGAAATTCATGACAGAAAATCTCAGCAACAATTTTGGCTCGACCTGGGATTCGAACCCAGGACCTCTCGGATGTAACGCAGAAACTTTGCCACTACACCAACGAGGCAGTCATATGTAATTTTATATACGAAAAAAGTTGCTTATCCACTTTCAGAATGACCGATATTCGGACCAACTTCGCTTTATATTTTTCTGCCCGTTTTTTTGTAGGATGTGTGCTTTTGCACACCATAGTCTCAAGAACGTACTACTTAATTTTCTCCTCGGTACTAAACGTCTTGTTCTTCTCTTACAAACAATCATGATACAAGGCCGAGTAATGCCGATCAAGTCAGAGAATTAATCTAAACTTATACAAGTTTCTTATTGTCCTATGCAGTAGCAAAACTCAAATAAGAGGCGTTTAAGACGTTGATAACACACAAAGATCAATAAATAAATATACGACAACATCACATACATTGATCTGACTCTGTGGTAAGTAGCTTAAGCACTTGTGTTACAGATATCAGTACCAACAGTGGAATCTTATCCTACTACTATTATAAAGGCGAAAGTTTGTAAGTATGGATGTATGGATGTATGGATGTCTGGATGTATGGATGTTTGTTACTCTTTCACGTAAAAACTACTGAATGGATTTGAATGAAACTTTACCACAATATAGCTTATACATCAGAATAACATATAGGCTACAATTCATAAAGAATTTTTAAGATAAAGGCTTTCCACGCGGACGAAGTCGCGGGCGGCCACTAGTTAATATTATAAATGTGAAAGTATATTTGTTTGGATGTTTGGATGTTTGTCCGTCAATCACGCTAAAACTACTGAATGGATTTTGATGAAATTTGGTATACAAGCAGGGTATAGGCTAACTTAGGTGATAGGGACTTTTTATCCCGATTAAGCTCTCCCATGGGATAAAGCAGGAATCTTGATAATCCTCAATCACGCCGAAAGTACTGAACGGATTTTAATGAAATTTGGTTTACAGACAGTGTATTAGCTGACATAGATTAAATAATAGTTTTTAATTCAAGTTAATGAATCAACTACAATGCAATACATTTTCTTCATCCCTAGACAGTGTTGAGCAGTGTATAACCTGAATTAGATTGTAGGATATACTTTTTATTGTAATTATATGCTCCCGTGGGATAAAAGAGGATTCTACTTACATGTTCCCATACAATACAGCAGGAAAATAGCAACTTTCATTCTACGTAAGCGTAGTCTCAGTATAGTTTATTGAGGCGCCAATAGATGGCGTTGCCTGTATTTTAAAACGCGATAATGAATTACCACAGCTACTTGGATATTAATGACTGTGACTTTGAAATGTGACTTTGAAAGGTGAAATTAGGAATTTTCTTCTTTATAGGTTAATTCTGTGTCGTTTCAGTTCTGCGTTGTCAATTGGTTTTTCGAATAATTTGTCGATTTGGCTTTTCTAACGGACTTGATTTTCTTTGCGATTGTGGATTTGGTTGATTGTTATTTTGTGTATTTTTCACAAGTATTCTTTCAAACAACTTAGATAGGTATATAAATTTTATAACTTTACATATTTGTACTAAATCTGTAGTTATCTAGCTTTTGTTTTCTACTTTTTCTTGAGTTTGTTTTTAATTTATTCTTATTTTATTTTCAAACATGCCCGGTAAGCGCAAATCTAATATATATAACAGGTCGAAAGATGCTCGAGCTAAGTAAGTAGCTAGGAGTCAAGAAACTTCTCCTCAAGCGGAATTGAGAAGGCTGGAGCAGGCTGCACGTCAAGCTACTTTCAGAGCATCACAAACACTGGAGCAAGCGGAAAATAGTCGTAGACAACATGCTGATTATTTAGCATCACGTCGGGCTAGTGAGACTTCAAACGAAACAGCAGCTCGGCGCACGGAACAAGCTCAGCGACAAGCTAGCTTGCGTAAGTCTGAGACGCCAGAGCAATCGCAGTCTCGGCGTCAACAGCACGCTCTTTATTTGTCTTCGCAACGCGCCTCTGAGTCATCACAGCAGAGGGAAGCGCGACTCACAGAACAGGCTGAGCGACAAGCAAGCCTGCGTATATCTGAAACGCCGGAGCAGACGCAGTCTCGGCTTCAATGGCAGACTGCTTATGGCGTTTCACAGCGGGCTGCTGAGACTCTAGAAGCAGCAAACGCTCGCAGACATGCTTTAGCTGAAAGAATGGCGCAGCGGCGAAAAATGTTTAACAGAAATACGTGGGGTGTTTTTGAACGCGCCGCATTTGAGTACGACAGTAGTCTCAATTACGACAGCCACAAACTAATTAAAATGGATAAAATGGTAAAAAAGTGCCGATTTTGTAACGCCCTGAAATGGAAAGAAGAAACAGCTGGTATGTGTTGTTCCGGAGGGAAAGTAGATACATATCCCTATATTAGAGGAGCCTGTACAACCACTAAAGGATCTCTTTTTAGGTGATTCCGATGAATCACGACATTTTCTAAATAATATTATAAAATATAACGGATGTTTCCACATGACGTCATTTGGTGCCGATAGAGTTGTTTCAATACCAGGATTTTCACCAACTTTCACTGTGCAGGGACAGGTCTATCACAGAATTGGATCTCTGTTACCAACTATAGCAAACAACATACAATACTTACAAGTTTATTTTATAGGAGATGAGTTCAAGAGGCTGATTTCCCTTGAAGTTGGCATTCGCCATGATGATAAATAAGTCCCAGGGACAAACATTAAAAGTGGCGGGTATACATTTGGGCACTCCTTGCTTTTCCCATGGCCAGCTCTATGTGGCATGTTCTCGAGTGTCAAGTGCAAGAAACCTATATGTACTTGCTGAAAATAATAGATCATACAACATCGTATATAGATCAATATTATAAAATAATTACATCGGTGTTATACGATTTATTACTATCAAAATCGTGAAAAACAAACACGGAAACATGGTAAAAATATAAGATAATTCCCTACGGAATGATCAAAATTAAACTTTTTATATGCAAAAAAATACAGTCACTAAGTCATTTGTAAATGTCCTCATTCTACGCGGGCAAAGCCGCGGGTAAAAGCTAGTTAGAAATAAATTTCAATAAATACACTACAAACAGACATGTTCATGCACACAAATGTTTTGTACAGTGCGGGGATCGAACCCACAACCTCTTCGTTAACAGTCAACTTCTTGACCATTACCAACAGTGGTATTACAAATTGACTTAAATACGCGACTTCTGGGTAATAATCAACTTCTTGACCATTACATCAAAGTGGTCGTCATACAACCTATTGTTACGCCGGTAGGCTAGTGCTAAAACTTTGATCGTGTTTTTCCATGCCTTGGAGGCGTTTTCAGCAGGCTGAAATACCATTTCAGGCCGTTTCAGAGAGTGCTCTAACACATACTAGTTTATCGAAATTTCACCCAAGTTGCCGTTGTTTTCAGGCGCCTGAAACATGTTTTCAGTCCGTTTCAGGCCACCCTCTATCAGATGACGCCATAACCTGAAAACCCGTTTTCAGGCGTTTTCAGGACCCCTTATGGGCCTTTGAAGCCCACTTCAGTATATGACGTAATTTTCAGTAGGAGTGAAAGAGATAGCACGATCAGAGAGAGGCAGCTATACTAAGAACATTCCAGAAAGGTGTGACAGAGACAGCACAAGACAAGGATAGCACTATGATTCGAGAAAGGTCTAGGCTAGGCAAGACGGCATTTGGAAGGATCCCGAACAGTCTCGTACTGGGTAGTAGGTACCTACCGAATATTCGGGAGTCCTTGACGGCCGGTATATAAGGAGCCCGGGAATGCGACCAAGTTGGAGTTTAATTTGGGAAAGCGACGAGTAAACATCGAAGCGAAAACTGCGACAAGAAGATTTTGGAGTGCGATATAAGTGTTTGTGTGCTAAGTGTTGTAACGTAAAGTGTGTACAATAAATCCTACTCTACTTCATCGGTTTAAAAGTGCATTTCAATCTAGATCCCACACCCCTAGAACGTTTGGTGTCAGAAGTGGGATTGAAAATGCCGATTACTCCGCGAGAAGAAGAGAAGGAGGGGATGCAGACCCGAAGCCGCACCGCTGCTGGAGACTCTGCGGGCACCGCCGGAACGTCAGACACAGCGGTACCAGCTTCAAGGACGCCAGAGATAGACATCAACGCCATTCTGATCCTCCTGAAAGAACAGGCTAGAAGGCAGGAGGAACAAGCCAAAATCCTGCAACAAGAGCTACGGGTTCAGCAGGAGGAACAGACCAGAAGGCAGGAGGAACAAGCCAAAATCCTGCAACAAGAGCTACGGGTTCAGCAGGAGGAACAGACCAGAAGGCAGGAGGAACAGGCTAGAATTTTGCAGCAAGAGCTACGGGACCAGAAAGAAGTCCTCCGTGAGGTACACGAAGTAGCTGCAGAATGGAAAAAGGAGATGGCTGAGGTGCAAGACAAAATTGTGGACGTTGAAATAAAAGTTGAAAACCACGAGAAGCGCCTCAATGGACTGAACGAAAAAGTGGAGGGCCAGGAGAATCGCCTCCAGAAGTTGGAGATCAAAGTGGCCAACGGCACCACCAGTGTATCAGGTGCACCAGTCACAGGAGGTGAAAAGTTAAAGGTACCTCCATTCGATGGTACCTCTTCGTGGGCCGCATACAAGCTCCAATTCGAGATGGTTGCCGAAGCGAATGGCTGGAGCAAGGACTATGCTAAAACGGCATTGAGTTTGGCGCTGCGGGACGAAGCCCTCACTGTTCTGGAAGCGTTAGGAAAGGAGAAGACATACGACCGTCTTCTTGAAGCTTTAGAGGCACGCTTCGGTGACAGCCATCTAGAGCACGTTTACAGAGCTCAGCTGAAGAATAGGACTCAGGGGCATAATGAGTCATTACAAAAGTGGGCAATTGAGATAGAGAAGCTCGTCCGGAAGGCGTACCAAGGTTCCGCAGTGACTTTCATCGATGAAACGCTAGTACAGGCATTCATAGATGGGATTCGGGACTTTGAAGTGAGGGCTGCTGTACGGCTGGGACACCATGGGACCTTGAAGGATGCGCTCGCCCATGCCCTGGAGGTGGAAGCTGTACGCCAAGACTCAACAAAATCCTTTAGGGTGCGCGAAGTTGCGGCCAGGGAGCCGATTGCTCCACCTCGAAAAACTGGGCCTCGATGCTACAACTGCGGGGAAAGAGGACACATACAATCAGGCTGCCCAAAAAGATCTTGGAGGCAACGGGACTCAGACCGAACGGAGAGGCCAGCAAGCTCTGATAGTTCAGAGCGGCAGCAGCAGGGAAACGAGTGAAAGCCAGGACTGAGGGACGAGTGCTGGCTGGTGGTCAAAATGTCCCAGTTATGATCTCGCAGGCGAACGACGGGAACAGTCTGGCTGTCAAAGGAGAAATTGGTGGAGTACCATGTCACCTTACTATTGACACCGGAGCTTCTCGGACCGTGATCAGTTCTCGACTGCTTAAACACCTGTCCAGGGATCATCTAGTCCGACCAATGCATCTCCAGCTGCAAACGGCTACCGGCCAGTACATCTCCGTCCAGGGGGAGCAGGAAGTGTCAGTGAAGATTGGAGAAAAGAAATACTGGCACAAAGTCATCATTGCTAACATCGTAGATGACTGCATTATTGGTCTTGACTTTATGAGGAAGTACGAGTGTAAGATCGACATGAAAGGAGGCGTGCTGAAATTTGGGGCTTATGAAGTTCCTATGGAAGGTGGAGTGAGTGGACATGTCTTCTGCGCTAGAAGGACTACACTTCAACCGAGATCGCAAGCCCTAGTTCCGGTGACATTGCCGCAAGGTGCGAGACAAGGATCTCATTCCTGCGTGTTAATAGAGAAAATGGACGGCAGTAAACCATGGATGCCAGCTCGCACAGTGGTAACGACGTCATCTGCAGCATTTATAAGGGTGCTAAATCTAAGTGACACTCAACACGTCATAAGTAAAGGAACCCTTATGGGAACATGCGAGGCAATCTCTTGGATACGGAGTTGCCATGGGTCGAAGGAGAACAAGTTACAAGAAGAAGTTGTGGAAATTGGAAAGTTATTGGAAAACTGCCAAAATGATCTCACAAAGGAAGAACTTCTTAAGGCACGTAATTTGCTAAAGCGCTATAGGAGCGTCTTCTCTGCACATGACAGTGATATCGGGAGAACTGGAGTAGTACAGCACGAGATCGACACCGGAGATGTCATGCCTATTCGACAACGACCGCGGCGAGTTCCAGTAGCTCGAGAGAAGGAAGTGGAAGACATGATCAAGGAAATGAGGAGAGATAAAGTGATAGAACCGTCGACAAGTCCTTGGTGTTCTCCAGTAGTCTTGGTGAAAAAGAAGGATGGAACCATGAGATTTTGCGTAGACTATCGTCGACTCAACGATGTGACTAAGAAAGACAGTTATCCATTGCCTAGGATAGATGACACTTTGGACACTCTGCATGGAATGAAATGGTTTTCCACGTTGGATTTGAAAAGTGGCTATTGGCAAGTGGAAATAAAAGACAAGGACAAAGAGAAAACAGCCTTTTCAACCGGTAAAGGACTTTGGCAGTTTAATGTAATGCCGTTTGGATTGTGCAACGCACCAGCAACGTTTGAGCGGTTGATGGAGCAAATACTGGCTGGTCTCCTGGGTGATACGTGCCTAGTGTATCTGGATGACATCATAATTGTAGGCAAAGATTTTGATGACCACCTCAAGAAGCTGGAACAAGTTTTGTCCAAGTTGCGCGATGCTAACTTAAAACTAAGTCCGAAGAAATGCTCATTCTTCAAGCGCAAGGTTAACTACTTGGGACATGTGATTTCATCAGATGGCATCCAGACAGACCCTGTGAAGATAAGTGCAGTTAAGGACTGGCCGACACCGAAAGACAAGACAGCAGTACGTGCCTTCTTGGGACTTTGCTCGTACTACCGACGATTTGTAAAGAACTTCTCAGATATAGCAAAGCCTTTGCACCAGCTGACAGAAGAGAAAAGACAATTCAACTGGGATGATCAGTGTGCAGCAGCTTTCTCAGACCTCAAACAGAGACTTTGTGAAACACTGATTTTGGGATATCCAGACCCAGAGAACGAGTTTGTTGTTGACACTGATGCAAGCAATACTGGCATTGGAGGAGTCTTGTCACAGAAGAAGGGTGATCAGGAAGTTGTGATCGCCTATTTTAGCAAGTCGCTATCGAAGCCGGAGAGAAACTACTGCGTCACTAGGAGAGAATTGCTGGCAGTCGTCAAAACTCTGCAGCATTTTAATAAATACCTGCTTGGACGCAAGTTCCGAATAAGAACTGACCACGCTGCTCTAAAGTGGTTGTTAGAGTTTAAGAACCCTGAGGGTCAGGTGGCACGCTGGATCGAACAACTGCAGGAATATGACTTTGTCATCGAACATCGCAGTGGAAAGTCACATGGCAACGCAGATGCCCTCTCTCGAAGACCTTGTCCTGATGATTGCAAACACTGTTTAAGGCAAGAGGGTAAGGACTGCGTGAAGATGTTGAGGACAGACACTGTTAGCGAAGAATGGAGTGATGAAGCAATGCAAGAAGCACAACAGGAAGATTGCGATGTAAAGCCCATTTACGATTGGATCAACGCTGGGGCGCCCAAACCAAGGTGGTGTGAGGTAGCTCCGATGAGTACCGTGACAAAGAGCTACTGGGCGCAATGGGAAAGTCTGGTTATGCACAATGGCGTACTGTGCAGGAAATGGGAGTCAGAAAACGGAAAGGATGCTCATCTTCAAGTGGTTGTACCAAGAAAGAGAGTTAGCGATGTTTTAAGATCCTTTCACGACGGCGCTTCCGGTGGACACCTAGGAGTAAAAAGGACTCTGATGAAGATTCGGCAACGTTTTTACTGGATAAACTGTCGGGACGACGTGGAAGACTGGTGTAGGAAATGTACTAGCTGTTCGTCAGTTAAGGGACCACATACACGTAGTAGAGGTGCGCTTAAAGTTTACAACGTGGGAGCGCCTTGGGAAAGAATTGCTTTAGACGTCGCAGGCCCGTTCCCGACCTCTGACCGTGGAAACAAGTACATCCTGGTGGTCATGGACTATTTCACCAAATGGCCTGAGGTATTTGCCATTCCGAATCAAGAGGCAGTCACAGTAGCGGAAACTGTAGTGACTGAAGTGTTTTGTCGGTATGGTGTGCCTCTTGAGATCCACAGTGATCAGGGAAGAAATTTTGAGTCTCTGGTGTTTCAGGAGACTTGCCGAGTCATGGGAATTCATAAAACTCGGACTACGGCCTATCACCCACAGTCAGACGGAATGGTTGAGAGATTCAATCAGACATTGGAACGACATTTGGCCAAAGTAGTTGACAACCATCAAAAGGATTGGGACAGGCATATTCCGCTCTTTTTAATGGCATATCGGACAGCAGTTCATGAAAGCACGGCCGTAACTCCTGCGTGTGCTAATTTTGGAAGAGAACTACGTTTACCTGCAGACCTTCTGACCGGACGTCCTCCAGATGCACCAAAGACGGTTTCGGAGTATGCAAGTGAACTGCGAAACCGGCTTGATGATGTTCACAGGCATGTTCGTGAACATGGATTGCAGGCCAGCGAGAAGGTGAAGACCAGATACGACCGGAAGTCTAACCAGACGAGGTTTGAGGAAGGATCATTCGTGTGGCTACATAACCCTATGCGTCGAAAAGGAAAGTCACCAAAATTGTCGCCGAGTTGGGAAGGGCCGTACAAAGTAGTCACAAGGATCAACGACGTCACTTATCGGATACAGCGCAACGCACGTAGCCCCTGTAAGATTGTTCATGTTGATCGGTTGGCCAAGTACCATGGAACGAATGATGCTCGGGACGAGCATGTCTAAGGAGGGGGTAGTGTTACGCCGGTAGGCTAGTGCTAAAACTTTGATCGTGTTTTTCCATGCCTTGGAGGCGTTTTCAGCAGGCTGAAATACCATTTCAGGCCGTTTCAGAGAGTGCTCTAACACATACTAGTTTATCGAAATTTCACCCAAGTTGCCGTTGTTTTCAGGCGCCTGAAACATGTTTTCAGTCCGTTTCAGGCCACCCTCTATCAGATGACGCCATAACCTGAAAACCCGTTTTCAGGCGTTTTCAGGACCCCTTATGGGCCTTTGAAGCCCACTTCAGTATATGACGTAATTTTCAGTAGGAGTGAAAGAGATAGCACGATCAGAGAGAGGCAGCTATACTAAGAACATTCCAGAAAGGTGTGACAGAGACAGCACAAGACAAGGATAGCACTATGATTCGAGAAAGGCCTAGGCTAGGCAAGACGGCATTTGGAAGGATCCCGAACAGTCTCGTACTGGGTAGTAGGTACCTACCGAATATTCGGGAGTCCTTGACGGCCGGTATATAAGGAGCCCGGGAATGCGACCAAGTTGGAGTTTAATTTGGGAAAGCGACGAGTAAACATCGAAGCGAAAACTGCGACAAGAAGATTTTGGAGTGCGATATAAGTGTTTGTGTGCTAAGTGTTGTAACGTAAAGTGTGTACAATAAATCCTACTCTACTTCATCGGTTTAAAAGTGCATTTCAATCTAGATCCCACACCCCTAGAACGTAACACTATAGATGAACATATAGATGTATGGACGTCACGGTATACCTCCGAGTTATATACGAGTAGTTGTTGGAAATAAAAGAATGAATATCTGATTGACATTGACACTTGTCATCTGTCACTGTCATATGTCGACACGTGGAATGGACGAGTGACGTTTTGTCTCCCAAGCCGACGCCGTGGGCTATGGTGGCATGATAATTTCAATAAAGTGACCTTGTTGTTTGTGTAAAAGGAAAATATTGGCATATTCCTGGGCGGGGGCAACGTCAAACAACTTAATATAACCTTTTTGCTTGCTTCCTGCTTTTGCTTTCTTGTTTGACGTCTCCCCCATTCCCAGCATCTGTCCGATGCTGGGTCTGGCGAATGGTTTAGGGAGGAGCGCAGGTCGCTAAGATCCCCTAAACAAGGCCAGTGGACTATCCTTCTCGAGGTTGCCGCCTGTTATTGGCCAATTACCCTAAGTAATTGGTATAACCGAAACCTCTGGCCGACCCCCCATTATTTCCCCCCTATAACCCATCCTTCTCCCAGTCCAATCCCGCATAGCCGAACCTGTGGCGGCGCCTATCCACACTCCAGGCTCACACAGCCTTGGGGAATTAAATACCCCCAAAAATGTTGTACCACACTCACCATGGGCAGGTAGTGTGCGTCCTCTTCGCCCAACCAAAAACGATGTCAGCACAAACAAAGAAAGACATACCCCAGGAGGGTACCACGCACAGTGGAGAATCCCTCACCGAGTCTAACTCGGTCTGTCCCACGTATTCTGGGGGGGACAACTTGTGCTCAACACCAGGCCCAAGCCTGGATTTATCAGGCCTAGCAGAGGCCATAACACTGCTACCGTCGACCTCGACTACCGACACCTCCAGAGTGTCAGAGTGGACGGTAGTAGCCCACCACAAGCGCCCCTCTAAAGGGGCCGCTAAACCCACCCCAAACAACCATGGACCGGTAGGACACTCAGAACGCAGTCGCCCCACGGCGCGCGAGACGAGGGAGTCCCAACAGTCCGAAACACCAACCACAACTAACCAAAGGTTGCCAAGCCGACCAGAACGCAGTCGCCCCACGGGGCGCGCGAGAAGGGAAGCTCAACAACCTGCAACAACAGGTGTGACACCGACCGCAGCAGCGGAAACGCAGCGCGAACCTGTGCCATCTACCTCCACGGGGGTGACCTCCGCAGGAGTGGCTCGGCACAGAACGGAGTCACCACCATCACTCTACGGACCACCGAACCAGCCGAAAAGGAGACGGAAACCGAGAGGCGGCCGAGGTCGACGTATCGAGGCGGTGGCTTCCATTGCTCCCGCAGGGGAGCAAACTGGGGCCGGGAATGGCCCGGACGAGCGTGCTTCCTCGAAGCGAGCTCGGCCGGACGAAACCCGGACTCCCAGGGGAGAAGCCAAGCGCCCGAGAACCGACACGAGGCAGAGGCGGACGGTGAGCTACGCAGACGCGAGTCAGTCGCATCTGAGAGTAGCGGTTATCACTGTCCCCCCACGCGACCTCTCGCAGGAGCAGGCAGACCAGCTCAGGGAAACTATCGATGATAGAATCCTGCAAGCGGTACTGTCCCCGCCGTCTCCGAGCGCGCAAGCTCCATCTTTCCGGGGGCGCCCCTTCCTCATGGATGGGGTGCTCGCGATGTGGTGTGAGAACGCGAACGCTCTAACTTGGCTCGAGAGGGAAGTCCAAAACATCGCGTCACCTATACCCGAAACCACTCTGGCTGTCATCAGACAGTCAGACTTAAAAAAGAGGCTCAGAGCAGGCCTCCTGATACATACCCGCATCACCGACTCCGCGATACTGCAGAAAGTCCTTTGTGCCCAGAACCCCTGGTACAAAGTCGACTCCTGGCAGTGTTACGACATGTCGGTGACTGACCAAACTGGCGAGGCTGGCTCCAAGGAGAAGGTGGTTCACCTTGTCCTGGGAATCCCTGAAGACCAGAGGCAAACCATCCTGGACAGAGACCGCCGGGTAGCCCACATGACGGGAAGTGGGTACATTCGCTTCTTCCCTTCAGTAGAGGCGACCACGGCCGAAACAAACCAAGCGACAGGGCAAAACGACACGACGCCAACTTCAGGGCCTTCCACCTCCGCTCCCCAACCGGGTCCGAGCAGGATGGAGGCGAGTTCGCCGCTGATAAGCGCGGGGGCAACTAGCGACGAAGATGACGTGCTACGTAGCCCCAGCCCTTAGCTCCCTCACCGTCATCCAAACCAACCTCCAGCACAAACAAATTGCGGCGGTCACTTTACGCAGAGTGCTGGAGGAAGACAACCAAACCGTCGCACTGATCCAGGAACCCTGGATCAGAAACAACAAAATACTAGGCTTGAACAACATCAGTGGTAAGTCACTACTATACACGCCAGCAGAAAAACCAAGAACGTGTATTGTCATACCCAAAACCATGAATGCCACCTTAATTAACCCTTTCTGTTCTAGAGACCTTACAGCCGTTAAAATCAACCCTACAGAGGACCAAACAACCCTAGTGCTTGCTTCGGTGTATATGCCAGGCGAAGGCGAAATTCCCTCAAAGGAACTAGTCGAGCTGGTACAACACTGCGAAGCCAGTAACTGGGACATCATCATTGCAGCAGACTGCAACGCACATCACACCCTGTGGGGAAGTAAGGATACAAACAAAAGGGGTGAGCAACTAACCGAATATCTATTCCAAACCAATCTGAACATTATAAACAGAGGCACAGAGCCCACTTTTGTAACGTCCAGATGCCAAACCACTATCGACATCACTCTGGCAACACACTTGGCGGCAGATCTCATCGAAGGATGGCAAGTATCCAACGAGCCGTCCTTCGCAGACCACAGACGCATCTGCTTCCAAATAAACATAAAACCACCAAACCCCACCCCATATCGTAACCCCCGTAAGACAGATACAACAAAATACACAAGCACACTAACCAAAAAACTAAACGACTTCGAACCCTCTGACGTGACACTCAGCACAGACAACATAGAAACCAATGTACAGTTCCTGACCGCTGCCTTAACGAGCAGTTATGAAGAAGCCTGTCCCGCCGTCATACCCATCGACTCGGATAAAAATCGATGGTGGGGGCCAGAGCTTGAACGGCTCAGGAAGACACTCAGGACACTGTTCAATCAGGCAAAAAATACCAGGACCACTGAAGCCTGGGACAAATACAAAACAGCACAGAAACACTACAAAAAACGTATCAGATTCAGGAGGACGGAAGCCTGGCACAAATTCTGTAGCAGCATAAACTCAACAAACCAAGCCGCGAGAGTCAAGAAAATACTGACCAAAGGGGACACTAATCTCCTGGGCTCTCTCAAAAGAGAAAACGGCACTTACACAAATACAGACCACGAAACCTGCAAACTACTCCTAGAGACCCACTTTCCCGGAAGTCAGATTGCATCAGACTTCGAATGGCAAGATGAACACAAAAAAGCACCAACTATCCAAGAATGGGAAACTGCAAGTAGAATCGTAACCACGGATAAAATTGGCTGGGCCCTGAGAAGCTTCCAACCATTTAAATCCGCTGGACTGGACGGTATATTCCCAGCGCTTCTACAATGGCACTCGAACCAAATCACTCATCACCTACTACAAATTTATAGAGCTTGCATAGCTTTCAAATACGTACCGAAGCAATGGAGGGAAGCAAAAATAGTCTTCCTGCCTAAACCAGGTAAAGAAGACTACACCCTTGCCAAATCCTTCAGGCCTATCAGCCTAACCTCATTTCTCCTGAAAACACTAGAAAAACTAGTAGATAGACACCTAAGAGACGATGTGTTAAAGACCAGATCTCTTCACCCACAGCAACACGCCTACAGGAAAGGCAGATCAACAGAGTCAGCACTACACATGGTAGTGCATAAAATAGAATCGGCCATTAACAACAAAGCATCAACACTTGCCGCTTTTATTGACATAGAAGGGGCATTTGACAAAACAATGCACAACAGCATCAACCATGCCCTACAAAAACTGAAAGTAGAACCAGTCATAACGGAATGGATAAATGAGCTGGTCAGTAAAAGGGCGGTCCAAATTGCGGTAAAAACGATCACCCGTGCAAGGGTGGTCAGGGGGTGCCCCCAAGGGGGCATTCTGTCACCACTCCTATGGAACATAGTAGTAGACAGCCTCTTGAGGGCACTGAACGAAAGAGGCTACACTACTATTGGTTATGCAGACGACCTAGCAATTCTGATAAATGGGAACGCAGAGAACATCCTCTGTGATGTAATGCGTGCTGCTCTTCAGATTGTAGAAAAATGGTGTGAGGAACACCAGCTGTCAGTCAACCCTAAAAAAACAGAGCTCATCCTTTTCACTAACAAAAGGAAGCTACCAAATCTAGAACTACCAAAATTATTTAACACCGAATTAACCCTATCAACTCAAGTAAAATATCTGGGCATCACTCTCGATAGCAAGTTGAACTGGGGAATTCACATTGACAACAAAATTAAAAAGGCCTGTATAGCATTCTATCAGTGTAAAAGACTCCTTGGCAGAAAATGGGGTCTTAATCCAAAAATCACACTTTGGCTATACACGTCAGTTATCAGACCCTCCTTAACCTACGGATCAGTTGTGTGGTGGCCCAGAACGCAACTGTCCACTATCAAATCCAAACTACAAAGCTTGCAGCGCCTAGCGAGCGTGGCAGCTACAGGATGTATGAGAACCACTCCATCAGCCGCCCTAGAGTTCCTATTGAACCTCAGACCTCTTCATCTGGTCATACAGGAAGAAGCAAAGGCAGCTGCCTTAAGACTAAGAGCAAATGGGCTATGGAAACAAAACACTATGACAACGCACTCCAAAATCATGGAGGACATCACAAAGGAAAGACCCCTTCTAGATGCACCCATGGACAGGATACCATGCCACTACATCTTTGATCGAGAATACATTATCCAACTTACCGAAGAACGGAAAGACAACTCTGGCGTCAGAGAAGTTAGGATATACACAGACGGCTCCAAAACCTCACTAGGAACTGGAGCCGGAGTATTCTCGTACGACTTAAACATCAACATATCAACCACCCTGGACAAATTAAACACAATTTTCCAAGCAGAATGTATCGGAATTATCAGAGCAGCACAGGCGGTTGCAGCCAGAGACGTCGGAGACCTCAACATCAAAATTGTCTCGGACAGTGCATCCGTACTTCAAGCTCTACAAAACAACACCATAACCTCTGCCCTCATATTGGAATGCCACAACGCACTCCAACACATTGCAAGGAAAAATAAGATAACCTTGCAGTGGATCAAGGGACACAGCAACTCTCTCGGCAACGACGCAGCCGATGAACTCGCGAAAAAGGGATCCGCGACAACAGTATTTGGCCCAGAACCGCTACTACCTATACCGCAGGCCCAAATAAAAACATGGCTGCGAGAAGACACCGCAAAAAACCATCTGCTAGAATGGACAAACAGTGAAGGCTGCAGGCAAACTAAAAATGCAGTTCAGATGCCATCTAAAAAGCTTGCCCGCAACCTCGCCAAACTAACGCGCGACAATCTACGCAGAGTTATAGGGATAATAACAGGCCATTGTCTCCTAAACAAGCACCTATTTAATATAGGTGTAACAAACAGCCCGCGATGCAGAGGATGCCTCGAGGAAGAGGAAACGCCACAGCATGTACTCATGGAGTGCACAAGTGTGGAAAAACAGCGAGCAGACATTCTAAAAAACCCAACATCATTCCCAGAAATCTTTAGTGGCCTAGGCAGGCTGCTAGCCTTCTGGGAGGACTTGGGCTGGTTGGAATAGAGGCAAACACGCACAATGGCCCAATCGTGAGGCTAAGTGCGGAAAAAGCCCTGCAAAACTAACTAACTAACTAACATTGGCATATTCCTCAATTTGAACATTGATTGTTGTGAGTGACCTGATCTAATCGGACATCAAGTGTTGGGTGTTTGTGATAAAAGCGGATCGCGTGGTGAACTGACATCAGCCCGGCGTGGACGTGGAATCAGCAGTCTTTCATTGGGGTTAAGACGGCCGTCTCGGGGGGAGAATAGGTTTCCATCACCACGGCGGTAAGGGTGCGTGGAGCATCTGTTGGATTTGCTCCGTACGGACTGTGGTAAGTCCCTTTGGACTTAACAAATATCGTGCAGTTGATTTGCACGCTTCCACTCATTCTGGCTGTTTGTAAGCCGGGAGGGTTCGAGCTCATAAAGGGCCAGAGTTCTCCCAACATTTTGGTAGCAGAGCGTAGTTACATTGACCTCTTGTCTGTTTGCATTGTTGAAGTAATTGAATAATGTATTGAATCATAATTTACATTACAAATAAATTGTTGGGAAACATAACCTAAATTGTACCTTTGCTGAACTGCGGTTCAAAAGTAGTCATTTCACAAGTAGTTTGTTGTTGTGATTTGAAATAAAATACTATATATCTGTTTGTTTGGTTAACCACAGGGAGTGAACCTCGTTGTAAATTGTAGTGCACAATTAATGGTGATTTAGGCAATGTTTGAAGGCTTTATTCTATGAAACATAATTGTTAAATTGAAATATTTGTTTTCACATTTATCTTTGCAACAAGTAGTGTGAAAAATACTACAATACTGTTTGTTTATTTGTACATACCTTGTTCATGTTTGAATATAGGTTATTAATTGAAATTGAAGTGCATTAATTTAAGAATTAAATAATAATTCTCCCTGTGGATAGGACCTGTATGTATTTATATAGTTTGCACATTATTATTACATATTGTATTGTTGTTGTTTGTGTGATATTTTGAGCCCTTGTCGAAGAAAGTGATTACCCTGTTCTCGCATTTATATAGTTTTGTTTGTTGGTTTTAATTGTGTCATTTCTTGTGCTTGTTTATTCTTCCCAACGCAATGGCGAAGCCTGCTAGTGTGGCCAGGGCTACCATCGGGGCTGAACTTCGTTGGTTTGCAAGTGCAGCAACTTTGTTGTCACGTCCGGAAAAGGAAGATGCTTTGCTCAACCGGTTTGAGCAGCTTAGTGAACGTCTTGATCGGCTCAATACGGCCTTGACTACCTGCATTGAGGCCTCGTTGGACGAGGATGCCATGGTGGCAGTATATGGGGACTACGACCAGATCATGTCATTCCATGACGAAATTGTACAGGCTGCGGCAGCCATAAAGGCACGACGGGAGGGTGGATACCCCCGGTCTCGCGCTTCGGTTGGGGCCACAGAAGGAACTGGAGTGACGGGACGGCTCCCCACTCTCCAGTTGTCACGTTTTGGGGGCAAGATGGAGGAATGGGTCGCCTTCAAGAATATGTTCCAGTCATTGGTAGACTCAAGGCAGGATTTGTCCAAGGCCCAAAAGATGGCCTACCTACTCTCCACTCTTGAGGATGAAGCGCGGTCGCTCATCCATCACCTCCGAGTGGAGGATGACCAATATGATACAGCTTGGGAGCTGTTGAACGCCCGCTATCAAAACACACGTTTGTTAGCCGATGCGCATGCCGCGCAGTTGTTGGCCTTGCCTAAGGTTACGAACCGGGCACAATTGCGCGTGCAGTTGATCACACCCGTTACAGTGGCCTGTAACGCACTACGCACACTAGGGCTGCCAGTGGATCAGTGGTCCTTTTTGTTAGTGCACATTTTGCTGGGCAAACTGCCCAATGAGGTACGCTCGCGGTTCGAGCGCGAGACAGTAGAGCGAGACAGCACTACACTGCCCACTCTTAGCGACTTAATGAAGTTCCTGGAGTATGAGGCAAGGGCTGCAGAGAGTTCCATGCAGGAACCCATATCGACAGACGCGTCGGGACGCAGGCCTGCAGGACCCTTAGGGCAAGGGAAGTTCCACAGGAGGTTCGGACAGGGATCGGCTTCGTCACCACGTGGAAGTGGTGCTCGGTCCATCAACGCGGCAGCTGCCGTGAGGGACGCGGACTGCCCGCATTGTGGCCGGATGGGGCACGGCCTACTACAGTGCAGAGATTGGCGCCGACTCCCTGTGGAGCAGAGGCGCAGGTTGGTCAAACGCCTTGATATTTGTTTTTGTTGTCTCGGCAGTCATTATGCGCGTGACTGCCATGAAAATAAATCTTGTGGCGCATGTGGTGGTAGGCACCATGAGCTGCTTTGTGGCGCTCGCACCGGAGGCGCCTCGCCCACATTGACGCGGGGTCCCTCTACGGGCGGGGGCGCCCCTGCGCGAAGCCCTCCACCGAGGGACGGAGGAAGCGGCTTCGCTCGTAGCACCCCCCCTAGGGAGGGGGGTCGTGTGCCGGCGCGGTTCCCGGGGGGCCGGGAGCCCTCGCCTCGTTTGTTGGGCCAGCATGTGGCTGGCCAGGACCCGCTTCGGACCCCCATGGGCGGGGGCCCCCAAGCGGGGGGGAGAGGGGGAGTGTCCCCCTCCGCAACGATTGCGGAGCCGGCTCGCGGCTCGGAGATGCGCTTGTACTCTCCGCCGCTACATGAGTACCCGCGTTTGGAGTACCACCCGCCTTGCCATAGGTATGGTAGGGCTGCGGGTTATGCCCCCCCTCAAATGACCTTGTGCGCTCGCCCTCCACACTATCCGAACCAATGGTACCCTCATGGCTCGGAGCGAGCCGGGAGTCTCTGACTAGCCGGCTCTCTACATAGGACAGAACCGCGGACGGTTCTGCTCCCCACCGCGGCGGTCCGCGTATGGGGTAGGGAGGGGGAGTCTGTCACTGTCAGAGCCATGTTGGATTCAGGGGCTCAGATGAGTTTGGTTACCACTCGGGTGGCACGGCAACTAGGTTTAGTCGTCGACGACTCGCCTGTGCCACTTTATGGAATTGGAGGCATTCAGGTGAAGTGTCTGACGGGTCAGACACTCATCACCTTTTCTTCAATGAAGTCCTCCACAGTGAGAGTTGAAACTTTAGGTTTGGTAATGGATACCATTGCGGGTTGGCAACCCTCTATAGAAATACCACCCGGGGTGTTGTCTTTGGTATCAGGTTTGGATTTGGCCGACCCTTTTGTTTTTCATCCTGGTCCGGTGGACTTGTTACTTGGTTCTGATGTTCTTGGTTGGATCTTGACAGGTTCCCAAAAGGTATTGGGTTCTTCTTCACTGATGGCAGTGTCTACTATATTTGGTTCTGCCCTGATGGGCCCCATTTTTGAAAGCGGCTCCATGGAGGAGTCTGCTCTTGCCGCACCTGTGTCTTTGGCCAAGACTATGCAAAGGTTTTGGGAGGTGGAGGAACCACCTATGGCCTCTCGGATGGATCCAGAACACGCAGAGTGCGAATCCTTTTATCAATCAAACACAGGGAGGTTGCCCTCCGGTCGATTTGTAACTAGGTTACCTTTTGTTTCTTCTCGTCCTAGTCTTGGACATAGTAGAGCTCTCGCAGAGAAGCGATTATTGTCAATGGAACGGCGCATGAAGCGCGACCCCGTACTCCACGACAAATATATAGAGTTTATGCGCGAGTATGAGAGTTTGGGTCACATGTCACCAGCTCGAGTTGATTGGAGCTCAACTGAGCATTGTTTTCTGCCTCACCATGCGGTGTTGAAGGCCTCAACAGGCAAATTGAGGACTGTCTTTGATGGGTCGGCACCCACTTCTAACGGTGTTTCGTTGAATCAGTGTCTGCACTCAGGTCCCAAACTACACAGAGATATAATTGACATCATCCTGAACTTTAGAAGACATCAGGTGGTTTTTGGAGCGGACATCCGGATGATGTTCCGTCAAACGGTCATACATCCTGAGGACAGGCGATTCCAGTTGATACTCTGGCGTGAGCGCCCTGAAGATCCTGTGACGGTGTATGAACTCAACACCAATACGTATGGATTGAAGTCCAGCCCCTATATTGCCATGAGATCATTGCTTGAGTTGGCAGAGCGGGAACGGACTCGCTTTCCCCGTGGGGCCACCGTATTGTCACGTGACCTATTTGTAGATGACGCGTGCACTGGGGCCCAAAGTATTGAGGAGGCTCTCATACTGCGGGATGAATTGATTGGGATTCTCAAGGCAGGTGGCTATGAGCTGCGGAAATGGATGTCCAATGACCCTCGAGTCCTAGAGGGGATTCCAGGAGACCATCAGCAGAACCCTCACTTGTTCGAGGATGTGGACGATTCCCATGGGCTAGCTGTGTTGGGTATGCAGTACCAGCCTTTAACGGACACTTTTACTTTCCGAGTGGACTTGGAAGTACCAAAGGCCTGGACAAAACGAACCGTGCTGTCTATGACGGCTCGCATGTTTGATCCAAATGGTTGGATAACTCCGGTGATATTTACTGCGAAAT
Source organism: Pyrausta despicata (assembly GCA_963921415.1). NCBI lineage: Eukaryota > Metazoa > Arthropoda > Insecta > Lepidoptera > Crambidae > Pyrausta > Pyrausta despicata. The sequence continues at coordinate 742,518 of OY992859.1, read as the reverse complement.
GTCTTCTGCAGAGACTTTGGATTTTGGGTGTCTCATGGGACGAGCCACTAATCGGGCCTCCATTGGATGATTGGCTCGAGTTGATCTCATCAATTGAGGAAGTCAATCGGATTGGCTTGCCTCGTCGAATATTGCCACCTGGCAAATATAAGGCCAGTCTTCATGGCTTTTGTGACGCATCGGAGCGGGGCTATGCTGCGTCGGTATATATACGAACAGTTGACACCGATGGCCGGGTCAATGTCTCGCTTTTGTTGGCTAAGAGCAAGGTTGCTCCGATAAGAACTAGGTTGACCATCCCTAAACTGGAGTTGTGTGGAGCCCATCTCCTGTCTAAATTGTTGAATCACGTTGCTCGTGAGTTAGAGGTCACAGTCGATATCCGGGATATCGTAGCCTGGTCGGATAGTCAGGTCGCGCTTGCATGGCTGCGCGCGGCCCCACATACCTTGGAGGTCTTTGTGGGAAACCGTGTTTCCCAAATCCAAAACATTGGTCTGAATATAGTGTGGAGACATGTACCGGGAGACCTAAACCCGGCGGATTGTGCTTCCCGCGGGTGCACGGCCCCAGAGTTGACTTCTCACCCTCTCTGGTGGGGACCAGAGTGGTTGAAGGGCTCAGAGGCCACTTGGCCCATTTGTCGCATAGATCAGGCGCCTCCTATTTTACCCGGGTTGCGGGTACATACGGCGGTCGCTGAGACGACTTTAGAGTCAGATTGGCTCCTCTCCCGATACAGCAGTTTACAGAAGTTGCTGGGTGTTACCAGTTGGCTTAAGCGTTTCATAAACAATTGTCGTAACCCCGGGGATAAACGGCTTGGACCTATTGCCGATGTCGATGAGCGCAGGAGCGCGTTGTTGCACTGGGTGCGTGTCGTGCAAAAGGCACGCTTTGATTCTGAAATTCGTGTCCTGCGCGAGGGACGCGCTAGGTTGAAGGGCGCGGTCGCCCGTTTAAATCCATTCATTGACGCAGATGGGCTGCTTCGAGTCGGAGGCCGACTCCGGAAAGCGGACCTTCCGTTTGACAGTCGCCATCCTTTGTTGTTGCCCAAGGACGGACCCTTGGTCAAGCTTTTAGTGTCCGATCGACACATTCGTAACGCCCATGCGGGGTGTAGCGCATTGTTGGCCATCTTGCAACAGGAATTTTGGATTTTGTCTGCCCGGAGAGCAGTCCGCAGTGTTTTGTTTCGTTGTATTTCCTGCTACAAGTTGAGGGCGGCTACTATGCAGCCGCAAATGGGTGACTTGCCTGCCGATAGGATTCGGTCTTCGGGGTCAAGGCCCTTTGATGGAACCGCCACGGATTTTGCCGGTCCCTTTTCCATTAAGACTACTACCCTTCGTAACGCCAGGATTGTAAAAGGGTATTTGTGCGTTTTTGTTTGTTTGGCCACCAAGGCTGTTTACTTGGAGGTGGTATCAGCCTTGACTGCGGAAGCCTTCGTCGCTGCGTTGGATCGTTTCGTGTCGCGTAGGGGTCTACCTTCACTTATTCGCTCCGACAATGGCTCAAATTACAAAGGGACTGTACATTATTTAAAAGATGTTTGTGAATTTATTGATAAAAATTGTAATAGTTTAAGTCATATTGCTGCTCAAAAGGGGATAACTTGGCGGTTCAGTCCCCCAAATTGTCCTCATTGGGGAGGGATTTTTGAAGCGGCTGTGAAATCCGCAAAAACCCACCTCCGCCGCATTATCGGAGAAACAGCTCTAACTTTTGAAGAGCTAGCCACAGTATTTTGTAAGGTTGAGGCCGTCCTCAACTCTCGTCCTCTCTGTCCACTATCTCAGGACCCAAATGACTTGGAAGTCCTCACCCCTGGTCATTTTTTGGTGGGAGGGCCCTTGAATGCCCTGCCCGAATACCCCTGGAGGGATGAACGCGTGTCTCGGTTGTCGCGTTTTCAAATGTTGCAGCAGATGAGCCAGAACCTTTGGAGTCGCTGGTCTCTTGAATATTTGCATTTGTTGCAACAAAGAGTGAAGTGGACAGACAGGACTGAGCCTCCCAAGGAGGGAGATTTGGTTTTGTTGAAAGAATCTAATCTGCCGTCATTGCTTTGGCGACGTGGTCGCATAATACGTTTGATCTATGGCGAAGATGGAACTCCGCGTGTGGCTGAGGTGTTGGTCGAGGGCTCGGTTCTGCGGAGAGCCGTGTCCTCTCTATCCCGCCTGCCCGTAGATTAGGCTAGCGGTCTGCTTCTCAGACCGGGGCGGGGGGATGTTGGAAATAAAAGAATGAATATCTGATTGACATTGACACTTGTCATCTGTCACTGTCATATGTCGACACGTGGGATGGACGAGTGACGTTTTGTCTCCCAAGCCGACGCCGTGGGCTATGGTGGCATGATAATTTCAATAAAGTGACCTTGTTGTTTGTGTAAAAGGAAAATATTGGCATATTCCTCAATTTGAACATTGATTGTTGTGAGTGACCTGATCTAATCGGACATCAAGTGTTGGGTGTTTGTGATAAAAGCGGATCGCGTGGTGAACTGACATCAGCCCGGCGTGGACGTGGAATCAGCAGTCTTTCATTGGGGTTAAGACGGCCGTCTCGGGGGGAGAATAGGTTTCCATCACCACGGCGGTAAGGGTGCGTGGAGCATCTGTTGGATTTGCTCCGTACGGACTGTGGTAAGTCCCTTTGGACTTAACAAATATCGTGCAGTTGATTTGCACGCTTCCACTCATTCTGGCTGTTTGTAAGCCGGGAGGGTTCGAGCTCATAAAGGGCCAGAGTTCTCCCAACAGTAGTGGCGTCTGTACCCCCGAAACGTCTGCAACCCAGATATCAAGCGACACTTGCTTAAAACACGAACGCGTCCTCCAACTCGGTTGCCCGATTTTATATTACCCTAAAATTAGGTAAAATATACTACTACATTGCTGGTCGGGTACAATCTAGTGCCTTTATGACACTTAACAATTTTTGTCTTTAACAAGATCCAAAAAAGGCCTAATATAAGGCTTGGAACTCTAAGTTCAGCATTTAGCTGGGCAATTACTTTTCAAATATAAATAAAGGAGCTATAAACTTTAAAGAAACAACTAAAAAAAATGCCTTGTCTTTTCTTGTCTTGTCTTAGATAAATATAATCTAATCCTACTAATATTGTAAACTCAAAATTGGTAAATTGGTGGTCTTTCACGCCAAAACTACTGGATCAATTTGGCTGGAATTTGGAACGTAGCGAATAGCTGGAATAACACATACTTTTTATACCGTCAAACTTCACGGTTTCCGTGGGATAGGCAGAACCGCAGGGCACGGCTAGTAATCTAGACTTTTGGGGTAAAATAATGATGACAGTAGCTGGCAGCCCTATGGCCAGAGTGGGAGGCGGTTGATTCATGGAGCTGCTCCCGTAGATTTATGGCGTCCACCTGACGGGACGGCTATTGCGCCAAATAGTTTCCACCGCGAAACGTCACGTCTTTGTAAATAATACCCTCATGTTATAAACACTTTAGTAGTACATTCAATGAATTCATTGCATGAATGTTTATTTCGTCCCAAAATTATAAAAAATTGTGTAAAAGAAGAAACTTGTGCGAAACTCACCTGCTGAAAGTATAAAAAAGTGAGTCGTAGGTTACTTTATTAAAGTGTGAGCAGAAATTATAACTGACTCACGACATGATTCAGTTATAATTACTGCTCACAGTAGTCGAAGTTCGAAGAAGAAGTTCGAAGTCCACACAAAAACTTTTTTAAAATTCAACATTTTCATTGCCTGGTCACAGCCACTTGCCATATCATAGTTATAAACCTGACATGACGGAATTATACAACTCTGTCATGCGCCGTTTATGATGAAAAAGTTCCATGTCATCTTTATAAGAATTTTGATAAAACGCTGTTAAAAAAGATAAGCTACAGCATGTGATTAACATACCGCATGCGATCAGATACTGCTCTGGCGAAAATTCACAGTACAGTCGGCAATTACGATACGATCAGCCCATCGACTCATGTGCTGATGGTACGTTAATTTCGGAAATCAGCCATCGGCATCAACCAGTTTTATTAATTACTTTCGTCGGTCACGGTCTTAATGAATGAGCGGAAGATTTTTGCAATGTTAACATTGATCGCGGAAGACAATTTTAAAGTGTTGGATTTTTTTTTATGGCGATGCTGTTGGCACGCCGATAAGATTGTACGTTAGCTTCATACAATTTTTCGAAAGGTCAAGCGTAACGTATATTCTGCTGACCTGAAAAGCACAGCAGCAAGTAAAGCAATCGCTCTTAGCCGATCACATCTGAAAATCGCAGGCACATGCAATAATTTATTGTGACGTGAGCCGGATTCGGCCAACCGTGGCTCAATTTTATTAGTAAAGCTACACGCATACAGGCGTAGTGACATCTAGAAGGGAGAAGTAATACTAAAAAAACTAGCGATTTATTTGGTTTAGATTCATAATGTGCACGTTGCAGCCTGTACAAGTGACCTTCTTATTATTTACTAAAATAAGATAATTGCTGATACCACCAATCGTTGACGTACTTTTTAAATCTGTCAAAATTATGTCCTTCTATATTTCACTGCCGCGTCTCTTTGTATGAAACACAAACTGCCTTTTATATTTTATCGATTAAAGATCAAATTAAAATTAAATACATTAACAAAGTTCTGAAAAAGAATCCTTTTTATTATATGTTGTAAGATTATGTTGAGGCTTTTTCTACTAAAATAATTTTAGGCCTTGAATGCAATCACGAGAGGCACAGCAAAAAATCAATGATGTTGGTTCCATTCCATAACAACATTAAGTTCTTGCGTTGTCCAAAACACAATTAAACTTGTACATCCATTGCTCCTAAGTTCCCTAAATCTAGGATTAATTACCGCAGAGAGCTTACATCAAACACCTGCGAAGTACCCGAGGCCTTTGCATAACAAAAGGGATTCCGAGGAATCATAACTTAATCACATCTAAAGGGTGCACCTTCTCAAGGTACCCCGCCCCCCGCACTCCGCCCCTGTCGCAGGATCAAAGAGAGTGACCGCATCGCATTCTTTGGACGTCCTTTGATGATTAGTATTTAGTACTGGCTACTGTTGTTATGAGTGAGTTTTAGTGAGGGGAAAGTGGTAGTTACATTCGAGTCGATATTGGCAGAAATGCAATGAAAAAAATAAGGAAAAAAAGACGTGAAAATCGATAATGATGATAAAAAGTATGGCCATAAAGAGTTATCTTATCATACCATCATTTGACGACCACTTTGGTGTTATGGTCAAGAAGTTGACTATTAACCAAGAGATCGCGGGTTCAATCCACACAAACATGTCTGTTTGTACTGGTCTGGGTGTTATATGTATTTATTTAAGTTTATTTGTAATACCACTGTTGATTCTAATATCTGTAACACAAGTGCTTAAACTACTTACCACGGAGTCAGATCAATGTATGTGATGTTGTTGTATATTTATTATATTTATTTATTATTATAATTACACTTATTACAACGCTTAAATATCTGCAGATCCCCAGTTTATGCTTTCAAACTTTCAGTTGTAAGATTATCTGATGTTGTCACCTCTTAAAACAAAAGAATCAAACAATGCATTTTTACTGCTGAAATAAATAGGCAATTAAGCCACAATCTTAGGTTTTTCAAACATTTTTGCTTCCATAGCAATATTTCTATATATAATCGTTTATATAATTCTCGTGTCATAATGTTCGTTCCCGTACTTTTCCAGAACGGCTTGACCGATTCGTATGAAATTTTGTGAGCATATTGAGTAGGTCTGAGAATCAGCCAACATCTATTTTTCATACCCTGTAGTGATAAAGGTTGTCTACCCTTAAAATTTATATGGCAAAACAACGTTTGCTTGGTCAGCTAGTTAATTATATGATTTACTGCTAAGCTAACTTTGTTTTTGCTTTAGTATCGGACCTATAGTTTTCTGCTAAGCCAATCTTGTGTTAATTTTAGTATCAGACTACACAATTTTGCGATCGTGCCGACGGGTTGTGTTGTGAGTCATCATGTTCCTACTATTCGTTGACCTAATACATCGACCCAATACCCAATATCGACATCTGTTAATATCTTCACTAAACAGTGCCACAAATCACGGGACACACTTATCTCAAGATAAATAGTCGCTACTTTGGCTTAGACGTAGCTGAGCCAGCGATTCATTTGCCAAATACGTCGAGGTCCGAACAGATAGCCAGCCTTTGTGCGATACGCATTGGGATAGAGAAGATTACTTAATTAATATATCGATGGGAGGATATTGGAAGACGTTTGTAAGTTACTTAATACGTGTCTGTTTATTGCATTTGTTACACAACCAAGTGAAAATGAACGAAAACTGCGAAAACTAGCGGCTTCCCTGTGGGACCGAGTGCGAAGCAGCACAAACACTTTCCTGAGGGCTATTGCAGAGAGGATATACAGCCGTATCACCGTCTACTGGGCATCAATACACTTTCGATCAGCTTGAAGCTGGGATTGGTTTCGGACTGTTTTAAGTGTATTATTTTATTTTATTTTTACTCTTTACTTGGTTTTAGGTTAAGAATGTATGGGTACGTTTTCTGAAATAAAATTGTTTCATTCGTTCATTAAAAATAAACCAAAACAAAAATGAGCGGTCATCATCCCGGATATCCCGAAGAACAGCGTCTCCTTTGAGTTGATTTCTCATCATTGGCATGCGGATCCGGACGAGCCTACGGGATATCCCCAAATTGGATTAAATCCCTCCAGGATGAATATTCAGGTGGGTAATGTGCGAGTGCCATTATGTTGTTATGAGCTATTTACACTGTACGATTTTGGCACATAAAAACAAATGCCAGTGTAACAGCTAACATACCAGCGTGCGGCACACATGTGCGACTTACGTCGACGTGATTGGCAACTGAAGACCTGTCAACAAACCGCTGCATCTAAATCACTGACAGTCGTGAGTCACGGCGATTGTGCCCTGGCTGTTACTTATAAAAGATTTAGAAGATCTTATTTAGGTACTCAAAATAAAACACACACATGTGGACGAAATAACTGCAATTTAGCAGTAGATAATTCGGTATAATGCGATGTATTTCTTGTGCAGTGGAAACACCACCAAAAAAGCTAGAATAAATATAAAAAAATATTAATATACAACAACATCACATACATTTATCTGACTCTGTGGTAAGTAGCTTAAGCATTTAGTTACAGATATCGGAATCAACAGTGGTATTACAAATGTTGTTGGAGTCCTATGGCACCCCCGTGGTGCAAAGGGCCTTCATGAGCTGTCGCCGTCTCCCACTGTCCTGCGCTTGACTCTTGACATCCTCCCATAGTAGACCTGCAGCTGTTATCTCCTGGTTGATAGTTCGTCTCGACGAATGTATGGGTCGTCCGCGTCTTCTCCTGCCATCGGGCTGCCATTACAAATAAACTTTAATAAATACATATAACACCCACACCAGTACAAACAGACATGTTCATGCATGCAAATGTGTGTACAGTGCGGGGTTCGAACAGGCGTCCTCTTGGTTAAAAGTCAATGTCTTGACCATTACACCAAAGTGGTCGTCAAATATGGAAGGTGTCGTCAAGAATGGTAGGAGACATTCAACTGCGAAGTAAGCCGATAAAAGGCGTCCCGCTACCGTTACCCTCATTGTGGGACAAATCCTTGGTCTCTGTTTGTAGTACAACCGTTGTTGTACATTTTCATGTCAAGACTTAAATCTACATACAGATATTTGTTTCTTTGGTTTACTACGCGAACTGTAGACATTGAAATGAGACACTAAAAATGTTAATAAATCGCAAAATAATCCGTAAAAAGTGTCTCATTTCAATGTTTAAATACAGATCGCACGGTGTAAATCCTATAAGGGTGTATTCGGCTATCATGTGATTTGGTCGGCGTTTAATGTATTAGGCCGGGTTTTAGGCCAATTATGGTCTAAGTGAATGGGCGTCGATTGGTGCATGAATATATTATCGTACGGAGTTGACGGGAGACCTGATTTGCATTCGATGCCACCGTCGCTCTGATTTCAGAGATTAAGTGATATTGATATGGCCGTAATGTTACATAATGGCTTTGCCATAATATAATCTGGTGATAATAAAATCCAGAACGTTACTTTACTTAGTATATTATTATATAGCTTACTATTTTTTGGCACTGATTTAAAGACGCAGTTGTAAATAACAGTTTTGGTAAGGAAAAATATTTATGATAAGTTAAAAAATTAGTTCAGCAGTTAAAAATAATGACATGAATCAGTGAATATAATTACATGGCTGGTAAAAAAATTGAACGAGCAATATTGACTTCCATTTTATACTCATTAAGTGTTATATGTCCTTGAATAAACACATTTTTTCCATGTTCAAGGATGAATAAAAAAAACAAGTAAAATTGAAATACTCAGCTGTGTCAGTACATGAATAAAGTAATAAATAACTAATCAATTTTCGAGTGCATCCCCTTGTATGGGGTATCGTTGAACTATGAAAATAAGATAGGGTTTCCATACAACACTTTTTTATCAACTTTACCATTTGCGAGTTATAGCCCGCCAAAGTCGTTTACACGGTGTCGTCGTCGTCCCCCTGTAATTTCTACAGTCTTGGACCTATAAACTTCAATCTCTCACGCAAAGAAACAGGCATGGAAACTCTTATTTAAAATTGTTTCGGTATCCTGTGGTATTCACTTTCGAAATTTTAAATAATATAAAAATATATACTTTACAATGATGACATTGACGGCTAGGGAGATGATGATGATGCAAGAAATGCAAAACAGCGCGGTGTCAAAATTGCCTACGGAACCCTACTTTATGCGTAGTCCGACACGCACTTGGCCGGTTTTTATTACCAATTATCTAACAACGTGTTATTTGGTTGATGATAATAAAAGCAAACTTTCAAACGTTTTAACTTTGCAATTTCTTACCTAGGTAAGTCTACTCGTACGATATAAACATTTGAGACAAAAGTCTGGAATTAAAATACCCCAATCATGATTCCTAGAATTTGTAATTAAAATATACTAATAGAACAGTATAACATCAGTAATTTGCTGAACAAAAAAATTGGTTGCCTGTAAAGTCGGTATACGGGCGAAATTTTTACGTGACAACGACTTTGAGTGGTAAAATAATTTTTTTAATGTGAATATTCATTCGTATAACATGAACCGGTGTGTATGCCTATCTCTCTCACTCTCTCTCTCACTCTGTCTCTCTCGCTCTTAGGCGGTCTAACTGTGCTCGAGTGGAAGGGACGCGTGCCTTTCACTTTTTATGTCTGTCTCACTCGCTCTTAGGCGGGCTAACCATGCCAGAGTCGAAGGGACGCGTGCCACTCACTCGCTCTCATTGTGAGCGCGGAACGTGAGCGGAGCAGCGTAACGCAGTTTCTTGAAGTGTCACTCGGCAAACCAATTTATAAGACGTTGTCACGTCAAAAAGACTGGCTTAGACAAACAAAGCAGCTTGTAGAGATGGCAAAATGTATTAAGCGTATTCCGTTTCAAAACCAGCGTCTAACAATCTAAAGCATCTTTATTAATCTCCACCCGCTTAATTATGAAACAGAAGACGGTAATCAGTGGTATTAATGTCTTTCCTTCACAACTTGTACATGAAGACTTTAAAACAAAAAATTGTAGGCTCCAAATAGAAACCTTGATTCATTCAAACTTATTCAAGATAGAAGTGGAAAAACTGATAGCTGAATACTTTTAAGAAGTATAAGTACTTCTTACAACATTCGGATGCCAGTTGACGACCGTTTGGTGCAAAGGTCTACATGTTGGACTTTAAAACCAAGGGTCGCGGGTTCGATCCCCGCACAGTACAAGCATATGTGTGCATGAACATGTGTGTTTGTATTGGTCTGGGTGTTTTCTATGTATAATATGTATTTATTTACAAAAAAATATGTATTTAAGTATGTTTATCCGTTGTCTAGTACCCATAACACAAGCCTCGTAGCTTAGTTTGGGACTAGAGAATTGGTGTGATTGTTGTGAAATATTTATTTATTTAGTTTTTCGTTGACAAAAATTTGTAGTAAAGTTTGTTTAACAGAACATGTGACATACTACCACGGCTATCATCATCATCTATCATCCATTGACAAAACATAATAATTCCTGAATTCATGAAACATGAGCCTGTAACTACCTACTGTTAAAAATATAACACTTATCTTCCAGGTAAACATTTCTTCCCCTTTAATTATCTGATTTTACATTACAATTATATGCACGAAATAGATTTATTTCAGCTTTATTGCACAACAAAACTATGTACAATAGGTGGACTTAACACCGTAGGGCATTCTCTACCAGTCATACCTTTGGGCTAAGCAAAAATGATTAAAAGGCGGAGCGGCAAAATGGTTAAAAGAGAAAACATATAAAATAATACTAATAGATTCTGTATTGCGGCCTATCTATCAATAGGCTAAAGCTCTCGGTAGAGAGTAGTATATTCCTTGGACTAAAGAGTAAAGCCGACTGTCAGCGTCATGTTAGTGTTGCCCGTAGCTCGGTAGTGCTACAACGAGTCGACTCAATTTTCGATTCACTAACACAGCATCTTTGAAAGTTCTCATATCTTGCAGTAGGAACAATCTATAAACTTCAGTAACATCTACCTTAGTCTTACCACATGATATTCGCAATTCAGTGCATCGTGTATCTACAAAGAGTTATAAATTACAAGGCAGGCTTCAGGGCTGTTATTACGTTAAACGCTATTTAACTTAGATACTTACATAGGAATTGAATTGAGCATATCCATGTTAATGTGAATGTGATATAAGTTAAATATTATCGCAAGCACAAACAAATGTTGGTAACATGTGTTACCAACATTTGTTTATCACCTTGTGACAAGGTGATGTCACCTTGACGCTTATTTAATTACGTTTAAACATTTCAATAAGAAAATACACCACCACTTGACGTCAAAATATCCATATTTGGTTGGTTGGTTTGGTTTTGACTGCCTCATTGGTGTAGTGGCAAAGTTTCTGCCTTACATCCGAGAGGTCTTGGGTTCGAATCCCAGGTCGAGTCAAAATTGTTTCGTGAGATTTTCTGTCATAAAATTTCTCAAAAACAGCTCGGCCTGAAGTTGGCGGTGTTGCGCCTGATCTCGCTCCGGTCATTTCAGATTGCCGTCTCACCGAACTTTGAGAGTGATGAACAGTGAGTGCGCTGTGTATTGCGCTCACACTTGTGCATTATAATATGTCTAATTTGTGATTGGATTGTAAGAGTTGAATAACCAACACAATGTTTGTTTACAATTAGTAGTTCATAGTTTCACCAACAGATGGCGCTGTGCCTATTTAACTCGCGCCAATGTTTAAATCTTCCTATCGCCTTATAAGTGTTCGCTATTGCAATAAAGCAGTTCTGTCTTAAGGAAAGCAGGCAGTTTTATCTCATAGATTTGGGCCTATATTTTACATAATATCTTCTGCGTAGTTGGCTGATCTCTGTTGAGATTGGCACCCGTTGTCGAAATCGGCCAGGAGGACTATTATTAATATTATTATTATTTTGGTTGCGGTATATGAGGTGCCTAATTCTAGCCTATCTTTTCACAAGCATCTTAGGCCCAGGGCCGACAGTCGCTGCGACTCGTAACTGACATTGTGTCAACCAATTGCCGCGTCTAAATTAAGGACAGTCACGAGCCGCGGCGACAGTATACAACATGTGTTACACTAGTAAGGATCATAAAAAAAATACAACAATATCACATACATTGATCTGACTCCGTGGTAAGTAGCTTAACCCTCTGGAACTGACGTGGCTCAATTCTTACAATTGTAATGACGTCGTAGTACATGAGACACCATTTTCTAGTAGTCTACCCGTAGATTCATTATAAGTGTTTCCACCTCAGACTCGTTAAGGGGAAGTAAGGCGAAGGAGTTACAAGTATAAAGCCTATGAGGTAAAAGATTAGGGTAAATAGACTGAGTAGCAGTCTGAATTTTCATGGCCAAATTTTTACCGATGGTTGCAAAGAACTCGTTTACAGAATTAATGGAAGTCATAGTGTCATTAGCAATATGCAGTAACTCATCAGGCGATTTTTGTAGGCGCTTTGTGTTACTTACAGTTTTGACGACGTTCCATAAGTCCTTGGGAGTGTTTTTAGCTTTTTCAAACTCGCATTTTTCATAGTAAGTCTTAAGTTTTCTTAGGAGCGAATTGCAGAAATTCCTATATCTTGTGTAAGTTGTTTTGAGGATGTTATTGTACGGGTCTTTTTTTTATTTAAGGTGCATGGAGTCGCGGTTGCGAATACATCGGAGTAGACCCGCAGTAATCCAGGGCTTGATTATTATATTTTGCGTGTAACTCTTTTTATTTCTTTATATTTATTAATTATGGAATTGGCTTTAGTAATGAGCTTGCTAGCAGCTATTTATGGGTTATTTTCTTCGAGAATTTCATTGAAGTTGGCATGGTCAAGTTCAGTCTTTATAACTTTAAAATTGTAATTACAAATCAATCGTTGAATCGTTGAATTAACAATCGTTTTAGAGAGAGATTGATTTGAAGAATGTTTAAGCTTCAGTGACAAGAGTATGGGATAGTGGTCTGTGATCTCAGTTTGTAACACAGCAACTGTGTTATACATAAATGTTTGTACAGTGCGGGGATCGAACCTGCGACTTCATAGTTAAGAGTCAAGTTCTTGACCATTAAATAAATAAATAAATAAATATTTCTCAACAAGCACACCAATTCTCTAGTCCCAAAGTAAGCTACGAGGCTTGTGTTATGGGTACTAGATAACGGATATACATACTTAAATACTTTTTTTTGTAAATAAATACATATTATAAATAGAAAACACCCAGACCAGTACAAACACACATGTTCATGCACACTTATGCTTGTTCTGTGCGAGAATCGAACCCGCGACCCTTGGTTTAGAAGTCCGACATGCGGACCACTGTACCAAGCGGTCGTCAAATTACACCAAAGTCTACGAAGCATATCATTATGATCCTAAAGCTAGAGTAATAAAACTATTAATCTTTTGTCTACAACACTTATGTTGGAACAGGCCGTTCAAAATGTCCAATTGCAACATCCCATTTGTAGGAGACAAGTACACATGAGACTAAGAGCATGCAAGTTAAGCTTCGGACTCACAATTCAACAAATAAAACAGCACAGAAATGAATTTTACAGGTCGTTAAATTTTCAGTCAAAATAACGCTTTTTAAAGCATACTGCACTTCACTGTACACTGGCAGTCTTTGGGTCAGATATACTCAAAAATCGTACAGCGCTCTGCGAGTCAAATTTAACAATACTTTCAGGATAATGCTGGGGCTGCCTCGTTTCTGTAGTGCGTCCGCCATGTTCGCAGAGGCGCATACAGATAGCTTTGCGGCTATCACAGAAAGAAGCAAGCATCCCTGATATTCAGGGAGCGCAACAGCTCCAACGGTATCCTGAAAGTCATTGAAGCGGTGGTAGGGTTCATTTATATGTTGGGACGTGTAAAAGTGCTAGTTGTTAGCCTACTTATAGAAATAAATGGATTCTATTGGATTTTTATTTTATTGCAGGGCGACTACATGTTTGTCCCATAATGTGCACATAAGTCAAAATATATGCACCAAATTAGTTATTAGGTACTAATATAGTGTGTAAGATGTATTGTTTACTAACCGTACTTGGATCTTTTGCTGTCCGAATAAATGAATGAAATAAATTTTAACTTCTCATGAGGCTTTTGAGATCATGTGATCTCAATGATAAAATAATAGCACAGCTTACCATATCCACATGGATATCTGTGTTTTATATATCACCGCCAGGGCATTTATGCGGCAGGCTGTCATTTTAAAAGGCGACTGACAGCAAGCCAAGCTATCGTTAACAGGTCGCATGTTAAGGCGGCTGTCATTGTGATTTGTGTAATATGTCCGCTGGCCCTAACGCCATAATCAGTCATTCTCATTGTAAAGTTCCCAGACAATCTATGGTTTTGTAACGATATAATTTCGGTAAACTAAAAAAAAATGCAATGCCCGTTGATCATTACAAAAAAAGAAGTTATATCTACAGATTGATAAAAGGCAATTGTTCATTTTTATGACTAACAAGCGGCTTCACCCGCGTAGAATTCGGCTCTCAATCAATCTCAATATATGTTAAAATAAACCTTCCTCTCAAATAATTCTATGAGTAAAAATCCGTTCAGTAGTTTTAAAGATCTACGAATACACACATAAATATAACAGACATAGGGACAGACGCGGGAAGTGATACTATGTACTTTTTTTTGTGTTGTTAATGGTGTTTTTTTTTTTGCTTATGTGTATATTTTGATCGTGTTATTTTATTTGCCTTCCATTTCTGATGTTATTCTGTGTTTGTAATTTCCCTACTCAATTAATGATTCTTTCATTTTTTCTCGTAAAGTGTGAACCCAACCTTAGCCAAGTCGTGTCTCAGCCAATGGCGAGGATGCGCGTGCGCCTCCGGCGCGCGCAATGGCAACTATTACGCGCCCACCCACAATCCGAGGGGCTACTCTAAAAGACGCCGCGCGTAGTAGGTTGATTTAGGACATCACATACACACAAGGAAATGAAAAGTATAAACAGATACAAGATCAACAGACACATATGTAAGAAACAAAAAAAAACAATGAAGGCAAAACAAGAAAAAGGTAACGAACAAAATTAAGTTAATTAAAACCAATTTATTTCCAAAAAGCTGCCAAAACTATTATTCATAGCAAAAAAATCAGTAAATATTCAGTCAATTGACTCCAATTTCTGACACTAACTAACATGACGTCACTTTTAAGTATGGAGGCAGATCGTTTTGACAGGCGTTTGTGTGTGAATATTTGTGTTATTTGTTCGGGCATCGTAGCTCCCGAAAGGGTAGACCTTCAAAGCGGTTTTTCATTCGAAAGATAATTTAGTCACGGTGGTTCTTAGCTGTAGTTGTACGAAATCCGTCCAGCCATTGAAGCTTACCAGCTGTTATAATAATAATAATAATAATAATAAATCATTTATTTCGAGAATCCACTCATAGAAACATACACAAACACAATACAAGGAGATACACAGATACAGATACAATAACACAAAAAAAAAAACACAAAAAACACCGTCAATGTCATAAATTCATAATAAGTCATTTAATAGGTAGTTGCAACATTTGCATTTGATTCCAAAATTGATATATTAGAATCAAATGCAAATGTTTCGTCAAAAATTATCTACCCAAATAGATATAACCTAACCCAAATAGATATAAATATATAAAACTTATCCTGGCTCATACTGTTTTCTTTTTTTTAACTGGTAAGTTAGTTTTTAATTCATATCTGAAAATATGTGTATTTTCTCTAATTACGAGTACAAGCTTAACCGTGTGAACGAACGCGCTGGCTACATCAAAACGTTGGGTACAACGAAACGTTAGAGAGTTAATACTTTGGGCGAAATATTTCTTAGGAGTTAAGTGAGAATAGCTTGACAATGGGGATGATTACGCAAAGCTCTGAGTAGAGGGCGCTGTTCCTACTTGACCCATAACAATACACGTCAAGTTCTGTGCTGTTATAATAAATCAATTAAACTGTGAAAATCTTGTGCGTTTATCGTGTTCTTGACTCATTGTGATACAAAATGTATTCATTATGGACTGTTCATCAGCTAAAAGCTGAATTAAAGAGACGAGGAGCTTCTTTAAAAGGTCGTAAAGCGGATCTGGTCATTAGGTATTTACACTCATTTTCTCAATATTTACCGAGTTTAGTGTATAGTTTTTACGATAAGTTTGGATATTTATTAGTTTTATTGCTAATTACATGATTCTATTTGTCAAAAAGCAATGAATAATTAAATGCCCTTGTAATTTCAAAAATAACCTAAAAGGCTTAACTTTCTTTATTTCTTACAGACTGGAGTCATTTGACCGAAATTTCAACTTTGGGATACCTCAGAATACTGAAACTGACGATACTAAGATGACCTTACCTCCCCTGGAAAGTTGCTTCCATTTTACACGTTATTTTATTACTGTAGTTATTAAGTCAATTTTTGTGGAGAAAATAAGGTTATTATTATATTCATAAGTTTTATAAGTATTTTTTTCATTGGTAGTTACAAACCTGTAGCTTCACAGTCACCTTCATAATCAGATTCAGTAAAATGTTCTGAACATAACCTAGAATTGTCCGTAGCTTTAAAGTTACGTCTCTTTAAAGCCTTCTCCCAAAGCCTTCTCATTCGTAAACTCTTTGGGAAAGAATGTTTACCATTATTATTGCACCCTGTTGCAGCACAACGAGGCATTTTTGTATAAAAAACATAAATTTTAGATCGATGCGAAATTTTGTATGGTATATGACGTCGTAACTTGAATGTTATTAAGGGTCAAGTAGTATCAGCGCCCCTAGCGGCTTAACTTGGCAGTTTTCTTCCCCATTGGTCAAAATAAAAAAATGATATTCGACGTTTAAAGTGTAAGTTATCCTTGGATAACCCTTTAGCTCTAGCTTTCACAACATAGCGTTTTAAATGTTTCCACAGTTAATATGGTTCGATAATCGGCATGATGACACCTATCTTAAATATTTTCAAGACCATGATGTTTAAAAAACATAGCCTTTATGATGTTAATACAATCAGAATATTTCCAAAAGCTGTAGAAACCAACTTTTTAATACACAAAATTCAATTCATATTTGGTCAACTGACTCACGTGTTTGAATTCCCATACAAAATCTATGGAGGCAGACCTTTTTGACAGATAATAAAGCATGTCAACGATTGGTGGTCTCATCTGACTTATTCAGCCAGCATACCTGTCTCCGTCATTCAGACCTTAGTGCCAGTGCGACCGAATGCGATGGATAGATAAAGTCAAATATTTGTCAGCGTCTAATATGGTAGATCCTCAAAACAATTGCAAGTACGGAACCAATGAGTTTATTGGTGAATTTATTGTACACTTTAGGTCTTAGTGACGACTCGAAGCGATATTGAATAGTTGAATGAAGAGTTAATGTATCTCTCATCAGCCTATATACGTCCCACTGCTGGGCACAGGCCTCACCTCAACAATGAGGTGGTCCGAGCCATACTCCAACACGCGGGCTCAGTGCGGGTTGGTGGAGGGGTGTTTGTAAGGTAAGTGACCAACCTTACTGTCAGATGTTATTAAGCCGCCCTAGGGCCTCTGACCAGGCTTAACGACTAATATCTATCGATATTAACCGGGACCAACAGCTTGACGTGCCTTCCGAAGCACGGAGATGCTTGTAAATAGACGTCACTTAAATGGTCAGAATGGTCACCCATCCCAAACATGACCGCGCCGTAGGTTGCTTAACTTTAGGTATCACTACCAAAGCGCTGCAACCACTGCGCCACAAGCACCTCAATGAATGAAGAGTTAATGTATGAACAGTCAATAAATTGTGGAAGTAAATACCTAAATTCAATGAAAGCTTTTGTTTACTTAAAAGATAGGAAGAGATAGAGGCAAAATAAATAAGTTAGCAGTAAATAAAATACAGAAAACCACTTAATCGGGTCTTCTTGAAATGAAATGAAATTTCGTTTGCGCACAAAGAGGTGCTTGTGGCGCAGTGGTTGCAGCTCTTTGGTAGTGATACCCAAAGTTAAGCAACCTAAGGCGCGGTCATGTTTGGGATGGGTGACCATTCTGACCATTTAAGTGACGTCTATTTACAAGCATTTCCGTGCTTGGGAAGGCACGTTAAGCTGTTGGTCTCGATTAATATCGATAGATATTAGTCGGTAGCCTGGCTTCGATATAGCAAATTAAAGTTAAATAGCAGAATTGTGATTGGTCATCCAATGAATAAAATAAAAAAACTAGTATTGAGGCCCTGAGCGGTGTCGATCGATCTATGACTTGGACGTTTTGTTGCATGAGTCGCTAATTTTTTTTTAAACCCCAAGAAGTAAGATAAGATATTTATCTGAAATATTATCATAATCAGAATCATAATCGCACAGAGTATTGAAAAGATAAATCAAAATTATGCAACCAAAATTTTGATGAATAATTTTATACCTTATCTTGTTTTCTTTTCAAGTGGAAAATGTACCGTAACATTTTCTTTCCCCTTGAACGTTACATTAAACACACACGAGTCCTGGCACTCGAAGGGACGCAAACTCCGTCCCCGGAGGGCTCGTTATGATTTGTTTATTGTTTGACCACGACCAATTTAAATGTTTGTCGGACCACTGTCGCCGGCCTGAGGGCGGGTTTTCATTGTCTATTGGTAAAACTTTAAATCTGACATATTTTATGGTTATTTTTCTCACTTCTGAACTCTTTCAAAAAAATAAACGGAGTTGGTGGTTGGAAGTGAAAATCAAATCTTGCTCCATGCATTTTTTTTTATTATTATTTGGGATAGGTTTGCTCTAGACCTAAGACTAAGCCCAACGAGGCAAAGACTGAGTCTACGATCGATCGAGCTCATCTAGAAGATGCCTGTTCACTCTAGCTTTGAAGATTCCTAGGTTTTTACTGCACTATGAGTCTATGAGTAATAGGTTTTATCGTTATTATTGAAATATGTTTTATATCTTTATCTTATCATCAGACAATCAGAGATAATTATCAGTAATGAATATACATATAGCAGAATTATTATTCAACTGCAAGTATCTAAATCAATATATGAATGCTTTACTTGTGTTCTTTCATCTCCTAATTCACATCACTTAACTTACTCCGTTGAATAGTATTATTATAGATTTTTACATCCTGATTTTTTATCGTAGCAAACGCGGATGACTGACGACTTTTGGAGAATTGGAAACACCTTTACTTGTGTTTGCCTACAAATTGTCCACACTTTTAACCTGAGTTGTGTACAATGTACATGTGTTATTCTGATTCGGGGCTGTTGTGATAACGCGATTAAGGTCGTCTATTATAAACGAAGGGTGCTCCTTCAAATATTTATTTAATTTGTCGCTGGAAGATTTAGTTTATTTTTGCTGGGCTTAATAAAATATGAGTACAAGCGCCGAAGCCCAACGCGATTACGTATTACAAAGGTGATGTAAATGAATCTTTGGCCATGGTAAGTCATGGCAATGTAGATACCTACATAAGTATCTGAGACTTTAATCGGACTGAAAACTGAATATCTAATATAAAAATGAATCGCAAAATGTGTTGATAAGCGCCTAAATCAAGAACGCTTGGACAAATTCGGCCAGTTATTTATTTTATGATATTCCTTAAAGTACGGCAATGGTTCTTACATAGAAAAAAATAGGTTTAGCTTAAAACAATAGGTTAAAAAATTAAGTAAATTAGGTTCTAAAAATTTGATTGCGGTACCGTTTTAAAGATCTCAGCGAGCTATTTATATTTATTAGTTATTATTACGTTAAGGTAATTGCACCGATGGTTTGTATAAAATGACTTTCGCGTCGCCCGCTGCATATGTAAAAACCCCGTTACATATGCAGCGGCCTTTCACTCGTCATTTGAAATTCCTTTACATGACTGAGCTCATCAAAAAAAATCTACTATCAAGATATTCAGCCATCCAGCCAATGATCCAATGACAAGACCTATGACGTATGACCAGTGGCACGCAGGTCGGGTCGGGGTTCAACGTCCAGCCCATCAATCTGTCTGCGACTCGTGCGTGGAGTCATTTATCTTCACTAAACCTGCGTTCATAAGTCACAGTTAGAATACGTTTAGATCACGCTTCTGAGCTCCTCCGTTTATTTGAGAAAAAATTAAGTCACCTTTCAAAAACCGTATCAAAAAATGTTTGACAGCTAAGCAGTTTTTTGCCAATAACTTAGATTTGAAAGGAATAAAAAATCAGAGATCGCTACTAAGTGGGAATTTCGCAATTACATACATATTAGGTAATCTATTCTGTCCCTACACCTATCAATCCCGCTTTCCCGCAAAGTGCATGCATGTGTGTTTGTACTGGTCTGGGTGTTTTCTATGTGTAGTATGTATTTATTTGCAAAAAAAAGTATTTAAGTATGTTTCTCCGTTGTCTGGTACCCATAACACAGGCCTCGTAGCTTAATTTGGGACTAGAGAATTGGTGTAATTGTTGAGAAATACTTATTTATTTATTTATTTCAATTTGAATCGGTTACTTAAATGTTGAACCGATAGATTTAACTACTTGTAGTACTGCGTCCCACGTCTATTTCTATTAGCAGTAAGGTCGCCCACTCGTCATTGTGCGTGCAATATCGTTGACTTACGACATGTGTATTGACTTCCATCTTTGGACGTCAGATGGCCCCTACTGCGTCTCTTGCGAGGACGTTCGGTTGGTCAAAGTGTATGCCATTGACAAAATTCGTCTGGCCGTTGAAGCTCATCAGATCTTTTCCTGTTTCATACGGGAGTTTTTTTTACTGGCAAGTTAGTTTTCTGAACTTATACAGAAATAGTACGTAATTTATACGTCCTTTATCAAAGCCGTTATGATAAAGTACCTAGTGATCTGTTAAAATCTTGTAAGCCGTAAATTATCCATATTGAAATCCTTCTTAAATACATATCTTTTTAATTCATGACATCGAAAATTGCCTGAGAAATACTGCACAAAACTCATTGTATTCTACTGTGTGGATCTCCAATCACAATTCCGTCCGATTTCCCACGACGCCGAGACGCACATGTTACACCGCTCCAAATTGACCGGCAACATCGGTCCAATTAAAAAAAAAAGAATAACAATCAAAACCGACGAATCGAACTCACGACTGCCATAAATAAGTGCATATCTCGATTCTCGATATTCGGCATCGATTGCTATCGAGCATTAATGCGAATTTGAGAGAGCCCATAACTCCGACAGCTAACCGAGGGACCAATGAACATTGATAATATAATATTGTCGGCGTAAAATATTGCCCTCTCGCCTTGGGACTATCTGGCATCGAGATTACAAATTAACAATAAATATTCATGACGATTACTGCACAGTGTAATTGAAAACAGTAGCAATCAGCATCGCCAAAAGGTAAAAAACATAAGATTTATTTCAATTGTACAATTTTAAAAGGGTTATCTATCTAACCGCCAGCGAACACTGGCATACTATTGCGTCGATTTGTGACTGACAGCCAGATTTCGTAGACAACCAATCACTGCCGTCATATCACTGACAGTCGGGACTCGCGGAAGGTTATGCTCGGGCTAAGGCTAATCATACAATGCTCGACCTAAGGCCCATCATACAATGCTCGACCTAAGGCCCATCATACAATGCTCGACCTAAGGCCCATCATACAATGATCGATCTAAGGCCCATCATACAATGCTTGACCTAAGGCCCATCATACAATGCTCGACCTAAGGCCCATCATACAATGCTTGACCTAAGGCCCATGATACAATGCTCGATCTAAGGCCCATCATACAATGATCGATCTAAGGCCCATCATACAATGCTCGATCTAAGGCCCATCATACAATGCTCGACCTAAGGCCCATCATACAATGCTTGACCTAAGGCCCATCATACAATGCTCGATCTAAGGCCCATCATACAATGCTTGACCTAAGGCCCATCATACAATGCTCGATCTAAGGCCCATCATACAATGCTCGACCTAAGGCCCATCATACAATGCTCGACCTAAGGCCCATCATACAATGCTCGATCTAAGGCCCATCATACAATGCTCGACCTAAGGCCCATCATACAATGCTCGACCTAAGGCCCATCATACAATGCTCGATCTAAGGCCCATCATACAATGATCGACCTAAGGCCCATCATACAATGATCGATCTAAGGCCCATCATACAATGCTTGACCTAAGGCCCATCATACAATGCTCGACCTAAGGCCCATCATACAATGCTCGACCTAAGGCCCATCACACAATGCTCGACCTAAGGCCCATCATACAATGCTCGACCTAAGGCCCATCATACAATGCTCGATCTAAGGCCCATCATACAATGCTTGACCTAAGGCCCATCATACAATGCTCGATCTAAGGCCCATCATACAATGCTCGACCTAAGGCCCATCATACAATGCTTGACCTAAGGCCCATCATACAATGCTCGATCTAAGGCCCATCATACAATGCTTGACCTAAGGCCCATCATACAATGCTCGATCTAAGGCCCATCATACAATGATCGATCTAAGGCCCATCATACAATGCTCGACCTAAGGCCCATCATACAATGATCGACCTAAGGCCCATCATACAATGCTCGACCTAAGGCCCATCATACAATGATCGACCTAAGGCCCATCATACAATGCTCGACCTAAGGCCCATCATACAATGCTCGACCTAAGGCCCATCATACAATGCTCGACCTAAGGCCCATCATACAATGCTCGACCTAAGGCCCATCATACAATGATCGACCTAAGGCCCATCATACAATGCTCGACCTAAGGCCCATCATACAATGCTCGACCTAAGGCCCATCATACAATGCTCGACCTAAGGCCCATCATACAATGATCGATCTAAGGCCCATCATACAATGCTTGACCTAAGGCCAATTAAATAATGCATATGCTATGAATTAAATACAAAACGGAGCTCCAATTTTTGTTTTGTTGCTTCAGTGACGAAGCCAACGCTGATTTTTTAAAACATACTCGTAAGTAAATATGAATAAAGTAGCCAAGACGTAAGAAGTGCAATTAACCGCATGCTACCTTAAGACAGATTACCTCGGTACTACTTCCTTTTTTTAGTCTACGATTTTTGGTTCTGGGGAGTATTTCAAAGAAGCATCTTGCCGTAAAGGGGCTAGAGAATCAGAATGTACTCGTATTTATTTGACACATTACAACATTTACAAAAAATACACCGTTAGCGCCAAAACGGTCCTCGCTCAGTATACGTCGTGGCGGCAGATTACATAGTAATAATATAATATACAACAACATCACATAACATTGATTTGACTCCGTGGTAAGTAGCTTAAGCACTTGTGTTACAGAAATCAGAATCAACAGTGGTATTACAAATAAACTTAAATAAATACATATAACGCCCAGACCAGTACAAACAGACATGTTCATGCACACAAATATTTGTACAGTGCGGGGGTCGAACCGGCGACCTCTTGGTTAATAGTCAACTTCTTAACCATTACACCAAAGTGGTCGTCAGATGAAGAGCATACCATGACACTGATTTTCAGCAAACACCGTCGGGCACTAAGTGTGAACACAGGACAAACACAACTAAAAAGGAAGTCTTTTGTATCTGTCCCAAGTATGTAAGCTGCCCACAGATATATATTTACATAGATAACGCAAGTATCACGATTTGTATTGAAACCAAGCGTGCCGACTTTTTAACACCTACTGTGACGTCACAGGCGAAATTTAGTGACGGGCAATCCAAACCGATTCAAAGACACCGATGCCGCCATATATCGATGCAACTGGAGTCGCCCCGTCGCTATCGTCTCGCTCATACTCATATATTTTATATCTGTGGTCCCGCTCGCTCTCGCCGCCGCCAACTACACCGGCAATCGTCAGTCGTCAGTAAGCAGAGTTGTTTTAATGTGAGCAGTCGCGCGTCAGTCGCGCTTTAAGCGATTTCATTCTGCATTTTGGATACTTTCGTATAATCTCAAGTAAGTTTACTAAAATATATTTGTTGAAATTCTTTGAAAAACAAGGTATAACATGCATGATAAAAAACAGTACTTTTAGATAACCTAAAAACTACAAATCGAATAACATGAACGATATCGATGTTCTAACAAACGAATGATTTAGACAGACAAATGATATAGACAGACGAATGATATATATATTTGAATGGGAAAGTTTCGGGTACTACCAGTCCACATCCTAGATGGCGTTTCATCTCTGAGGTAGGTAGCCAAAATATATATAAGATATTATACTTTTTAGATATAATGCTTATATCATGTTTTACTTGTTGTAGGCTATGGAGACAACAAAACCGCAAAATAAAACCAAAGAAGACATTTTAGAAGCCAAAAGAAGAGCTAGCCGAATACGTCATGAAAAAATTAAAAAGGATTCGAAACTAAGTGCACTGAGAAAAGAACAACAAAAAGAAAATTATGCCAAGAGAAAGAGAGAGAAGCGTGTCGAATCTATAAAAAATAAAAGTACAAATGAACAGGAAAAACAAAGACAGAAGTGGCGTGAAAATTCGAGAGCGTATTACCGCAAAAAAAAACAGAATAAGGAAGTACTCCAAGTAAATATTAGAGAAGAAGAAGAAAGTGAATTCATTGATTCTATTAGCGCCGGCAGTGACAAAGATCCCTTAATCGTTGAGCCTTCATATTCAGCGATGCAAGACACAAAGAAAAAAAATGTCGTTACTGTACTTTCAGACGTAAAAGTAAACTATGATCTTAAAACACTAAAAAATCTCGTATCGCCAAATACTAGGTCTAACTCATATAATTTTTCATCTTTAGATGTCGGAAAAAGTTTTAACGAATGAAGATATAATTAAATGTTTACTTACCAAGTTTTTCGATTTAACATTACATTCATGGACAGAGATGATACACATTAATAAGTGAGTAGGTAGGTACCAAGAGTATTGCAAAGTGCCAAATTATTTTAACGATAATTTAAGTTTAATTTTGAATGGTTGATTCTTTTTAAGGTGATTTTTTATAACTACGACTATCGTTGTCATTTTTAATTAAAGCTAGTTAAATCTCTAAAAATCGATGCATATTACTGAGTACCTGATTGCAAAGTGCCAAATCATTCTAACGATAATTTATGTTTAATTTTGATTTGTTGATTATTTTTAAGTTTATTTTTAATTACTGTCGTTGTCATATTTTGTCATTAAAAACATTTTGTATTAAGGAATATTGAGAATATTAAATAAAAAATCAATATGATTATAAAATTATGTTTTTAATTCCCTAGAAACAAAATAAGCTTGTTATACAATTGCCTCTTTGTCAAAGTAGGTTTTATATATTTAGTCAAATAATGAAAACGTACATCCATATATGTGCTGGCCACTACCTTAATTAAGTTAACTATATGATTTTCCGTTGGAGATTGATCGAACTGGTGAACGGCGATGCTATTAAAGATGTTGCTATTTATAAAATAACGTAAAACCTTATTGATAAGAAGAGGTTTACGTATTGACGGGTTAATGTTGAACGTTTGTGATTTATTAATTATGTCACGGATTTCTAACTCGGTAACTTTACAAATCTGAATTACATCTTTAGTGGGATAAACAAGACCGCCTACATCTTTAAAAACCACCAATTCGTAGGTTCGATCGATATCTGGCTTTTGTAATATCAATGCACTTTTACATTCATCGCATTTAATTTGTTTTTGTATTGCTGTAACAACATATCCACCAATATATGTGATTATTTGATCACAAAATTCTGTCATTTTTGGCAATGTTTTACAAAAATCATCAAAATCACGGACTCTGCTTATGTTGAGTTCTCTACAATCTTGCTCATCATTATCATAACAAAGAGATCCTTGTGTAGTAGTAACATTAATCGTTTGAATCGCCGAAGAACAATTTAGAATTGAAATTTGCTCTAGTTCCACACAATTACCAGTATTGCAATTTTTTATTTCAACATGACTCAATAATTTCTTATAAAAAGATTGGAACTGCCGTGAAGTAGGGTTGTTGTTACTCCCACCATGAGCCCGAACATTACAAAAGAACAATTCAAGGTGGTCTTGGCTAAATCGGTACATTGACATAAACTTTATTCTATCTTCTTCAATCAAATGCTGAAACAGAGCCTTTGTACTTTTTATGCACACTAAAAGACCAAGAAATCCTGTCTTTCTACCACTATTAGTCAATAAATTCCCTTCTGAAGTTCGCAGTCCTTTAATGTATTCTTCTGCCTTGTCCAAAAAATCCATAATTGTTTTTTTGTTGCTTAAGTTAAGTGGGTGTTTATAACCGAAGTTTTTTAAGTTTCGCGAATTTAGAACGTCGAACAAGTTATTGAAAATGCGTGTAAATTCAGTTGTAGCTAACGAATCTTTGAAACTTGAAATTCTCAATTTTTCTCGACAAAAATCGATAGAATCGGCAACGCTTTACTTAAAAGTTGGGTAGCTAATTTGACTTTCATTTTTTGATTGTGAAAGTTTATGTGTTGCGCTCGTAATTTGTTAGCTAAATGGAATAATTCAGTTGTTTGAAGTTTGTGCAGAAGATCAAAATATTCCCATGAAATAACTTTTCCAGTACTGTCGACTATCGTTCCATATACTTGAAGACAATTTCTAATTAATTTCATCATGTGACAAGCGTCTAGAAAAATTGCTATGGGTTGTTTAGTAACAGGGTGGTCAAATGTAGTTTTCATGTTATTGGAATCTAATTTGCAACCCAATAGTTTTGCCATTGTCATATTGGATGGGCATCCGTCAAAAGTAAGGCCGACTACGCTTATATTTGACTCGTTCAAATGTCGCAGACACTGCATCACTAAATCGGCTTTTTGCCGTCCATTTGCCCCATCTATTAAAAAATACCCAACAGGAACCTGTAAACAAAAGTAAATTAAAATAATATTTAAGACAAGAAATAACGTTAAACAAGAAATAAAATAATCCAGTTAAATATCTGATTACCTTCCAACTGGCATTTATTCCAGTAACTAACATTACTAGAGCTTCTTTTGCTTCGGGAACCTCATCTGTATCAAAGCTGCCACCAAAATCTACATATCCATGGAATCGTTTCCCATCCCATTCATTTTTTTTTCTAATTGCCATTTCATCTATCATTAGACAGCAATATAAAGGTTTCTTTGATTTACTTGCAATCAATCTTAAAGCATTCAAAGATTCAGTGGTAAATCCAGGACTACCATCTATACATTTATACCACTTATGAATGGTGTGAGGATGTGGTAAGCATAAATTAAAAACCTTTCTGACATAACTGTATGCTTTTGTTGAATAATAGTACAAAGTCAAAGCAAAAGTACGGAGTGCTGGTGAATACTTCGATGTACTGATGTTTTTGTTGTTTTTCTGCTGTCTAGAATATAATTCTCGAGTTGTAACGTTAGTTGATTGAAGTAAATTAGATTGATCATCATTAATAAGTGATTTTTGTTTTAAGCAGTTCAGTAAGGTCATCAGAGTAAGAATTTTATTGACTTTGCGACGGTTCTGCTCCCTAAGTTTTTTTATTACTTTGCGTTGTTGATTTATTTTTTCTTGTGCATCGCGTATTTTATTTAATAATTTCTTTTCCGTTTCTTTCTTCCTTCCTAATGTGGGTAATTCATTGACCTCCTGAAAGGTAAAATAAGTTATAGTTGCTGCTATTTGCCAGTCTCTCCCAATCCTCGTTCCCGGTTACTCTTCCATACTATACCTGTTCTAGTTTCCTCTTCCTTGATAATGATGAAAGATGTGGTGTATCTATATTCTGTAAAGCACAAAGAAGTATAATATATAATAAATATATTTGCGTAGGTATATGTCAGAATTTTTAAACGCTATTAATTAAAAAACACTAACACAGTAATTCACTAACCTCATCCTTATTGTCAATGAGTTTTAGTATATGTATAGTAGGGCATGCCGTTTTTCTTAACAATCTCAACTTTTTTCCTTCAATGAAGCAACTATTTTCAAAATGTGTGGAACAAATAGTACTGTGTTTAGTCGGAAACCAGTCTTTTCGTCCTGTAGCCGCAATCCATTTTTCTTTTACTATTGGATCATGTGGGAAACTAAAAAATATAATCACTCAATAGAAAATGAACACATTAAAATAAACATATATAATATGTATGTATATATTTAATGTATACACATTAAATACCTACATGATGAACCCTAAAAATATTACCCTCCTTTTTTAAAGATGTCGTGTAAAATTAAGTCAGGCATGAGCTTGTTCATATCTTATATTTGCTTTTTTAGAATATCATTCGTCTGTCCGATATCGATTAAAATCGATTATTGATATATATTGTAGAAGGAACAACACTAGTCGCTAGATTTGACAGACGAATGAGAAATTGCCTGTACCACGAAGTCGAAGCGATGCACGACAGTAACGCTAGTACCGATATTCATCAACTCCTAACACACAACCTCAGATCAAACGTGCAAAGCAAACGCGGCAATGTAATGTGAATATAGTTTGCTTAACGTAATTTATAAACAAATACATTCTGGGATTCACACACAACTTGGAATATTTAAAAACAGTCTTATTATGAATTTACGCATTATATTATTTTAAAATAACTTACCTGTGATAGGAAATATGTTCCTGCCTTTGGGTGTTCGGAATTTTTGAGCTACTGCAGTTAATTATCACGCAACGAGGCATTTTTTAAATTTCTGCGGCCCATCCAGCTGCAACAACGGACGCGAGCGGACTGAACTTAGCGGCGACCAACCTTGACGTTTGGTCGGGGTTCGGACACGCGAAGTGCATGCATTTGCGTTATCTATGTAAATATATATCTGTGAAGCTGCCACTGCGCAGAACAATCGAGTTTTAATCGAGTAATGAGCTTGTGACGCGCGATTACGCCGATATGTTGACGCGTGATTGCATGAATATGTTGATTGCTTTTGTCTCTTTGACTTTTTTTAAGCTAGCTACCTTCTGATCACGGCTTCACCCACGTTCTATTCGTTTTTCTATCATACAGTTTCGGAATTTGAGGATATTAAATGTCTATAAGGTAAAGCCGAGATAGTGGTCTAAATGACCCGATTTTAATTAGATTAGTTTCGCAGATAATTCGATTGCTTTTTTCATATTTACCAAAAGAATCTCTATCTAAATTGACACAGTTGTATGTCTCGTAGCGACAACATACAATAAAAAAATGAATTCAAAGATTTCGGACCCATTTTTCCGGTGAGTCATCTATCCTAAACGCAATTCATATGGGTCGGGCATTTATCCCCTGTATGACGTACGCAAATGTCCTTAATGCTTTGAATATATCAAAGAGACCTTTTTTATACTTTTCATAAATTTGTAGAAAATATCCCAAGAATAAATTTGTTTCATAAGTAAATTGTTTTTTTTTTATTATTGAAGTTATATTAACCTACGCTACTCAATGTCGTCTACAATGTATGTACGGTCTACACGCAGTGGCATGGATGGGGGGATCCATTTAACCCAAATTGAACTAAAACGCACACAAACTTTCGCATTTAGAATTTTATACATTTGACGACCACAATGGTCCAGAAGTTGACTATTAACCAAGAGGTCGCGGGTTCGATCCCCGCAATGTACAAACATTTGTATGCATGAAAATAACTGTGTGTACTGTATTTGTAAGTTAATTTGTAATACGACTGTTGATTTTGATATCTGTAACACAAGTGCTTTAGCTACTTACCACGGAGTCAGATCAATGTATGTGATGTTGTATATGTATTTTTATTTCAGATACGTGGTCTATTACTTACAAACTTTGTTTATATATTTATCACCGTTATATAAATTAATACCTAAATGCCTTGTGCTTATTTGTTTGGAATTAAGATTATATTGTTATCAATATTGATTGTAAAAACATTGACGCAGTCGTTAGATTGCGATCACTTTTCCATTTGGGATATCCCAATTATGTAATGCATATTTTAATTATCTACTTATAGATAAATTAAAACTACCTCTACTGTTCAGTTTCGTCATGTTCATAAACTATGTACTCGTAAGTCAATTTCCTGAGTGTACTTAATTCTTACACTGAAAATACAAATACAAATAGGTACTTAATTTGTTTCATCACCTTAAAAAATAGTTACATCACATTGGTTAGAAACTCCTTTGGCTTGTGTTAGGAAGAACTTCTCTTCCATAACAATGGATACTGTTTGGTTAGCCACCACAATTTTAACTAGTCTGATGCCATAACGATGAGTATTTGTGTCTTCCAAAAGTCAGGGGTAAGATAATCAGGGCCTTGTTAGTTCAGGAATTCTAGAAGTCGTGAGTTTGCATGTTCACCACTTAAAATGTGATCTGTTAAAATGTGATGATAAGGCCTGTACACACTTGTGGAAAAAGTAAGTACCTTTTTTCCATCAGCCTTTTTTTACTGTAAATATACAACAGCATCACATACATTGATTTGAATCCGTGGTAAGTAGCTTAAGAACTTGTTTCACAGATATCAGAATCAACAGCGGTATTATACTTAAATAAACTTAAATAAATACATATATCACGCAGACCAGTACACACAGACATGTTCATGCACACAAATGTTTGCACAGTGCTGGGATCGAACTCGCGACCTCTTGAATGATAGTCAACTTCTGGACCATTACACCAAAGTGGTCGTCGAATGTCGTCTTTTAGTACACAAGATGGGCGTCCTATACAACATTCATACGCTATGCAATAGAGCAGCTACTTACCCAAGCATTAGTCTGCAACACCTTATTGCCCGGTTCCCTGACTACACGGGCGTTTATTTCATAAGCAAACCTAATTTATAATGGAACGAACGGCGCTTAACCTATTCTGCAGGGAGGTAATGAGTAGTTAATACCCCACTCGTGTTTTGCATAAAACGGGAGAAGAGTCGGTGCAAGGTGGGTGTTTTGGCTAGATATTTAAGCGATTGATGAAAGAAAATATAAGAAAAATAACTAATACTGTAATGAGGAAATATTTGATTGTGTTTTTTTAATTGAATAGATTTCGATGTAAAAAATATTTTTTCCATTATTATCCTACATTATCCCTGAAGAACATAAGTTATATTTAATACGCGATAAATAAGGATCCGCGTGAAAATGTCCAATCGTGGGTAGCCGGGACGGGCCACTAGTGTAAGTTATTCTGTTCGTATTTTTTTTAATTTAATGTATGAATGTATTGTTTTATTTTGAATTTAAATTATTTGTAATTATTGTATATTTTAATTGATTCATTTATTCTGGCCTGCACCTATCGCTTTGGAATTATTTCTGTAAAGATAGATTTCTGTAGAAATATAAATAAAATAAAAAATATTTTATTATACTAATGATGAATGCATAGCCAAAAACATTTTACAAGAAAGCTCCATAACTTTACATACATGCTTACGTCTTATTACATGAAGATAATCGTCTCTTTATTTTGTTACGAAGAAATTCGAAACATTTGAGCATTATCTTGTTTGAGATATCAAAAGTTAAAAGTCAGAGTAATATCCGATTTCAACTCAAAACAAAATCTATTGCATTTGTTTCACGCCTCCTGGACCATACTGTAGGCAGCCTCTAGTCTAATAAACAGTGTGTCAAATCAATGATTTATCTTATTAACTTCGCCTTTTACGGCTGCAAGAGCGCGCAGACTGCGAATGCAGATAGATCGAGTACAGGGCCAACTTCAGCGGACTTATTCTTTTTTTATAGTGTGATGTTAAATATTCAAGAGCCCTGTGTTTTTTTTTATATTATCACCTTTTGCAGTAAGCGCCGAACGCGACAATTGCGACGCGACGAGACAAGTGCGACGCGACGTGACAAGTGCGACGCGACGAGACAAGTGCGACGCGACGAGACAAGTGCGACGCGACGAGACAAGTGCGACGCGTCGAGACAGGTGCGACGCGACGAGACAAGTGCGACGCGACGGGACAATATCAAATGTATGCCCGTTTATGATATTGTTCTACGTGACAGTAAAAAAACAATAAAATCCATTTATTTCTGTAAGTAGGCCTACAACCAGCACTTTTACACGTCCCAACATAACAATTAACCCTACCACCGCTTCGGGACAATTTGGGCCAGTGCAGAAGAAACGGCGCAAGAAACTCAGTCACTATTGTCATTGCCTCTTTTCAAAATTGATTTACAATAATACGGTAGTTGACACCACCAATCGTTGACGTACTTTTTATCAACTGTCAAAACGCTTTTCTTCATAGAGCTTGTATGGGAATAACACACTTTGACGTCATCGCGTGCAATGCCGACTGAGTGACTAATTATCATTTGAATTCCAATTAAAAATCAAATAATACGAACTGCAGAAAAATATTAGTGTAAAGGCATCTGAAATTATGAATTATTTTAGAGAAAATCAGTTTTTGATTATTTCTTTCATAGTGGAAACAAGCCTATTGTAATTGTTTGCATTTAAACATTTCCATATATCTTTGTCATTTATATAATCATCAATTTTTTTATTTATTATATTATCAATTTTATAATATTCTTTCGACATTAATACATCTTTTACAACTGTTTTAAATTTATCTAAAGGCAATGAAGTTAAATTTTCAGGTAATTTATTAAAAGAATGACGAAAGCGCAACTGACATTGACACAAGCATTTGGTCGCTTCGCGTCACGTCTTCTTTCCGTCCGTCCTTCGTTGCGTCTTTTGCGTTGGTTAATTAGAATAAGGATTATATTGTTATTAATATTGATTGTTAAAATATTGCCGCAGTGATTGCCATCACTTTTACTTTTGGGATATCCCAATTACGTAGAGCATATTTTAATTACCTACTTATAGATTATTTAATCTACCTCTGATCTGAGAGACAGTTATTATGATTTTTTAAGCAATATCATCCAATAAAAGTGTAGAACCTGTATATATTATTTGTGTTAGAACATTCCTTTCCTACCAGTCTTATGTTGCGGTGCTAGTGCCAAAAGTATGACTGTGTAGTCCCAAATTAGGAGGCTAAATTACGAGGCTTGTGTTATGTGTACTAGACAACGGATAAACATACTTAAATATCTGTTTTGTAAATAAATACACATTATACATAGAAAACACCCAAACCAGTACAAACACACATGTTCATGCACACCTATGCTTGTAATGTGCGGGGATCGAACCCACGACCCTTGGTTTTAGAAGTCCGACCTGTGGACCACTGCACCAGGCGGTCGTCTATTTAAAGGCGAAGCAAGCATTTCATCTCAAGATACGTAAATTCTTACTTACGTCAATGAAAGCCAGTCGTCATTATTAGAAGCAGTGTTATCGACGCATCAGTGAGCGCCGCCGAAATCTATTACGCGCGAAGGCAAGTGATAGACAAAGCAAACACGAATTAAAGACGTGGAGAGCATTACATCGTACGCACTCATTAATCTGCCAGACGAGCAGCGGAAGCAACTTTGATCTCGCCCTCCAATCAATTGCTATCGATACTGAACAGGTACGGACTCAGAGGATATTGAAATTTAAATTATTTATTTTGCACTAGTTAATAATACAATATGTAAGATAACAATAATTAATAATAGTAAATTACATACATATGAAGAGCATCTATTCTACAAACAAATTATAATAATATTTAATGGTTTTAATGAACAGACCAATAGGGATGTGGACTATTTTTGAGAAAGTGTTTAAAACCATGCATAAGTACCAAATAGAGCCCAAACTAGTTGTTATTATTTTTTTAATACAACTAATACCTTGAAAATAAGTTAATTAAAATTCCATTCCAAATTTCGCGCCAAAACGTGGAAACCTGTCAAACGCTCGCTGTAACGTCACTTGTTGGCAAACATTGTCGAAGTTGTATGTAATAGAAAGTAATTTCGTAGTTTTGAGTTAATAAGATGGGTTCTACATTTTATAAATGTTTTGCGGTGCTGTTGTGTGAAAGTACTACTATTAAAACACCTAAAATCTATCTATTCACGTTCCATGTGCAAAAACGATGTGAAAAATGTGGCTTCAACTAGCCCGTCGGGATCCAGCACTAGTATCTTGTGTCTGTGATTTCTATTAAGGTACTTTTAATAATAAAGGAGCTGGCTTTACTAAAAAATTCTCACAGTCAGCATCCTTGTATTTCAAGCACAGTTGGTCCATTGAACACATTATAACATAATCTTTGTAGAAATCTGACTGGTGTTTCAACAACTGAACATTTTTAATTGTTTTTTATTTCATTCCTTTTCACATCATGAATGCCACAGCATGTTTGCAACCTCCTTGAGAAGCAGCACAATCATGACACTCGGCACTCACTATTACCGTTTTCTTTATCCACAACCATAGTGGCTGAATATGGTTTACTACAAATTTTATACTCCGGGCAAATTTTGCACTTAACTGTGCACTATTTTGCATCTCGTCGAAGTTGTATATATCCCACAGCATCGTCTCCAATATGACTGCCTACTGAGCAACTAAAAAGGAATGAAACAATTTGTTAAAGAGACAGAACCTCAAAATCCTATTATTTTATATAACATTCAATTTTACTTTTGGACTTTATAAATACCTACTATTACTATTAAAGTGTATCCTGAGTAATACTGAGTATATTACTTACACAGAGGTCTTCACATTTCTAAATTCAGCAGAGCAGAAGTTACTATTTGTTGCGAAGAAATTAGCCACCGTAAAGCAATCAATTCATGGCAAATTTGAACTATCTGCCTTAATATATCCGCTTACCATGATAGGTAAGCCTTTAAAAATTTATTCAATAAGATAATTGAACGAATTTTGAAGAAATTTCACGGGAATCAAAATAATAATATCGTCCAAATATCAAAAACACATAGTACTTGACAGTGAAAATTCTTGTTTGGCAACAAGAGACGTTACGCATTTTGATTGGCGTTGATTGTCACGTGACTTGAGGGTGAAATATTTAATTACATTTTATTAAATAAAAAATTAATCCTTTAGTTTATGAAGAAAATATTGTGTTTTTTATTATTTTTATTATATAAACTACCTTTTAATGGTAAAATTATAGACTTATTTGAGTACAGTCCACATCCCTATTACCTAGCACCAAACGAATCGGTTGTGCTATCGTGACTAAAATAACAGCTATACTTGAATACATTTTAATAAATGTACGAGTATTAGTGTATTAACACTCAAGACTCAGGTACAAATGCTCGTGCTTATTATTATTTAATAATATTATTATTCAATAATAATAATAAAAAAAACATTTGCCCCCAGCAGAATTCGAACTCGCAACCGCCGGTTTTGTAATCTGGACCTCATACCACTAGACCAAAGCTGTCGTAGAATAAATAAAGCGATAGACCCTGAGTAGATCTTAAATACCTCGTTGATGTCGTGGTAAAGTTTCTGCCTTACATCCGAGAGGTCTTATTAGGTTCGAATCCCAGGTCGAGCCAAATTTGTTTCAGAGATTATCTGTAATGAATTTCTTAAAAACAGCTCGGAGTCGGGATGTTGGCGGAGTTACATCCCCGTGCCTCGAAAAGCACGTAAAGACGTTGGTCCTGCGCCTGATCTCTCTCCGGTCATGTCAGATTGCCGTGTCACCGAACTTTGAAAGTGATGGAACAGTGAGCGCACCTGTGTTTTGCGCTCACATTTGTGCACTATAATATCTCCTGCGTAGTTAGCTGATCTCTGTTGAGATTTGCCGGCGTGAGCAAAATCGGCCAATAGGACTAATATTGCTAAAAGACCCTGAGTACACCCCTGCGCGTGTGATTTATACCCGGGCAGATGCCGGCAATTGTCTCAAATCGGGCCGGCCCACGCACGGTCCGGCTCTATTAAATAGACCCACACTTATGTACCTACGTAATTTTTACTGTTTCATCCTTATTTACAACTAGTGGACCCGGCAGATGCTGTCCTGACCGCTATTTCCGCGTTTTATTCATATTTAAAAAAATAGAAACCTTTATCTTTAATCACTCTATCTATTAAAAAAAAAGCATCAAAATCCGTTGAGTAGTTTTAAAGGTCTAAGCATACAAACATACAGATATAGGGACAAAAGCAACTTTGCTTTATACTCGTTCTATGTATTGACTATTCAGAAATAACTGTTAAGGGCACCGTCCCATCGTTTTAGAAAAAAAACAGCAATTTGCTAAAAAAAACGACAAAGTAAAGCAAATCACCTAAACCCTGCAGGTATTGTAACATACTTAAGCATTATTATCAACAGGTTTGTATTCCTAAATCTTACGAAAAGGTGAGGAAGGCGAGTCGGTCGCAAAAAACCTAGGTCACTGGTATTGGGTCAAATTTGCCAATAGATTCGTAACACAGTGACTATTTGAAACAAACTGACGATTTTCTGGCGATGCCGTTATGATCCAATCGCACGGTAGATAAGATTGATGATGCTCCCGCGCCTACTACAAGGGTCCGCTATTGGACCCGTCCCACTAAATGCCTATTGTCTAGATTTGACTGACATTGTTAAGCTGAGTTCACAATGACAAACAATTTTGTAATGTGATGACATTACCTCGACAGAGTTAGAGTCTGATTCCCCTTTTTGTGTTTGTACCTCACCAGGCTGTGTTGCTGGCTTATGTCGGGGGATTTTACTTTACAACGCAACAGACGCACAACACACCTGGTCATCATCCTGATTGATGTCGTTGTGTAGGACAAGAAATCTCGAAATATCATTATGGCGTGAGAATGAGATGTTGGGAGATACTTGGCTAATCAGACGTACGGGCTCACAACTAGCCAATCATAACCAAAACGAGTACAACGTGTACTTAACTCCACTGAGAATCTAACCCCGTATTTTTTTCTTCGATTTACGCGAACAGTAGACATTGAAATGAGACACTTTTTTGGTCAAGGTGTTAGTTGTCATAACATAGTTTTAGCTCGACTCCGCATTGCAAGACCTCAAGATCCTGTTAGCTCATTTTGTATGGATAGGAACGTAACTTAATATTGGAGTGATGGTAGTTTACAATTTTTTTTAAACTTAGTACCTTAGTCTACCTGTCACCACGGACGCTGCAAAGGGTCCGAAGCGTCAGGTTAAAATAAAATGTAAATAAATCGCAAAATAATCCGTCAAAAAGTGCCTCATTTCAAATTTAACCCCGGTTGTCATGGTTACAAATCATTGTACGAATCACCACCATAGTACCACACAGGCGCTTGAAATAGTTCGTTAATGGCTCTCTGGATCAAATGTGAACGTAGCTTTAAGAACATCTTTAGAGAATTGAATGGATATTGTTTATCTTCGGCTGTTGGATTATTTGTGTGAATTGTGACAGAGATTAATGGAGTAAGCTGATTAGCTTGTTGTACCATACTTCCACGAATTTTCGTTTAAAAAGGATATCTCAATAGCATCAGAGCCATACTAGATTTTCTGCAGATGCATAGACAAATCATGAAGATGATGATGATGACCTCAAAGTTTATAATTCCTTAACCTGATTTACCTTCAAAACAACCAGTTCGGGAACCCTTAATGGAGTCACCGAAGACGAAGCAAACTGACAGAAAAATAGGAAATTGTAATTTTTTTCTAAATTATGTAATGACGACTATCACCTCAGTCTACCTGACCACGGACGCTGAAGAGGGTCCGGAACGTTAGGGAAAAACAAAATAGCGAAATAATACGTAAAAAGTATCTCATTTCAATGAGAATGCCATTCGCCATAGCTTAGTCAAGTGGCAACTTTGCAGAAAATAGTGTTGCCATATTAAACCTTCTGACGCCATAATACCTTTTCTAAAATTGTAGAACCAGGGCA
Organism: Pyrausta despicata; assembly: GCA_963921415.1. Lineage (NCBI taxonomy): Eukaryota > Metazoa > Arthropoda > Insecta > Lepidoptera > Crambidae > Pyrausta > Pyrausta despicata. The sequence goes on along the minus strand of OY992859.1, from coordinate 704,948 downwards.
GACATGTTGCAAACTGTCGTTAGGACTGGCGACTATCAGCAATTCAGCCGCCGCCATTGGTTTTTTTTTCTTTTTTTTTAAATATACAAAAACATCATATACATTGAACTGACTCCGTGGTATTAAGTTGCTTAAGCACTTGTGTTACATGTTTCAGAATAAACATGGTATTTCAAATAAACTCAAATAAATACATATAACACCCAGACCAGAACAAACAGACATGTTCATGCACACAAATGTTGGTACAGTGCGGTGATCGAACCCACGACCTCTTGGTTAATAGTCAACTTCTTAACCATTACACCAAAGTGGTCGTCTTAACACGCTGTCAGTCGGCAGTCGCGTTGACAGAAACATTTAATGCCCTGGCAGTTACATAATGATTTTCAAGCCACGTCACGAAAATTCGCCAATCACAACCCATAAAATCACTCCCCAGTGTCACAGAGCACGGAAACGATACTTCTCTTCCACTCGGAACGGGTCAACTTTAGCGAACCACTTCAAAAATCAGCGCTCAGTTGGAACTACGTCCGGCTATAAAATTATAACTCGAAGGTAGCCCGCGAAACTTTTGCCCTCATTTCGAACTTTGATCGAAAAATGTCGACGTCGAGACCGCTGAGCTGGCAAGCGGTGATGAAAAACGCAAAAAAAAGATGAATTAAACCTGACTTAAAAGATATGTTGACAAATCATGATTTTGGGCATCACTATTTTAGAGTAAGTCTTAAGTAATTTTGAATTGAGCATCATGTTTTTGTATTCGTTTTAAGATTGAACCAATAAGTGCCGGTTTTTCAATTGACTGATAGCGCTAGCGATTTAAAAAGTCAAGCTGAATTATGAAGAAAGTCAAAACAAATGTCATCTTAAATTAGGCTGTCTAACTAACTAGACTAACAGTCTGTCTATTGAGAAATCTGCCTTACAATGTAAATAACAATGATTAAAACGTGAGTGAAAAAAGTGAAATCGAAATGTGAGTAGAAGTACCTATAGGAACGGCAGGAGGCTATAATTATCCACTTTGGTCAGCACGCATTGTAAAATAGTTATTAATATTTTACTACTATTAAGTAGAAGACAAACTGACTAGACTGACTGATTTCTCAAACCAGCTGAAATACATTTGACTGAAAGCATTAACTTCGATTGGAAAAAACGCTTTCCGATTCTGCCAAAGAACAATACACATTACAGACACCTTTAAAAGCACGAACAAACCAGCATTTTCCCTGAATATGTCACTCAGTAACCTCAACACCAATAACTGTCAGTGAGTACAGTCTACCTCAAACATACACTAACACGTTATCACTCCTATTTCGTTACATCCTAAGGCTGAATTTTTTTTCTATGGCTTACTGTACAAGACGCGTTGTAAACCGCCCCGGTACGCAATGTTTCCGACGCCATTTGCAATTTAAATCTGCCGCTTGAGACGCGTTTCAGCCAATATCGGGCCAAGTGAGACAATAAACAGACAGGTTTGTTACACTTTGACACACTTTCCTACATTACACGTCCATCTTAGCGGGTAAATGAAAGCGATTTTTTTAAAGGTACTAAGGACGCGACGGAAAATGCACATAACAACTTGCTATGGCTGGTTTCTAGTTATGTAATAAATGTAATTGTTATCAGCTGAAAGAAATTTTACAAACTAAGAAATCGCAGGCTCCTTTGAATAGTGTGGTAATTACGTTAAATTCAATATCTCGGTGATGACCTGAGGCCCTATTGCGATCTTCCTTACCGCTCAACAGAAGCGCTGCTCATCATTTTTTTTAATAATAAGAACGCTGCTAGTGATCGGAATGGGGCCCCAAATCTAAAAATTTCTTAATTTATCCATTAAATCTGGGGATAAAATGTCTACCTGTGACCACGGACGCTGAAAAGGGTCCGAAACGTCAGGTTAAAACAAAATGTAAATAAATCGCGAAATAATCCGTATAAAGTGTATCATTTCAATAAAATGTTTTTTTTTTATTTTATTTATTTGGTTTACTTACAATCTACTTACACAATAACCTCTTAAATAAATAGGAACAAAAGTTTATAATACTAAGTGTAGTGACCACTTACCCGTAAACACAGAACGATCAAATTATAAAAAGTATTAAGGTTAACTAAGATAAACACGGACGAGAAAAAAAAACCAAAACAAAATGCTTGAAAATAAAATAACAGATACCAGATATGTGCAGAAATTGCTGTTATTTTTTTTTCGAAAGGTATAAATGGAATCACAGTTTATGTCAGTCATATTGTGTTTGTAGCTATTTAACGGTTTAGGACACAGTCTGAGTAGTGGAGAGTTGGAGCCAAGTAAGTAAGTTGAGTTGTTATCATTTAAGTACATTATGTCAAGGATTCATCAAGTCAAAAACTTAGGGAGAGCTAATTGCAACGGTGCGCATGCGACAAGCGATCCTCCGTTGGAACAATGAGGGAACTTGCGGAGGTTTTAGAAGGTAGACTTGGAAAAAGTGATTGTTAGTCACCGTTCTTCAATTAATCCCACATAACCTTCTATCGTCTTCAGCCTTGCTAGCACGGCTTACTGTGACAAGACATATCTGACAGCCAGATATGACAAATTGTGTGAGAAACATTTTTGTCACATAGGCTAGCACGGGGGACATGACAAAATCAAGACTGGTGTGAGATATAAGTTTGACAGTCAAATTGGACTTATTTGTCTTATTTTTTAGCATGGGCGTAATTTTTTTTCATAACTGTCACATTTATTGTTTGTGTCGTATTTTATCACCCTCCTGTGAAGGTGGTGATAAAATTTTGTCGCATTTTGTTGTAAATAAAAATGGCTCAAAATTATTTTAATTACCTCTATGCTCACAAGCAAGAGACGCAGCAACGGAAAATAAGTAGAAGGATGATCCGGGACTCAAATAACCCGTTTGAGTTGCCGGATACAGAATTCCAAAAAAATTTTCGTTTAACTAAAGACATTATTATTTATTTGTGCGAGGAATTGAGGATACATTTACAACCTCTCAACGAAGAAGACGGTTTGTTTGTTTTTTTTTTTTTGTTTTTTTCCTTCCATTATACCACATACCACTAAGCTTGTTATGTTTTTATAGTTTACGACGATGCAGCCGGGTAATGTCAAACTCAATAAAACAAAACCACAGATTACGTAGGACAGACATTACAACCAAAACCATAAATAAACAAACGAGAAGTACATTTATACAATGAACAAATTGTAAAGTCATCTATCTGAATACTAATTAAATGATTGTAAGCACTATTCAATTTAGTGACCTATGCAAAAAAGAACGATTGAAATATTTAATTTCATAGATAAAAAAAGTTAGATCAACTGTCAGTCACATTCGAGTCGTACTGTGAAGTTGGCTACAAGACTTCGAGTCACGGGTGATAAAACGAGTCACAGGCTTTGCCCATGTTACCATATAAGACAAATTTCAAGAAATGACTCCATTTTATCAGTCTTGTCATGTCTTGTCTTGTGACTGCCGTGCTACGTGCACAGGATAGTACATATGCAATTCTGAAAATGTAAATTGAAATTACAAAAAAATATTTGGTACGTTGTTCGAGTTACCCTAGCTTAAAATTTCACGAAATTTCCTGTATGCAACAACTCCGGTTTGATGGAGTCCATCACCATATCCCGTTTTCAAATCCAGAATCGAAATTGAACTCGCATTTGAACAGAGTTTTCACTTACCGCCCACGGATGACATCCATTCCTTAGGGATTTCAAAACTCGAATGCTAAATCCTCTCGAATGGTGCAGAGCTGTAAACGAGTAGAAAGCAGATTTTATCACATTCATCCAGGGATTCAATTTTTTTCTATTGCAAGTTTGGCGCAACAGATTTAGTGTTGGGAAGCCAAAGGGAAGCGCTTCCTACCGACGGGGTATAATAGTCGGGAACTCGGGAAACAAGGTCCGATAGACATTATCTTAATTTGTAAATATTATTCTGGATCTAAATCTTATATGCCGCGGTTCATGTGCGGTACTAGGCTAACAGCGCCATCAAACCCATGGATCCGTATCAGTGCTCGCTATCGTGCTTGCCATCGTTAGGCATACGCTTGTGATGGCGAACGGTAGAGGTCGCCACACAAGCAACATATAGGTAGTGTGCTATCAATGGAAGTAATGTACAATAGCTTCTGATTTTTTTTACATAAAAGCAGCTTAAATATGAATATTATTTATGAGTGACACTGATGTGAAAATGTCGCAGCCAACTTTTCCATCAAACAGCCCTATGTCTGGACAACGTCATTCAATCACACGGCTATATGTCATTCAACCGACTTGTTGACTGCAACGTTCAACACTACAGCAACACGACGCTTAGCCAACTGGTTGAATGGCAAGTTAACTAGGGTGGGTAAATTAAGTAAGTATGTTAATTTGATTACTTCAAAGTTAAACTGTTTGTCATTTTGCTTGTATTAAATTTGAGGAGGAGGTGATCAAAAATTTCATGAAATAAATTTTGCATTACTGAATTTCTCTTCGTTTAAATTTCGATTTTCTTGTATACTATATTGTAACTCGTATATGCCTTCATATTTTTTTTTCTCTTTAATAACACTCATCATCATCATCATATCAGCAGGTCGACCCCCTTTGCTGAGCATTGGCCTTCCCCACAGATGTTCACCGTGATCGGTCAACCTTATAGGGGTCTGCCCACGGAGCGTTGCCCGGCATTCTGTCCATTCGAAAACCTTTCCCCCCAAACGGCCATCGGTTCGTCGCACTATGGGTGTTTGTCCACCACCACCGTCACCGTCACGTCAACGATACAATGTATGAACGATATGCGGTCACATATGTGTCCTGCCCACTGCCACTTCAGCTAAACAATCCTTCAACTTTAATAATAACACTATTAAACTATATTTACTCCTTTTCTTAGCTCCTTATTCAGAAAAATATCTCGAGACTATTAAAAACACAAGGTAGTCGACGCCATATTGCAACAAAACGCTCCTAGCGCCGCAGTGGTTAGTATTAGTCTGAACTAATTCCGTAAGTAGACGGCTTTTATATCAGCTGCAGTGTAACGTTTCGAGTGCCTCAAATTAAAAAGCTAGATGTGATTGTAACAGAGCTAGCTAGCTATTTAATAAAAGGGCTATTTTAACCATTCGACTGCGACAAAGATACAACGTTCCCTAAAATCTCTTATTCCCATAAATTCGAGGCTTTATTCCAAGACTTTATTAAATTCCCTTATGTTGAAATGATAGGTAATGCATCACCTTTTTTCATACCTCACGCATCGGATTCGGGTTCCCCAACACACTAATATCTGTCAGGAACACGTGATGTATAATGTTAAACAGTTCAATAGCCAAAGATCAGTACGAACCATGAAGAGAAAAGTCGAAAGCATTTGTTGTTTTGGACCGTTTTCTGTTAATCGCCTTTTTAACATATTAAAACAAATTTCAATAGGTGCTGCATAAAAAAAAGATTAAATTACTTTCTGGCTGTAAGTTGTACTCTTAAAATAACATGTGAATCTTCATCATCAATCATCTTAAAATAACTGTGAATTGTGTAAATAAATAAAATACTTGTTGTATAAATATTGTTTTTCATAGTGTAGGCTAATAACAGACAGTAGGTCTCTCATCAGCCTATATATTACGTCCCACTGCCGGGCACAGGCCTCACCACAACTATGAGGTGGTTCGAGCCATACTCCACCACGCGGGCTCAGTGCGGATTGGGGAGGGGTGTTTGTAAGGTAAGTGACCAACCTTATTGTCAGATGTTAAGCCGCCCGAGGGCCTCCGACCAGGCTTAACGACTAATATATATCGATATTAACCGGGACCAACAGCTTAAAGTGCCTTCCGAAGCACGGAGATGCTTGTAAATAGACGTCACTTAAATGGACAGAATGGTCACCCATCCCAAACATGACCGCGCCGTAGGTTGCTTAACTTTAGGTATCACTACCAAAGCGCTGCAACCATTGCGCCACAAGCACCTCAGACACAGACACAAGACTTTAGGTACTTTAATTTTATTTAATTTTGTTTATTAGGCACACCAACGCGAACGATTACAATTCATCAAACAAAAGACTTACATACAGTAAAATAGAGTAGCTAATTGCACCATCAATTAAAGTATACTTAGAATGTAAGGTTAGTAAAAACTATAAAAGCTTAAGCTTTGTGAAGTATGCTCAAAGATTTCTTCAAACAATACCAATTCAATTCCAATACCATACATGCAATACTGATCTGGAGTTAACCTTAATTTTTTTTTGTTAGAATTTCAGCAAAAAGTCAAATTTTCCACTTCACCCGCGACATGATGTAAATGCATAACACCACTCACGGCGGGTATGTAGATTTTTCTAATTCCCTTACACTCAGTATGGAATCGTATTTTACGGGCTCCAGCGGTTATAAATCTCGCAGGCTATAAAACCGGAGTGTTGGTGTATATTATTTACCTGAAAGAGTACTTACTGCTCGCTGCTATTATTTATTCATTTATGAATTTTGTCTACAATTTAATATGATGGTATGGGAGCGTTCAAGAATCAAAGAAAAGAATTGTTTAAGTGTTGTCTTTTCGAAATTAAAAAAATAATAGTTTAAAAAACTAAAAAAACACGCTTTTATTGCTAACTAAAACCGAGAAAATAATTTCTAAGTACACGGAATTTATATTACAGTAGAGTAAAAAGCGTGGGGTGCTTGGTATAGTAGTATGTGAAAATCATCCTATTATTGGCACGTGTAAAAGAAAAGTATGAAAACGACATAAAGTGCACCCCACGCTTTTTCTCTACTGTAATATAAATTCCGTGTACTCAGAAATTATTTTCTCTGTTTTAGTTAGCAATAAAAGCGTGTTTTTTTAGTTTTTTAAACTATTATTTATTTTATTTTTTTTAGTTAAAACTCAAATTATTGCATTGTCATCGGTACTTAATACATACATATATACACCCCGATCTAATAAAAGCGTGTTAATTAATTAAGTGACATCTATCGGCAAAATTCAGAGCTTCTAGTGCAAATCTATCAAATTAGCATTAGCAGCGACATCTAATGATATCGAAACTAACTAGCTAAGCGAACGCTAAAGGTTACAAAACTCGAACCATTCAAGAAATTGACTAGATACTTTCGCAATATTTGTGAAAGAGAAGCCGTGCGTAAAATGTAAGAAGGTGATTTTAGCAATATTAAAATTAATTTTATTTTTTTACTTGATAAGGATAATGGAAAACTCTTATCAAATTATTGCATTTTCATCGGTACTTAATACGTGTGCAAAGTTTCAAATTAATCAAACTTCTGGAAATCGGTCAAATTTATGCTCAAAGATTCCATTACATACATACATAGATACAACCCAAGCTAATAAAAGCGTGGTAAAAAAATAGCGTTGTGAACGCAAAAAAAATTTAACAAATTAAGCAGTTATGTTACAGATATCAGAGTCAACAGTGGTATTACAAATAAACTTAAATAAATATATATAACACCCAGGATAAACAGATTTGTTCATGCACACAAATGTTTGTACAGTGCGGGGATCGAACCCGCGACCTCTTGGTTAATAGTCAACTTTTTGACCATTACACCAAATTGGTCATCCGATCTATAGGTATGTAATCATTATTTTAAGCTACTAAATTCTTGGCCGCCACCTCCATAGCGTTTTATACCGTGCCCTTCTACCAAATCTCTTGCCCCGAGGCGTAATCAAGGATTAATTTTCTACTCGAATTATTTTCAATCCGTCGTGTGGGCTTAGATGAGTCTGTTTAAACCTTTCTACGACCAGATAATTTAAAAGGAATCGCGGATGGAAAGGGCTGGGGATTTTTAATTGACGACCGCTTGGTGCAGTGGTCCGCATGTCGGACTTCTAAACCAAGGGTCGCGGGTTCGATTCCCGCACAGTACAAGCATAAGTGTGCATGAACATGTGTGTTTGTACTGGTCTGGCTGTTTTCTATGTATAATATGTATTTATTTACAAAAAAAAGTATTTAAGTATGTTTATCCGTTGTCTAGTACCCATAACACAAGCCTCGTAGCTTACTTTGGGACTAGAGAATTGGTTTAATCTTGAGAAATATTTATTTTATTTATTTATTATATTTTTGGAAATAAGTAAGCAGCTTTAAGTTATTGTAATTGTTTATTTATTATTAATAATAAGAACTGGTACAATAAATGTGCTAGGTACCTATATCTATATCATTACTAAGCCAACAGAAATGAAATTGCATTTAGGTAATTGGTAGATCTCAGCGAGTAAATCATTTTATAGTAAAGCGAAATCAAGTAAATCGATGGGGTTTCCATGATATTCAATGTTTTATTGTGCAGTCATTTTGCCTATGAAATAATGTAACGACTCATTACGCTAAATTTTCAAAATTTTTATAATTTTTTTTTAAATTATTAATATACATATTCATACCAGCTTTCTACCACTTGACGGACGGACAGACATTGCGAAACTATATGGGTTTATTGTACCCTATAACGTGTTTTTTTTTCAAAGTGGAAAAGTCGTTATTCACAAAATATGAACTTCGCAAAATAGGGATGTCTCGAAATGGAGAGTTCGCGTAATAATTACATAAAGCAAGTACATGCTCGTTTAACCAGCTCAGTTATATAGTTATTTAACAAGGCATTTTTCATTCACGTTTTATCACTTAGTTATTTTTGGCGCAATAAATAGGTGTATTAACAGAGTAAGTGTTTAATATTTGCACCGAAATATATATAGCACACCAAAAGTTATTAGGAAAGCGTTTCATCACCGCGCAGGTAAATTACGATTTTTTTTCCGTCCAATCGCAATCCATATCAACACGGAGACAAAGAAATATACCTACCTTTCTCTCGATAATAGGAAAACGGGGAGATCTATCAAATGGCACCTTCACTTCCCGTGATCGGTCCCATCAATCTCCCATGGCTCTCGATTTTCGTTTTAAATTAAAACTCAGATGAACGCGATCCGCGCCAAATATCAATAGTGTCTCGCAATTTATATTTCGGATCGGAGGGTTGTGCTGGGCTGTGCAGACGAGCAAAACGACTGAATAAATAAGTAATAATAATAAATATTTCACAACAATCAGACCAATTCTCTAGTCCCAAATTAAGCTACGAGGCTTGTGTTATGGGTACTAGACAACGGATAAACATACTTAAATACTTTTTTTTGTAAATAAATACACATTAAATACGAGTAACTTATTTATAATATCTCTTAGTTGCCACACTATGATTGTATTGAAGCAGCTATAATTATTGGTAAAATATAAAGTGCTTTTCGTAAAATGAAATAAGATAAGTAGATGACAAACTTTTCAACAGTATAAGAATATATTTTACAAATGTCGCTCGTAGTCTGTCGAAGCGTTTAGTGGAAATTTAAAGCAAAATAGTCCTCTTTTTTAGCTTTAGTCAAGGTTCCGCAAAGTAACGTCTGATGCCATCAATTATATTATTCAAATGTATGTTTAAAGACGTTTATTCTCAAAAAAGACATAGTCACTTACATGAGAACAGAGTTATAGAAATAATACAGTCGTCATCCGTGTTTTCTTAGGTACTCGTTTACCGCATCCACTGTACGCTAATACAGAAGGTGATTTATAAGTATGTTTCAACGACATGTCGAGCAAGTTTAGTTTTGAATGCAGTAAACGAGCTCAAACTTTTAATAATAGAGGGTATCTTATTATACAACTGTGCTCCTTCAAAAGTTACGCTTTTTTTTTCAATGTATATATAACAAATGAGATAATCCCCATGATGCCCTCCACCACTCGAGATACAGGTAAATTCCTAGTTCGATAGTGGATGGCTGCTTGTTGGTTGATCTAATTTTATGTACTAACTATTAATAATCGAAGTGGAACAATAAACGTTTATTTACTTTTTATTTATTTAACTTATATTATCACTGAAAAACCTAAACCGGCTCGTACGTGTGTTTAAATTGCAATACGTATTACTGTTTTGGAGGTTAAAACCGAATTGCGGAACATCCAATATGGTTATGCAGTATGCATTTACCTAACCAAACTGTTGAGTTAAATTTTTACAGCAACTTACTTGGGAATATTTATTAATTTTGTGTTTTCTCTTTGATTTATTTTGTCGCACCGCCCACTAATCATTTCTGCTTAGCCCAAAGGTACGACTGGTAGAGAATGCCCTACGGCGTTAAGTCCACTTTTTGTACAAAGTTTTGTTGCGCAATAAAGCTTTGTTAGTACCTTCGGTAAATTATAAATAAAAAGCGGACTGTAGTTTAAGGTGCTGTATTCTCGCCCTATTACAAATGATTTCTTAATCGCGCGACAAATTATAAGCGACCGGCGGCGGCGATGGGTGCGTATGGGCAAGTGGCGAACGTTCGGCTCGGGCGCTCGTGCTGAGGTCGTGGTGACGTAGTTGCTCGGCCGGTTGCCCGCGCTCCCCTCTCGCTGCCGCGCGGTTCGATGCCGATGTTGTCCGAACAAGCTTAAATAAATAAAATAAACAAATAGAAAGATATGAGTATGCGATCGATTTACAAAGGAAACTAGCGGGCCCGGCAGACGTGGACCTGCCCATTGCTTTTTTATAATATTCTGATCTTTTATACCTTCTCTAGACTTCCACGAATATATCGAGACTAAATTATTAAAATCGGTTTAGCCGTTCTGAAGTTAAAGCGCCAGGAAAGAAAACCCGACTTATCTACCCGCCCGCGTGAATGGCTGGACCGATTTCACTAATTCTTTTTTTGTTGTATTTGTTATTATTAGGAGAAGGTTCTTACGGAAAAAAGTATTAAGAAAATCTCTCAGAAATATTGAAAAATTGCAACGCTAAGGCGGTACGAAGTTCGCCGGGTCAGCTAGTTTTTATAATATATCTGCAACGCGTTCAATTCTCTCATAGGGTATGTATGTATGAAAAAATAATTGTTACCCTATTTACATGAAAAAAAATACGTGAAAATTCATGTAACTCAACGAATCTGTCGGTTTGTGTAGCCCGCAAAGATCAATTTCACACTTGGCCGGCTCTGATGTGAACTTGAGTGGCGCATCAGGGGTGGAGTCGTTATTGAATCTTGTACCGCGTAGTCTCAGTATGCTGGTATTAGCTAATGGCCCACTAGAACAACGGTGTTTTGGGCGGGCTGGCTACACCTTATTTACGCTTGAATTAGCTTAGCGTCGCCCACTTTTGCAAGATAATAAAGTCTACCTTCCTCCCTGAAAGCGAGTCCTACTCTAAAGATGAGATAAAGCAAGTATTAATATTTAATTTAAAATTTAGACATTGTTTTATCTATAAAAAAATGATGTCTGTTTATTCCTTAAGTAAAACGACCGTATGTTTTATTATGTTATCGGAACGGTAACAAAACTATGAAAAATGATTTTATCAGCAGTCAAATTCACGACAAAAAAAAAAGTAAATTTGTGTCCCAATGAAAATGGCAGTCACACTACTAAATTTACTTTTTTTTTAGGTATAATTCATTGAGTCTAAAAACAACTTATAATCCATAATATGGCAAAGTGTATACCATCATAATAAAGCTGATAGTCTTGGCTAATACAATCTACAATTTTGCGCTTTTTTGCGGCACCGAAATAACGAAATTGCAAATATTCGAAATTTATTACAAATACAGATCTCCTAAATAGACTATCAATCTCATCTGACCCTGATATTTAGCAGGATTTAGGACCTACCCAAAAAAAATTGTCACTTTTCTTACAAAAAAAATCATAAACTACAAGAACACTCATGCATCATGGTCCACGTGGTGGCAGTCTGACCGGTTGTTCTATTAAAATGTATCTTTGTTTTATGTGTTATTTATTACTGTGTGTTTGTATACTCACATTAGGCTAAGTCTCTTTTGTAACTAACAAATTGATCCTTTGTTGGTCGAAATAAAATGATTTCATTTGATTTGAATATACATATTTCAATCAACTAGGCTAGATGATACATATTAAGACAAAACCAAACGGAATATTGGCTTTATTCAACAATAAAATACGACATGCAAAGGAAATGTAAATATCGAATAGAATGACACAATCATAAGTGACAATACCAAACTTCATAGATCATATCGTTTTCTTCTATAGACAGAAAGAGGTTATATCACATTCGCCCCCTCTATGAAGAGACGTAGTCATCTAGAAAGGCTGGGGGTCTGCGGTTCCTGCCTGAGCGTCGAGGTTGGTCATTCTCTGCCTCCGGATCAGCATTGGCAGGCGGGTCTTGGTCCGCAGAGCTTTCTTCCAGCTGGTCGACATCAAGGTCATCATCTGACATGTCATCGTCAACAGCTCGTGGTACTGGAGCTAATGATCTGTTAGAGATTGTAGTCTCTCGTCCATCAGGCAGTCTTATAAAAGAGTATTCAAGATTACCCTGCAACAGCTGGACTTCTTCAACAGCTGGTTCATACTTTGAGTTCCTCACATTCCTTTTCATGAACACAGGTCCAGGCGAATGAAGCCAAGTCGGCAGAGACTGTCCGTTTTGTGAGCGACGTGGGTGCTTAAACATACGCTCATGCGGCGTTGTATTTGTACTCGTACACAGAAGAGATCTTATCGAATGCAGCGCTGGTAACAGTGCCTTTTCCCAATCGGCGATGTCTTCGTTGTTGGATTTTAGGTGTAATTGGATAGTTCGCCACAGTGTACCATTGAGGCGTTCCACTTGTCCATTTCCTCGAGGGTTATAAGGTGTAGTACGACTACAAGACGTACCAATCGATAATAAGAATTGTCTTAGTTCATCAGATAAGAAGGATGTTCCCCTATCGGAATGGATGTATGCTGGAGTGCCAAAAGTGGAAAATAGGTCTTTGAAGCAGTCTATGACGGTTCTTGAAGATACGTCTTTACACGCGTAAGCGAATGGAAATCGACTGAACTCGTCAATAATTGTCAGTATGTACCGGTTCTGGGTCTTAGATGGTATCGGCCCCTTAAAGTCGATGTTCAGCCTTTCGAACGGGGCTGTCGCTTTAATAAGGTGTCCTTGATGATTTATATAACGTGGTTTTATTTCTGCGCAGGTTGGGCATGCGGCCGTCATTCGTTTCACTTCTTCTACAGAGTACGGTAGGTTCTTCGATCTGACCCAATGAGCCATGCGCGTGATCCCTGGATGACAGAGAGATCGGTGTAACGCCACTAGTTTAGAATTAGAAGCAGGAGTATCTATTTGCATGCAGATTCGAGAGAGTGCATCGGCTGCGAGGTTTTGTTTCCCAGGACGGTAGATAATGTCGTATTTAAAACATGACAGTTCTAACCTCCATCTCTCGATCTTCTCATTTTTGATTTTGTTGGAGTGTGTCTGGTTGAACATAAATGCGACAGACTGTTGGTCAGTAATAAGCAAGAAATGTCTTCCTATCAAAAAATGTCTCCACTTTCGTAAGGCTTCAACGATTGCACACGCTTCCTTTTCAATTGACGGTTGTCTTTTTTCGGAGTCATTGAGAGTGCGCGAGAAGAACGCGACAGGACGACTGTTTTGTGATAAAGTCGCTGCGATGGCAAAGTCGGAAGCGTCTGTCTCGACAGAAAATATTTCTTTGTCATCAATTCCCGCTAAAGCTGATTTCGAGATGTCAGTTTTAAGATTTTGAAAGGCAGTGATAGCTTCTTGGGATAACGGGAAGGTAGCTTCGTTCAAAGATCTGATTTTTGAAGAAAAGTTTTCGACCCATTTTGAATAATGGGCGAAGAGCCCAAGTGCTCTTTTCAGCGTAGCAGAGTCAGTAGGGATCGGAAGATTCGTTAATGGTTCCAATCGAGACTTGTCCGGCTTAATAACGTTACGTTCGATAGTATATCCAAGTAAGTTTATCGATTTCGATTTAAATGTACATTTGTTCATGTTGAGAGTTAATTTGTATTTTTTAGCGGCCTTCATGAACATGTCGAGGTTCTTATCATGATCCGATTTTTCCTTGCCGCATACGGTAACGTCATCAAGGTACGCAAAAGTGCCTTTAAGCTTCTCAGTATCGATTATGTATTGTAGGGTTCTCTGGAAAGCTGCTACCCCATTTGTTACGCCAAAGGGTATTCTCGTAAATTGATACAGATTACCACAAGCCTCAAAGGCAGTATACACTTTTTCTTTTGGTAGAATCGGAACTTGATGATATGCGCTTTTTAGATCAATTTGACTATAAATGTTGTATTTAGCTACTTTCGTTATGATAGAGTCAATACTTGGCAAAGGGTAAGCGTCTAGTTCTGTAAATCTGTTAATTGTTTGAGAATAATCGATTACAAGACGCTTGCGGTGATGACCGCCACCGGCAACGAGTACTTGTGCCCTCCACGGTGAGATACTGGACTCTATTACCTTGTCTTTAAGCAGATTATTTATCTCGTTAGATATGAAGTCTTGATCTTCTTGGGAATGCTGTCTTGAGCGGATAGCTATAGGCTTTATGTGTGGCGAAAGATTGGTGAAAACTGATGCCGGAGGAACGGAAGCTTCTAGAACGCTGCAAACTTTCAAGGGTTGTTTGTTGCCTCCAAATTTGAGTTCGAGCGACGAGTGTTTTCCGAGAACATCGTGCCCGATGATGACATCTGCGCACAGGTCGTCAATGACGAGCAAAGGCTGGTGTTGATATTTGTGTTCACCGATCTGAATCGTAGCGTGGCATATACCATTGGCGTGAGAGACATTATTGAGAGACGCTAGAGTAATTGATTGTTTACAGGACTTCTGTTTGAGATTTATCGTTTGAGCGAGACTTTTGTCGATAAAGCTGATTGAGCTACCAGTGTCAAGAAGCGCATCGGCTCGATAATTGTTGACAGTTATAGGAATAGTTGCCTTTCTTAGGCTTGCAGGAGCTGCAGCGGAGATAGTTGATAAATTGGCGTCAGCGAATTGAGGTTGAGAGAATTCATCTTCTGTGGCGATAGCGTTAGCAGTTCGTTGAATAGGACCAGAGCTGCGGCAAACGTTTGCAAAATGGCCTTTCTTGAAACACAGCTGGCACTCGGTGTTAAAAGCAGGGCATTTGTTACGCTGGTGAATATTGCCACCACAGAAAAAGCATCGTCGTCTGGGTTGGTGAGAATCAGTTCGAGATCTGCTTGGAGCATTTGTGGCTGCTAGATTAGGCCTTGAAACGTATTCGTGACTCTCAAGGACAGCATTGACGTGAGCAGATGTAGTGGGTGTCACGGTGAGTAATTGTGAGGTGTTTTCAGCAGTTTCCAATGATATAGATAGATTAAGAGTTGCCTCTAGGGTCTCAGAGGACTTCTCTAAAAGTCTTTCTTTAATCTTTTGTGATGATATCCCAGCAATGAATGATAGGCGTACGGTTTCGTCTTGGTATTCAGCTGCAGTGACATCTTTGAATTCACAATCACGAGCGAGTATAGTTAGGGCTCTCGAGTATTCAGCTAATGACTCTCCTGTTTGTTGTTTCCTCGAAATAAGGATATGTCGAGCCAAAGTGATATTCTGTCGTTTTTCGTAAGCATCGTTGAGTGTTTTGATAGCTTCAGGGTAAGACTTATTACCTCGAATGAAATTGTAAATTAGCGGTGAGATATGATTAACAAGGAGTTGGTACTTAAGTGCATCGTCAGCTGAAGCGGCTTCCAGTCTGATAAAATTGTCGAAAGAATATTTCCAGTGGGCCCACTTGAGGTCTGAACCTGAGATCGAGGGTTCCACATCAAACCGTTCGGGGCGTAGGTAGCGGGACATCGAAGACTTTTCGTCAGATTTCGACATTGTAACATTTGGTGATACGAAAAAATTATTGTTGAATAAATTGATACATATTAAGACAAAACCAAACGGAATATTGGCTTTATTCAACAATAAAATACGACATGCAAAGGAAATGTAAATATCGAATAGAATGACACAATCATAAGTGACAATACCAAACTTCATAGATCATATCGTTTTCTTCTATAGACAGAAAGAGGTTATATCACACTAGATGACACCACCAATCGTTGACTTACTTTCTCTTATCTGTCAAAACGGTCTGCCTCCATAGATTTTGTATGGGAATACAAGAACGTGACGTCACGGTCATGTATCAGAAATCGGAGTCAATTGACAGAATATTAATTTAGTTTTGTGTATTAAAAAATTGTTTCTACAGCTTTTTGGAAATATACTGGTTATATTAACTTCATAGGGGCTATGTTTTTTAAACGCCATGGTCTTGAAAATATTTAAGATAGGTTTTCATGCCTATTCATCGGTTTTGTATCAAGGATTAAATCCCGCTAGATTGTGATTCAGTGTGAGACGTTTGTAAACTCTTAACTCTTGGGAAGGAATGGAAAACTTTGATGGAAAACCACACGTAAGAAACGCGAGAGACAGGGCCGGACGCGGATGTAATAGAAAATCAAAAATGTTAGAATGTAGAATACAAATTCATCGTTGCAGTTTCCAATTTTCTTTTTTGAGAGAAAAAGGAAAGTTAGACTGAGACCTGAAATAAATGTGACCGAATACTTCAACGATGTTTGCACTGAGCCGAGTGGAGTGAGCACGAACAACTATCGTAAACTAATCGTAGCGATAACCTATTGTTAACTTGTCAATTTGTATGGGGAAACTGCCAGTTTCTGACGCTTGGACGACACGAATACGTTATGATAATGTTAGTGCTCACTTTAAAAGGTCTGAAAAAATGTGACCAAATGCTTGAAAGTTAATACAAAGGTTTGTAATTTATTTGCTGTTCGTTAGTCTCGCTAAAACTCAAGAACGGCTAAACCGATTTAGTCTTGAAATATTCGTGTAAGTCTATGGAATGTTTAAAAGATTAGAAATTTTAAAAAAGCAACGGGCAGACAACGTCTGCGGATCCGCTAGTTTGTATTAAAGACCAGAAACACAGTTACGATTTTGCTGTACACTAATCATTATGTTTTTTGTTTTATTTTAGGGCCAATAGGGCTTTTCTTAGTTCCTACTTTTAAAATATATATTGCAGCAAGACCCATACTCAGTACGCGCCTGTAAAGTTGGTAAAATGTTCTCCGCACGGGCCAGAGCAGAGCCCGTACTCCTTACCACTACGTCCGTATTTTCGTATCAACCAGAGCGTTCGCTCGCACGGTCAGACCAGTAAGAGAGACAGGGAAGGCTATATCCAAGACTACGGCGGCAAAAAAGTAGGTTCTTAGAATTGCGTCAAACATGCTGCCTCCGCCAAACAACTCCCGATAGATTCCGCTGTTTGTGTTGACGGTTCGGCTTCGTTTTACAACCGAGAGTAGAGGGATATAGAAACTTTTTGATGGTATCGACTTTTCTGTTATGAGTAAGGGCGTTGCACTTGTTTGTATACAATCCTGAATGTAGAGAAAAGTACAAGTCGTTAGCTTTACAAAACTCTATGTACGTCTGGCAAATTGTATTAAATGTAAGGTACCCTTAAGGTACGTGGAGTAAATGTAAGGTACGCAGCTACACAGTACACTACAAATTTGGTAGGGTAGAACTGGGACTGAAAAAAATATCGCAAAATTATGACTACCACTTTTTTAATTTATTATTCTTATGGCATACGACCACGGCTTTATCCTTAAAACATTTCTCTATCAATATTATAAATTGAAAATATATTAAAATATAATAATATGTGTAAGTTAGTTTATTTAATAACGGTAAATATTTAATAGTTTGTACATACTAAGTAATTTCATTGGAGAGTGTTTTCTTGTTTCGTACTTTTTAGAGCGTGTTTTTAAGTAGTCGGGTGTTAGTTTTTAAACTTTATTTTTATTTAACATATTTTGGAGTTCTAAATAGGTTAATCTTGGGTTCATTGATTTCTCAATCTTTCCAACTCCTCGAACGATCTTTGGTCATGTGGATTCTTTAGTAATTTGCTAGATTCCAGTGAACTAATCCATAATCCATCTATGGATCTTAGTCTGCTAAGAGCCACATATATAGTCGGGTAAAAAAGATGTGAATTATATACAATCAGCCCATGAATACAGGTAAAGTCACAAGCAAATGCTAGTAATATATATATATTCAAAATGTACAAGTAAAGCGCTTTCAAATGATACCAAACACGGCATATTTATCTTAACTTTATTTTTTTACTTCGTATGTTTTGTCCGCCAGAGGGCGCCACATTAGATTTTGTGAAATCCCATATAGCCTATAACCAGCGGACAATTAAGACGCTTCTAATGATATGTCATTTGTCGAATTCTGATAAGTAGTTTAGAAGTTACGAGGGAACAGATGAACATCCATACCCACATACATACATACATACATACATACAGGTCAAAATCATAACCCTCCTTTTGCTTCGCCGTAGTCGGGTAAAAATATCTACTCAATTACCGGACATTCCTAAAATATAAATGTATCACAAATAAAAGCATACGCATACACACACACGCACACACACACACACACACACACACACACACACGCACGCATGCACGTACACACACACGCACGTACACACACTAAATAAATAAATAAAATTACTTATTAAGCGTTTGAGGAGGAGCCTGACTCTCGTAGCACAGGGAAACCTTATTCGAGAGCAGATCGAATATTGTAAACTTATATGTGTGTTTTTAAAGAATTATAATATTAATATGCATCTGCCATAATTTTTAGAAGATTTAATTTTATTTAATTTAAATTTTCATAAGAAAAGTAATATAAAAATGCATCTACAAAATTAATAGCAGTGTTCTTTGTGGTCTATATCCCTGGACAAGTTACAAAAGCACTGAAACAAAATGTATGTACTATTTTCAGTTGTGTTTATGATAAATAAAATGTATATCAGCAGTTGAGATAAGTAAATCTAGAGTCTCTCAGTCACATTTTAACGCAACAACAATCAACATATTTTTCCAATTGGGGACATTGGAAAAATATGTTGATTGTTCAATTCCAGCAAACACTTTGGTGTAATGGTCAAGAAGTTGAATATTAACCAAAAGTTCGCGGGTTCGATCCCCGCACTGTACAAACATTTGTGTGCATGAACATGTCTGTTTGTACTGGTCTGGGTGCTATTTATTTTTATTTAAGTTTATTTGTAATACCACTGTTGATTCTGATATCCGTGACACAAGTGCTTCAGCTGCTTACAACGGAGTCAGATTAATGTAGGTATGTGATGTTGTTGTATATTTATTATCCTATTGAGAATGCCTGAGATTTTTTTTTGATTGCTGGAGACCATTATTATTATTAGGAAAGTTTTTTGTAAACTTATGATATCCTGTAAGGCTGTGAATAATGATTTTACATTTAAAACTTATGCAGACCCAAGCCAAGATAATGAAATGTGGTGAGAGTAGTCCACTCAACTGCAGCGCTGATTATCACTTTTTTGTTCTTTTTAATGAGAACGCTTCCGTTTAAAGTCTCAAGACAGGGCAAGGTATTGAGAAAAAGTAGAAAAGAGAGCCTACTTATCTTGATCCCCGACCATCATATTGGCAGGAAGCGCTTACCTTTAGCTTTCTATCTCTACACCTGTTGCGCAACAAATGCTTGCATTATTATCGCGCTTGCCGGTCTCTTCAGTGTGAATGCCTTTTCATTACCGCGTAGGGCTGTGTCTCTCCCGACGAGGGTATTAATGACGATAATAGTGAAACTATGGTTGACTGGTAAAGAATGACTCCGGCATTATGTCTACCATGTCTGTGCAGAACTTAAATTAATTAATAAATAAATAGTGGAGTTCCGGCCCCTAATCGTTGTGACATTGCAAAGTCGATCGTTGTTTACAAAATGTATGGAAATGTCATTTGACTACAAAAAGGTCACGCGGCGTATGCAATTATAATTTACAAAAAAACAATTCAAACGAAGCTATCAGTCGTTTCGTCGTTTGACTGTGCAATGTAACATTGTCAAGGGAGCCTATATCTTCGGTCAGGTCAGCCAGTGTACTACCTACTTTAAGTACTTACCTACTTACCTCATAATGATGAAATAATACAAATAAGATAACGATAAACTAAAAAGTTTGCAAATTGTGACGCAATTTTTTAAGGATAAATTTTTAGGTCAAAATTAAAAACGGTAATCCTTGGCAGAAAAATAGTTTTCACAGTTGGTTTTAAAACTATAGTTTATGTTGTAAGGAGATAACGCCAAGATAGACAAATATCGTACTTAAAGAAATATTTTCTAATTTTTGCTTTTTGTTGTGCAATCAACGTGATTGAGGCGTAGTAGGATAGGACACGTCAAGTCCGTCACAAAAATGAACTTCCAACGTCAAATCTCAATGAAGAAACCCCAAGACAGAAACAACACAAAGCACCATGACGTTCTCCTCACCATCAACCAACAGAAATGAAATGTACTTAAATTTTATGTAATTCAAAAAAATATATATAATAAAAAAAAATATAATTTTATTTTTACTAATTGTATGTGGTCCTTAGAAGACTGAATAAATAAATAAATTATTATTATTATTAAATGGTAAATCTTAGCAGTAGATCAGCAATGCAGAAAATTTACCTATAAAATGTACTGACTCACTACACGCTTCAGCTTGGGATCGCGCCGCGGCGGTGACGCGCTCATGTCAAATCCGCATTTAAACCTTTTTGACGTGACAACGTCTTATAAATTGGTTTGCCGGGTGACACCTCAAGAAACTGCGTTACGCTGCTCCGCTCACGTTTCGCGCGAGAGAGACAGAGTGAGAGAGAGAGAGAGAGATAGGCATACACACCGGTTCATGTTATACGAATGAATATTCACATTAAAATTATTTTACCACTCAGAGTCGTTGTCACGTAAAACTTTCGCGCGTATACCGACTTTTTGATGATACTGACGATCGCATCGGCATCAATTTGATGTCTTTTGTTGGATGGGGACGGTGCTCATATATTTTAGGCCATGATATTTCGTTAAAAACTGGTACTGAACGTCATAGGGCCGACCCTATTATTAGGCCGGCTCGGAAAACGCACTCGCTGAAACAAAAAGTTATGAATGCCAATCGATTTGGCTAATTGAACTATACACGAATAGAGAAAAAATAATCTGGGAAAGTGACGTCATAAAGTGAGGAGGGAAGAAAAGGTGAAAGAAAGGGGACCGAAAAGTGAACAAATTTAATTAGTTATATTCCAGAGTTTTTGAACTCAATTTTGAGTGCATTCACACGAAGAAAAATAGCCTTTTTTTTCTGGAATCTTCATAAGTTTCTGTGTTTCTCAACATTGGCTATTAAATAAACTCCCTATGTTAGACAAATAACTACACTAAGCGACTGAATCAGCCCTTCTCATTTTATGGAAGAACCTGTGCCTCTAGCCCGCCGGTTGTTTACCGCGGGCAAACTCCACCTCGTAACCCTCAAATCTAATTGGATTTAATTCCATTACCAGAGGTCCAAATGGGACCCCTAATTGCGCTGACCGACCCTGACCGATCGAACGGACCCCTTGTTTCGTAATGGAAAATGCAAAGGTAAGGTTAAGTCGGGTTGATTAGAAAAATAAACTGCAATGGAAGGTTCACTTTGGAGACCGTTAAAAACGTGTATTTTCAAAGCAGTTTTCATGTATTTTAGTAACTGAATATTTATCCATACTAATATTATGCATGCTGGCCCGCAGGTTTGCGCGGTGTACAAGGGATGTGAAGGTCACTTTTTTCAGAGCTTATTGCACTTCCTTCTACACATGTAGCTTGTGGGTTAGATATACTCAAAAAACCTTCAATGCCCTACGGGTGCAGTTCAATAATGCGTTCAGGGTGCTGTTGAGACTGCCTCGCTTCTGCAGTGCCTCAGGCATGTTTGCCGAGGCACGGGTCAACTGCTTTTTTGCCACAATGCGCAAAAAATGCGCTTCACTAGTGCGCAGAGTCAGGGGTAGTGGCAACGGCATCCTGGCCATGATTGCAAGCCGGCTCGATTGTGTATACGTTAATCATTGCTGCGCCACTGCTTATGGAATGAAGCAGCAATGATTTTCGTATAGTAGCAATCACAAGTCATACTCTTATTTAATCAAAATATATTTCTGACTAACCTTAGTTGTTTAAGTTTAATTATTGTTACTAACAAATTGAGTCCTGGTTACTTTAATAAAGAATTTATTATTATTATATTATTATTATTATAAAGCTGAAGAGTTTGTTTGATTGAACGCGCTAATCTCAGGAACTACTGTGGGGTGAGCACAAACAACCATCGTAACGTTTTTGTAGCGTTTACCTATCGTTGACTTGTCAATTTGAATGGGAAAACTGTCAGTTTCTGACGTTTGGACGACACGAATACGTTACGATAATGCTCGTGTTCACCCCACTGTTTGGAATTGAAAAAAAAATTTTGTGTTGAATATACCATTTACTGAGGAAGGCTTAAGGCTATATAATATCACGCTGCAACTATTAGGAGCGAAGAAATAATGGAAAATGTGAAAAAAAACGGGGTATATTATTAATCCTTGAAAATTTCCGATGGGAAATGATCCAAAAAAATCTGCGACAGTATAATATGTCTATGCCCAAAATAACTATTCCACGCGAACAAAGTCGCGGGCAGCTAGTATTTTATATTCTGCTTGAATAGTTGAAATAAAGCCAAAAGGTTTAATATAGACAAGGCGACCTAACCGCCACTTAAAGAATTTATACAGCCGGGTTAAAGAGAGGTACTCTGTAACTCGGCTATATAAATACTTTTTGAATATCTATATAATAGTAATAATAAATATACAACAACATCACATACATTGATCTGCCTCCGTAGTAAGTGCTTAAGCACTTGTGTTACAAATATCAGAATCAACAGTGGTATAACAAATAAACTTAAATAAATACATATAACACACAGACCAGTACAAACAGACATGTTCATGCACACAAATGTTTGTACAGTGCGATCGAACCCGCGACCTCTTGGTTAATAGTCAACTTCTTGACCATTACACCAAAATGGTCGTCCATATAATTAATGATTAAACGAACTTATGTGAGGTTCTATAGGAATAAATCGTTTATTATTATATATAAAAATGAAGCCCGTTTTCCTTGGTCACGGCATCACTCGCGAATGGCTGGACCGATTTCACTAATTATTTTTTTGTTGTATTTGTTATTATTAGGTGAAGGTTCTTACGGAAAAAAAATATTAAGAAAATCTCTCAGAAATATTGAAAAATATACATTTAATTTTGCATATTTAAAAAAACGCGCGTAACTAATGTCAATGTCATTCGATGACATTGTTCAATCATTGCAACGCTAAGGCGGTACGAAGTTCGCCGGGTCAGCTAGTTATTTATAGATATGTAGTTACACGCAAGTGACACCACTCAAACTCACTGAATTGTTTAAAGAATAAATAAAAAATAAAATCTATTTTGTCATATGGTATCATTTCTACTGCTGGTCACGAGATCATTTCTACTGTTTAGAGGGCTGCAAGCAAAGCTTTGTTGTTGGCATTTCGATGGCATATCTTGGGCCTGCTGTGCTTGGGGAGGAAGGGTGTCAATCTATTCGGACGATGCACTTCGCATAATGATGAATGATAGAACTTGACATACAGGTAAGTTCGTTTAATCATTAATTATGCTTGTGCATCGTCCGAATAGATTCTGGAATAAATCGTTTATTATTATTCATAGATATGTATATTTTTAGAGAAGCCAGAGGAATGCCAAACTTCAAAAAATAAATTATTGAAATCATGTGTAATAGTTGTAATATGAAACAAATATAAACTTCAATATTACTTTCGCAGTATTATTTATTATAAGTAGGACTACAAGAACCAACTTATAGAACTTAATAATGAAAGTCAACTAATACATAAATAGTACAGTACAGTAATAGTACTATTTAAGATAGGCGACGTTGTTAAACATTAACACAGCAATAATTATTAATCAGGAAAAATAAGAACAAGAATAAAATTATTCGATTAGGAACAATTTAATTATTCAGTACTGCACTAGCTAGTGCTGTTTCATTGTGATTAACAGAAATCATACGATTGTAAAATTTACCGAAGATAGTAGAACTGCCACTCCAGGTAACTGTTTTTAGGATTGACTCCACTGACACGCCGCATCGATATACTTTAGAAGTTGGCGAATGACGCGTACTGTGAGCAGTAAAAGTGGAAGTGTCAATTCCACTGTCTTTTAATGTGATCTTTCCATCGACTTAATGATTGTGAAGTTACAGCATTATATGGTTTCTTGTGGCTTATAAACAAGCTATGACGGATAGTCTTAGTCATTTCTAGATAAGAAAGCACAGTTTTACAGGGACAAAGAAGAATGCCCAGATTTGCTAGGAGATCTGTACCAAATGGCATCAAACCAAATTTACACTCAAATAGTTTACTTTTTATTCAACTTTTTACGACGAACATGATTTTTACAATGATTAACCGCATTCTCGAAATATTCAAAAAGTTTAAAAACGCCTTGTCATATTTTATTGCAATTTTTCAGTCGAGATTACTATAATCTATTAATTATATATAGGTATGCATTTGTAGCCGGATTGATGAGAAGTCCATTGCATATTATAAAGATTCTCTTAAGTCACACTGCCTCTTCGATTCATTTTAACTAACCACCAACGCCGGCCGGATACATACGGAATCACTATCTTAACAAGGCACTGCAGTCACTATCTCGATACACAACAACACAAGAGTCACTATCTCAACAGATTCAATAGTTTTATAGACGTAGTAAATAAATTATCCAGTAAAACGACTAAAACGCGGCACAAAAACATTGATGGTAAACATCAACAAACCACCATAACCAAATTGACATTGACACTGACAGTCTAAAGCGCCGTGTTCCGAAACATCCTATATGTGTGTTTTGTGTTTGGAAGTACGTATTGTTTTCTTTTGTAAAATGGTAAAATATTATTATTATTTTCAGAAGTATTATACGTATTTTCTTCTATGTGGTCTGTTTTGATAGCTATTAACTGGCTAAAAAAACTGTTTTTTGTTCGATGCCAGTTTACGAAAAGAACTGACCACTGCAATCGGAACGAAAAACTTTTCGGAAATTCATTTTTTGCGGAAGTAGGTAATTGTTAATCATTTATCAACTTTATATTCATACTCTTTAATGCGGTTAAAAAAGACTCTCAGAAAACAGGGTAATAAACAAAAAATAAAACATTATTTTCGGTGGTATTGTACCTGTGACGTAATGTGGTACGGGGCATGGGCATTCTCCTTTCAAGTTTTTCAGTGTAAAACCGCAATATAAGCATAGGCTGGTTTGCACCTAGCCTGGACGTTTTTATAAGATCGGGTATTTTTATTCTAATGTAGGATGATTGGATTTCAATGTTATCTAGTTGGATTTTGGAAAGTGTCTGGACACGGTGGACTGTTGTTAAAGCCAGTAATGTGGCACATTTTCTTGATAATATTTCAAGTGTAAGATGTTCATGGGTATAATGTGGCTAGATGATTTAAGACCAATGAAGTGTCCCACATGATGTTGTATTTTGGTTTTGGGGGACGTAGTCGATATACTCCTTTTAGAAACCTTGAAATCCTATCATCCTTGGACATGTAAGGACTTAATATTCGAGCTAGGGCAGATCTATACGAGTTTAGGGTGCCGTATTGACTTCCAATGCTATATGACTCGGTGAGAAAATGTATTACTGTGGGGATGGACGCCTCAAACATATTGACATGGTTAGTTTTACAGTACAAAAACCATTTTTTGAGCGCTACATCATATTGTCTTAGCGAGTTATCCGCAAGTGATGCCATCATGATGTCAATTGCGGACGGTGGGATTCTGCGTCGCTATAACGCTGTCCGCACAATACACCGGCAACCAGGGTAAGATTCCCATGAATGGTCGGGTTGCTGTAATGAGATGGAATAACACTTTCATTAGGTTTGAAGACTGTGACGTCTGAGACAAGTAGTTTTAGGAATACTGGGTACCATGGTTGTGTTGGCCATTTTGGCACGACCATGATGCCCCTGCCACTGTCCGAAATAATTTTCTTTAAAGTTTTCAGTATGATGGCAAAGGGAGGGAAAGCATAGAAATATATGTGTGACCATGAAATAGTGAATGCATTTATAGCTTAAGCATCGGGGTCTCGGTGCCATGACACATAAATTTTACATTTAGTGTTGATACGAGTGGCGAATAGATCTATTCTCGGTTGGCCGTACTTTTGAGCGATTGTTTGAAAGGCGGAATCTTGTAATTCCCACTCTGTATCGGGGTGTAGGCGGCGAGACTCCGCGTCTGCTATTGAGTTCTCTGATGATTTTATGTATGAGGCATATATAAAAATACGTCTGGTCTCACACCACTGCCAGATATCTTTTGCGATTTATGTAAGGTGCGGGAACTGTACTCCGCCCATCCGATTGATGTAAGCGATTGCTGTTGAATTGTCTATGCGCTTGAGTATCTGACAGTGGTAAAGATCTTTGGCAAAAATTTTAGTCCTAGAAATGCTGCAAGCAACTTTAAGAAGTTGATGTGTTTTGCACTCTCGGTTCGCGACCACTTGCCGGAGGCTGTTTTGTTTCCGCAAGCAGCGCCCCATCCTGTTGTGGAGGCGTCAGTGAAAATTTCAATACGGTAATCGTCAGTTCTTATGAGTCTTACGGAAGTTTCAATAGCTTGTAACCACCATTTGAAGTCAGGTAGTAATGAATCGGGTAAGTACATAAGTCGATCATAGTCATCATGTTTTTTTTTAAATTCAGGAACTTAACACGCTCAAATTCTTTTGTGTACAGCATACCGTACTCGATTGCTGGGCAAGCTGAGATCAAAAAACCCACAAATTGCGAAAATTTTCTGATGCTACTCCTCTCAAGCTTCATTATTTTGGTTAGTTCATGCTTTATGTGAATTCTTTTTTCGATTGGCAATTTTACTTGAAGGTTTTTTGAATCTAGAATCAGTCCAAGAAATTTACACGACTTTGATGGTGTTAAGTTACTTTTTTCCACATTTATTATAAAGCCTAGGCTTTTTAGAAGTTTTTGGGTGATGTGAAGGTTTTCTATACAGCCCATGTACGATTGATCAATCAAAAATATGTCATCCAAATAAAATGTGGATAGGTAACCACAGGATCGCAGTAACTTTGCTACAGATTTCATAATTTTGGTAAATATAATTATATAGTGCAGTATTCAACCCGAATGGTAAGACGTTAAATTCGTATGTTGAGTTTTCCCACGTGAACCTTAAATACTTTCTAGAATCTACATGAATTTTAAGTAATAGGTATGCATCCTTGAGGTCTAAATTTGCCATATAACTATCTTTGGCAACAAGCTTAATTGCTGTACGAAAGTCTTCTAGCTTGAAATGGCTTGTATCTATAAATTTGTTTCAGTTTTTAGGGTTTAGTATAAGGCGCATTTTACCATTCGGTTTGGGTCGCATAAAAATACTAGACAAGAACTGTCCTTCGCAAGGTTTGCATTTAGAAACAGCTCCAATTAGTAGTAATTGTTTAATGGCTTTCTCGGTATCTGAATGTTTAACAGTTTTTGAAAGAGTACCTACATTGAACGACCGGCTTAGAAAAACATAATTTATATCCGTCTATCCACGAAAGTAAGGTATGATCATTGGTGATAAGAGACCATTGATAGTAGAATTTGGATAGCTGTGCGGCGTACCTCACCTTATCTAGCGACGGCGGGTTTGTTTAGACGGAGGCTGCGATGTCTTCGACGAGCTGGCGTGCGTCTGATTGTGACTGAACCGTGGTCGATAGCCCGACGCAATCGCCAGTAGGCGATTGTTCTCCTGGTTGCGATGAGGAGCTTGATATCTGCGTGCTGGAGCCGGGCTTCGAAAGTTTAAATTTGTGGGTGTAGTGAGTGAAGTTGAAGGTTTCGGTTCAAGCTGAGGTTTTGTTTTTAGGTCTGAGCCTGATTTGCTTACTGCTTTTGCAGATTTCAACGTCTCCGCCAAGTTCTCACCGAAGAGGGTGTTGTCTATCTTGGTGTTAAAGAGGTTTTTCAAAAATATATTTTTTTTATATGATGAAACTGAAAATTTACGGTTTTCGTAATTTTTCCTATATCTGTACTATAAGAGGTGACTTCGTACTAAATTTCAAGATTCTAAGTTTACGGGTAGGTAGGTTTTGTATCCCGTGCGAGTTTCGAAAAATGCGGCCTAATTGGCTGTATCTTTTGATTGCGTTGTCTTAGATGGTTGATTTTTCTACAGCTTCCAGGGACAGTAGACCTAAGTATCATATAGGAATTTCAGTTTGATACCTCCACGCGTTCTTGAGAAAAACGGTCTTGACCGACGGACGGACGGACGGACAACAAAGTGATCTTATAAGGGTTCCGTTTTTTTCTTTTGAGGTACGGAACCCTAAAAAGCAGCAAAGTTGCGTCTTGTGCCAGACTCTGCGTGTTGTATGTCACACAAAATGAGAGATACGTCCATCAACTGCTTGAGGATGTTACTATCTTTCTCTTTCTTGCCTAACTCATTGTTGAGTACTGTAGACAACCCAGATATTGCCGCAGCCAGTTGCTTTTGTCGCGCTTCAATCCCTTTGTCTCGTTTCATAATAACGTCCGTTACGGCAGCTTTTATTTCGGGGTTCATAGAAGGGGCTCCGATCTTAATGCAGTTGGATGGAATCAAGTATCGATCGTTCAGCTCTTTGCGGCGTTCTTTGGTCAGACCCGTCGTGGCGGTATGCTCGAGCCGAGTCGCTAATTCGTTGTGTATATTTTTTCCATATTGAGTTTTTGCCGAGGGGTCTATGCCCAGTATTTCAAGGGCTTCTGAGTCTAGTTCGTTGTCTTCAGGGACTTGATCGTCCTGAATTTGTGTTTCGGTTTCAGTAGTAATCGGTATTTCCGAAGCAACAATATGAAGATCGGGTGACCGAGGAATTCCGAGCGATTCAGATTGTTCATTTTGTTCAGTTATTGAAACAGGATCTAATTGTTCATGAGTGTCCGTGTTATGGTTGCATGGTGGACTATACAGCAAATGACCCACTGAAAGCGAACGAATGAGGAAATAAGTATATGAACTCAAGAACTAGTCTGAGCAGGAAAGTAAATCGTTTTCAAAATGCCCAGAATGGGTTACAGTGGTTTTCATGCAGGTCAGTCCCAAAAACTGCCTTGATATGAAATAATAGGATTGTGCCTCGAGACAGTCCTAAAAACTGCTCTGAATGGCCATGTAGATAATTTAAGCGCAGGTCAGTCCCATAAACTGCCCTGAACGCTTTAATAACATCTACCTATAGAGTTAACTATATTAATAGATATACTTAACGGTTTAAGGATAGTAGGTAATTGTAAACTATTCATATTCGCCGAATGGAGTATCTTCGCATGTCATAGTGTCTATGTAATAAATAGGTCAGTACTAAAATATTTTGTGAAAATATTGATAAAAAACCTTTAGGAGGTAGATCATTATTATTTGTGCGCACCTGTCGGGTGAGCGCAGTCGGCAAGGCGCGAGTTGGTTTTGTGTGAAAAAAAAAACAACTTATGGTTAGGTACATACCTGGAGCGTCTTTGCGCGTATCTGTAGGTGTTGATCCACGGGAACTATGTTCATCACTATCATGGTTTCGATGCCGAGCACGTTTTAATTTGCGTTCCATTTTTTTGATTTTCCTGCTTATGTGATCAAAATCGTCTGAATGATGCCTTTTAGGCATGATTAAACGTAAAAATATGTGATTCTACTGTTATTTGCTAATTTTTAAAGGATAAAAGTGTTGAGAGAACACTGAAACGTGAATGACGAAACCAAAGACGAAATGGCGAGGACGGGGTGACCAGCAGTAGAAATGATACCATATGACAAAATAGATTTTATTTTTTATTTATTCTCTAAACAATTAAGTGTGTTTGAGTGTGCGTGTAACTAAATATCTATAAATAATAATAAACCATTTATTCCAGAATCTATTCGGACGATGCACAAACATAATATAAGATGGATAAAATTACGTGCGTTTAAAAATATGATTACAGATATTTCTTGATAAAAAGGCAATCATGCATTGTAATGCGAACTAAGTATTTCACCGCTTGCTGTTACAAGAAATGTTCGATAGGTAGGTACTAACAATGATAAGATACTAATTTTGTGTCATTGATGGTGTGTTTGATTAAAAATATGTCACTAATCAATAGCTCATAACTAACATTGTATTATCTGACTGATGAATCAGTAACCGATTAAAACAGTAGGAAAATTCTACAAATGTGTAAGAATATAAACATACCTACTTGATGGACATATAGTTATTTGCTGCTTGGAATTATTTTACAGTACGCTCTAGAAAATCCATATACTACCTTCTATATTTCATATTTTGGTTCTTTGAACTACTTTTAACTAGAACGGACGAACATATTATATACTTAAGCATAACATACTCGCACTTATTAGGCTGATCTAAAATCGCGACGATAACAGGTACAATTTTAATGCAGCTGTTATGACTAAATATTTTTAAGCTATTGCATAGCTTTTATCGCGGACTTTGAGCGCGGCGACGGAATCAAGAAATTCCGTAACGAAAAAAACCTAACACATCGTCTAACGTCGTATCAGTTCGGCAGACGTTCGGCATAGTTCGCGTTTGTGTGCGTGCGACTAGGCGTATGCGTGTAGTCTTGCAATAGCTTCACCGCGCCACACGTCTTTTTTTTTCTTGAAAAGAATACTCAGTCAGTTAAAAGTAATTGAAATACTGAGTATCTATGCCAGTGAAGAAAGGTTCATTTTTATTTAAGTCTTTACTGCAACGCTGATTTGTAAACTGGAAATCACCTATTCAGAGTTTGTTTTATGAGTTCAATAGAATGTGAAACCAATACCAATTAAGTAATAGCAGTTAAGTATCATGGCTAATAAACTTTACACTATAATAGACAGATTGTATCTAATCGGATGCCGTGACAAGCGTATCTTGCCGGGAGTACGATAGTGTCAAGTTTTGTAGGTATCTAGATGTGTATAAATATCACTTAATCATTACTCGCGATTATTTATCCGAAATCGCTCAAAGCGGGCGGTAACCGTAGTTGGTTTTAAAAGTTCAAAAATGCCGCCCAATTTTAACGACTTGCCTCCATCCGAAATCAGCGTCGTCGAAGGACCATCCAAGGATATACCAGCTCCTACCTCAGATGGGTCTTCGAATGCTGGACTGAGGGCAGTGAGGTCCCTGACTACTTTATTGACTCATGTGCTGATCGGAGTGATTGTGGGAGTGTCGTTCTTCTATTCACTCAGAAATGGCCTTCCCATTGGAGCCACGCCTCAGCACATTCTGCTGTGTGTCGTCGGGGTAAGTCTAAAATTTTCTGTTTGTAAACAGACACTAATTCATAATTCTTTATTGCATAAGAACATTGTATATTGATGTTACAATAAATACAGTGCACATGTCTTGCCACAACTGTTAGCATGCAAATACAATTGGGTAAAATAAACAAAAATTAACAATTTCAATAAATAATAAATTTAATTCAATGTTTATTTCAGATACTATTTAACAAACCGTAAAGTGAAGTAGATCCTTCAAGTCGTCAATTTTTTGGTCAAAAAGCCATTTAAAATAAATAAATATTTCACAACAATCACACCAATTCTCTAGTACCAAATTAAGCTACGAGGCTTGTGTTATGGGTACTAGACAACGGATAAACATACTTAAATACTTTTTTTGTAAATAAATACGTATTATCGGTACATAGAAAACACCCATAGAAAGAACCCGCGACCTCTTGGTTATAAGTCAACTTCTTGACCATTACACCAAAGTGGTCGTCAGATTGCTTCTGACAGCCAAAGCCCGGCTCTCTTTGGATATCATCATCGTCAGAGAGGTTTTCCGTCACCTAGTGTTCAAACCCACCTTTAAAGTTAAGTCCCGTCAAAACGTTTGACTAACAGATTTCTGGAAGACTGAAAAACATAACGTTATTGTTAGAATTAATTAATGTTATGTTTGTCATGCAAACCAAAAATGACCCGATGAAATGAATAGAATTGAATAGAATATAAATTATTTAATTGACACAATCCACAACACATACCTAAATGAATAATGAATAGCATACCACGACACTGATTTACAACGGGCACGTAAGCACACCACTACAGTACATGATAAAGAATATTAGTACACGACAAAAATAATTATTTTGACGACCGCTTGGTGCAGTGGTCGGCGGACTTCTAAACCAAGGGTCGCAGGTTCGATTCCCGCACAGTACAAGCATAAGTGTGCATGAACATGTGTGTTTGTACTGGTCTGGGTGTTTTCTATTTATAATATGTATTTATTTACAAAAAAAAAGTATTTAAGTATGTATGTATATCCGTTATCTAGTACCCATAACACAAGCCTCGTAGCTTACTTTGGGACTAGAGAATTGGTGTGCTTGTTGAGAAATATTTATTTATTTATTTAAATAAAAAATGGCATGTCAAAAAACAAAATTAAATATAGAAGTAAACTTCACAAATAATAAGTATTATTAATAGAAAATTTGATAGTTTGTTTGTTTCAATTGAATAGGCTCTGAACCTACTGGACCGATTTTAAAACTTCTTTTACCATTTGAAATTGATAAACATAAGCTATATTTGATACTAGCGGATCGTCCCGGCTTCGAATGGGTGAAATAATTGTCCACCCGTGCGAAACTGGGCCGAGCCGCTAGTGGTAATTAAATCGGTCATTTACGCGGATCTATCGGGTATGTTACTTTTCTGGTTGACTAAAATTGACTACCGACATAAATCTTAACAGTTCCAACTATCAGAATTAGCATTTATATAAATATCATGATAATAATCAATTAATCGCAAAATATGTAACGTCAATCCGTCTAAGCTTTAAAATCTAATCGTTATCAACAAAGGATTATTTAAGGACGTAACTCATTGTAAAAGATACGATTTATGATAATTGGTTATGCAATGTCCAAAGTAAGAAGTGTCCACGATATTATTTTGTTGATAGCCTTTTTTTTGATCTGATATGATCTGACTCTGTGGTAAGTAGCTAAAGGACTTGTGTAACATTTAACAGAATCAACAGTGGCATTACATATAACACCCAGACCAGTACAAACAGAATGTTCATGCACTACAATAGTTTGTTTGCGGGGATCGAACCCGCGACCTCTTGGTGACTTTTGCTTTTTCTGAACTTTTGCTGAAGCACTTTGGTCGTATGAGTTGAACATTAAAACAGTGTGGATAGTAACCCACGGTCAACATGCATGAAGCACTTTGGCAAAAGGAGGCTGGTGGAATCTATACTAAGACTACCTACTACCTACAATCAACAATCAAGAGAGATTTGATTGTTTGGCATTGAATAGGCTCCGTAACTAAATTTCTTTCAGAAGAATCCTACATTATCCCTGATAAACATAGGCTATATTTAATATGAGAAATAATAATATTAAATAATTTCCCATCGATGCAAAGTCGACTTGGGGCCGCTAGCAAAGTGATGTATTGCATGGTCATATTCTTTAAAAAAAACCGGTCAAGTGCGAGTTGGACTCGCGCACCGAGGGTTCCGTACAAACCTGTAGGTATATAACTCTATATAGTAACTTTGAAATTTTCAAAATAGTCAAAAATATTTTTCAAAAATTTTTATTTTTATATGATGAAACTAAAAATTTACGGTTTTCGTAATTTTTCCTATATCTGTACTACAAGACATGACTTCGCACTAAATTTCAAGATTCTAAGTTTACGGGAAGTACCCTGTAGGTTTTGATTCCCTTGCGAGTTTCGAAAATTTGCGGCCTAAATGGCTGTATCTTTTGATTGCGTTGGCTTAGAAGGTTGATTTTTCTACAGCTTCCAGGGACAGTAGACCTAAGTATCATATAGAAATTTCAGTTTGATACCTCCACGCGTTCCTGAGAAAAACGGTCTTGACAGACGGACG
The DNA here is from genome assembly GCA_963921415.1 of Pyrausta despicata. NCBI lineage: Eukaryota > Metazoa > Arthropoda > Insecta > Lepidoptera > Crambidae > Pyrausta > Pyrausta despicata. The sequence continues at coordinate 670,871 of OY992859.1, read as the reverse complement.
GACGGACGGACAACAATGTGATCTTATAAGGGTTCCGTTTTTTACCTTTGGAGGTACGGAACCCTAAAAAACCTGTAGATTTAAATGTGGCCAGTTCTTAAAGATGATTGCAACAAACTTTAACGACAGCTTTGGTCTAGTGGTCTGAGCTGCAGACTGCAAAATCGTCTGTTGCGGGTTCGAACCCTGCTAGGGGCAAATGTTTGTGTGAATGAATGAATGAATGAAATTTATTATCTGCTCATGAATAAGGTACACTGAAAATGACATATTTTTAGGTTGTTCTGCTTACTCAGCCGTTATGCATGCTGTTATGCAAATTTTAAAAATGAATTTAATTTACAATAGGCTTGTTTCCACTATGAAAGAAATATTCAAAAACTGATTTTCTCTAAAATAATTCATAATTTCAGATGCCTTTACACTAATATTTTTCTGCAGTTCGTATTATTTGATTTTTAATTGGAATTCAAATGATAATTAGTCACTCAGTCGGCATTGCACGCGATGACGTCAAAGTGTGATATTCCCATACAAACTCTATTAAGAAAAGCGTTTTGACAGTTGATAAAAAGTACGTCAACGATTGGTGGTGTCAACTACCGTATTAGCAAAATGTCAAGATTTTACAAAATTTTAATTTTTAAATTAAATAAGTAAAAAACAATAACTATAATAATGATAAACATAATAATTTAAATAGTAAATAATAACATTAATAATAATCAGCAAAAGTCAAATAATTATTAATAGTCTTATGTCACTTTGTGAATTTAGAAATTCCTGCGTTGTGTAGAATGCCTTTTCACTAAGCCACCTGTATAAGCTGTATAAGGCGCTTTTAAAATTATTTGTGGGTAGATCTTTTATGAATTTTGGTATCTTGTTATATATTGTCAAACACATCCAATAACAATTTTTCTGAATCCGCGTACTTCTAGGGATGATTTCAGAATCTATTCCTATTTCTAGTATTTCGTGTATATCTTTGGCTTGTTTGAAGTATTTCATATTTTGTTTGACAAATTTTGATACCTCAAAAATATACAGACAAGGAAGTGTCAGGATGTTTAAGGACTTAAACAGCGGTTCGCAGGGCTCGTCAGATACCGTACACATATTGCTCTTATACATTTTTTTTTGGGCAATGAATGCCTTTTTAATGTCGGTACTGTTTCCCCACATGATGATTCCGTACCGAAGAACTGATTCCACGAATGCGAAATATGCTGTAAGAGCTGTATTTCTTGTTGCTTTTTTTGTAAGTTTATATAATGCAAACGTGAACCGATTTATTTTATTGCACACATTCTCCACTTGTCGTTTCCAGTCTAGTTTTTCGTCAATTTCTAACCCTAAGAATTTTGTTTTATTTGTATGTTTTAATATTTGTCCTTCGTGATTAATATGTAAGGTGATGAGCAAGTGCATTTGTACTTCAGTCATGGGTGTTTATATATGTATTAAAGCACTTCTATCCGATAACCTAATCACAATAGCACAAGCTTACGCTTAGTTTGGGGCTAGGTAATTGGTGTTCGTTAAAAAAAAACTGAGTACTTTTTTTTCCATTTCAGTACCAACTGCTGATGGCTGAAGCGATTCTCTGCCTTGCTCCTGACAGTTGGTGCGCCACTTTGGGCCTGAAGCACCGCCGCTGGGTGCACACCTGGATGCAGCTCGTCGGCTCCATCCTCGCAATTGTCGGCTCCTTCATCATGATGGCGAGTAAGAACATCAACTTCAACACCATTCATGGACAAACCGGTAAGTTAGGGATTAGAATGCTTGTACTTGATGACACTTTCATCTCATCTTATAATCCTATGCATACATGTCCTACCGCTGGGCACAGGCCTTACCTCAATTAAGAGTATGAGGTGGTGCGAGCTATATTCTACCACAAGTGACCAACCTTACTGTCAGATCTTATCGTCCGAGGGCCTCTGGCGTATCTTTTATTTATTTCATGTACACCGGGACTAACAGCTTAACGTGCCTTCCGAAGCAAGAACCTGGTAAGTTATCCCTACGCACATGCGGCTTAGGTTGCTTAATTTTCATTCCAAAATCCAAATCCGCTACCAAAGCGATGCAACCACTGCGGCACTAGCACCTCTCATTAAGTCAATGAGTTTATCATGGCTATGTGAAAGGCGAAACAATTATTGTACAAACCAAAAGTGGATCCCTAAACTTATACTATTAAATCAGTGGTACTCGCAGAGGGCTCGAGCAATGCGATAGCTATTGTGGTACCTTCGTGGTTTCTGCTTCATAAAAAGTGTTTAGCTATATTGACCTAGTTTCGATATGAGACCATGCTAAATGTTACCTTAAACATTGTAAGTAACCAATTATTGTAAATCATCCACAGGTCTCGCCGCCGTGGTCTTCACAACAGTGTCACTCGTAAACGGTCTGGCGTCTTTGTACGCATACGAACTGCGTAAGTTCATTCCTGGCATCCTGTCCAGGCTCACACACATCTGCTTCGGCACCGTCGCTTTCGTCGTTGCGTCTGTCTCCTTGGCCTATGGTTTCGACAAGAACGGCTTCCGAAATATCGTCGGTACGCGCTTTAGCGACTCACTCATCATCATGACAGGAACTTTCACCACAATTTGCATCATCAACCCCCTCCTCACTTTTTACGCTAAGTTCAGTGGCGCTATCAAAAGCTAGATAGATGATTATTGTGATATTATTTTTCGAAAGTACGTTCTTTGTCTGCTGTAGAAAAAAATAAAATACCAAACATAATACTAATAGGTACCTGATAAGAAACCTAAAGCTAAGTACCTACTTCAAAATCCGCAATTTGAATAGTTCTGCAAATGTCTAGTATTATTACTATCATGATCTGAAATCAGTTAGAGCAGCAATAAAATTATGTACCTACCTACCTTAATTAAGTATTTATTTTAGGAAAGTTTTTGTAAACGCAACATAGGCATAAGATTGTAAATAAAGATTTTAACATCTTAAACACGTTGTTTTATTGAAATAATCGTTCAGAGTGTAAATTTGTAGTATGTTCTATAAGGCAAGATAATTATAATTATCAGGATATTGAGTCAAACCATTTTTTTTTTTCACAATCACCAGACTGAACAAAAATAATGATCAAGGCTACATTTTCGTCGAATTACGTTACAATTTTAGGGCTGTCTGCAAGTGATTAATACAAGTCGATAAGTACTAATCTTATGCGATACTTTATCGCCGGATTCCCGAAAAATTATCTCAACTTGTAATAAATAAGTAAGCCCTATTTATTTATGGTCATTTCACCATCATACATGATCATTGGTTGTGATTTTAAGAGTTAGTATTGTAAGTGCAAAGATGCCTCCTAATTTTCCTTCTCACATCAACATCGTGGATGGGCCACCTAAGGATTACCCTTCTATGTCAGAGGAATCGTCGACAAAATCCGCCCTGAAGATCACGAGGTCGGTGACCACGTGGCTGACACACATGCTCATTGGAGTCGTCGTTGGAGCAATCACTTTGGCAGCGGGCAAATACATGGCGCCCGGTCCTGGAAGAACTCATGTCATTACATGCACAATCGGGGTAAGTTAACCGATTCTTGCACTGAAGTGATTTTGACACGAGAATAAACAAAAAAAGACGCCTATTTAAATCTATAAACGTACAGTGTGTAAGCAGCAAAGTTCTTAACCAAGAACTCTGTTACATTACGAGTATTCGATAAAACATATTGAGGCTTGAGATTAGAATAACCTCCATGTTACAAGTGTATGCCCTTTCCCCTATTCAAATTTTTTTATTTTTCATAAATAGACGGATGTCCATAATAATTAAAGTCCCTCACAATTTACCAGACACTATACACTATAGTTAAATGTCAAATGTCAATTAATCCAAAGTTGTTAAATATTATAGTATTATCATTATTTTTACTCATGTCAAAATTATTAAAATAACTATTAAAATATTCGTCAACAGAATAGAAGCATTTCTCAATTAGCCAGTATTTCAATGTTTTTTTAAACACATATAATGGTAAGGACTTCATCTCTTCATTGAGTCTATTGTATTCTTTGATGGCCATTTGGTAACTATTATTACTGTTAATAACTGTGCTCATTGGTAGCAGATTAAGTCTATTGGAATGTCTACAAATGTATTTAAATGTTTCGCTCCATTTTTTAATACATTTGAATGAGATTTAACAAAAGCACATATTTCCACCAGATGTATGTTTAATAAAGCAGACTTGAAAGCACGTTTTAGTAAACGGAAAAAAGCGAATAATCATATTTTTTTGCACCAGTTCCAAATGCTGATGGCGGAAGGCATCCTATGCCTGGCGCCCGACAGCTGGCTGTCCACGCTGAGCCTAAAGCAGCAGCGCTGGGTGCACACCGTGCTCATGGTGGGCGGCTCCACGCTGGCGCTGGCCGGCTGCTTCGTCATGAGCGTGCAGGTCTCGCCCAACAACTTCCAGACTTATCATGCACAGTTCGGTATGTAGTTTACAGTTAAGTTGATTTGGATAATGACGATAGTAAGGACTTTATTCCTTGAGGCTTTGTCTACAATTTCAATGCATTCCACCCTGTTTATTATCACGTGACCGTGATTCCTATCTTATTGCGACATAGATAAGCAAACTCACAACTCAAAAGAGACTTAAGACAATTTTTACCACTTACAGGATCGTAATATAGATAACAAAGAAGAAGCACTATATCTTGATGATGAGGAAAGAAAAACCAGAAAATGACAAGAAATTAATAAAAACAGAGTCACCAGTAACCACTTGAAAAAAAAAAACGTCTTAGTCGGCTTCCTCAAATATTAATGACGTCGAAAGTTGTCTGTAAAACACTTAGAATAAATACGTTTATTTTATTTTATTCACAGCTCTGGCGGCCATGGCCTTCACAGCGGCATCGCTGTTCAACGGTCTGGCTTCCCTCTACGCCTACGAAGTCCGCAAATGCATCCCTGGCATCCTCTCCAGGCTCACACACATTTGCTTTGGTGCGGTCGCGCTGATTACCGCTTCCATTTCATTGGGATACGGATTGAACTACACATGGTTCGTCAACTTCCTCACCAGGGAGTACGCTGACGCTCTCTTAGTCATGATTGGTGCACTCACCACCATCAGCATCATTAATCCAATCCTCACATTCTATGCCAAATTTACTGGGGCATTTATGAGCAGCTAATTACAGTTGTTATCAAGTATTAAGATATTAACGATAGCGATAGGAAAATGCCTTGGAAAATTTAATTGATGGGGGATTACCAATAGAACTATATGTTGATTGGGCAAGTATTTAAATCATGCATAAACATCGAATACAGACTTGGGTAATAAATACTTGATGAAAATTCGAGTATAATTTTGCTTCTAATTTAACATCAAAGATGCTTAAATAAGAAAGCCAATCATACTTTATTTCAATTCATGATCTGACTGAACCCAGTTTTGACACCCGGAAAAACATTTTATGATCGTAACAGTATGTGTGTTATTTATTTTAATTAGGTACTTAGATAAAACATTAGGTTTAAGATGATAATAAAATTCAATTGTCTGAAAACGTTTCATTCCACTTAATTAATAAGGCAAATGGTTTCATGTTTAGCTCGGTATTTTCCCGTGCTGGATACAGATAAGTTAATATTGTGCTTTGAATGATACTTATTTCTACAGTTTTGTTATCGTTTTTAAGTACGAGTAAACTTAATAAACATTTCTCTGATAATTTTATCTAGTCTAGACTACACCATTGATTTTGATTGAAATCTAAGTCATATCACAAATCATAATCACTTAGATTTATATCCGGCTCGCTTCGCACTTGTTTAATATTAAATAGATCTTAGTAATGCAATGGATAATCTTATCCTTTGTAAGAGCCAGTCATATAGAATTGGCGTGATGACACCTATCTTAAATATTATCAAGACCATTGTGTTTAAAAAACATAGCCCCTATATAATTAATACAACCAATATATTTCCAAAGAACTGTAGAAACCAATTTTTAAACACACAAAACTCAATAAATATTCGGTCAATTGACTCCGATTTCTGATACATGACCGTGACATCACGTTCATGTATTCCCATACAAAATCAATGGAGGCAGACCGTTTTTACAGATACTAAAAAGTATGTCAACGATTGGTGGTGTCATCTTGCCCATTCTTTAATTTTATGTTGACCTGGATTAGCTTAGCCGGTCTTGCATTTCCGCCACATGCCTCATATATTTTGTAAGTTAATATTTAGCGATTTAGCGATGAATAAAACAGTGTACGTTCAACACTCGTCGGGTTGCTTCTTTATCTCCTCGGAGTAACCGCCCTTCAGCTCAGCATCCTTAGCTCTCCTACTAGCTTATTCTTAGCTTTTAATAGTGTGAGGTCCATGCTTATATTTATGGATTGCTAATATGCACTGTTCAGAAACCAGAATAATACTTCTGTGGGGTGATCACGAACACCTATCGTAACTTATTCGTTGCGTATACCTATCGTTAACTTGTCAATTCGTATGGGGAAACTGTCAGTTTGTGACGTTTGTAAGCACGAACAGCTTACGTAACGTATTCGTAGCGTTTACAATTCGTTAACTTGTCAATTAATATTGGAAACTGTCAGTCAGTTTCTGACGTTGTCTCGATACGAATACATTACTATAATGTTTGTATTCCCGCCATAGAAAAGAAAGTATTTAGTTTATTGCATAATAATTTAATCATTAGTTAGTTAAGTAGATCAACTATTTGAACTAGCAGCATAGTAACTAGTGCATTTTATCACAGTATGAAGCTAAACATGGCAATGTTATAGGTGCCTTTCGATAACATCTGATATTGATATCAACACCAGACCTTTAGTTGATACAACGCGGTAACTCATATAACTTAATCATCGTTTTTAAATATTCGGTTACACGCGACACTACTTAGTCTTCAACTGCTATCAAAAAAGCGAAGTTTAATCATCTTCACATATGTTTATCTATGTGATTCACTTTATATTTTTGTTCAAGTATTATCATACTATCGTATTATTTTCGATACAATCCATACTAATATTATAAATGCGAAAATAACTCTGTCTGTCTGTCTGTTACTCAATCACGCCTAAACTACTGAACCGATTTGCATAAAATTTGGTATGGAGATATTTTGACACCCGAAAGGGACATAGGCTAGTTTTCACTGCGGGAAAATGATGCATTTCCATGGGAAACTTCAACCGAGCCGATCGCTTTTACGCCTAAACTACTGAACAGATTTAAATGAAATGTGGTATGCAGGTAGTTTGAGACTTAAGAAAGGACATGAGTAACTTTTGACCGCGGAAAAACAACGCATTCTTATGGGAAAAATTACTTTCCAGGGAATCTGATCGCTTTCACTCCTAAATTACCAAAGATTTGAATTATATTTGGATAAAATTGGTTTGCGAGACAACAACGCACTGTACAAACATTTGTGTGCGTGAACATGTCTGTTTGTACAGGTCTGGGTGTTATATGTATTTATTTAAGTTTATTTGTAGTACCGCTGTTGATTCTGATATCTGTAACACAAGTGCTTAAGCTACTTACCACGGAGTCAGAACAATGTATGTGATGTTGGTGTATAATATATACTTAATATGTATACTTGTCTATAATATAATATATTTAATGCAGACGAAGTCGCGGGTAAAAGCTAGTCCTACATAAATGGCAAACAAATGTGGTATAATAAGATGTCACAAGAATACAGGCGTATGCAATAGAAGCGCAACAAAGCCGTATCGCAGTTCGATTGGCGCGGGAGCGATTGCAGCTAGGCTCTCGATAGGGTGACCATTCACAAATGTGAGGAAGTGCAGCTTACATCTGCTCAAAGGTCAGGTATTATAATATAACTGCCTCGTTGGTGTAGTGGCAAAGTTTCTGCCTTACATCCGAGAGGTCCTGGATTCGAATCCCAGGTCGAGCCAAACTTGTTTCTGAGATTTTCTGTCATGAATTTCTCAAAAACAGCTCGGAGTCGGAAAGTTGGCTGTGTTACATCCCCGTGACTCGGTGCGCACGTTAATCCGTTGTTCCTGCGCCTGATCTCTCTCCGGTCATGTCGGATTGACGTGTCACCGAACCTTGAGAGTGATGGAACAGTGAGTGCGCCTGTGTATTGAGCTCACACTTGTGCACTATAATATCTCCTGCGTAGTTGGCTGATCTCTGTTGAGATGGGCCGCCGTGGTCGCAATCGGCCAGGAGGACTTTTTTAATATTAGAGACCAAAAAATACAATAACAAATACCACTAAGCTCTTGAAGTAACACTGCAAAATATGCAAGTATAATGTTGTAAATCTAAATTAACAAGAGTAAAAACTAGTTATTGGATATAGTGGGACCATCAATGAATAGTAACGAACAAGCGCCGCATGCTTAGATGGGGTGAAACAGGCATATGGGTTCAAAAAGATAGACGTCGTTTCGCGACTACAATTTCTTCTATCAATTTGATTTAATATTATAGAAAATATAAAATACAAGCTTTTTCTCGCGTAGTTTTTTTTGGAAAGTGTCGTTTTCCCGTAATACCAATTATATCCAAATACAATTCAAATCTTTGGTAACTTAGAAATGAAAGCGATCAGATTCCCCGGAAAGTAATTTTTCCCAGGCGAATGCATTGTTTTCCCGCGGTCAAAAATTACTCATGTCCTTTCTTAAGTCTTAAACTATCTCCTTGCCAAATTTCATTTAAATCTGTTCAGTACTTTAGGCGTAAAAGCGATAGGCCCACTTGAATTTTCCCACGGGAATGCGTCATTTTCCCGCGGTAAAAAGTAGCCATGCCCTTTCTCGGGTATCAAAATATCTCCATACCAAATTTCATGCAAATTGGTTCAGTAGTTAAGTCGTGATTGAGTAACAAACAGACAGAGTTACTTTCGCATTTATAATATTATTATGGTTGCGAGACCAGCAAAAGTGTTGCCTCCCGAACGGCATATCTTTATGGCATCAGAGCGAATAAAGGAGGCGTGCAAGAGTAATGGTGTTCGATACTCAATGTTATACTGTGACGTGAGTCTGTGTGCATGCGTACACTTTGACCACACAGACTTATATGAGGCTAGAAGTTACAGACACTTATCTAATATCTCTATACATATATATACAGGGTGTAAAAAAAACCTTACCGATGCCGTCAACCACGCGTTCAGTACATCAAACCAAATCGTATGAAAAAGAAATTTGGCCGGGAAACAACTATTATTTTTTGACATCAAAAAAAAACAATTTAATTCCAACCCGCAATGTACAGCGCGCACGCGGTGATGTGACCGCGGGGCGTGTTGCTATACGCGCCGCCGCGACGCGGTTCGGTTCGAGTGTGCGCTGTTCATTGCGGAGTGTGCCATTTAGAGGCTTTTTATGAAAGAACTACTGAAAATTTGTATCATGTTCCTTTGGAAAAAAGTTAAGTTATAACGGACAGAAGACATTTCTGTAAAAAATATTAATTACTAGTGGCCGCCCGCGACTTCGTCCGCGTGGAAAGCCTTTATCTTAAAAATTCTTTATGAATTGTAGCCTATATGTTATTCTGATGTATAAGCTATATTGTGGTAAAGTTTCATTCAAATCCATTCAGTAGTTTTTACGTGAAAGAGTAACAAACATCCATACATCCATACATCCATACTTACAAACTTTCGCCTTTATAATAGTAGTAGGATTTTTCAAACTTTAACCATCTATACCTCAGTAACCTTTAACTTTCCAGGTATGGTGTTAAGGAAAAAATGATCGTAATAATTGGTAGAATATGTGGTATTCGGCTTCGGTAAGGTTTTTTGCACCCTGTATAAAATTCTCGTGTCACAATATTCGTTCCTGTACTCTTCCGAAACGGCTTTACCGATTCTCATAAAATTTTGTAGGCATATTGAGTAGGTATGAGAATCGGCCAACATCTATTTTTCATACCCTTTAGTGATAAGAGTAGTCCACACTTTACATTTATATGGCAAAACTACGTTTGTCGGGTCAGCTAGTCTAGTAATATAGTCTAGTTATGTTTAATAGTTTCGTAAAAATATAGGTATTTTTTTCTAAAGTTTGCAAGGTTAATCCTTATCACGAATTAACATAAACCCAATGGTTTACATGTAATATTTTAATGGATTCATGGAAATATATTTATCGCAATATGATTTATAGTTTATAGTTACAGTTATGAAAATCTCATCACTAGTGACTGGATTATTTCCTAATATAAGAATTTTACATGCTGCTTATTTGTTTTTTATCGTCATCGATAAATGATATATTAAAAGTGGGTTTTTCAAGAATTTTTAATGATTAAAAAAATGTACACACAGTACATACGATAAACATTGTGGTATCGTAATCACTTGTGATAAAGGCGTTTTTGCAATAAAAAATTAGAAACATCATGTGCCGTTGCCTGTACATAAAATGAAAGTATGCATAATGTGCGTTAATTTGTAAAGGAGTATAAATACCCAATAATATAGTAATCGCAATACAGATAAGATATTGAAAGTGTTGCATTTTCAAGTACTATACAAATTTGAGACGTCTGTTTTTTGATAAAATTACGGCCGCGGTAAGTACATTTCTTCTCTTACTTTTTAGCCTTGAACGAAACTCCTATTTAAATACCTATTATAAACCCGCAAAATATTGATTTTTCCATGGACAACTAGCGAAAACATTCCGATAAAATTAACAAATGGCTAATTTGAAAAGTCATCATCGCATTAATTAACTAAGTTAAAAAACGAATGTCATCTTAAATTTTAAATTTGACCGGTTCATACCTAACAGACCGATAGCTATTTACCTGACTGCGTGCTTTTTGAACATGTCATTTATCTAAGGATATATCTATCACCGATCATCCCTCATTTTTGAAAGGCTCATAAAACCTTTCTAATAAAACTAAAAAGTATCATATCTTTCGACGATTATGGTCATATTCCAAATTATTAGGTACTTATTGCCTTATGTTCAAAAGCGGTATTTTATTAAAACAATAAAAATACTATCGAAGCTGTAAAAGACGTTCCACACTCAAGAAGTCACGTCTAAAGATTAGTTATCCGAGATAAACATCCATTCACAATAAAATAATAATTTAAGTTATATTGTATATTGATATCTGATTTACAATAACTGGAATTGAATACGAGTTCGTTGTGAATCAATTCTCAATGGAATATAAGGACCCGACTAAAAGGATTTATAATGTATGCAGCGTATTTGTAATATGGAGACATTTACAATGGGAACCTATTGCGGCGCGTAGAATTGAATGGATAGGACTTGAATGCAATAATTTTAGAAATCATATATATTAAACAAGCCTCGTTGGTGTAGTGGCAAAGTTACTGCCTTACATCTGAGAGATCCTGGGTTCGAATCTCAGGTCGAGCCAAAATTGTTTCTGAGTTTTTCTGTCATGAAATTCTCAAATACAGCTCGGAGTCGGGAAGTTGGCGGTGTTGCACCCCCGTGCCTCGGTAAGCACGTTAAGCCGTTGCTCCTGCGGCAAATCTCTCTCCGGTCATGTCGGATTGCCGTCTCACCGAACTTTGAGAGTGATGGAACAGTGAGTGCACCTGTGTATTGCGCTCACACTTGTGCACCATAATATCTCATGCGCAGAAGGCTGATCTCTGTTGAGATTGGCCGCCGTGGTCGTGGTCGGCCAGGAGGACTATTATTTTATTAAACAAAACGAATCACGTATATTTTGCACTACAACGGTCCCACAAAGTAGCTGGTTAAAAAAGAACTAGCCCTGTTAAAGTCTTTAAGACCCCGATATTTTTAACTATAGTAATAAAATCTGTTTCTCATTGTTCGAAGGAGCATCTCTAAATATGTACAAAACTATGCGATCCACATTCAAGACTTTACAGTAAAAGAATCCAACTTACCCAGTAACAACACAATAGGCAAGATGACACCTATCTTAAATATTTTCCAGACGGCGTTCAAAAAACATAGCCCCTATGAAGTTAATACAGCCAGTATATTTCCAAAAAGCTGTAGAAACCAACACTTAAACACACAATACTAGGGCGGTTTGATAAGTCCATGACTTTGAAAAGAAAAACATATATTTTGTGTACAAAAACATTTTATTTTTCTACATACTCTCCTTTCAACTCTACACTCTTTTTCCAGCGATGCTCCAATCTCTTCAACCCATCCAAAAAATACTTTTTGTCAAAGCCTGCAAAATAGACCTCGGTTGCAGCTATCACCTCTTCATTGGATGAAAATCTTTGCCCAGCAAGCCATTTCTTCATGTTTGGGAAGAGAAAGAAGTCACAGGGGGCTACATCTGGTGAATATGGAGGGTGCGGCAATAATTCGTATCCTAATTCGACAAGTTTTGAAGTCGCGACTGCAGACGAGTGGGCCGGAGCAGTATCCTGATGAAATAGAACTTTTTTCTTTGCTAGATGCGGTCGTTTCTTCATCAACTCTTCATTAAATCTTTCCAGCAATGCAGCATAGTAAGCACCGGTTATTGTCTTGCCTTTCTCCAAGAAATCGATGAAAATAACCCCTTGACTGTCCCAAAATACTGTTGCCATCACTTTACCAGCCGAACATACCGTTTTTGCCTTCTTTGGTGCACGTTCGCCGGTAGAAGTCCACTGCTTTGACTGTTGTTTAGTCTCTGGCGTATAATGGTGGACCCACGTTTCATCCACGGTTACGTACCGACGCAAAAATTCACTTGGATTGCGATTATACATAGCCAGACATGCCTCAGAAGTAGTCACGCGTTTTCGCTTTTGGTCGACTGTCAGTAAGCGCGGCACCCATCTTGCAGAAAGTTTTTTCATTCCCAAAATATCGTGCAAAATATGAAAAACTCGTTCAGTTGAGATGTGCACAGCCTCAGCTAACTCGCGTATCTTTACTCGACGGTCAGCCAAAACAATATCGTGGATTTTGTTAACAATGTCCTCAGTGGTTACCTCAATCGGCCTTCCTGGGCGCTCGGCATCATTGGTTGTAATACGTCCACAACGAAACTCAGTAAACCATTTATGTACCATTCCATGAGACGGCGCTGAATCCCCGTAATATTTTTTCAACTTGTCTTCGGTCTGCTTAATGGTTTTCCCGCGTAAAAAATAGTGTTTAATCAAGACTCGAAACTCGGATTTCTCCATTTTCGAAGAACACCTTCACAGCCGCCAAACTTCTTGTGTTATTAAATATTGTTTTCGCGCCATATTTGAAAATAGAATTATTTTAGGTTCGCAAAAATATTACTTTTAAGAAAATATCATTAAAAATAAAAAAAGTTTCTATTCAGCCTGAAAGTCATGGACTTATCAAACCGCCCTCGTACTCAATAAATATTTGGTCAATGTACTCCGAATTCTGATACATGACCGTGACGTCACGTTCTTGTATTCCCATACAAAATCTATAGAGGTAGAGCGTTTTGACAGATGATAAAATGTATGTCAACGATTGGTGGTGCCATCTAGCCTATTACGTACTACTTTAGAGATTCGTCGCTAAATTTGATTTTCCCGACGACATTAATACATAATCAAACATAAAAAATCAGTTGAAAAAAAACCCCGTACAATAAAACCGTAAAACTGATTTATTATAACAAACACCTCGCCTAATTCTAGACACGTGAAACACATTTTATAAAAACTGTAAAAACAATTAAAGCTGTATAAAAAGACACGAATCCTATGAGGATGTAAGCCAGGGTGGCGGTTGCCCAACTCTTGAAGGCGCTTGTCAAAAAACCCATGCAGATACAGAGTGAAGAAGCGAAAAACGTTGGCATCCCGATGCTCATATGAACTATTTTAACGTAAAAAGTAATTCTGTGCGGTAAGAATGTGAAAGGGCCACTGAGCAAGCCGAGTCCTGCCAATGTCATTGTTATTATTCCTGAAACAACAATAAAGAGTCAGAAGAGACGATTTTCGGGGTTCGGGTAAGCAAGTCACCCAAAAATTATCAAGAAGAAACCAGAGGTAACTAAAAATAATAATAATTAATGATTTTTATCACTTTGTCATTTAATATCAAGTTAAAAGTTGGGAGCCGCTACAGGAAGCCAGCGACTGGTCACGACGCTGGTGGTTTTTTATGTTTTTTCTATGAAATACCCTTATATCTAAATATACATCAACATCACATACATTGATCTGATTCCGCGGTAAGTAACTTAAGCAATTATGTTACAGATATCAAAATAAACAGTAGTATTACAAAAAAACTAAAATAAATTCATTAACCACCCAGACCAGTACAAACAGACATGTTCATGCACACAAATGTTTGTACAGTGCGGGGATCGAACCCGCGAACTCTCGGTGAATAGGCAACTTCTTGACTATTACACCAAAGTGGTCGTCTTAATAATAAAATTAGATTTTTTGTAAGCTATAAATAATTACTAAGAACTTACCAGTAATTCCATGAGCACTACCCGACAGGTCCTTCGAGAGCAAAACAAGCACAGTGCCAGCGATTGAGCAGATCAAGCCACAAAGCTGTAGGAACACATGCGCGAATTTACGATGCCGAATGCGCATCGGTGTCGACCAGCCGTTCGCATAGTTTAGACCAAGAATCGCTTCAGCGCTGAAGAAGTGAAACTGAAATTAAAATACTTCACTTTTTTTCTCCAAAATAGTAATACTTGATTAAACAAATCCTTGGAGGACAGACAGAATAAGATTAATTATTTTTCAAACACATTCATCATAACTTGACAAAATGATCATGATATCACACAAAAATAGACATTAACCTAATTTGTAGAAGCGTATGTCAAATATTCTTTAACATATCTAAATAAATAAATAAACAACAACATCACATACGTTGATCTGACTCCGTGGTAAGTTGCTTAAGCACTTGTGTTACGGATATCAGAATCAACAGTGGTATTACAAATAAACTTAAATAAGTGCATATAACATCTAGACCAGTAGAAACAGACATGTTCATGCACACAAATGTTTGTAGAGTGCTGGGATCGAACCCGCGACCTCTTCGTTAATAGTCAACTTCAATAAGTTGACTATTGTCAATACCATTTCACCAAAGTGGTTGTTCACATTCGCTTTCATACTCTCTCAGATTAAACATGTATAACATAGAGACTGACTCAGATTAAACATGTATAACAAAGATCACGAATTATCACTGAAAATCAGTGCCAGATACAAAATTCTCTTGTACACGCGTAATAAGCGATAAATCGATATTGATAAAGCATGTCGATGATATAACTGTTATCAAACACCGATATACATCAGACGGAGATAAGTAAAATAAGCGGAAAAGTGAAATAAATATATTTCTAGAGGCAAAGCAACGACCTTGTTCCATCAATCATGTTCTTTTCACTTGGTCCGTTGTAACGATATCTGAGGTGGCGTCAAGTACCTTTTGTACCAGTACTTGTATGTCATCATCATCATCATTATCAGCCTATATACGTTCCACTGCTGGGCACAGGCCTCACCTCAACTATGAGGTGGTGCGAGCCATATTCCACCACGCGGGCTCAGTGCGGTGCGGTGGAGGGGTGTGTGTAAGGTAAGTGACCAACCTTACTCTCATTAGATGTTATTAAGCCACCCGATGGCCTCCGACCAGTCTTAACGACTAATATCTATCGATATTAACCGGGACTAACAGCTTAACGTGCCTTCCGAAGCACGGAGATGCTTGTAGACGTCACTTTTATGGTCAGAATGGTCACCCATCCCAAACATGACCGCGCCGTAGGTTGCTTAACTTTTGGTATCGCTACTAAAGCGCTGCAAACACTGCGCCACAAGCACCTCTTGTACGTATCTCACATACTTGTATGTACTATTTGTTTATTTTAAAGCACTCAACAATACTTGTACAAACTAAACGATAGTAAACATCGATAAGACACAAGAATGCAAGTTCAATTACATTTGCTTATTTCGCCCATAAACCTTTGTCCCTAACAAGGATTCTTAACTTAACCCTCCAGAGACCAGAGTATCTCAAATTTTTAACTGTATTAGTAAGATTCATTTCGCAACGATTACAGATCTGAAGACGATCATGATCAGAGTAGATCAGAATACAAACCAAAAAAGTATTGTATTCTTTTTTGTTTTGTATTTTATCTGAGTGAACAATTATGAAACAATAGGTTTTCTTATGGGAAAATATAATTTTTAACCAAATATCGACTTCGTTATTATTCAACATGCTATACGTACAACTGTACGTATCATGTTTTATTTCTCTAATAGTTGTGCCAAGCTAAGAATTGTTACATTATCTATTTTGGCACAGATGCGGAATGTTTTGGCAGTCATTAGCACGGGCACTACAACCCTTATTAATAACGGTCATAAACCCGATGGCCGTTTAAGGTTGAATACATTTACCGATGTTGCCATAGCGAATAATCACATTCCTTCCGTGGAGATCCAGATAAGTAGAAGGGCCAATAACTTCGGCTGCTCTAAGCTAGTTAGCACTGTGGGTATATTCAGATATTTAATTATCGAACTCATAAGGAAGCTAAACTAATTTTGCTGGGAACTGTTTAATTAGGCTAGCTTTAGCTGTGATTATGAAGAACGCGTTACGCTCTGCACTTTCGTGAGGAAAGGAAATTGTTGTTTCTGTTCGGGGTGAACCGAAACAAATTTGATAAATGATAAAACTTGATTATGATAAAACTGGTGTATATTTGAAGACTAAAACAAAAGGACCAAACAAAAGGAACTTATGATAAAATGAATGATTACGCGCGGCGCTCTTGATGGCTAAATGTGAACTGATTAGATCGAGTGAAAAATGATGAATACAGGTTAATGAGGTCAACGTGTAAATTGTAAATAAATATTTCACAACAATCACACCAATTCTCTAGTCCAAAATTAAGCTACGAGGCTTGTGTTATGGGTACTGGACAACGGATAAACATACTTAAGTACTTTTTTTGTAAATAAATACATATTATACATAGAAAACACCCAGACCGGTACAAAAACACATGTTCATGCACACTTATGTTTGTACTGTGCGGGAATCAAACCCGCGACCTTTGGTTTTAGAAGTCCGACCTGTGGACCACTGCACCATACGGTCCTCAAATTAATGACTTAACTAATATTACGTTGATTGCTCGTACAGTTTCTATTAAAAGCTGACAAAAACATTATCTTACACCAAAAGTGCACAATAAAACATGCCAGTCCTTGAATCCAGTGTGCAAACAGTACATAAACAAACACATAAGCGTGGCCGCTCTCAACATGGTACTAACAGTGACCAGTATAGCACAGAACACAGATTTGCAGTACACACTGTCGGGATCTAATATAAACACGTACATTTTATCTGGTATATTCACTTAATAAAATGCGAAACAAATTTAAAAGGTTATGAAATCATGAAGTGTCAGGCGATGCGTGACAGTAACTTTTTTAATTGCTTTAGAAGGCTTTAAAAGTCACTGTGGCAACGGCCGCGATGCCTTGGAAGTTTCATCAAAAAGGTTTGAGTCATGTTGAATACAGCATAAGTATTTTTTATTTTGTTTATCCTTTTGTAATTTACCTACTGTAAAAATGCCTGATCACTCTCCGGTCATGTCGGATTGCCGTCTCATCGAACCTTGAGAGTGATGGAACAGTGAGTGCACCTGTGTATTGCACTCACGCTTGTGAACTATAATATCTCCTGCGCAGTTGGCTGATCTCTGTTGAAATTGGCCTACTTATAAAATTATATCGAAAGTTGCTATGTTCGTATCGTCGAGTCACAGACAAATCTTTTTTTTGCGTGAAGCTATTTGATACGCCAAGGGCCGTAATACAAGATTAGTTATGGAATATGTTTACTTACCGCAACGGTACACAGAGCGGCGTGGATATCTCCAGTGTGTATAGAGTGCGCTGTAGCCATCATATTCACAGCCCCAAGAAACACATGTATCAAACCCAAACCTATGCTAAACCAAACCGACTTGCAGTATTCCGCTTTATCCTCTATTACAAGGACCATAGGTCCTCCGAAGGTCAGGCGGCCTTTAAGTTTTTTCCCCAATAGACCCCGTTTTCGAAGACTGGGCTTAAGAGAGTTCGGGTTGTCAGTGGAAGGTTCCACTGTCTGTTCCATATCGCATTAACCTATATCCCTTAAACAATATTTGCAAGTTTCAATAGTCACATAACAGCATCACGATGGCATCAACTTTAAACAAATAACTGCAAATTACCACTCGAATTAAAATCACTGGTTTGACAAATCTCTACTGACATCCCAAGACAATATAAAACTGTGTTAGTAATTGACAGAACCAAGTCAAGCATAGATCATAAAATATAATAAACAAAACAAAACTTTTTTCACTTTATTCGACCATCAAGGTGTTTTCCCTATGAATTTCATAACCGGTGTTACCAGAATAAAAATAGTATACAAAGCGCAGAATATCATCAAGATGTACACCAAATCTGGGATGAAGACCCAGTCTTGGAAGGATTTGGATTTGTAAATGCCGATCATGAAGCATAACGACTAGGTAAGGAAGGCCGGCGCGCCGCACAGCGCATGAGTGCGCTTGGCGACTTTGCCCAGAATACCCGTGTCACTGGCGAAGTACGCCCCTGGCCCAGTCAAGGCAGCTGCGCCACAAAGACCACACGCGACTAGCCCTGAAACAAATTATACATCTTTTAAGGTGTTATCTTCTTGGCAATTGTTCTAGAGTTGTTTAGTAGCAGTCCTCCTGGCCGATTTCGACCACGGCAGCTAATCTCAACAAAGATCAGCCAACTACGCAGGAGATATTATAGTGCACAAGTGTAAGCGTAATACACAGGTGCACTCACTAATCCATCGCTCTCAAAATTCGGTGAGACGGCAATCCGACATGACCGGGGAGAGATCAGAGTTGTTTTCACAGGAAAACAACTTTCAAGTACCTACTTCCCAGTACAACTTAAAAGACTATAAACATCTGGGACAGCGTTGTTATTTAAGTTAAGGAAGAAAGAAAGAAAGAAAACATGTTAATTCAGTATCACATACTTTACAAAATAGAAAAACACATATTCAAATGCACATACACAAGATACTGAAAAGGTGGGCCACTCAGCATGTGTCGTAGCATCTCAGGAATGCCACGACGCTGGTCTTCCGTGGACACCCATGCAGAGAGAGAACACTACTTCGCACAACAATTGCTTTTTCATTAAAGGTACTTTTACAGCATATAGTTGATGGAATCAGGCGTTACTTTGCGAAAATCCATGACGAAAGCTGAAAAAGTTGTTTTTTTTGCCTTTAAATTTCCACGAAACGGCGCCAGCGCAGGAACCAAAATACATCCAACTGTAATCACCTGAAAAGGTAGAACGGGAAGTCGCAGGATTTACAATATCTACAACTCACAGCGTGACACAGAAGATGCACTGGAATCACAACACTGACACCAACAAACACTCGACGCGTTTCGCCACTACACGTGGCATCCTCAGGAGATGTTTTCGCTTCGACAGACTACGAGCGAGTATAATTTATTAAGTTAACTGAATACTGTAGTTTTACATCAAAAGAAAAAAAAGTAGGTACCTTGCAACTTTGTGATGCTTTTACGAGTATTATGTACTCTGGCAAATAAAAGACTGATGGATTTTTAAATTAAATTAAAAAAAGTTACCTGTAATAGAGTGTAGCGAGAATTTAGACGAGAATGACCCAGGGCCGAACAACATGATCAGTATAGATCCGGCAGTCGCGAATGAGATGCCGAAGATCTGCAAGAATAGATGCTGGAACTTCCGGTCCTGGGGCTTCAAGATGGTCGCCGGTCCATGCAGGTTGCTCACCATGAGAATCGCCGATGGCATGAACAACTGAAACTGAAAATGATTGGTTGTAAGGATGCGATTGCGTTTATTATAATCTGTTTTCTTTTTTCTATTTACAAAATAAACAATTACGAGAATACCTTATATATAAAAAACAGCAATACCTTGTGACAACTTTCGCATGTGCATCACTTTTTTATACTAATATATAATATTTATTATATACAACAACCTCACATACATTGATCTGACTCCGTGGTAAGTAGCTAAGTAGCTTAAGCACTTGTGTCACAGATATCAGAATCAACAGTGGCATTACAAAAAAAACTTAAATACATACATTTAACACCAAAACCAGTACGAACAGACATGTCCATGCACACAAATGTTTGTACAGTGCGGAAATCGAACCAGCGACCTGTTGGTTAATAGTCAACCTCTTGACCATTACACCAAAGTGTTCGTCCTTTTGACAAGTATACTAACCAGTATCCTTATTTTCAAAGTTTCACAAAGCAATACACTGTTTAAAATCATAAAGAAACTCTAACTTCACACGATACTTACCCCAACGGTGCACAGAACTATATGCAAATTCATCATCAGAGGCGTCTTGAAGCTGAGAGTGTAAAACAGAACTGTCATGACCGTGATGGCCACCAGCATGTGAGCCAGGCCGATCAGCGCGGCTATCCAGGCCTTCCTCAGGTAGACTTCTTTGGGTACATCCATCAGCACAATCTTCACGGGTCCCACAAATTCGTGAATGGGTGCGAGATCCTGACAACATTCTAGCTTGCACGCGGTATCCGCTAAGCTGTCGGAGTATGATAACATTTTTGAAGCTATTTACAAATGAAATATAAAATTAGCCTATTCTATCTAGTGACAGGAAATGTCATGTGACACGTCAATTTCAGCTGTGACGGTGATTGTAATTTTTTGCTAAGTTTCTGAACGATTATTTCAACAGGATTTATATAAAATCGCAACTCGCTTAGCATAGAGTTTAAGTATAAAATCACTTCGCTATGACTTACAATAAACACAGTGTCAGCAAAACTAAGATGTGGGAAGGAAATTGTTTTACTCATAAAACTACAATAAATAGGCAACGCATTACAAAAAAACTCAGCCAAAAAGAGATATCATGTTTTAGAGCCAGCCAAAAATAATTTCTTTAAAATTATGAAAAATAATTATTACTCGAAAACTACAAAAAATTGCTGAACATACATGAGTTAAATCGAAATTAAAAAACACTTAAAGGAAAAATCGGACTCCGGTCTTTTCTTTATGTTTTTTTTTAATTTCACATTGTAAAGAAATTTGTATTTTTATTGCCATAGGTTATTGCTCAAATATAGATAGAAAATATATATTTATTGTTTATTTATTATTATAATAGTATATTTTAAAGTTTAATAAAAGTATAGAATCATTTTTAATAATACCCGGGAGCTGATATTGCAAGCTCTTATGTTGTAGCGAGAATATCGTTGTATTTTTCGATCTCGCGCGAATACTCGTATATCCCGATAGACGTGTGACGTCAACTAGAACAATTAATATTTGAAGTGAATCCAATGTTTGGCTGAACGGCCCAGAGGGACCGGGGCGAGTCCTACGACGCCGCGGCGCTTTCAGGAATATTTGACATTCAACTTTATCGCCGCGGCGTAAAGTTTGTCATACGAATATATGGAAATTGACAAGCTAGGGTGCTGGATAAAATATTTATTTTATGTTATTCAAAATCTAAATCAATTAATTTTTGTCAATAGACTTACGAGAAGCACTTTTAGACGTCCTAACATATAAATTAACCCCCTATCACCGCTTAGGCACAATTTAAGCCAGTGCTGAGCAGAAGCGGCGCAAGAAACTCAGTCACTATTGTCATTGCCTCTTTTCCAATTTGATTTAAATAATTTGTAATTGTTAACATTCAAACATTTCCATATATCTTTGTCACTTAAATAATCATCAATTGGAAATCAATAAACAAAAACAGCACGAATATTTAGAGGACAATAGTAATGCAATCGAGCAATGATTTTGCTAAGTAAATTAATAAGTAAGATGTGGAACCGCTGTATTCATTAAGGTTTTAATGTTAGCCACGTACCAATGTGTTTCTGCCTGTTCTCTGTTTTCAAAAGTATCTTATTAGATGATATTTCATCTTTCCATGTTTAAAGTAGTTTTTGTTAAAGTGTGGTGTCCAGGTTGGTTTGTTCGTTAACAAAGGTAAATCAAAATAGTTATTTATTAATAAATAAATATTTATTTATAAATTTGACAGATTTGACCCAAGCCGTATAAAAATGTTTCAAAAATAAAAAAATGTGACATTAAGCCCGCAAACTCATTTTTAGTCTACTAGAAAGGCAAAATCGGATAACACTTGCTAGAGCAAAGCGGTCTGGCATCATACCCGTTACGTGACAACCCTATAGTATAATTCAGTTACGGCAAAATAGGCGCACATGGCGCGACCCCTGTCGGCGGCGTCGCGCGGAAAAAAAACCCAATTCCCAATTCGAAAATGGTTTTTTTTTCGGACCATAGACCTGCGTTCCAACGGCCCGCATAGAATGCGAAGACAAACAACTTTCAAAGGCTTTAGGGGTAGTTTTACTTGTTTCACAGGCTATGATTCGATGCGTCCTTTCAAAACCCGACGGTTCGAAAGTCAAATTTTCCTTTCAGAGAATCATGATCTGTGTTGTGTTGTTCGAAATATAAATAAGTTTGTGCCACCTACGAATAAAATAACAATAATAATAATAATAAGGTGCGTGTAGGCCTGCCTGTAGGTGCGTGGCGACACCTCGGACCCCGACTCCTGAGGGTCCGGTTTACCTTATTTGGCCCTCACCTCTTGTGCTTGCCTTAACCGGCCGGCCAAGAGTGGAGATCGCAAGAGCGGAACCTATGCTCCAGGTTGGAAGTGTAAAATGTCATAACGCCGGGGGACTGCTGGCCGCCGCCGGCCACCTTCACCCCGCAGACTCACCTCTCGACAACCTTCAGCCGCTTACGCCAATGTTGCTGCCTGGCTACCATCTGGTAGCTTTTGATAGGCGGCCCATTTAGTAAGCGGCGAGTCACCGTCTGCCGTGATTATCAAGATGAGACATTTGATATGGCAGGCGTCCCGTTGTCTCATCAATATCCCATCAACCAGTCCAGCAATTTCCCCTCCATAGACCCATTATAGTTCCCATCTTCTCTGCAATAGTCCTTGCACCTAGCGGGTGCTGTCTTTGGTTGCATCTACTCAATAGTGCAGACAGAGATTGTATCCGCTTGGTGTACACATCCCTAAACATTAATGTATCACTAAGGGGCCTCTTCGTGTTGGATCCATATCCCCACGTACGCCTTCCAAAAGGACCGGCCTTGTGCTGTGATACCCTAGAGGATACCACAAATAATAATAATGATATTGAAAAAAGTCGTTTTACAATCATATTGTCGAGTTTTCCCATTAAGTTGTCATAGACACTTGTGTTGGGAATAACTCGCTCTTTCCCTTACGGTTTGCTAAACTAAGGAACAAATAATGTTAAGTCCACATTTTTAAAGTTAAATTATGTTAAATTAAATCAATTAAGGTAAGTAATGGTTTGATGTGAGTGAAGTGTGTGATGACGGATAGTCAGATGTTTCTTCGAACTATAAAATCCGCACTCATCCCGACCACATATTCCAAAGCACAGGCGATATACAGGGGGCGACCATAATACGACAATAGATTTTTTTCTGTAATGCTTCCACGCCTAAACTAATTAACAGATTTGGATGAATTTTGGTACACATATTAAGTCGTCACCATTCTGTATGTGTTTTAACGTTTTATCGAAATCTGTTCTGTAGTTTAGGCATGAAAGCGTAACAGATAGAAAGTTAATTGCCGTATTAAGGTCGCCATCCTGTATATAATTTTTTCATCATAACTTAGCCCAAAAACGTTTTAAATAAGGGCACAGTAATCATGATTATTACAGCGGTAAAATAAAATTTAATACTTATTTCCCAGACAAAGCCTAAACAAGTATCTAAATAGGCTAGATGACATCACCAATCGTTGACATACTCTTTACTATCTGTCAAAACGGTCTACCTCCAAAGATTTTGTATGGGAATACAAGATCGTTACGGTAGTGTATCAGAAATCAGAGTCAACTGACCGAATATTTATTGAATTTTTTATGTTTAAAAAATGATTTCTACAGCTTTTTCGAAATATACTGGTTGTATTAACTTCATAGGGGCTATGTTTTTAAACGCCATGGTCTTGAAAATATAGGATAGGTGTCATCATGCCTATTGTAGACAGAAACAGATTGCTTTTGTAGCTGCAATCAAATCTGTTTGTCTAACTATGTTTATGTTAATTGTTACGATTGTGTCTCTGTTATGTGTACCTATCAAAATAAATAAAAATAAAATAAAATAAACACGTGCAAAAAGCAAACAACAGTTCAAAATAATCAGCAGTTGCGACATAATCTTTCTGCACGAACAGTCCGCACAAATTGAAATGTATCTCTCGGAACGACTCCAAAAGGCTGTTTAAAAGGCATTATTACTCGCGGGTGTTCCGCTGGCTCCATTAAAAAACTGCAACTTTGTAGCTAATTATGCAAAGCACATACGCGAGTGTGTTGTCTGATAAAAAGTACATGCTGTAGCAAAGATTAAACAGACAGACTAGTGAACGTTCAGCATCATTTGGAAAGCGAAAACAAATACATGGAATAAATGTTCGTTTGCTTCCATTGTATCACCTTAAAAGGTATTAAAATAATAATAACAGTCCTCCTGGCCGATTTCGACCACGGCGGCCAATCTCAACAGAGATCAGCCAACTACGCAGGAGATATTATAATGCACAAGTGTGAGCGCAATACACAGGTGCACACACTGTTCCATCAAAGTTCGGTGAGACGGCAATGCAACATGACCGGAGAGAGATCAGGCGCAGGACCAACGGCTTATCGTGCTTTCCGAGGCACGGGGGTGTAATACCGCCAACTTCCCGACTCCGAGCTGTTTTTGGGAAATTCATGACAGAAAATCTCAGAAACAATTTTGGGCTCGACCTGGGATTGAAACCCAGGACCTCTCGGATGTAAGGCAGAAACTTTGCCACTACACCAACGAGGCAGTCGAAACGCAGAGCAATTGTATCTTGCAACCTAAAATTGCTAAATAAGAAAAACTTCATGAGCGCACAGTATGCGTCTTATTTCACTTGTCAAATAAAGAACTCTTCGTGCGGGTCGACAAGCCTAGCGCGGTGGCGATCTAAAAAATGTGCTTTGTATAATAAAGTGGTGTTTCTATTTCCCCTATGTCTCAACCGAGGATGCTTTGCGATAAAAATTACACGTCTCCAGTCCTCAATGTGGAGGCATTTAGTGATTGTATCGCTTCGGAAAAAAACGCACGCCCCGGGAAACAACAGGGAAACTATAAGTTCTTATCGCGCAGTCGGATATTGTGAGAAATCATACTCTATTATTACTGCTGTAATGGCGTATCGAAGATAAAGAAAGCTTTTAAAACATGTGATTTGGACGAATACAATTGAAACTACCTTACTGATCTCAAATTCTAGCTTTATTCGTATTTCTATCAGCGTATGTCACGAGTGATGTCACGTATCATAATCTCATTTGTAAACGGATGACACGAGAGGGTGAAAGCCTTAACATCTATAATGAAAATTTTCACATAACAACATTACAACTACGTACAGCATGTAAATCTAACAGCACAAATACAACCTTGCACTTCTACACTAAAGCTCGCATCAACAAGGCGTAATTTTCGGTCCATTCGACCTCTGTGTAATTCCCAAAACAGAACCTATAGCCCAAGTGACACTTACCGTAAAAAATAACGAGCCTACAATATAACGGCGTCGTAATAATATCAATTTAGATAGCCTATAAACGGTAAGGGAGGGTTAGGCTGACTAGATCACTTATAAATAATGATTAGCCCCGATCTACCCGGATAAGTGATCATAAAGTTGTATTATACGGGCGATCGTGTCACTTTATTTATCTGAAGTAACTGTTGCATGAGGTTTCATCCGATATCAGTAGAAATCATTGCATAATGATAAGAAAAAGCCTGAAACTATTATAATTTTCGGTAGGGCTGAAAAAGATAATTATTTTGCTTTAAATTTAATAAGTCGCTCATAATCTATCTAAGTAAATGATGATGCCACGTGTAGTGGCGAAACGCGTCGAGTGTTTTGTTGGTGTCAGTGTTGTGTTTCAGGTACAACTTCTGTGTCGCATTGTGAGTTGTATTGTAAGTCCTGCAACTTCCAGCTCTAGTTTTTTTCAAGTTAGATGTATTTGGCTTCCTGCGCTGGCGTCGTTTATTGGAATTTAAAGCAAAATAATTCTCTTTTTCAGCTTTAGTTATGGATTTTCGCAATGTAATGCCTGATTCCAACAGTTTTTACGATTTTTATTGATCAAAAATAATCACCATTGGAAACTTATTGGCCTCGCCTTATTACTGTCTAGCAGGTTAGTAAATAGTCCTCAAAGTCATTAGGCCGAAATAAATGATGATACGAGTAATAATCCTTACCCCTACGGATAAGTCCGAGGGTAACAACTCCCTGAAATAAAGGGCCAATGAAAATTACTTCCCGTTTTGAGTACCTGCCATTATCTTTTACTACCCCGAGGTACAAGGGTTTCCTTTTTTGGCCAAGCTCCCAGTAGGTTATGTTGGGGTTGGCAGAAATCATAATGTTTTATGATTTCTATATAATGTTCAATTATGTAGCAGTTATAGGATAGGTATGGATAATATTCAAATATATAGAAAGGGTGTATTTTTAAGTTCAAATTATACGATCAAATATATGGCAAATTATACAGAGTACAGAGGCCCTATTGCGGTCTTGTTTACTGCTCAACAGAAGCGCTGCTTATCATTATTTTTAAGCTATTGCATAGCTTTTATCGCTTGCTTTGAGCGTGGTGACCGAATAAGAAATTCTGTGACGAAAAAAACTTAACACATTATCTAACTGTAGGCTAATCACTAGGCGTATGCTTGTAGTCTTGCAATAGCTTTACCGCGGCAGTCCCTGAGTGCCACACGTCTTTTGTTTTTTTTTTAAATAAGAACACTGCCTGTTGTTACTCTGACATAGCAGAAGCAACATCGCAAAATCGCAATACACCACTACTTCTTAAGTATATCTAAAAATAAAATGCGGGTATCAGTACTTGTTACTGAAGATATGCGTGCAGACAAAAGTTAAAAAATAAATACCACGAATTTTTTTAACAAAACCCTCAAATGTTGGTGGTTTAGTTTCTAAAGAGTGTACTATTCTGTGACGCTTTACCAGGTAATAGCTATCCCGTTCATTCGTACAGTTTTGCTAGTATTAGTGACAGTGACAGGAAGGGCAATTTGAAAATACGAATACATAGTAGGCCTTCCGAATGCGATGATGCATGAATGAACTATTTGCTCTAGATCCATTATGAAGGTAATATTTTAGGATACAAACAAAACTTAGTTTTTCGACTACCTTAGACATTTTCAAACTTTTGACTTCACGCTTCTTAAGTAACATATACGGTTACCCCCATTTGATTTTTAGATAAACTTTAAAATTAGTGGTGTATAAAGCCCTAGTTTTGAAATACACTATCAAGTTACAAGTCAACTTGCTTATCAATTAAACAGTTGCTCCTTTATAATTAGCACTAACATTAGGGTTAAGAGGACAATGTTAGGTCAAATCTTATTGCTTAAAAATAAATTAAACGCTATTACATGATAAGCATCGAGAGATCGAATCCTGCCCTTAGGTATGATAGTTATCGAGAACAGAATATCGATTTTAAAAATCTCTTTAAGAAATTCCGTACAGTGTTCGCTCTCCGGATGTTCCTTGACCCTTGACCTTTTGCCCTTTTATTAAATTTAAAACTTTATTGCACAAGAAATGTACAAAGGGTGGACTTAATGCTAAAAGCATTTTCTGCCAGTCAACCTTAAGGTTTATTATTAAAGATTTATTTATATAATTATAAATGGAACATACATATTTGGTATGGGAAACTCCTGTTAAGCAGGTTAATCTTGTGAAAGGAGTAACCGCTCTCTCTTTGTTCGTGGAATACATTTATAATTTCTTAATTACAGGTAAGCAAACGAAGGTCATGAAGAAAGAAGGCAATGGGTGCAGTGAAAATTAAATAGGAAAGGTAAATTGTGGTTAATAACGCAGATGTTTTGAACCCTTTGGCAGATGTTTCGATACTAAACGATGTTGCAAAATTTATCAATTCGGTTCAATCAGATAAAAGCGTTCATAAGGATAAAGAATATTTGTTTACTTACTGTTACTATAATATCCCTCAATGTAACCGTTTTTTATATAAGTTAAATTAAATTAGTAGTTTACAATAACAAAATACACAAACAAAACCAGTTTACAAATACTCCAACTCGAAATGTAAATTTATTGAAATCTTTAATTAGCTGTATGTTTATACACTTTTTCATATGTCAATCAAAATGTATCACTGTTGATTTCCTAAATGAATAAAAAAATAAAAAAATCAATTTGTTTCTTATCTGTAAGACTATGTGCCTCAAGACCACCAAAAATTTGTGATTTGATAATTATCATAAGTACTGGTAAAAGGTATTCATGAGGCTTCAGTATCTTCATGTATACGAGTACGTATGACCAAGATACTTAACATAAGCATAAACCAAGTTCAATGGAGCCTAAAAACACTTTTTTCTTTCAACAAATGGTGAAATATGTTAGTATTTTTATGTTACACAACCTTCCAGAAAAGGCTTTTAAGCAAACCAGGTTTATGGAGATACTCGTAATGCGCTTAACTTATTTTTGCGGTACATTATTTTTTCTTTACGTTGCAGCTGAAGTTATAAAGAAGAATAATGCGAACAATACAGAGGTTGTGGGCTGATTTAATATTCAGACTGATTTTGTTATTAATATTTATGTCGCACACTCAAGCCTTCGACTTCTATTAGTTTTGCTGATTTTTTTGTCACTATTATTATTTTGGATTGTCGTTATTATGGACTGATCATCACTATAGTAGGTAAACCCCAAAGGCGTGTAATAAGTTGGACTGTGCTATAGAATAATCTTATATATATATTATATAAAAATGAAACCCGTTTTCCTTGGTAACGGCATCACGCGTGAATGGCTGGACCGATTTCACTAATTAGTTTTTTGTTGTATTTGTTATTATTAGGAGAAGGTTCTTACGGAAAAAAATATTAAGAAAATCTCTCAGAAATATTGAAAATATACATTTAATTTTGCATATTTTAAAAAACGCGCGTAACTAATGTCAATGTCATTCGATGACATTTTTCAATCATTGCAACGCTAAGGCGGTACGAAGTTCGCGGGGTCAACTAGTGAAGTAATACAACGGGCTACATGACACCACCAATTGTTGACATACATACTCTTTATCATCTGTCAAAACGATCTGCCTCCATAGTTTTAAGTTGGGAATACTAAGTATATTTTGACGTCATAATACGCACATCTAGTTCTTTAAAGTCATAAATGTCAAAAAATCTAAAATTCAGTTAACTATGCCACAACTCTTCTTCAATAGGAATCTATTGAGTGCTTAATGATAGTATTTTTTTAATTTTTTGATATTTATGACTTTAAAGAACTAGATGTGCGATATAGTATCAGAAATCGTAGTAAATTGACTGAATATTTATTAAATTATATGTAAAAAAAAGGGCTTTTACTTCATAAAGGTTATGTTTTAAAACACCATGGTCTTGAAAATATTTACGATAGGTGTCATCATGCCTATTCTGGATGCGGCGTTACTCGAAGACATTTTCTTAAAGTCAGTGAAATTAAGGTTAAGGTTAAGGGTAAGCAGCCTACGATCAAGTCGTCCAAATCTCGTATCATGTCTGTATCTCTTGGGACGATGACGTCACAATCCCAAAATACAATAATGAACACCAATATATTTGCAATAAGTTAATCGTCCGGTTCGGCCAGCGCAGGTCATTAAGCGCAATTTGCATGCAGAAACAAACAGAACGCGTGTCGGGCACGACCGCGCCGCGAGAACTTATCGCCTCCGCCCGGTATCAATTACTGGAACATCCGACAAGTGTGCAACTAAAATGTGGACGCGGTTCCGTGTTATAATGCGACTGGTACCGTGAGATGTGTCCAAAAGACTGTGTGACGCTGGATTGATGAAGATATCATCATCTCATCTCATCAACCTATGTACGTCCCACTGCTAGGCACAAGCCTCACCTAAACTATGAGGTGGTCCGAGCCATAATCCACCACGCTGGTTCAGTGAGGATTGGTGGGGGGGTGTTTGTAAGGTAAGTGACCAACCTTACTGTCAGATGTTATTAAGCCGCCAGAGGGCCTCTGAATAGGCTTAACGACTAATATCTATAAAATATGTATGATCAAAATATTTTTATGTAAGTTAGGAAGAGTATTTTTGCTGTAAATTACTCTTTTCGCACTCCTATAACCCTGCCGTATTGTTCATATTTTGACTCCAGCCATCTAGTTTGCCGCCCGATCAATCTACCATGTTTAAGGAGATAGTTATGTTATAAACAATATACAATGGCTACTATACAACTTATACTGTAAGATTTAAAAAAAAAGATAACTGACCCGTCAACGAAAAGATCTAATAATATTTGATTCTATCTTCATCTCATCTAACCTTTATTAGACACCGATTTCAGGTCAAGACCATCAAATGTCTTATCTTAAGCACGCGTGTTGGAAGGAAATCTGTGTACAATTGTATATAAATAAATCATTATATAAAAATGAATCGCAAAATGTGTTGGTAAGCGCATAACTCAAACACGCCTGGAAAAAATTGGCCAATTCTTTTTTATTATATTAAAATACGGGAATGGTTTTTACGACAAAATATTTTAAAAAAAATGGGCATGACAACGTCTGCGTGGTCTGCTAGTTAATAAATAAATGCAAAGTGGGTGGTGCTAGTATTAATGGCATAAGCTACATGGACGAAATGGTGGTTGCTGGGTCCCACTGCGAACGCCATCGGGAAAATGTTGAAGGTTTGTGAGATCTACGTTGCATCGTATAGCCTCATTTACAATATAAAGAAAAGTAAATACATTTCATTATTTCAATACTAACACCTAGGTTAAAGCGCCAATTGAAATACTAACCTATGGATCTTTGTTGTCCGAATAATATAATATGAATTAAATTGGTTTAAACTTTTAGCGTTTACAAAATGTTGGACACGAAACCCCTAAACTCATAGCAGAATTATCGATATCTCGCCGAATCAATTACCAAAGCGCACATAAAACAAAGCGCGAAATGAATTCGATCGAGATGCAATTACACGCGCTCACGCAGGGACTTTATGCTGCATACAGATTAAAGAGTTTTGTGTGTGTCAGCTTTTTTGGATTAAAATGCTATAATATTAAATTCTAATTCATAAAGAAAAACCGACTCGTCGAAAACTGTTATTATAAAGTAGATGAGTATTTTTGTGACTATAAATTTTGAATTATAATTAATGAATTTGAATTATAGGTATTAATAATAACGCTAAGCTTTTCTTTGACATGTAAATAATGGTTTGACTTTTTATAATTGTGTTTCAACTTTAATAGAAATTTAAATTGTATTTCGTATGCCATTCATGGCGCATCATGGAGTTCCTGTATTCCATTTTGTTAGCTTTGTTTATCTATGATGACGAATAAATGAATTTGAATTTTAATAACGTTATGTTACTTTTATTTTTAACTGAACTTCTGAACGAATGATAACCGTTATTTTTAATCGATTGTAGAAGTGGAGTTATTTTGAAAAAAAAAGAAGTGTCAACGGAAGCATTCGGATTTTGAGGCGACTTCTGCGAGGAGCTCAAGGACAGGGTATAAAATAAAAACTTGTGCTGAGAATATAGTTGATGGAATCAGGCGTTACTTTGCGGAAATCCATGACTAAAGCTAAAAAAGATGATTATTTTGCTTTAAATTTCCACGAAACGACGCCAGCGCAGGAACCAAAATACATCCAGCTGTAATCACCTGAAAAGGTAGAACTGGAAGTCGCAGGACTTACAATATCTACAACTCACAACGTGACACAGAAGATGCACTGGAATCACAACACTGACACCAACAAACACCCGACGCGTTTCGCCACTACACGTGGCATCCCCAGGAGATGTTTTCGCTTCGACAGACTACGAGCGACGTCGCTCGTAGTCACGGGCGGGCACGGGTGACTGTCCCGCGACTTCCAGTTCTACCTTATCAGGTGATTACAGCTGGATGTATTTTGGTTCCTGCGCTGGCGCCGTTTCGTGGAAATTTAAAGCAAAATAATCATCTTTTACAGCTTTGTGCTGAGAACTTGAGTATTATTTCGGAACACTTCTTAATTTCATTGCCTTTAGATAAATTTAAAACAGTTGTTAAAGATGTATTAATGTCGAAAGGATATTTTAAAATTGATGATTATACATATAAATGACAAAGATATATGGAAATGTATAAATGCAAACAACTACAATTATTGTAAATCAATTTTGAAAAGAGGCAATGACAATAGTGACTGAGTTTCTTGCGCCGCTTCTTCTCAGCACTGGCCCAAATTGTCCCGAAGCGGTGGTAGGGTTAATTTATATGTTGGGACGTGTAAAAGTGCTAGTTCTTAGCCTACTTACAGAAATAAATGAATTTTATTGAATTTTTATTGAATTTTATTCTTTACTGTTACTGTACTGTGTGTACTGTACTTAAAGTTTATGGTCTGTTTAGCCGTCATAAAGACAAAAGTTTTTGAGCGACCAACGATGATAAACAAGTCTAGACGCGGATTGTACTCCATTTATCGATATTTTGGGTTTCGTATTAATTTCTACAACGAAGGTAAGAGACAAAAACTAATAAATCTTTTGATATATCAAACTACCACCACCACAACCACTGTGTAAATGGTCAAGAAGTTGAGTATTAACCAAGAGATCGCGGGTTCGATCCCCGCACTGTACAAACATTTGTGTGCATGAACTTATATGTTTGTACTGGTCTGGGTGTTATATGGATTTATTTAAGTTTATTTGTAATACCACTGTTGATTCTGATATTTATAACACAAGTGCTTTAACTACTAACCACGGAGTCAGATCAATGTATGTAATGTTGTTGGTGTATATTTATTAATATTTTATTTATTTAGTGTAAATTTAAAAACGATAAAATCACACAAATATGGTGCTACCTTTATGGTCATCTACGCGTGCGTTAATACGAGTACATATGCAATTCAGAATTATTTTTTACGTGTTTTGAACAAAAGACTTTCTGAATTAAATAATTTGCTTCATAAGCTGTAAAGTCCACAAAAAATACATATCCTAAGTAAGTATTGATTTGCGAATAACATAATTATGGTCTGTTTATTTGAGTTTTTTCACATTTTGAAAATGGTTTTATGGCATGAAGGCATGTCATTTAGTCAAAACTATATGAAACTGTACAAAAATCACATTAATAAGAGGAAATAATAGTGAGCCGCTACATTTGAAAACTTCGCAAAAATATGACACATACAAGATAATTATAACGTAAATTACTAAATTACTTTAGCTTAGTGATGTTACAAACCTTAGTGGTTTTATACTAAGTTAATGTACCTACATGTTTTATAAGATTTTTTATTTGTAAATAAATGGAAAAATAAAAACAAAAAAAATGCATGAAAAACATAAAATAGCAAATTAAAAGCAAAGTATAAGTGACTTAACGATCACGCGAGCGTAGCCAAGTTGCATTCTGAAACAAAAAGAATAAGGACTATAATTACTTGCAGTTTCAATCATACTTTAAAAAAATGTAATAACCGACTTGATTATAATGATTATAATTCTGAAATTCTGAAATAAGTAAAGCTGTGAACGTGCAGCTTGAAACCACGACGCAATATCTTCAAACATTTATCATTATTCGTTTACTCCCCTTCTGCAACTTAGTATGATAAATATCTTATGTGTAATCCTAGAAAATGAAGAAATTCCCGCTGCATACAAACAGTTTGGTTCGAGAGAGTGCATATTTTTGGGATGTTTTCAACGAAAACTTCTTGAGATATGTGCAATATACAAGAGCTTGGCAAATATGCAGTGGCCAAACGGTTGCCACCTTTCTGGATAACTTGAGAAACGTTTTATATTACTTCTAGATGTGAAACATTTCAGAAAATCTACATATTTTCAATGAACTGTGTTACATCCTACTAATATTATAAACTCGAAAGATTCTAAGTATGGATGTATAGGTGTGTAGATGTTCGTTACTATTTACGAAAAAATGATATAATTTAGGTATTGCTTTTATTAAAATTTTACAGAAATATACCTTAAACATCAGAATAACACATAGGCTACAATTTATAGAGTTATTTTGTTTGAAACACAATTCCCTATAAATTGTGTCTCATTTGTTATGCTTATGAATACGCTATATTTTTGGTTTTTTTTATTAGAATCCATAGATTAGTTTTTACGTGGAAAAATAACAAACATCTAATTCTTATTTGTTTATTTTGGATAGGTTTGCTCTTGACCCAAGACTAAGCCCATTGAGGCAAAGACTGAGTCTACGATGGAGCGAGCTCACCTAGAAGATGCCTGTTCACGCTAGGTTTTATTTGCAGGGAAATACTGACGCAGGTAGTGAGTTCCACTCTTTTGCAGCTTTTTCTTTACATTCAAGCTTACTAACTTTGGCGTTTATAATATTAGTAGGATATCCTCCAGTAAGATAAAATGAATAAAGAAAAGGCTGCAAAAGAGTGGAACTCACTACCTGCGTCAGACTAAGTATTTTTTAGCTAAACCATATCTTTAGTATGTAGTTACTTTGTTAAAAAAACTGTACACACGGCAGTAAATCAAGGTAAACACTAGAACATCTCCTACACTCGCTAGGACAAAGAGTAATTTTGCAACAAAAATGGGCAGCCAGATATAGAGTCGGTAGTAGACATGTCATATCGTACCGTTGTACATCGGTAGATAAAAAAAAAAAACAACCAGAAATGGACAAGTCCGCATATTCTCTTGAATCCAAGGCACCCTACACACCCTCCGCTAGTCGAATCGCCTAAAAGCGTTGTCTTGTTCTGCGCTGATGAGATGTTACGCGCCCGGAGCCCGCACGCTATACAGTCGCCGATGCGAATGAGATGTTTACCAAGATGTTTCTCTCGAATCCTACTTGAAATGGGATGAAATCGAATGTAGAGAACATAATACACACAAGCAAATTAAAAGCAAAGTATAAGTGACTAAACCAATCACGCGAGCCAGTAGCCAAGTTGCATTCTGAAATAAAAATAATTAAAACTTTAATTACTTGCGATTTCAATCGTTCT
Organism: Pyrausta despicata; assembly: GCA_963921415.1. Classification (NCBI taxonomy): domain Eukaryota; kingdom Metazoa; phylum Arthropoda; class Insecta; order Lepidoptera; family Crambidae; genus Pyrausta; species Pyrausta despicata. The sequence goes on along the minus strand of OY992859.1, from coordinate 635,454 downwards.
TGTAAAAAATATAACAATCAACTTTATATTACATAAATAAATATACAACAACACCACATACATTGATCTGACTCCGTGGTAAGTAGCTTAAGCACTTGTGTTGCAGATATCAGAATCTACAGTGGTATTACAAATATAAAAAATCTCAAAATAAAAATCTTTATTCATCCGACAACTGAGATCCATCAAAGTTGCACAAAAAGACTTATACCTATGTAAGCATTTAATACCTAATTTAGTGCGAGTTAATTTACACAAGTGCTCGACAAGCGGACAGTCCCCCTCCCCACTGTCGGCGATGGCTTGCATTACAAATAAACTTAAATAAATACATATAACATCCAGACCAGTACAATAAGCTATGCATGTGTAGAGAATATAAGCTATGAACTTTATAAATAGTACTGAAATCGAATAATATAAAAAAGAGCATTGTTTAGTATAGACATTCTTAAGTTAGTTATTTAACTATAAAGAGAGATATGTTTAAACGTTGATTCTCAAAATGTACGTAACGTTGCTACTAGACAGACATGATGCATCCTTGGCCACATGCCACATCGTCAGTTACCATCAGGTGAGATTGTGACCAAATGTCTTGATAGCTATTTAAAAAAAATACATTATGATCGTCACTTACCATCAGGTAAGATTGGGGCCAAATGTCTAGATAGCTAACTATAAAAAAAGACATTGCGAATAATCGCTTTTTGCTATGCTCTTGTGCACTCTTGTGTTTACCTTCAAACATTTTACACACCGTTCACTATTTTGATATACAAAAGCCCAGTTGACGGACGCACCGCAAACAGTGATTTATGGAATCTGGTGCATTATCACGCCGTCATGTGACGGTGGTCGTCGGTGGACGTTATTACAAATTTCTAGTATATAACGCGCGGGTCACGCCACAACGTAATATAACGTTATAATGGAATTACAATACGCGACCTTTGACGAGAAAAAATAATTTTTAGCGTAAAAACGTCTCCGTCAATCGAGGCAAAGGTCTAATTAACAATGAGGTAGTACGACCCAATACACTACCACGTAAAAAGATAAAGCATGCAATCTTAAATACCAACATCAACTTAAATTTACTATCAACCGGTAGGTATCTATACTAGTTGCCTCGTTAGTTAGTCGTTAGACTGCCTTGTTGGTGTAGTGGTGTGGAGACCTCTACCATTCGCCATCACAAGTGCATGCCTAACGGCAAGCACAACAGCGAGAGCTAATACGGCTCCATAAAGCTAGATGGCGCTGTTAGCCTAGTACCGGCCAAATCGTACCGGCCTAGTACCGCACGTGAACCGCGGTATATAAGATTTCGATCCAGAATAATATAGATAGACAAATCAAGATGATGTCTATCGGACCTTGGCCCCCGACTATAACACCCGGTCGGTAGGAAGCGGCTTCCCTTTAGCTTCTTAACTCGAAATCAGTTGCGCCAAAGAGGTAAAGTTTCTGCCGTACATCCGAGAGGTCCTGGGTTCGAATCCTAGGTCGAGCCACAATTGTTTCTGAGATTTTCTGTTATGAATATCTCAAAAACAGCTCGGAGTCGGGAAGTTGGCGTTACACCCCCGTGCCTCGGAAAGCACGTTAAGCCGTTGGTCCTGCGCACAATCTCTCTCCGGTCATGTCGGATTGCCGCCTCACCGAACTTTGAGAGTGATGGAACAGTGAGTGCACCTATGTATTGCGCTCACACTTGTGCACTATAATATATTTTGCGCAGTTGGCTGATCTCTGTTGAGATTGGCCGCCGTGGTCGAAATCGGCTAGGAGGACTATATCTATACTAGTAATCTATTTAGTGAAATCCGGATCTTCTTTTGAATCAAGTTTTAAATGACTGAAAGGATATCTCGTACGTACATAGTTTATGTGACAGTTAATTTTTCTTTAAGTGCATTTTAATTTCACATTCTAACATTTGTTCGAAAAACGCGGACGAGGTCGCGGGCAGTCGCTAGTTAATAAATAAAAAATCGTCTGCTATAAACACAATAGAGGCACGTCACGGGATCGTCCGCATATAAATCGGGCATGCAGTTATTGCGCAGTAAACCGTCGGTCGGAGCAGTTAAAACGGTTGCACTGCGACAAACTGCGTGTTGTGCATACGACTATTGTGCGCTATTTTGAACAATTTCACCATTCGATACGTTCGGTAGGTAATATACACCATTTTTTCTCTAAAGTAACACGGTATCGTATGTCGACGATGAGTCGATTTTTATCGCTCTCGTGTTTTCTTTTGCTTGGTCTTATTTAGAACATTAACAAGTTAACTTCTCTGCATAGAGGTCTATGCTGGGGATCTTATTAAGGTATAAGATCCGGAACGAGGTAATACGATGTTGTCCAAAAATGAAGCAAGCTAAAGTGGCAGTGGGCTGGTCATGTCTGTCGCAGAACCGACGAGAGGTGGAGCAGGAAGGTTCTCAAATGGAGACCACGCTTAGATAAACGTATTGTGGGACGCCCCCCGGCTAGATGGACAGATGACCTGAAGAAGGCAGCTGGTAATGACTGGATGCAAAGGGCGGGAGATAGTGCGCTGTGGCGCTCCTTGGGGGAGGTCTATGTCCAGCAGTGGACTGCAACAGGCTGATATGATGAACTTCTCTGCATATAGACGGGCACTTATACGTCACAAGAATCCCAAATCCCTTCCACAATTTTAGGTCAACTTATGAGCGCTGGAAATAGCTGCGCAAGAAACTCAGTCAGTAACTTTCCTTACATAAAACAAAAAAATCATTTTTGGTATCTATATATACGAGTACTACTTCTTTGTTTACTGACAAGAAGATTACATTTAAAACTTTGGAATTCTATCCCTGCGTGATCGTTCTATAACTTCAAACAGAGTGCTCTTAAAAGACAAACACAATGTGTCTCATGTTAATTTTGGGTTTAGCTCGCACTCAAATAACGAGTTAACAACAAGTGCTACAAGAGATAGCAGATGTATTGAAGTTTAGTCTTACATCTTAGTTGTTATTTAAATGTTCTTTTAACCGAAGGTTGTCTGGAAAAGAAAGTTACAAGCGATAGAACCGCCTAAATTGTACATTCTTTCTTTGTGAAACTGGTCTGTAATTTTGTTTTGTGTTGTACAATAAAGTCACAGATTACTAAATAGTTACTACGTAACAGATAAATCACTCCATAGAAAAATTTCGATACCTACAGCGTTAATAGACTACTTTTTCTGCCGCGAACGAAAATGCACCTACAGCTCTTAAAATAAAGTCACTATTACTTCGCAGCTGCGCGAGACCACGTGACGTGAGTCCAAACGACAATCGAACTAGGGTTGACACTTTCAGTAAAAATAACTATTTCAATACTAATAACTACTGTAATGATATCTGTGTAAGAGAAGATATAAATATATTTGTATTTATACTCGTTGATCTATCATCCTTACTTTTGTGTACATACATATGCATCTACATAAGATGTTTACCTACGCCATGCTTTTTTCTATTATTTGTGATCATAATGAAAACTGTTTGAAATAAATGATTCTTTATCTACATTTCATTTTATTTTTTATATTCCTAAATTTTCTAGCAAAAATACTAGGTACTAGGTACTTACTATTTTCATAACATACAATAAAAAAAACTATAATTTCGCAAATTGGTCATTAGTAGAATCTGTCATTTGTGGAATCTGTCGTTTGTAGATTAATAGTAGGTAGGTACATTTCGAGAATCGGTCAATTTTGTTGTCAACTACGTAGGTACCTACCTACCTACCGAGCCATTTTACTAATTACTTACAGTTTACTCGCAATACATTTACGAAAACCTAATTTACGTTCGAAAAAACTTACACTTATTTCCTAAAAATAGCGTTTGCATAACTTCAACACAAGACAAAAAAATAGGCTTGCCGTTCCACATTTTAGGCTTCATAAAGTTGGTCACTCATTTATGGGATGTGTATCATTTTTTAATAAATTACCTGAAAATTTAATTTCATTGCCTTTAGATAAATTTAAAACAGTTGTAAAAGATGTATTAATGTCGAAAGGATATTATAAAATTGATGATTATATAAATGACAAAGATATATGGAAATGTTTAAATGCAAACAATTAAAATAATTGTAAATCAATTTTGAAAAGAGGCAATGACAATAGTGACTCAGTTTCTTGCGCCGCTTCTTCTCAGCACTGGCCCAAATTGTCCCGAAGCGGTGGTAGGGTCAATTTATATGTTGGGACGTGTAAAAGTGCTAGTTGTTAGCCTACTTATAGAAATAAATTGATTTTATTGATTTTATTTTAATTAATTAGTCATTAGTCGACTAAACCACCACGTCGAGTAGGTAGGTAGGTAGGTAGGTACGCACAGTTCGTAGGTGGTGCGCAGCCCATAAAAAGTAGACTGATGGGTATAATAGGTACTTAAGTATCATTTCGATAAAGTAACTGACCTATGTTTCACTGTAGGTATTAAATTTTAATTCAATAAAGCCAAACCCCAATTTATCCAATTTACCTACGTAGGTACCACCTACTAATTTGTTTTTATACTTTGTAAATAAATTACTAACTTACCGGGTAATAATTACATTATTTTAACAAAAAATAGGTACTCACCTTTCTTCATTAGCTGGTAGACTAAAAAAGAAAGCGTTTTATTTCTCTTAGTATTCAACCTACACCCATCAACAGCACATAAATTTCCACCACCAGAAGTCATTTTTCTTAAATAAAGCTAACGTTCAACAAGCACAGATTACTTATTTGGTTCGTATGAAAACTAAATTGATCGTAAGCGTAACACGAATAATTATAGTGCGTCGTGAGCGCGTTCGACTGTTGGCAGCCCACTGAATTCGCACCGCCGGCGGTGTGGGCGAGAGTAGGCTATTACCGCGCGCAAGTACGCGAGTGAGAAGGCCTGATAAAGTGTTAATCTATCTATCTATCTACAACAGATTGCGAAACAATTTATGACCAACGACTAACTTCATCCGAGCAACATGCAAGAAGGAACATAACGACACGACGAGATTTAGATAGTAAGACTAGCGAAACTGCATACCATGATTATAAACTCTTGACTTGGTTGGTACCTTCATGAATTCGACTACTTTTCAAATATTTGACGACCACTTTTAGTAATGGTCAAGCAGTTGACTATTAACCAAGAGATCGCGGATTCGATCCCCTCATTGTACTCGTACAAACATTTTTGTGTGCATGAACATGTCTGTTTGTACTGGTCTGGGTGTTATATGTATTTATTTAAGTTTATTTGTAATACTACTATTGATTCTGATATCTGTAACATAAGTGCTTAAGCTACTTACCACGGAGTCAGATCAATGTGATGTTGTTGTATATTTAATAATCATTATCTGAGCTTTGTCAGAAACCTCCATGTAACCTTTCCTATAAATTGGTTCTCATCCAACGAAAGTTAAACTTATTAAAATGTACACGCGTATCATTTCCGAACCTAGCTTTATTAAACGAGTCGTTCTCCAACTTTTTGTTTCATTTAGTCTGGGCCTAGACAGAAGTAGGGCCAGGCCAGCTATTGTTCGCGGCGCATTGTGATATTCAGGCTAGCAACACTCAACGAGCTATTTTCTCATTCGCCATTATCCACAGTATTATTTCCATTGTGGCACATATAATGTCTTATTAGGAGCTACTGCCGATGAATGGGACGGACAGACTTTCAATGGATCGGTTCAGTTATTGTGCACTGTGGACTGTTTTAGATTGGATAGTTTGACGCTTGGGCGCTTTTACGTTTTGATGAAAGAATGCCGCAATGTTTAGGTATTCAAAGTTATTTGTTACGGTTATGCAACTTAGTATAGCTAATTCAACTCATGAATTTTTATAAATCCCACTGCTGGGCACAGGCTTCACCTCATATATGAGGTTGTTCCACCGCCACAGTTACTTCACCATGCGGGCTCAATGTGGATTGATAAAGGGTTGGATTGTAAGGTGACCAACCTTACAGTCAGATGTTATTGAGCCGCCCAAGTGGCCTCTGACCAGATTTTACGACTTATATCTATCGATATTAACAGCAACAAACATCTTAACGAGCATTCCGAAGCACGAAGAGACGCTTGTAAATGGACGTCACTTAAATGGACAACCATGGACCGGAATGGTCACCCATCCCAAACACGACCGCGCCTAAGGTTGCTTAACTTTCGATATCACTGCCAAAGCGCCGCAAACACTGCGCTTCAAGCACCTTAATAGCTGATAAACTTTTCATCAGAGCTTTTCAAGACAAAATGCAGCGCTTCTGAGCTTAATAAAAAAATGGCTCTAGGAATCCAGCTTATAAATATGGACTAATGAGTACAAATCTTCATATTTGCACCGAAAATTCTAGTGATTTCTAAAATTTCTACAGATTCACCGATACGAATGCGCAGTTATTTCCAACTGCAACGATTAATTGCATATTCCATATAATGAACAGCTAGCACAACAATTAATTAAATACGTTCACCAATAGATGTTGGAAACGTGGAAATAATTCATTTCAGTACAATAATACTAACACGATAAATAATATTTGCGAGTGCATTCGTATGATTTAATGTCCAACGTTTGATTGCATCGAATGCGCAATATTTAGTTAACGATTAGTTTTTGGTATAATGCAAACTCGTACTATTATTTCAGTGTTAGTTAATGGGAGATGTTAAGTGAACTGTGAGGTGCACGTGGCGCAGTGGTTTGGTAGTGATACCAAAAGTTAAGCAACCTACGGCGCGGTCATGTTTGGGATTGGTGGCCATTCAGACCATAAAAGTGACGTCCATTTACAAGCATCTCCGTGCTTCGGTAGGCACGTTAAGCTGTTGGTCCCGGTTAATATCGATAGAAGTTAGTCGTTAAGTCTGGTCGGAGGCCCTCGGGCGGCTTAATAACATCTGACAGTAAGGTTGGTCACTTGCCTTGCCCGCGTGGCAAGTATGGCTCGCACCACCTCATAGTTGAGGTGAGGCCTGTGCCCAGTAGTGGGACGTATATAGGCTGATGATGAAGTGAACTGTTAGGCATTTGAATAGTTGAGGTACGCTTATTCTTAGTTTGATTTACAGAATGTTAACTCGGGGCGATTCATGTGATTAAAATCAGCGCAGCTAGCGAGCGCGAAATATCTCGCCGTAGAACTTTGAAAACTGCCCCGGTACCATAGATACCATAGAGTACCCGGTACCATAGAGTTCGACGGCGAGATATTTTAAGGCCGCCAGCAGCTCGCAGCGTTATTTTTAGCCTCCTGTAATTCAGTTTTACTAAATCAAAACAGTGATATTAGCTCTGTCTACTAAGTATGTCTGACTGTCTATAATTAAAATAAATTTTAAAGAACATCAGATGCTATAAAAGTTAGTTTCCCCATGACAGACGAACTATGAGAAGACAAAGAACAACTCAAGTAAGATAGTCGATAACATCACCCTTGACGCTTTCCAAGCCACAATTTACCAAGAGATTGAATAACCCTCATTCCTGTAACGCTAGATATAGGTATTATTTGACGTGAACAATTACATTCCATAAATCAACTCCGACGAATCGCAATAACTAGCACAGTAGCAAGAATCAAAATGAGTCGTGCCCTTATCGCAGGCCAAACACGTCTACCCCAGCGGATTTTTTCGCTTATTATTTCGAACAGTAATTTCTCTGACCCTATCGAGAAAGACGCCGCCCGGTCACGGCCCGCGGGGGGTCGTTAGCGGGCGCGGAACCCTCAGGTGCCATCGTTCATTAATCTTACTCCCCAAGGAACTCCAAGAATCTTAATTTGAAGTTTCTACGCACCTCCCTAGAACTATGCTGAAAGAATCCTGGAAGGCGCTCATTAAAATGGGATAACGGGCCACGGTTATTCGTTCTACAATTCCTTTAATGTATTAAAACGTTATTTTCAAAGGAGAATAAATTATGGAGCTGTTATCGCTATGGCAGTCACGTACTTCCGAGTTTCGATTGTTTTTTCATTTATTTTCTTTTGATGACATCGTTACTTCGTTAGCCTCGGTGATAAAAGTTTGAAATTGCTGAGAAAGGACAATTAAGGAAGGAACAAACTTTCCTTCATTACATTTAAGACGTGGAAACGTTTTGGAATTACCGAATGAGACTTTTAGCATCGTTGAGTGTTATTAGAAAACCCAGTTAACATCCTTTCCTTGTTAATTTGGTCGATATTAATTTGATGTCACATAAAATCAACCCTTAACCAAACCTAAAACATATTTTGATGTAATTGACTCTCGGCTCAGTTTCAACATGGAGTGAAAATTGAATTCAGCATTACTCTAGCTAGATAGGCATAAACTCTCAGGACACAAAGACAGTTATATAATATTAGAATGTACATCTAAGCTTGGATACTCTGTAACATAATACAAGTACTGTAGTGTTTAAAGTCACTGTCACACTTCAGAAGTGATACGATAGAATTTCAGTTACGTACTGTATGCCAAGTGTTTAGAGATTAGCATTTATGTAATAATAAAAATACAACATCACATACATTGATCTGACTCCGTAGTAAGTAGCTTAAGCACTTGTGTTACATATATTAGAATCAACAGTGGTATTACAAATAAACTTAAATTAATACATATAATACCCAGATCAGTACAAACAGACATGTTCATGTACACAAATGTTTGTACAGTGAGGGGATCGAACCCGCGACCTCTTGGTTAATAGTTAACTTCTTGACCATTACCTACACCAAAGTGATTGACATAGTATTATGAACATGTAGAGTTGAATAAGGCTACGGCCATACATAGATCGTCAGTAGGTAGTTTCTATTAAAACTGTTTAATTATAATATTCCAACTGTCCTTTTTCAGTCGTTTTCTTATCTTCTGATTATGTTTTCAGGTAACTTATAGCTTCCCGCGTTACTGGGACACATTCCTTGCAACCTTCTAACACGGCTAAACTTCGGACGAAGCAGGCAAACCGTGGCGTCTTAATGAAGTTCACAACTCCTTGAACCTTTGCCTGATAATATGCCTTCGGGGGCTGTGTTAAGATCCAAACTGAAGTCAGCAGATGGCAGCTATTTGGCGGGCGGTAAATTTCGTGGTCAGTCTTGGGGGTTGAACATAGTTGTATGTTGTTACACTCCACGTCATTGTCGGTTTATTACCTTCGGATATATTCGTACCTGGAGATGAACACAGCGCAGTCGATACGTGCATTTACATATACATAACATAACATTGCATGTTCATTTGCAGTAAATAGTAAGCTCCGTCCAGCTAAGCAAAAATAGGTACTGAAATGTTTCAGTATTTCTAAAATTTTAATGGTTTGGTTTGGTTAATGATAACAGCACTGTTAATTAACATCAAGTATATATTACCTAGGTTTAGGTTTAAAGATATTTTAGTATCAGTAAAGACATAAAGTCACTGACATGGGAATAAAGCATACATACATTGTTTTTCTTAGCCGTACCTACCTAATATACGGAAATATTTTCATGTGTAAATTCGTCGCTCGTAGTTTGTCGAAGCGGCAACATCTCCTCAGGGTGCCACGTGTAGTGGCGAAACGCGTCGAGTGTTTTGTTGGTGTCAGTGTTGTGTTTCCAGTTACATCTTGTGTGTCACATTGTGATTTCTATTGTAAGTCCTGCGACTTCCAGCTCTAGTTTTTTCAAGTGGTTACAGTTGGATGTATTCGGGTTCTTGCGCTGGGGTCTTTTAGTGGAAATTTAAAGCCAAATAATCCTATTTTCAGCTTTAGTTATGGATTTCCGCAAAGTTACGCCTGATTTCAACATTAGGTATTTGCGGTTTTTATTGATCAAAAATAAACGCCTTTGAAAACTTATAGGCATCGCCTTATTAAAAAAAAACTAACGATGAAGTAACGCCTGATTCCATCAACCATGTGTAAAATTGTCACAATAAATAGATTTGACCCTAGTATATTCAGTTTGACTGACACTCTTTATCTGAATCGTGTAATTATCGCTGAAACAGACAGTGAGTCCCATTTGTCAACCGTTAAGATCAGCAGAATGTATAATCGAGTGGATGTGTATTAGGGTCAATGTCGTCGCCATCGATCATGGGCTGCAAAAACTCGTATGGACGCCGTCCATATATCACTCCATGTGTTATGGGGCAAAGCAGAGGAAGACGCGAGATGTATATAGTGAGCAGGATTACAGGACTTCATCCCTTAAGACTCCTAACTGGCGTGATTGGGCAAGTCACCCAGTGACTTAAAAAATTGTGGCAGAAATAACGCAATCCATACTAATATTATAAATGCGAAAGTAACTCTGTCCGTCTGTCTGTCTGTCTGTTACTCCATTACACCTAAACTACTGAATTAATTAGCATAAAATTTGGTATGGAGATATTTTGATACCCGATAAACGGCATAAGCTACTTTTTACCGCGGGAAAAGGACGCATTCCCATGGGAAAATTCAGGTGAGCCGATCGCTTTTTTTTAAATTGCTGCTCGTTAGTCTCACTAAAACTCGAGATCGGCCGAACCGATATCAATAACTTTAGCCTTGAAATATTTGTGGAAGTCTAGAGAAGGATACAGGTCTAGGGAAGGCAGGACAGCCGGGTCCACTAGTTACCGATATATTGCGATGCCACCATAGTGGACGTTTATAAGTAACTCTAAGAACACCACTGTCATTTCGGATAGGTCATAGTTTATATATGTGTTTAGGCGAGCTAATAGGAAAAATACAGTCACTCGTAAGTATATCTAAAATAGGACATAAGTAAGTTTTTTCAATCTGAAACACTTATTCAGGTTAACTGTTTTTAGTTATTGTTAATTGTTTGAGATACGCAATCCAGAGAAAAATTATATTCATGTCAATGTTCTCTTATATTACGCTGATAAAGACAAAATGGTTTTTCAACCTCGACCTTAGATTGTACAAGTGGGCCTAAAAGTTCCTCACTTAGACCAAGCCATATTACACTTATTGGATGCAATAGATATCACTGGCTGATATTGAAACTAGTTTTTCTTGAGAACCAAACCTACTCCATGGGGAATCTAAAAGTCGATTTGGTTTTTTCAGACATTGGATGGTGGGACTTTTGTTGGTTTTATTGAATTTCAGATGCGGTTGTTGTAAGTTTAAAAACACGTTCTTTTATGATATGTGAACACTTTGATCAACACTAATTTGTTTTGACAGTTTTGAAGGTTGTTGTGTTATAAAGAGGTGCTTGTGGCGCAGTGGTTGCAGCGCTTTGGTAGTGATGCCAAAAGTAAAACAACCTACGGCGCGGTCATGTTTGGGATGGGTGACCATTCTGACCATAAAAGTGACGTCCATTTACAAGCATCTCCGTGCTTCGGAAGGCACGTTAAGCTGTTGGTCCCGGTTAATATCGATAGATATTAGTCGGTAAGCCTGACAGTAAGGTTGGTTTTACCCTTGGTTGGCCTTACACACACCCCTCCACCAATCCGCACTAAGCCCACCTCATAGTTGAGGTGAGGCCTGTGCCCAGCAGTGGGACGTATATAGGCTGATGATAAGATAAGATAAGAAGGTTGTCCTACGAGTACCTACATCCATGGATACTTTGGTGAAACTAACTTGCTGAGCATCTACGAAATCTCTTTTTTTTAACGGTAAGCTATTTTCGCGGGATATCAAATACTTCCTCACATTTAACAGTGCAAGTCTATATTAGTCATCTGTAATTTTCCTTAATAAGCCGAAAAATGAAAATTCGAAAATTTGGGCTCCGTAATTACTATTTGAATAAGTAACAAATTAATTACAAAATAATCACTTAGGCGATTATTGTTCGCGAATAATCCCGCTCGCAGAGAGTAAAGCTAGTTATCTCCGAGGCGCTGCGAGCGGCGTAATCCGTATCGGCAAACATCGTTCGTCAAATGCGGCTTAGCGAGGTAAACAAATGTAAGAACAGGATTAGAATGGCCCGACACATTTTATAAGATTATACGATTACAGATAGATGTTTTATGCTCAAACGTTTTATTTTCATTTATTGAATAACCAACCACATAATACGAGTACATAACACTTATGCTACAGAGCTTATGTGAATCAAAGTGTTTATTTATAGGTCACAACTTGTACAAATTATGTAAACGAGCCGAAATACAAAGAGCTAAGAAGAGAATATAAAAAAAGAACAGATAACTGTAAGTAAACTAAGCAAAGCAACTAAAATTAAATTCCAAAGCATTTCATCCATTCATGAAAGAATATGTTACTTATGTTTTGCCGCTTATATTGACTAAAATGTAAAAAAAAATAGCGTTGTAAACGCGAAAAATACTAAACAAATAAAATGTTTCAACTTATCTATAAATATGCAAAGTGTTGCTGAAATTAGAAGACATAAAATGCTCGTATGAGTTTCGTTTGTTTGTATGTGTCATGCAGGTAATATCAAAATAGACATAGACGAGTATTTAGGTACAGCTACTGCTAGCTAGCCTAACAAGTCGAAGAAAGCTAGCAAGCAAGAAAATTTCATTTTTCAGCTAAGGTATTCTAGCACTATTTAATTACTGGTTATCGGGTCTAAACGCGATATAATTTAATGAGTATCAGGTACTCACTGACTTTTAGTTATCGGATCTAAACGCGATCTATTTTAATGAGTATTTAGTACTCACTATGTTTAGACCCGATAACCAATAGTTAGTGTTAAAATGCAACGCGAAGGTACTCACTGCTTGAAGTTTCGGCTGGATTGCACACAGCTGTGGTCACGAGTTAACTAGTCAGTCAGCCAGTCGGTCAGTCAGCTCGTGACCACGGCTGCGTGCAATCCAGCCAAAACGTCGAGCATTGAGTATTTAATACTCATTAAAATATATCGCGTTTAAACCCGATAACCAGTTATTAGTGTTAAAAAGCAATACGAAATTTTAAATTCATATAAGAAATTCTAGCGTCTTGAGTGTCTCACAATTAAATTCAGACCAATTTTCTACAAGGCAATAATATATCATTAAACTAACAAACTATTCAGCGCTCGACGCTCACTAGCTTAAGTTCTGAACAACTTAATCCGTCTTAGATAACGCAATAACGTTACCTGCACAATAGCAACACTAGTGTTGTGCCTGGCGCGGGATGCGCGGGGATCCGCGGGATTAAGCTAATGCCGTGATTGATGCGGCACGGGGCGGAGCGGTTTGGGTCGCGCTAGACAAATGAGGGATATGTGTTGGAAATAAGTAGACAAACAGTCGGCAGTTAGGGAGTTGACACATTAGCTAGTGAATATGTTGACGTAATTGATAATTGTCAAAAAATAGCGTCATAGTCCCAGTAGCAAGATGATCGTAACGGTTACTTTATAACCTGAAAGGGTTGTTCGATTAAGTTGCATGAAAATTGACGACAATAGAACTTACCTTCTAGTTAGCAGTAAAAAGAAGAGCAGTGCTGAATAGTGAAGATTGCCTTATGTTTTAATCATTTTAGTATTAAATGGAAAAGTATTAAAACTTCATTTCTAATTGAAAGATTTGGAATTTCACGAAGATGACGACGAAAGAATTTTACATAAATAAGAAACAACGAAATTAAGCAAAAGTAAACTATTTTATTCTGTTGTCAGTACTTGTCATCTTGTCATTCCCAGCACAAATTCTATAAACTTTGAAGTATCTGCATGGCTTTATCAAGCTTAAAAGGAGATACTGGCCACATGTTGTAAAGCTTATCTTTGTAAAAGAAAAATAAATATTTTGTATTTTGTATTGTATCCCTTTGCATATCAAAGATTGATCCCGAGTCAGTCGCATCACTAGTCCTTTCATCAGATTACAGGAGAGGCGTTTACGCGTTATTATCAATGCAAATGTCACGGGGTGAGCAAACGAGATTAGTTCAACTCCCAGATCGATCCGACGCGACAAATAAGACTATGCACGTGCGACTCCGGGAATATCAAGTGTATTGACTCAAGTGGCAACTAAAACAACGGACATCCGGTATAACTGTAATTGCAAATAGCAATTCTATGTATATGTGTACTTGGAAGCGCATGTTAATAAGTGCAAACCGCGATTTTTACCTAAAAAGACACAAAATGATACCGTCAGTGTTGTTTTCGCGGTGACTGTACTAACATTTTTAATAATGAAAATGTGAGGGTGGATCTGGAAACTGCGGCCACCCTGAGCTGACGACACCGCAAGCCACCAGTCAGCTCGTGACCACGGCACAGTGCAATCCAGCCGTATCGTCGAGCAGTGAGTACCTAATACTCATTACAATAGATCGCGTATAGACCCAATAACCAGTAGTTAGTGTTGGAAGCGCATGATTAATTAATAGAAATTTCTTAGCTGTTATTCAATTCCAAATAGCATGTCGATAGGTTGAGCTAACCACTAGAATGCAACAATTGAACAATGTAAAGTGAAATCCAAATTTTTACAAAATTGTACACAACTAAAAAATAGGTATAATATATTGGGCGGTTAAATAATAATAACACTGACTGCCTCGTTGGTGTAGTGGTAAAGTTTCTGCCTTACATACGAGATGTCCTGGGTTTGAATCCCAGGTCGAGCCAAAATTGTTTTTGAGATTTTCTGTCATGAATTTCTCAAAACAGCTCGGAGTCGGGAAGTTTGCGGTGTTATATCCCCGTGGCTCGTGGTCCTGCGCCAGATCTTTCTCCGGTCATGTCGGATTGCCGTCTCACCGATCTTTGAGAGTGATGGAACAGTGAGTGCACCTGTGTATTGCGCTCACACTTGTGAACTATAATATCTCCTGCGCAGTTGGCTGATCTGTGTTGACATTGGCCGCCGTAGTCGAAATCGGCCAGGAGGACTTTTTATAGTAACATCTGACAGAAAGGTTGGTCACTTACCTTACAAACCACCCCTCCACTAATCCGCAATGAGCCCGCGTGGTGGAGTATGGCTCGTACCACCTCATATATGAGCTGAGGCCTGTGCCCAGCAGTGGGACGTATATAGGCTGAAGAGATGATAGTTAAAGTTACATCAAAACACACTTAGTGGTTAGAAAACTGAACATCAATAAAATATTTTTTTATGCACTGCCTAGCGAAAATTGTATGGCCGTGGTTGAGTTCTACTAAACCTTACTAACAGTAAAATTGATACTATTATAAACGCTTGCAAGTATATTTCTCCAACATTCAATAGCCACAGACTGGTCTCCGATCATTATTTACTCCTAATCAACAAACGTTTGGCCATAAAATATTTATGTGGCACTAAAGTCACAGAACTTAAAACATTGACCAGCTTACATAGATTTATTTGTTTAATTCTGTTATTCAGTTAACTACTCATAAAGAACTAGCTGGATTCGAAGCCCAGAGGGTCGTCCGCGGGAACCGACTAAGTAATGAATGCCAATCTTTAATTTTACCGACCAATTTCTCGCCTATTTGAAATGCAATTTATGCCCCATATAAAATTCAATAGCAAAGTCATAAACCGTAAGAGTACTGTAACAAATCATTTCGGGAATAATTAAACAACGTTAAGGATATTGTGTTGTTCATAAGATAAGCGTGTAGCGGGTATTAACATTAATAAAATAAAAGATAAAATAAAATATATTTTGCCCATGTAAGTCAGGACAAAGTGACCCGCCAAAAGAATTAGTTTGGTTTAAGACTAAGAATCCTTGAACATCCAAGACTATCCCAGACCTCAAATCTGGACCGTCCGTGAAAAGTGATCTATCTCGAAAATGTTGATTTTTGGGAAATCGCGTTTAAAGTTTTAAAAAATTCTCACTCCTTCCGTAATGATATTTTTTACAAACGTGTTTGTGTATTTTGAAGTAAATATATAAAAGTTTATTTTAAGTTGTAATATTATAAAATATATGCTTTCGTTTTTGATTTATAACCAAAAATGTTTACTTGTACCACTTTTCACTATGAAATATTTTGTGTTAATTGATATAACTAAGACTTGGATCATTTTACACCAATTACTTAGCATTAGTGCACACTGTTATAATTTTTACAAATTTCATTACAGAAAATTATCTTTATCATAAATTGAAAAGCTATCAAAAGAATAAGAGCAATCGAAACATGCACTGTATTTTGGCACTCATAATTTACACGAAATCTGTTTTTTTACAATATTGTATCAAAATACACCAAATTTTTGGTAAGTGTCATGGGTAAAACTGACACAAAATGCGTTTATACTGATACAAATCACCAAAATCATTATAAATTCTGCTGTAATTTCAAAAGCTATGTAATTCTACACCTGAAAATAACGTTTTTATTTATTTAAACTTCATTGCACTATGAGTTATATAATTGGTGGATGCCTTTAAGGCGTTCTCTACTAGTCAACCATTTGGGAATGCAGAGAAGTTAGTTAGTATTATTTATTATTAGTACACACACACTTACACTTTAAAGCAGGGGTTCTCAATCTTTCTCAGCTTGTGCGCACTTAAAACTTACCTATTTGTAACGGCGCCCTACCTAGTTAGTTGCAATCACTCAAAAAAGGTACCCACGAATGTTTGGATCGACACGGTGCCTCTAATTCTATCAACGGTGCACCAGGGTGTCGCAGCGCACACTTTGGGAACACCTGCTTTAAAGAAAAGAGAAGTCATATGAGGTAAAATTAAAAGAAACACAATTTTGCAAATCAATAAAATATCTGTATTTTTCTTAATTAAAGAGATCAACCACATCAACAGTATAAACTAAAACTCAATTTTGAATCATAATATAAAAAAGAAATAAAAACAACAGGTTGACACAGTTAAACTAAATAAACACGCTTTAAATATCAATTATTCCTACATCTCTAATATTTATTTTCACAAAGATAAGTATTTATCTTTTTTCAAAACCTTAGAAATTGACAGTCTTCTTAAATCACTCAACAGATTAGTTTTGTTTTTATCAAATCAGTATTATCAATTCTTAAACCTTGAACTATTAGTCTTTAAATCACACAACAGATTAGTTTTGTTTACATCAGATCAGTAATATCATTTACTTAAATCCTAAAGAATCAGTCTTAAAATCACACAACAGATTAGTTTTGTTTTCGTCAGATCAGTATTATCATTTACTTAAACTCGAAACTATCAGTCTTAAAATCACACAACAGATTAGTTTTGTTTTCATCAGATCAGTATTATCATTTACTTAAACCCTAAACTATCATTCTTAAAATTACACAACAGATTAGTTTGGTTCTTGTCTTAAAATCTAGTTTTCAGCTTCCGAAGATATCAGGATTTATATCACGCAAATCACTCGTAGATACCAATTGATGATAAAATTCATGCACACTAGGGTCTATGAATTCAAGAAGAGATATCAAATCTATTTTTTTTTTGATCTGAAATAGGAACCGGTCCATCATAATATTTATTGATTGCATTTAGCGACAATAAATCGTAATTTTTATTTCTCTTGGCATATGACATACTCTGGTATACGTCATCTTTGAAACTGGTTTTATAAGCAAATTTTGGGAACTGGTGTTTGTCGAATTTCATAACGCGTACATCAGACCATACGAACTTATCGCCACGGTTATTAATCTTCTTGAGAAGCAAACTTTGCTTCGCGAATTGGACAAAAACATAAAAAACGTTTTCAGACATTTCGATAACTGAAAACTTATTATTTCTTTTAGAAGCTGTTCTTACTAGTTGGCACCAATCGCGTGGATGATGTATATTCATGGAGGTTCTTTTCTTGGCTCTCTCTATTAAAGCATGGTCACTGTCTACTTCCATATGAGTGTGTCCTGGTATAAGAAATTTATGTTGAATTGTTAGCAATTTTTCGGAGTCTTTTACAGCTAGCATTAATGCGGTTGTCACTATAGTATTTTTATTTTGGCCACTACAAGAGTCGGAATACATTATCAGGAGTTTTGCTTTAGGATAAAGCATGGGTAGTCGAGTTATTATAAAATCGTACAGGCAAGATGCTATTTGGTTCGCGCCTCTTCCACCACTTAACTCAGGCCACATGTAACAGTACGCGTTATTAGTTAAAAAATCATGAACAATCAAGTTAAATACCCAGAGCTGTCGTTTGTAAAACGCTGTTTGAGTGTGAAGCATTGGAGTGGGCAAATCAAAAGTTATCACAACAGTGTCCTCACTCGTTTTAGCTAACTCCTTATCTTTGCGTTTTTCATCATAGGCCATGTTACACATTTCTAGATGTTGCGTACATTCTTAAGCTTATTATTTAGAATGTTGAATTTATTACAGGTGTCTATAGATGGCTTTTTTAAGGATAAGTTAAGATCTCTAAAAACTTTAGCATAAACAGTTTTATGTTGTATTTATTTAGTTATATATTTATTTAGTATGTACAAAAAAATATGTGTAAACTGATACAACTTACGTTACGCTATTAGCTGCGATCAGACATACCCAATGTTTCTTCTCACTCGCACTTGATGTATTTAATGATATTACAATCTCACTCGAACGTTTCGGGGGAGCGCGGGTGGAAGAAGTGGTTGGCAAACAAAATCACTTTACACAATTCTTTTAACAATTTTGTTTAGGTGAATCTCATAGAATATTGATTTAACTCGAGTAATATTAGTTTTCACCGACGCAAAAGTTGTGTTCTGCTTTGTGTAAATTGATCTAACTTAAGATAAATCAATAAGCACAAATTCAAATCGGAAATGGATTATTGTGTAAGAAGTTGTAACTAGAGTTGTATTATTTTACATTTATTTAATGCAAAATGTTATGAGTAGACATATTTATTATATACAGATTTTTCTTAAAACCAATGAAAAAATGATTACTTACATCACTTGTCACCAAAACTATCTTTGCCATTTATGAACTTAGAAACACGTGGATAGGACAGAAAAATCGGCGATTTTTTATTTATTTGTACTATGAAATAAAATCGAAAATGGTCTAAGTCGAGTTAGATCCCTTTTCACGGACGGTCCAGAAATAATTAAATTACAATGAGGATGAGATAAAAAATTATCGCCTAGGTTTGCCAAATATGTTCTGCCGTAAATGTTCAAATGGCACCCCACAGGAATCGACTAGATTTTTAATTGACCACTGTTCGCATTGTGCAATTCAAAATGGCGGCGTTTTCATTATTTAGCCGCGCGTCGGTCCCGGCCGCGGTTAATATTTCACGCGGACGCAGATTTACGCGCGATCGCCCCGGCTTAGCGATAAAACTTGCAGTTGGATTGCGCGAGCATCGCTGAGGTTAACTGATCAACAAGGTTAAGTGGTAGTAAAGTTTTTTTTGGCCGATTTCGACCAGAAGGAATCAAAAACAATCTCAACAGAGATCAGCTAAATACGTGGGAGGTATTATAGTGCACAAGTGTAAGTGCAATACACAGGTGCACCTGTTCCATCACTCAGATGTTAGGCAGAAAATTTGCTACTACACCAACGAGGTAGTAAACGAGCAGTAATTGATATAATAATACTTGAAGATAGTAAAGACACAGGCTACTGTAGCCACTTAACAAAACAATGGCTATAACACAGGCTACTTTAACTACTTAATAAAACAATTTATCCGCGATTTTCAGTAGTCCTCGAACGGTCTAGCTAGTGAAAGTAGCAGTTAGAAACTTACCAACGAAGTTGCGAAAGTGTCGTTTTGTTTATGTTATCAAATTTTATCAGAAACAACATTTATGGTGCGCCTTAGCTATCTAAACAATGGGTTGCTAAAATTATGTTCTAAAATAACAGAGACTTTTTAGCCTTTGTTATCTTAGCCTTATAGCTGTATGTAATACGATCGTGTCTGGCTGGCGTAAGAATAAGACGCCGAACGCAACAATCGTGCTGCGTATTATAAAAAATGAAATTAACGCATATGTTTCATGCTCGCGCAATCCAACGGCGCTCTTTACTCTCCATGTTGGGCCGTGCAATTAACTAAAGGCGTCCGCTGTCCGACGTCCCGTGCCGTCCGATCAGTCTGCCGTGCCGTACCGGATGCCGGTATAACTAACGGTTAACTAACGGTTTCACTTTCCACACTTGGTCCGCTTTATAACGTTTGCTAAAATTTAGTTCAATTAGATCAGGTGTTTGAAGGTCCAGAACATTTGGCAATTAAATTGTTTACTGTATGTTGAGAAGCTTGAACAATCGTTAATAAAGTACATTTAACGTAAAATATTGCCAAGACTGGATCATTTGGCTTTCACGATTAAAAATCCCATCTCATGTAAGTAGTAGAATTATGAACTCTAAACACCTGAGCTTATTAGCTTTAGAACTGGAGGAATAGATTAATGTAGGATATGTTCTGTAGTTACCTAACTAAGCTGTTAAGTTACTAATGTGAAGTTATGTCCATTATTTTCAATGGGCCATGTTTACCATTTAAAGTATGAATATTTTTTCGTTTTTATCGACATAAATCACTTCAAATAGTGACTTTTTTGTGTATTCTACACAAAAAAGCAACACTAAAAATAAAAAATAAGCATCAAAAGCCAATTCGTCCGGCTATTCAGCCACAAATGCAGAATCGTTTACTTCAACCCCGACGCGGGGTGAATAACTCTGACAGTTGGGCCCCCGCCCTGCAACGTGACGAGACGGGATCACTCACTGAGCGGAGGGACACGGAGGGCGTTTTTCTGGAGGTGTGTGAGATTGGTTCTAGCAGAGGCAAGCAGATGCGGAAATATTTTATTTTAGTTTTCCTTATTAAAGAAAACAACAGCTATACAATAGTTCATGTAGGGTAAATATTACAATAATAACACACTAGCATTAAGCGTTTCCACTGCTGAGTTTTACATGGTTTGTCAAATAGACAATGCGAAAGAAAAGATTATACCTAACATGCAATAAAAAAGAAAAACAGACATGTACATACATAATATAATTGTTTCAGAAGTAACAGTGTAAGAGAAAACCGAATCTTTGCTTCATAAAATTGCAACCTTTATTTAGCTCGCCAAAAAATATTTTTTAGCATACCTACCTAAAAGCATGAACGTACGATATATCTGAGCCAACATCTGAAATGTCACGTACATACAAAAAACGGTTAAAAAAATAAGTTATAAAAATGTTACATTTCTACTACAAGAATGTTTATCTA
Source organism: Pyrausta despicata (assembly GCA_963921415.1). NCBI lineage: Eukaryota > Metazoa > Arthropoda > Insecta > Lepidoptera > Crambidae > Pyrausta > Pyrausta despicata. Next base: position 614,296 of record OY992859.1, on the reverse strand, counting down.
ACAGTAACTTTCAACTTCGTCATAGGTTGCGCTATATTCACCTTTTTAATTTTAGATTTCATGGTATTTTACCATAAATAACACACACATAGAATAATAGTACGAGAGCCCACGACCAAAATTTTTGTCTCATAGCAATACGGCCAAAACTGCATCAAATTGATAGATACGATTATCCTGAACTCGAAAATACCAATATCAGACATTTTCCGCGTAGCGTTTGATCTGACCGAATTTTCAAAATTGTCAAAGAATTTTACCGAACTGCATCATTGCAATATGTCTGATTTGCAGACTGTAGTTGAATGATAGTTCTGAGATACCGAAAACATATTTTTCAGACGTTAGTGGTGTAGCGCAAACCCGTAAAATCACTTAAAAAAATTAAAAAAAAAGTCACGTCAAGTTATAAGTCACCTTATGTAATAGTATTAAAAGACTAAAAAATAAATTGTTAATATGAAATATAGTTAAGGAAGAGCGGACCCCCTAACACAGGCAAATTTTGCTTAAAGCAACTTTGTAACGAAATGAAAAAACTGTATTTTTATTATCATTATTAAAAGAAATTGTGTATCTTCAACTAAATACTAACCAAATACTAAAGATTGACTTGTCTAGCCCCAGTACAAGCCACAAATGAACTGGCCCGGCCCGAACCGTCTCGACTTGAGAGATTCCGCAGTTGTCCCGGGCGGGCGGCGCTAGCTCCCCCTGTCGTTTTCCTTCAAGTTCTGCGCTTGGCTCGGTACAGAAAATGCATTTCCACTTTAAGAGCGCGTACACGATGATTTTTTTATAATATTAAGGAAAAATAATGCATTTTAGATAGTTTTTGTGATGCAATTGATAACTACTAAAAAGCTTTCGAAATGTATTTTGATCAAAGGCAAGCGAGACGAATAGCAAGACTAGGAAAAGTGTCAAAAGAAGATGATATTAAATGCTAGAATATGTGGTGAGCGTATTCATAAAAAAAGTAAATGTATGCACCACCATTTTTCAGTTTGTAATTCACTACCAACTTATAGAAATTATCCCTGATGAATATAGGTTATATTTAATATATAATTACATGCTTAATATTAGAGAACCGAATTCCAAACAGGAGAAGCCACTGTCGGGAAGCTTGTTATATTATTGTCACGTAGGTCGGTAGGTTACATAAAGAAAGAATGTTCCGGAAGTAAACTACCTACCTACTACTACGTACTAGTAGCTACTAGAAACTTCTACAGAATACTCGAATGTTCTGGAACTATATCTATCTCTTTCTAACACTATACCTATCTCGCTCTAACATTAGAAGTTTCTAGATATATCTAGGTCGAGTGCCCCGGCATATAAATAGAGGGTCGCCTGCGCCGCGAACACTGCTGCCAGGTCTCCCGATTTTCCGGGAGTTCTCCCGATTTTAGTAAATGTCTCCCGATATCCCGGATTATCAATCAAACCTCCCGATTTTAATTTACTGTTCCACAGCTTCAACTCAAGTTACTAAAACATTGCCTCTATTGCGTGAAACGAATCACCGAACCACCGAACGAATCACAAAAGTAATAAGTTTGTAATGTATGCAGCGTAATGTATGCCTTGATAGAATGGAATAAAGTTGAATATCAAACAGCAAAACTTTGGAATTCAGAGAACACCAGACAAACCGGTTAGGGACATATTGGGAAGGAAAACAACAGCTATACAATAGTGCATGTAGGGTAAATATTACAATAATAACACACTAGCATTAAGCGTTTCCACTGCTGAGTTTTACATGGTTTGTCAAATAGACAATGCGAAAGAAAAGATTATACCTAACATGCAATAAAAAAAAAAACCGACATGTACATACATAATATAATTGTTTCAGAAGTAACAGTGTAAGAGAAAACCGAATCTTTGCTTCATAAAATTGCAACCTTTATTTAGCTCGCCAAAAAATATTTTTTAGCATACCTACCTAAAAGCATGAACGTACGATATATCTGAGCCAACATCTGAAATGTCACGTACATACAAAAAACGGTTAAAAAAATAAGTTATAAAAATGTTACATTTCTACTACAAGAATGTTTATCTAACAGTAACTTTCAACTTCGTCATAGGTTGCGCTATATTCACAATGTATGCAGCGTAATGTATGCCTTGATAGAATGGAATAAAGTTGAATATCAAACAGCAAAACTTTGGAATTCAGAGAACACCAGACAAACCGGTTAGGGACATATTGGGAAGGTTCCCAAATATTGCACCTTCAAATGTTATTCAACAGATTGACACCGAATGGCGGCTTCTTCGGAATACGAAGTTAAATCCTGAAGATGAAAATTTAGAAGTAGGAGCTTTCTGGAAAAAGATAGCACAGATGCATTTGGGTGATGGCAGAAAAATGTTTCCAAATTTAACTTTGACAGTTTTGAGTTTTATGTGCTTGCCACACTCAAGTGCATCTGTGGAAAGGCTGTTTTCGCAAATAAATTTAACGAAAACAAAGTTACGGAACAAACTCTCTACCCCGGTAATATCGGGAGTCCTGCATACCAAAAACATTTTGAAAAATTCTAATTGCTTCAATTTCGAAATTAAAGACCAAATTTTACAGAAACTTAATAAAAATATGTATTAAAACTCTCCCGATTATTTTTGTAATTTCACCATAAGACTCCCGGATTTTTATAGATATACCTCCCGGAAAATAAAATTTGGATCTGGCAACACTGGCCGCGAATTGAGTTTAAGTTTGGAAGCGATACAGTGAAGACACAAGTGAAGATAAAAGTAACCAGTGAATTGTTCCGTGATTGTTTTGTGAATTTAGTGTTTGATCGTTGTAGTTAATTAGCGTGTATTGTTTTCTTAAATATAGTGTTTCTTCGAGTTAATTGGACTAATTAATTTATCCCGAACCCCAGCTCGTAACATTATCAAGAGAAAAGATTTGTTTGTTTGTTTCAATTGAAACTAGTGGAAATATTTAAAAAAAATATTTTACCGTTAGAATCCTACATTATCCCTGATGAACATATGCTTTATTGCGCTTAATATTGAATGATACACTTTTTACGGATTATTTCGCGATTATTTACAAAGGTGTTTGACTTCGCTGATGAAATGGTAGGAATCCTTCACATGCGCTGTAGTTGTTCCTCTTAGGCCAGATAGTGCCCGAGCTACGTGCTGAGCCAACTTGTAGGTTGGTGTATCAATCTGACTTACCTACGATTGGACGGAGCGGGACATTTGGCTTGTGAATTTTAGGCAACCCATACATTTTAGGCGGTTTTGCACACGATGGTATTAATTGTTTATCATCTAAACTTAAACCTTCACTGTATTTACGCACTAAGTCGCTGGTTAAGAAAACCAGTGACTTAGTGCGTAAATACAGTATGCCCTTCATACGCTTTGACCGACCAAAAGTCCTCGCAAGAGAACGTCGTTTTCTTCCTCGTATGCTCCGTGAGGCTATTGAAATTAGAAGACACCCTAATTTTAATAGAGAAGATGGTTGGAAAATTCCACCAGCTTGGGATCCTGTTTTAGCCAAGACTCAAGCTCTACCCCTCACTGCAAGACCTCAAGATACTGTAAAAGCGTCTACACACGGCCCTAAATCAGTGGCAATATCGGGGAAGTGGTGGGGAGCACCCTAGATTGCTCCCTAGATCGCCTCGTGTGTAGGCAAATCGTAATCATTATTATTATTATTATCCCTAACTCAGAAATCGGTACGGGCGAGCTCACGATTTAGGGCCGATTATCGTCTAGGGAGCGTTGTCAGTGCGTGTGTAGCGAAATCAGGCCCGATTTCACTGCAGTGTTCGCGCGAGCGCAGTGGCAACTGGACGCGTTTTGGTTTGTACTATTTTTAATAGGCGGAGATATGGCGAAGGAGAAGGAGCGAGAGGCCTGGACAAAAACTATCGATATTTACAAGGAGTTAATAACTTATTTATGGGACAAAAAAAATAAGGAATATTTTAATCGCGATATGAGGCAGGAGGCATTTAAAATGCGTTTCAGTAACCACATCTTAACCCAAGTCTTCCTCTTTTGTTTTTTTTTTGGGTTCCACCGTAGCAAGTGCCAGAGCAATGCCTATTTTTGGTTGCTTCGAAAGTGTAGGCGGCAACTGCTTTGCTGCACGTTGAGCTACGTACTAACTGGCAGGGACGTGTGTAGAGTAGTAGACGATTTTATCCCCACCATCACACTCCCGATATTGCCTCTGATTTTAGGGCCGTGTGTAGACGCTTTTAGCTCATTTTGTGGGGATAGGAACGTAACTTAATATTTTTGAGTGATGGTAGTTTAAAAAAAAATCAAACTGACAACTAACACCTTAGTCTACCTGTGACCACGGACGCTGAAAAGGGTCAGGTCCGAAACGTCAGGTTAAAACAAAATGTAAATAAATCGCGAAATAATCCGTAAAAAGTGTATCATTTCAATGTCTACTGTTCGCGTATACCGAAGAAACAAATATGCGCTTAATATATTAGAGAAATGAATATTTCCACGTGCGCGAAGCTGCTGGCGTACATAACCAGAACAGTTTTTAAACATTTCGTTGGACATTAGTAGATGCGAAGAAATATTTAATTTGAAGCGTATTTTCAACTACGAGTGTAGATCTGCCCTTACAGGCGTTGAGGCACGGCGGGCCCCTTGTCACAGCGATTGGAATTCTTATGTAAATCGGCAATGGAAAGCTTTCTATGCGGGGGGATAAATCACGTTATGGGATGTGACATGTTATTGAAAAATATGTTTACGGCCCGTTCCGCCCGCGATAAAAGTTTGATAGGACGAAAAAACTTTCCGTGTTATGCTTTCCGTGGAGACTTTATGCCATGTCCCCCGCAACTAAAATCTCATAAACTTTTGTGTGGCTGTACGGTATTATGGTGGAATATTTATTTTTGATGTTATGTTGATGTAAAGTTACAAGCAATTTATAGCAGTGTGTAGAAGCAAAAAAATTGGCTCTTGGTTGAATAAATAAACTTATTTTTTAACGTCAGGTAAATGCTGTTACGCATACCCACCAGCCGCGAGAGCTGCTGGGGGTTATGTGGGTCTCCAGGCCTCAGAGAGAAAACCCGCCTACCCACTAAAAACCTGACGGTGCCCTCCGATGCCATGTGAGTCGGGGACGTGGCGGGTTCACCGTAGGCCGAGAGGCATTCACCGCAATTCCCCGGAGTTGAGCAACGCCGTCTCGGGCCCCCTTGAATAAATAAACCTAGTACAAGTACACAGAATTATTTAAACGAAATTTCTCTTCTTTGTAAGCTATTGTCATGAAAGTAGGACGTCACATTTAAACATTCCCCTAATGACGAAATCTACATACTTTATCGCTATAAAAGTGCAAACACTTACATTTCACATTCACGACACTGAAAACAAAGACGTGAAACGTGCTAAGGTCACACTAGAATGAATGAGATCCTTGACCTACATGAACCTTACAATGATTCCATCCTCGTTAAAAAATATTCGTTTTTCTCGTAGGTTTTAATCTAAGTAACCATTGCAAATCATTAAAAAAAAATCGAAAATCTTCAATCAGAAGCTCCTTTTTCGAAAAATTCATTCCATTGGCACGAATAACATTTTACAGTTGTTTTTTCAGATGAAATAGAAATGCTTCGGTGCTGAATATAAAGTAGCACTACAAATCTAGTTGGAACTTGTTGAAATATTCCTGGGCATCCCGTAATGAGTTCTAAGTTAGGATTTGTAGCGGCAGTGCGGGGCCAATCTACTAGAGAGGTGCTTAAAATTAAGAGTCCGCCATTGGGGCGGTGGCACTCACTTTTATTTACAGTGGGTAGGGTCGCCACTGTTTGACCAGACTATTTTTTCAGGTTTAGAATAACCGAAAGATGGATGAAGTTTCAGTTTTCTTAAACTTTACTAATAAGAACCTCTTAAAACAGGATAAACCATTGAACGGACGAGCTTGTGTGTGATATGCCGTTACAACGCATCATATCCCTAAAATTTCAAATAACTTTTTGTTGACACATAAATCTAAATATATAAAACTCGTAATATAAATTAAGCATGCAGGTAGCTAATATAATGTAGGCATCCGCTAAGAAAGGATTTCGGAAACAGAACGGGAAATGGCAGACGAAGTTGCGGGATACCGCTAGTTCTAGACACAAGGTTTTTGACGTGACAACGTCTTATAAATTGGTTTGCCGAGTGACACCTCAAGAAACTGCGTTACGCTGCTCCGCTCACGTTTCGCGCGAGAGAGACAGAGCGAGAGAGAGAGAGATAGGCATACACACCGGTTCATGTTATACGAATGAATATTCACATTAAAATTATTTTACCACTCAGAGTCGTTGTCACGTAAAACTTTCGCGCGTATACCGACTTTACAGGCAACCAATTTTTTTCTTTTTATAAATGTAAGTAAAGGTTTCAAAATACAACCCTACGCAACTGTGTGCCTTCTTAAGGTGCATCTTTAAACCCTGCAGTCGAGGATTTTAAATAAAAAGAACCTTTAATGAGTTCTAGGTGCTTCGAAGTCTAAACCTGGAGTAGCTAGGACCAATCTTGCAGAGAGCTGTTTAAAATTTACTGACCAATCTATAGCGAATGGCCGTCAGGTGAGCACAGCTCCAGAGAGCTTAGGTGATTTATTCTATTTGCTGCACTTTCGATGTACAAGTTACAAATTCACAGACTTTTTTACTCAAATCAAAAAAATCAAAATTTTCTTTATTGATGTAACTGATCTATGTTAGATCCTGGGAAAGTCAATTCACGAACTCCTTAGAACGGTATTCTGATTTTAATTAACATAATAACTTAGAACAATGTCACATACATTGATCTGACTCCGTAGTAAGTAGCTTAAGCAGCTGTGTTACAGATGTCAGAATCAACAGTGGTATTACAAATAAATTTAAATAAATACATTTAACACCCAGACCAGTACAAACAGACATGTTCAGTTTGCACAGTGCGGGGATCGAACCCGCGACTTCTTGCTTAATATTTCTTGACCATTACACCGAAGTGGTCGACACTCCTATGGAAGTTTCTATCAGATTTCTAACGTCCAATTTAATGAAGTGGCCGAAATCTTGTCTACATCATAAATAAATATTTATTCTACTTGAAAACAGGACTATTCCTGACAAATCTAGTTTTATGGTGCTCCCACTGTACAATACTTTCTTCTCTGACAAAACATTGCGCTTTCTTTGCCGCGGGACGGGACGTAAGAAATTGCGTCTTTTTAGTTTTTTAAGCGCGTCTGCGAGTCTTGTATTTCTTGCCTTTTTATGTGGTAACGACATCGTCCTACTGTAATTGTGGTACCATTGTTCTTTTGCAAGTATTCCTTGAGATAACAGTATTTCAGAGCTGGAAGGTTGCAGTGGAAATAAAGTATTATTAAAGTGCAATTTATTTTCTTCTTTAAACTCTATTAGTTTGATTAGTATTAAATGAATATACATTTTCAAGCTTGATTAAGCTCACTTTGTAGTGTGCAAGGGTTCAATACAACAGTAAACAACAACTAGTTAAAAAATATAAAGTCACGATAGTTGGTTCTTATTGCACTTCATACAGCATTCGTTATATATGTATTTATGAGTTTAAGTAGATGTATTAAAGTTTAGCCATATATATCTTAGTTGATTCGTAAAAATTGTGTTTTGTATAATACATATATATTTTGCTCGAATCCTCCCTTCCTGTTAATTAAATGTTCCTTTAACCGAAGGTGGTCTGAAAGAGATCGCTACAAGCGATAAGACCGCCTAAGTTGTACATCTTTCTTTGTTAAACTAGTCTATAATTTTTGTTTTGTGTGCGTGGGGAGCTTGGTATAGTATATATTAAAATGATTATATTATTGGTAACTATTTAAAGACAACTATGAAAACGACATAAAGTGCACCCCACGCTTTTTACTCTACTGTAATATAAATTCTTTGCACTCAGAAATATTTTTTTAATTTTTTAGTTAGCAATAAAAGCGTGTTTATTTAGTTTTTTTTTAATTTATACATTTTTTTTTAAATTAATTGTAGCAATTCGTCCTAAAACAGCTTTTTTGCAAGCAACAAGCGTTACTACGACTGGCTGCGTCGTTGGCCGCTTCTCCCATGACATACTTAATCGTAGCTGCCTTAGCACAATGCGATATCGTTTATATTCCAAAGCACCATACTCCCAAACGTTTCCATCCATATTTTCGGCAGTCGCCATTACGTTTTCTCGCACTGCCAAGCTGTTAAGAGCGACAGAGATGGCTACATCTGAAACTATGGGCAAAAGCTTAGAGAATAACTAAACCTCTGAATGCCCTTAAAGCGTGTCGTCATTGCAGTTAGCAACGTAAGCTCGTTAGATAAGCGCTAGTTTCTACTCGTTCGTAGCATGTCTATAAGCTGTTTCATTTCGTATCTTATTGTTTTGCTAAAAATTGAATTGCTGTAGTAAACAATTCTGGCAAGCTAAAATTGAATTGAAACTCAAATCATCTTAATAATTTTACGGTTTCGAACATACACAGTTATATATTCTGATTTGGTGAAATTTAGAAGAATATTGTTACGATTTAAAACTCTTACTTGCTGCCGTTCTGAGCAGGTGTGGTCATGGAATAAACACCGCCACACAGAAAAATAAATATCTTTGGATTTCTACGTATCACAAATATCTGAGGCTGCAACTTCTACCATTTAAAGTCCCCAAGTTTCTTGGATTAGACCAAAAAATGCGGCCGTTTAAGAGAAAGAAAAAATAAAACCGAGACACCGAGCAACTCTGGCGCTTAATCCGGCCACAATAACTCCGCTAGGGGGCGCTAAGAGTTTTTCCTCATAACTCAAAATGAGATCATATCGTCACGAATCTCGGGGGCGCGAAGAATAACAAAGAAAAGGCCCAAAATTACGTGGCGCGTAATTTTCGGGGCGCGCCATCGGGAATGGCTCCTGTGGGACTGGGGCGGCCATGAAATATGAAAAATACAAGAAAGTTTGTTGCTTAATTAGCTGAAGCTATGGGTAATTTTTTTTAGATAAACGAATGAAACAAATCCATAATTCTTTGAGAAAACAAATTGAAATTGATCATCTTTCTTCATACCTAGGCTCAGTTGACTGATAGTTATACGCGTTTGGATCATTAAACAGTGATTGGCAATATCCTTCCCAGACTGTGTGATTGATGTCAGTAAGTATTTCATCACTTGAATCTTCTATAGCCTATGTCGTCTGATCAAAATGTTTTGTAATAGACTTGATTTTCTGGTATAAATCTCAAGAGACGCCCGTTTACGCCCGTTTTCAGTGAACTTCGACTTTAGTACATAAGTTCTGATGATTATTATTGCGGTCTCGCCTACAAGCTTTATGCATCTTCCTAGCAGCTCTAAGTTTTAGCTGAACTTTCACCAACAGAAGCCGATGGACTGAACCGAAACCGCAATGTCTAGATAGTATATTTATTTTATATTTCATTTTTATTGCTTTAATTTGTTATAACCACTTTCACTTCTCAAGCGTGCTCCGTGTGTGCACCTGTTCACTAGTTGGTTACACTTAGAAGTCTTATCTTCTTCATTGATTATAATTATGTTAGATGTTAACGGTATTGGCATGTGCCAAAGCTGGAAAAGACAATAATTATTTTGCTTTAAATTTCCACTTAACGACGCCAGCACAGGAACCCAAATACATACAACTGTAACCACTTGAAAAAACTAGAGCTCGAAGTCGCAGGATTTACAATACAACTCACAACACGACACAGAAGATGCACCTGGAAACACAACACTGACACCAACAAAACGCTCGACGCGTTTCGCCACTACACGTGGCATCCTCAGAAAATGTTGTCGCTTCTACAGACTACAAAATTAATTCTCTTTTTCAGCTTTTGTCGTAGGTTTCCGCAAAGCAACGCCTGACTTTATCAACTATTGGCATGTGCATTTATCCCATCATTTGCGCTCACTATGGCCACCGTGGTCACCGGTGCGATTATGCGTCGGTTTATACGCTTGTTATGTTTCACGAGCGGCGCGCTGTTTACGGCCGCTTCGATGGTGCGGCCTAATTCATTTCATTTTTTACGGGACGCACTCGGACGGAACGGTATGGGCTTGCACTCTGTATTGAGGGGGCTTTTAATGGTGGACTTATGAGTTTTTGGTCACACTTAGTAGTCTTATTAACCTACTTTATTGATTATTAGTGGCTTCGTTCGCGTGGAAACTCTTTATCTTCACAATTCTTTACAAATTGTAGCCTAACGTGGTATTCTGATATATAAGCTATACTCTGGTAAAATTTCATTAAAATCCATACTAAGTAGTTTTAACGTGAAAGAGTAACAAACATCCAACTATCGCGTTTATAATATTAGTCGGAAGTAAGATTGTGGTATTGCGATGTCAGAAGAAATCAGAAATCGCATCACCTTATTTTTTTTAACAGATAGTACGATTCGTTTGAATATCGTACATACATGCCTTTGGGTTTTAGTATCTCCAAAACTCAGTGAGTCGACGGAAACCTCGACCAACCATTAAATAAATAAATATTTCACAACAATTACACCAATTGACGACCGTTTGGTGCAGTGGTCTACATGTCGGACTTCTAAAACCAAGGGTCGCGGGTTCGATCCCCGCACAGTACAAGCATATGTGTGCATGAACATGTGTGTTTGTACTGGTCTGGGTGTTTTCTATGTATAGTATGTATTTATTTACAAAAAAAAGTATTTAAGTATGTTTATCCGTCATCTAGTACTCATAACACAACAAGCCTCGTAGCTTAATTTGAGACTAGAGAATTGGTGTGATTGTTGTGAAATATTTATTCATTTATTTATTTAATTCTCTAGTCCCAAATTTATATATTATTGTATATAAACACACATGTTCATGCACACATACCTATGCTTGAACTGTGCGGGGATCGAACCCGCGACCCTTGGTTTTAGAAGTCCGACATGTAGACAATTGCACCAAACTGTCGACATAAACGATGTTAATAGTATTTGCCCGGAGCAGCTGTGATTCAGGGCAGGAAGGTTGTTTGTCCTGGGCAAACGCCGTGGGCGGGGCGCAGCCGTCATCGCTCTTGACCCGTTTTCATGACGGCACTTGCCGGTGGCAGACTAACCCTTATGAGGCTTATGATAAACGATTGATGGAAGAAGTTCGTTAGCGATCATCTCTATTATAATACGAGTATTTCTCTTACTCGATTTCAGTTGAGCAAGAAAGAACACTAGTTTGCTCCGCGAATAGGTATTAAGGTAATAAAAAACGGTTCCGGTACCGTCTTATTTATTTTATTTATTTATTTATTTCGAGCTACAATAGGCCCATATTATAAATACCTTACAGAACTTAAAGAACTCACCGCTCTACACCCACGAAAACTATGACATTTAATTTTTCTCGCTACGATAGGGCAGGACATCTTCTGCGGGGCCCGCTAGTTCATTTATTATTTTAATTACCTATCCATTGAGAAAAAGATTAAACTGTAACGTTACTACGCCGGTTATGGCCGATGGGAAATGGTTTAAAATAGGTGTCAGGCTCCGTAGCAATAGGATATGGGTTCTGGCTGTGATCTTCACAATTGGCCGGTTAAGGAGCCACTCGAATTGATAAGCATTAAAATCAATCATTCTACTCGTACTAGACTTGTTTACACTTTAGTGTAACATTAATAGAAAACGTATTACCGTCTTATGAAACAAGTAGGTCATGTCCAAAGACAAAAATATTCATGCAGCTTAAGCTATGGGTAGAGTGACAATGATAGCTAACATTTAGCCAATCTGCAACTACATTATAAAGTAAGTTAAGACTATTTTTAACACGTGTATGTATGTATGAATGTATGTAACGGAATTTATGAGCAAAATTTTACCAACTTCCAGAAATCGGATTAATTTGAAACTTAGCACACGTATTAAGTACCGATGACAATTCAATAATTTGATAAGAGTTTTCCATGATCCTTATTAAATAAAAAAATAAAAATAGATAATTTTTTCAAAAACTAAAAAAACACGCTTTTATTGCTAACTAAAAAAGAGAAAATAACTTCTGAGTACACGGAATTTATATTACAGTAGAGTAAAAAGCGTCAAACGGGCCTCTGCGTCATAACTATTTAGTAATCTGTGTCTGCGTGTTGGCTTCGGCCCCACGCATGCCTTCCAAAAGTCCGGGACCCTGTGGTCCCGAGATTGGAAATGACCGACATAATAACAATAATATCATTTAAACTTTTATACCAAACTTGATGTAATCTGACATGCAATAAATGATTTGATTTCTTTTTTTATTTGGGATAGATTTGCTCTTGACCCAAGACTAAGCCCAACGAGGCAAAGACTGTGACTACGATGAAGCGAGCTTGCCTAGAAGATGTCTGTTCACTCTAGCTTTGAAAATTCCTAGGTTATAATTGCAGGGAAACACTGACGCAGGAAGTGAGTTCCACTCTTTTGCAGTGCGCATCAGAAATGTGGATGAGATGCGCTTGGTTCGTATCAGTGGAACATCGAAACGGTATCCTGCGGTACGTCTGGTGGTCCGATGGTAAAAGGGTCAGGGTAATAAGCTGGTATTTTCCTAATCACAATAACAGAAGCCAATCCTCACGTATTTCAGTACGTACACGCAAGTCTTAATCCTTGTTTGTTAAACCGAGGTCGTACCGTGTTGACACTCGACACCCGTTGCCAACATGAGAGACGTCCGGCAGCTTGAGTTAGTGTTACATTTGGTGCCACCGGCCTCTAGGGCGTACATTTGGAAGTGCCTCCGCAATCGATCTGAATGTGGGACACACTCTACATGTTCAGGTTTAAGTGAGATATTCACTAGGCTACATGTCCTGCGACTCGTGTCGGAGAAAACGTCGTATGAAAAAGCGCAACTTTAATCGGAGTGGCAACTTAGTGTTGCTCACCATGTCTTGGAAAACTACGACGAGAGTCATAATAAAATAAAGACACTTAAAAGTTAACTAGCACGTTTTCTCAGGAAACATGCTTAGTTTTATATTCGTATTAGTGTGCCGAGTAGGTAGCATTCGTAGACAAGATTTATTCTAAAATAGTGGACCCGGCAGACGCTGTCCTGCCCGCTGTTTTCGCAATTTATCAATATTTTCTTATCGTTTATACCTACCCTGGACTTACACAAACATTTCAAGGGTAAAATTATTGAAATCGGTTCAGCCGTTCTCGAATTTTAGTGAGACTAACGAACAGCAACCCACCTGAATTTGCCCATGGGAATGCGTCATTTCCCCGCGGTAAAAAGTAGCCTATGTCTGTTCTCGACTATCAAAATATCTCCATCCCTCATTTCATGCAAATTGTTCAGTATTGAAATGAGACACTTTTACGGATTATTTCGCGATTTATTTACATTTTGTTTTAACCTGACCTTTTCAGCGTCCGTGGTCACAGGTAGAATGGTTCAGTAGTTTAGGTGTGATTAAGTAACAGAAAGACAGACAGAGTTACTATCGCATTTATAATATTATAATGGATATCTACATCGCAGTTCAGTAAGGAAAGAAAAAAAGTCACCAAATTCGCGTAAATCTGTGACATAAGCATTCAAACGGTTGCCTTATCTCAAAGATTGCCGACCTAGTACAGTGATCGACCAAATCAAGAACCATTTACTTCGTTCTTTCTCTTGCAACAAGAATCAAAATTGAATACCTTCTGTCCGGGTGTACCTTGAACCGTCTGTAGCAGGAATAAAACTGAACTTTTCCTGCGAGTCGGAGTCTTAACGAGTCCTCAGGGCCGGTGCTGCTCGTGTTTATGTGCCTGAAAGTCTTGGGTTCACTTTTAGATTACAGCGAAAGTGAACTTTAAGAAAAGTGAGCAATGGTAGTGGAATTTTCCCGAGACTTTCATACACTGACAATACTAATACATAAGATATATATGTTTTTATGTATTCGTGAATTAAATGCTTAAGTAGTTTAGTAGCTCGCCCTCTGCTGATAAAATCAATAAATCAATAAAATCAATTTATTATCTGTAAGTAGACTAACAATTAGCACTTTTACACGTCCCAACATATAAATTAACCTTACCACGGCTTCAGGAGAATTTGGGCCTTTGCTGAGAAGAAGCGGCGCAAGAAACTCAGTCACGTTGTCAGTGCCTCTTTTCAAATTACATAACTAAAGATAAAAAATACTTTTTGTAATTATCATAAAACGACTTTTGAAAACAGGACTGGATCAGTTTATGCCCTTATCCATACTAATATTATTAATGAGAAAATAACTCTGTCCGTCTGTGTGTTTCTCAATCACGCCTAAAATACCGAACCGATTTGCAAGAAATTTCGTATGGAGATATTTTGATACCCGAGAAAGGACATAGGCTACTTTTTACCGCGGGAAAATGACGCATTTCCATGGAAAAATTCAGGTGGGCCGATCGCTTTTACGCCATAAGTACTGAACAGATTTAAATGAAATTTGGTAAGGAGGTAGTTTGAGACTTAAGAAAGGAAATGAGTTACTTTTGACTGCGAGAAAACAACGCACTCCCATGGGAAAAATTACTTTCTAGGGAATCTGTTCGCCTTCACTCCTTAATTACCAAAGATTTGAATTATATTTGAAAAAAATTGGTGTTAAGGGACAACAACACATTCCAAAAAAAACAACCTAATGCGGACGAGGTCGCGGGTAAAAGCTAGTTGTCTATAAGACATTCAAATAACAAAACCTTAGAGAGATAACTGCTTAAATTACGAGTATATTATCGTAACTAAAAGATAACAGAACAACCTCTTATTTCACTAAGTATTTAGAAAATGTGCCTTCAGAGGCATTGTTTGCTCCCTCACGAACCATTTCATAAATTCAAGAGCTCTTTTGTGGTGATTATCTTCAGTTGCTGTATGAAGTACTGTTAAAGATAAATAACTTTATTTATGTGCAATAATAGTAATAGAAGCACAACTATCAACAAATTAAAATTTACCTTTTTTCTATATGACATTTGTTTTATAATTTTAATGACTACACAATACAGTTGGACAATCATTTATTTTACTATTGGGAATTTCTCAAGATGCACAGTTTTTAAATCTGAAAAATTTATTTAAAATTAACTGTAGTTCAACTGGACAATTTTTTTTTCTGTGATGTGTACCGATCCTATATCCGATTGCAGCATAGTGTTTGGAATCTGCTTGCATTCAGTTCGCTCCTTTAACATTCAATGTAGACTGTCTATCTCTTGACGTTTTAAGTAGATACGCAACACCCCACTATAATCAGAACCGTATCGTTAAACAACATCCTTAACCCGAAGGTTGTCTGGAAGAGATCGCTCTTAGCGATAAAACCGCCTAAATTGTGCAAATTTTTCTTTTTTTGTTGTTTTTGTATTATTTTTTGTGGTGTGCAATAAAGTGTTCTCTATCTATCTATCTAACCGTTAAATCTCAGTCACAATCCACTTAGTGCATCGTAGCAGCAATGTCATAGAATTTGCGATGCTTTTTCCAATACACGGCGTTCGCTTGCAAGTGGAACGTACTCCGAAGCAAGTAGCTGGCGTTTGTTATCGCAGCGTCCGCGCGCATCGGCGCAGGCGGCGGCAAATCTGTTGTAACATCGACTTAGAGGGCCCACTCTAGCTTGTTGCTGTGGTCCAAGGCAGAAGAAATTGGCTAACTAAGCAGCCACATCACAGAGAGTAACGCAGTCGTTCCCATGCAAATGCCGTTCGCTGGCAAGATTTTCGAAGCGTTTGTTATCCCTGGGTTAAGATGTAACAAAAGATTTGCCGATGTGCGCGGAACATCGGCAAATCGGCATCTTAACGGACCCACTCTAACGTGTATCTTGTGACCCAAAGTATACAATTAAGCCTAACTAGTTTTACGTTGCTTAACACTAGGTGCATGACGATCACGACTACTGTCAAAAGTGAAACGGCAAAGAAGAAGATAAAGAGAAACTCGAAATTATTATTGAAAGGAATAACCATTCTCTAATGTCGGTTAGGTTCTACGATCGCAAGGCTGTAAATTTGTCTTGGGACATCCTATAGCATTTAATAATATAATAATAATTTCGAATTCGGCAAACCTGAGTTGCTGTGGTGGGAAAGTGTAGTTCGATCGGTTTACCGCTCACCGCTACTCGCTCATACAAACCACTCAAAGCACTCAGCAGTGCAGCGAAGAGCGGCCACTTAAATTACACCGACTTCTATCAGGCCGGTAACAAATGCATTAACGAGCTATCCTATTGCAAATTTTCACTTTACTTAATAAAGCGGCCTGTACGATTAAGGTAAACAAATCGGTTTCACTTTCTCGCTCACCGCTGCTCGTTCATACCAACCACTCAGAGCACTCTGCAGTGCAGCGAAGAGCGGCCACTAAAATTACACCGACTTCTGTCAGGCCGGTAACAAGTGCGGTAACGAGCTATAATATTGCAAATTCTCACTTTACTTAATAAAGCGGCCTGTCCAATTAAGATAAGGATGTAAAAGTGTTAGAGGGGCTGGCATTCAATAGAAAGATAACGGATTGGCTAATGTTGCACTGTTTTTATAGTATTAAAGAGTTTCTAGATTATAAGACCAATTAATTTATTATATACTACTTTTTAATATTTGCACGTCCGCTTGCAGGCTGAATGCTTTTGCTTTGTTTGTGCTTGAAGGTTTCATCTTAAATATGTATTCTAGCAAATAAATTTCTGATTTCTGATACACAAATCGGTTTCACTTTCTCGCTCACCGCTGCTCGCTCATACCAACCACTCAGAGCACTCAGCAGTGCAGCGAAGAGCGGCCACTAAAATTACACCGACCTCTGTTATGCCGGTAACGAGCTATTATATTGCAAATTTTCAACCTACTTAATAAAGCGGCCTGAACAATCAAGATACACAAATCGTTTTCACTTTCTCGCTCACCGCTGCTCGCTCATACCAACCACTCCGAGCACTCAGCAGTGCAGCGAAGAGCGGCCACTAAAATTACACCGACTTCTGTCTGGCCAGTAACAAGTGCGGTAACGAGCTATCGTGTTTCAAATTTTCACTTTACTTAATAAAGCGGCCTATACGATTAAGATAAAGTTGTAAAAGTGTTAGAGGGGCTGGCATTCAAAAGAAAGATAACGGATTGGCTAATGATGCATTTTTTTATATTAAAGAGTTCCTAGATTATAAGACCAATAAATTTATTATTTACCACTTGTTGATATTTGCACGTCTGCTTGCAGGCTAAATACGTTTGCTTTATTTGGGCTTGAAGACCTTATTTTATATATGTATTCTTTCAAAAAGACATATGTATTCTTGCAAATAAATTTCTGATTTCTGATACACAGATTGGTTTCACTTTCTCGCTCACCGCTTTTCGCTCACACCAACCATTCAGAGCACTCAGCAGTGCAGCGAAGAGCGGCCACTAAAATTACACCGACTCCTGTCAGGCCGGTAACAGTGCGGTAACGAGCTATCGTATTGTTTATTTTCGCGTTGAACGGGAACCCGATTCCTGATTCCGATGGCAATTAGTTTTGACCGGCGAAATGCGATGAGTATACTTTATGGCGTTCGCGGAGTAAGCACTCAAAAAGATTTTCTTGTAATTAATCTTGAGTTATCTCAAGGGTGTTTCTGCTTTAACCTTTAATTGCCGAGGTATGGTGACTCTGAGACACCGCGCAAGTTGAAACAGGAATATTTTAACAATCGAAAAGGTTGTTAAAATGCTTTTTCAGTAGCTGCTTTTTTGGCTTGTTCTTTTGTTAGTGTTGTTTGTGCTTGTGTCTACGAGACCTCAGGTCAGTGTTAATGTACTAATTTATGTTCCTGTAAAAACGTATGTAGGCAGATTTACTCAGATAACGCAAATAAAAACACCAGAAATAAGACAAAAAAAAAGAAATTGAATAGCCTTGTGATCTAAACATACTACAGAGTTGGTTAGGCTAAGAATTACAATTTTGCAGTGATTGTGATGCTAAGTCGGTTGACTCCGATTTTTATCTACTCAACTAGTGTGAACAAATACAGAGTTATGCTGAGGAAAAATAGCCGCTGCGTGGGTTGAAAAATCAACCGAAAATACGAATTATTTGTATATCAGAAAAGTAATATTTTGCAAATGTATTCTTAAAACTACTTGTTTTTTCTAATAGTCTCAAAACTCTGTTCCTTATAATGAGTAATTTGTTATTTTAGCTATCATTTAAATGAATAAAATAGACTTTATCACATTGTTATGATTTCATTCTAATATTTGTTAAATTATTATTCAGAAAAAATCAAAATTTCACAGGATTCTAACACGTATTTGATTATTAACGTCACTTCGCAAAACAAGGCGTCCCCAGGACGTGGTGTGGCCACGGCAAACATGTACCAAAATTAGGGGTCGGTACCTAATTAAAGGCTAAGCAAAAGGTAAAATCAAAAAACATAAGCTATCGCTTAAATCAAACTTATACCCTGCTGGCTGCTGGAAACCTACCATAAGACTGATAACCAAACGTGATTCTTATCCGATCTGAAACACTACTGTGGTACTATAGCTGTCTAATATCACGGAAATGTGTCATTTCAACAAAACAAAAGTTCAACAAAAGTTGAACAAGAGACATTTGTATGAACAAAAGACGCCTGTAGAAAATCAGTAGAATGTATACTAAAAACTGTCAGTTCTACGAATTGGCCAAAACTTTTACAGCTCAACATACGGCTGCATTTTTCTGACTTCCAGTATCTTCACAAGCAATTCTCACCAATCATTCACGAGTGCAGTGTCCTTCCTGACTGCAAATCGATTCGCTTGGAACCCTCGAGATATCCGCTATCTCTGCAGCGAGCGAGCAAACGAGAGCCGCGCTCACTTGGGCGGTATCGCCGCGAAATAACGAATTTGGCTGACACTAACAGATTTCCACAGCACGGCACCTTTTGTAAAAGCTGGAGAAAGAATTTGCGGTCACACTTCTGTTGGAAAATGCGCTCTTATACTGTGGGTTATGGATTTTCAATAAAATTGAACTCTTAAACACATAGCTACGACTGCAAAGCTTAAATTCAAAATTGTTCGGTAAATAGTCACCATTACCCAACACGCAATATCCTATTCTAAAACTTCTACAATTGACTTGACCAATATTCTGCTCGCTTATTTCTCGTAGCATATTATTCATGATAAAATTATTACTTCTACAAAAAATGCAGCGAAGATCACATCACAGTTTAAACTTACCCTGAAATTGCGCTTGTAAAACTGAAACTCAACCCCCGACTGAGCTATGTGTCGCCGTGAAACTAAACTTGCCGAATCTCACGCAAAGATACATCATAAGTCGTCTTCATGAATATGCAGACGGTACCAAGTTAATATGTATGAATGTGACTTGTTAACTCGCCAGATGGCATCCAGTACTCCGCCCTTTATAATTCAAAGATTCGCGCGACAAATAAGAAGTATCTCTTCAATTATTCAGCAAGTCGACTGGGCTGAAGAACACCTCCCTTGTAAGCCATTTCGTTTGCGTTTTCGCTTCTGTAATATCAATATGTACGTGTTTTGTTGCTACTGGCGCTCATTTGAGCTCATGTTTGTTGTCTTGCTATTTTGTCGACGCTTTGCAGGTTTGCCTTTTTATATTCTTTCGAAAAAAAATCTTTGTATTTCTTTGTTGCTCTGCTATTAGTGGAGCTGTTTTTCTGTTGTTTCAGTGCTGTGTCGTTTGGAAAAATGTATACAGTTCTTACGTATGTTACCGTCAGCATTGAAAGCTGCTAAAACTACTTAGTTTTTCTTTGCTAAGTCTTATTTTGTCTTAGAACAAAAGTTACAGGTGGGTACTTTAATACATTAGCTTGTTACAGTTAGGAGCTTGAGATAATTAAATTCAAACACTTATGCATTTTTAAGCTTAATTCATTTCAAGCCGTTTGTTTCCTTTAAAAAATAAAATACCATTGTACCATAGATTAACGATAATGGATGAAACCTGTTCTTTCAAGAGCAAAATTACGGATGCGTACTGTCTCCAATACAAACAATAGCAACAACCAAACAAGTGTCTGTCTCCATGTTCAATCAGATCAGATGCTAACTTACAGGCAGCGTCGGACAGTAGCCGACATTGGCACAGAACACAAGCAGGATCATTAGACGCGGACCGGATGGGTACTCGATAGGAATCGGCCGCAAAAATCTTGCTTGACGCCATTGATATAATGATATAAAGAAGATATGCAATGTTCTGTGTGTGCGTTTTTAACACTCGATGCAAAAAGGGGTGTTATCAGTGTGTGTATGTGTTTTTTTGTGTGTCTGTGAATCTATATATATCCCGAACAGATGGACCTATGACCGTGGGACGGGTTACGAAGCAGTTTTTTATTATTTAATGACGGTAGTTTTTAGTTAAAGCGCATCAAAATCCGTCCAGCAGCTCAGCAGCGTTTTTTTAAACTGGAAACCTATTTTCAATGGTAAAGTGAACACTTTAACCAATTGTCATAAAGACTTTTTAGCGATACTTTGTCTTACTCGCTTAGCATCTATTAGCATTCTCTTTCGTTGTAGCGCGATTTTTTTTTAAAACGCGTCTATTAATCAATCAGTGAATTTTTGCCTTTTTATAAATATCAAAAGCGTTAACAAAAAACTCTACTAAATAATTAAGACTGCTTGTGCGAGTTAATGTTAAACAGTTAACTACAGTTTGAATGCTTTTTTGAAGTTGTAAGGACGTAACATACGTGGGACACTCAGAAAGTTTTGCGAAAATAAAAATAATTGCTCTATAGATATAAATGTTTTTATTTAATCTTTTCGAAGTAATAATAGCCGTCTTGGCCGATTTCGACCACGGCGACCAATCTCAACAGAGATCAGCCAACTGCGCAGAAGATATTATAGTGCACAAGTGTAAACGCAACACACAGGTGCACTCACTGTTCCTTCACTCTACAAGTTCGGTGAGACGGCAATCCAACATGACCAACGGCTTAACGTGCATTCCGAGGCACGGGGGTGTACACCTGCAACCTCCCGACTCCGAGCTGTTTTTGAGAAATTCATGACGGAAAATCTCAGAATTCTCAGGACCTCTCAGATGTAAGACAGAAACTTTGCCACTACACCAACGAGGCAGTCTTTTCAAAGTTTTTTTCCATTAGACTCAAAGTTTAATGAGTCTAAACCATGTTTTGAAACACTTTTTCCAGTCATACAGAAAAATATTTTTTCGCAAACCTTTCTGAGTGGCCGTGTATTATCTTCTATTTTATTATATCAATGTACGACGCCATAAATCAGACGCTATTGTTGCGATCGAAGGTTATTTGTAGCTTTAATGTAGGAGATGGAAGATGTTTGAACAGCTGATATTTTGCTACTGGGTGCGACGCTAAGGGGCTATAAGAAGTTCGTAAAAAAATTGATCTGTAAAAGCTGGTAGATGTGGTTGGCATTGAGAAAAAAAGTTTGCTGGAAGGTAAACGTAATCCCCTCGATGCGAGTATCAAGTTATTTGATCAATAAGGCGATTGCCTTATATTTCTTCTTCTTCTTACATATGTATAACAAACTAGCTGACCCGGCGAACTTCGTACAGCCTTAGCGTTGCAATGATTGAACAATGTCATTCGATGACATTGACATTAGTTACGCGCGTTTTTTAAAATATGCAAAATTTATATATTTAATAAACTCTTTTGCAAAAAAAACGGGCACTTTAGATTTTTTCCTCTACTTTAATGAAGAAGAACAAGAAATAGGTTTTATTAATTTGACGATGTATTGGCATGTTATTTGAAGCATCCTGGCATGATTCTTTACGTTCCAAAATTGGTTCCAAATTTAAAATTTGTAATTAATAAAAGAAAAATAATGATTATTGTGGATTATTCTAAAATTGCTTTACTAATGGCGCGAATTGCTGAAACGATTTTTAACTGATTACGATATTTTAAAACTTTTTGGACATTTTCTGCAAATTAAACAATTTAATCTTTATTTTTACATTAAATACCACTTTTTGATATGAGTGATAAAGCGATAAGGGCCGGTAAAATTATAGCCC
Organism: Pyrausta despicata; assembly: GCA_963921415.1. Taxonomy (NCBI): domain Eukaryota; kingdom Metazoa; phylum Arthropoda; class Insecta; order Lepidoptera; family Crambidae; genus Pyrausta; species Pyrausta despicata. The sequence goes on along the minus strand of OY992859.1, from coordinate 592,152 downwards.
TACTTGAAGAAGGTTGTTCGCAAACTTACGTGTCTCAGCGGCTAAATGTGAGTCGTTCAACTGTCCAGAGGACTTGGCAACGGTATCAAGAGACCGGTTCGGTCAAAAGAAGACCCGGTTCGGGAAGAAAACGATGCACAGAACCAAGAGATGACCGCTTTTTGGTGAGTCAGGCGTTGCGGAATCGTAAGGCGTCAAGTGTGGACCTGAAGAAGAGCCTTGAAGAAGTAAGAGGAGTAGAAGTTAGCGTGTGGACGGTCAGGAGGAGGCTTTTGGCTGCCAATATCAGGAGTTACCGCCCAGCTCGGGGCCCTAAATTACTCCGTGAGCACCGTGTTGCTCGACTTCAGTTTGCTCGGAACTGTGCTTCATGGACTCTGGAGGACTGGAATAAAGTATTGTTTTCTGATGAAGCTAGAATCTCTTTGTGTGGAGAGGACCGACGCCGGCGAGTGCTGCCACGGGAACGCTATGCGGAAGTGTGTTTCGAAGAAATCACTCCTTATGGCGGAGGCTCCGTTATGTTTTGGGCAGCAATTAATTCGACGGAGCGTACGGAGTTAGTTTTCATAGAAAATGGAACATTAAATGCACGTCGGTACATAATGGAAGTCCTTATTCCATATGCACAACCCACATTGACTGCACTTGGGGAAGATTCCATTTTTATGGACGACAATGCTCGCTCGCACCGTTCTGGCGACGTGGAAGCGTACATGCAAGAAGTTGGGATCCGTCGTTTAGATTGGCCAGCTCGAAGTCCTGACCTCAATCCAATTGAGCATGTCTGGGATGTTCTAAAGAGACGTGTAAGATCAGTGCAACCTGCTCCACAAAACATCAGGGAGCTGAAAAGAGTCATTGCAGAAGAGTGGGAACGAATTCCTCAAAACGTTATTAAAAACATCGTGGAAAGCATGCCCAGAAGGATTCAAGCTGTGATTTTGGCAAGAGGAGGTCACATTCGGTATTAGGTTTTTACATTTGTAACTTTATTTAATTAAAAAAAGTAAAAAAAAATCTTATCTTTATTGCCGACCACTTCTTATTGTTTGGGCGTGTACATCGGTTTTAAAGAAATCGGTCCAGCCATTCACGCGTGATGCCGTGACCAAGGAAAACGGGTTTCATTTTTATATATATAGATTATAGCAAAGTCGGTTTCTGTTCCTTCGTATGCTTAAATCTTTAAAACTACGCAACGGATTTTGATGTGGTTTTTTGAAATAGATGTCTTTTCGAATAGATAGAGTGATTCAAGAGGAAGGTTTTGTGTATAATAATAAATAAAAAGCCTTATATTTCCATTAATCTTACATAGGTAATAAAATACAATTTAGAATGGTCTCTGTTTTTCCTGGAACCCCTCTCAGGTAAAGGCCTCCTCCAAAGCTTTCCATTTATCTCGGTCTTGTGCTATTTGGTGCCATTGTGGACCGGCAATTTTTTTGATATCGTCTTCCCACCTAGTGAGTGGTCTTCCTCTATAGCGCTTACCCGGTGGACCTTTCCATGATGTGACCGTTTTTGTCCATCTCCGGTCTTTAAGTCGTGCTATATGGCCTGCCCATTTCCACTTTAACCTTTGACTATAGCTCAGAGCATCTATTGCTTTTGTCTTAGATCTTATTATAGTGTGTTTTATCTTATGTATTTTTCTAATACTAAGCATACTGCGTTCCATTCCTCGCTGACAAGTATTTATTTTATTTATAATTTTTTTGGTGTATTTCCAAGTTTGGCACCCATATGTTAGGCAAGGGATTAAGCAGGAGTCCATGACCTTCTTCTTTAATTTGATCGGCATGTCGCTTTTAAATATCTCTCGGTGACTCCAGTATTTATTCCATGTATGTCTGACTCTTCTCTCTACTTCTAACTCATTGCTATCTTTGCCGAATCCAATCTGTTTTCCTAAGTATATATATTGATCTACATATTCTAGTGGGACGTTTTCGATTGTTATTTCTAATTTATTATAATTCGTCATGATTTTGGTCTTCGTGATGTTCATTTCTAATCCCACTTGTCTGCTTGCTTCGTGTAGAGAGTTCAACATGTATTGTAGTTGTAGGATGGATTCTGAAAGCAAAACCAAGTCGTCTGCAAACCTTAGGTGGTTTAGATATTTACCCTGAATATATAAGCCTCGGTGTTTCCAGTCTAATTTGTTTATGACGGATTCTAATACTGCAATAAAAATTTTTGGGGATAGCGGATCGCCTTGTCTGACTCCTCTTCTGACTGGGAAACTTGGGCCTGTGGTTTCTAGTTTGACTCTACTTGAGGTGTTTTTGTATAGTTGTTTTATTATCGTTATGTACTTCTGCTCTACTTTTTGTGCTTTCAGAGCGCTCCATATACTCTCATGTAGAATTGTGTCGAAAGCTTTTTGGTAGTCGATGAATATGATGTAGAGCGGTCTCTGTTGTTCTTGGTATTTTTCGATTATTAGCTCTAATGTATGTATGTGGTCTAGAGTAGAGAATATATGTATAATAACATCCATTAAATAGTGGAGCAATACTGTTATTTTTTTGGTTTCTTATATTGTCTTCCATTTCAAACGCTGGCTGAAAGTGAGTGACCTAGGCTATATGTATATTTTATACCCGTGCTATATATTTTAAGCCAGAGCGGGCCGCTGTTTTTATATACAACGATCACAGTTTCTCTGTAGTGTAGTTAATATCAGCATTGCACCGGGGCGGGTCGCTAGTCTCTAATATATAAAATTCTCGTGTCACAATGTTCGTTCCCGTACTCCTCCGAAACGGCTTGACCGATACTCGTGAAATTTTGTGAGCATATTGAGTAGGTCTGAGAATCGGCCAACATCTATTTTTCATATCTATTAGTGATAAGGGTTGTCCAAAATAATTTATATGGCAAAACAACATTTGCCGGGTCAGCTAGTTTCTTATAAAAGGATAATAAGCTATCTGCGTACATTTCTAAAAAGGAGCTCTGAAGTTTTTGCATTGATTGACATAAGTTTGAACTCTTTCAAAACACAGCCGAACCTCAAAAAACTTTACGACCCAACAAAAACCTCGTTCCTATTACAAAGCAGTAATTTTCGCCAAACGGGTGCCATTTCCAACAGTTTCCCGTAAAACAGGCACCCTGCAAGAAAGGTGCAGAACAAATCGTCGACGTAAACAGGAACGACAAATGCCCCGACGTTTCGTGCGACTTGTGACAGTATAGATATAAGCTTAAGCAGAACAGAAGCTGGAAAAATATATAAATATACAACAACTTCACATACGAGTACATTGATCTGACTCCGTAGTAAGTAGCTTAAACACTTGTGTTGCAGATATCACAATCAACAGCGGTATTACAAATAAACTTAAATATATACATACAACACCCAGACCAGTAGGAAACAGACATGTTCATGCACACAAATGTTTGTACAGTGCGGGGATCGAACCCGCGAACTCTTGATGTAATAGTCAACTTCTGAACGATTTACTTTTCGTCAAATATAATACAAATTATATTGACTATTAACCTCTTGGTCTCATAGTCAACTTCTTGACCATTACACCAAAGTGGTCGTCAAGGAAAATTATTTTGCTTTAAATTTCCGCTAAACGACGCGAGCGCAGGAATCCAAACACATTCTAACCGTAACTACTTCAAAACACACCTGGAAACACAACACTGACACAAGTGTTAATGTTGTGTTGTGTGCAGGTGCATTTTGCGTGTCACGTTTTAAGTTGTATTTTAAGTCCTGCGATTTCGAAGTGGTTATGGTTGAATGTTTTTTTTTCAATTTATTTATCATATAAAAGACACTACAAACATATATGAAAATAAAGATAGCAACTAAAACCACTAAGGTTTGAATTTGTGCTATCGGAGCTTATAATTTACAAATAGTACAATAAATTACTCTGAAGCGAAACTACTACTTATCTTTCTATTACATATTCAAACAAAAGGTACAATTCAAAACAATATTAATAATAAAAAATAATTTTAGGCTACAACGTTCCGAGAAATTATTCTTTGAACTTAATTTTAATATTTTTGTGTTAGGGTTCGTGCTCCTGGCATCGTTTAGCGGAAATTGAAAGCATAATTTTATTTTCCCAGCTTCGGTCATGGATTTCCGCAAAATAACGCCTGATCCCATCAAATATAGCAACATAAGCAAAGAACACAATATGTTAGATTTTACACGCACAAAATATAGTCCGTCTCACAATTCATTCCCGAAGCGGGTTTCGCCGTACCAACCACAGTACTAATACCCGCTTAGACAGCCTATTAAGATGTGTTCTTGTGTCATTTTGGGCATTTGTTCTTAACTCCCGTACTGCCTGACTTGCCGTTCTGTGACTCGCGACAATAAAACACATGTGCGACGCGCGTCAAAATGTTCGCACAAGAAAAATTTGACAAGGTGCCAATATAAAACGTTGCCACTATTTAAATCGGTTTGGCAAGGTACGGGTGAGATGTTGATATCACTCGATATAAGTATTTTATAAGCTTTTAACTCGCTTTTATGATGAAGCTAAAAATAAAGGAAGCTTGGGAAGAAAGTGAACGATATTCATGCCAAAACATAAAGAGTGATAAAAGGCTGCGACTACATGGAGCCTCAAATAGAGATCTTTCGCCGTTACAGACATTTTCAAAACTTTCTATAACGACTTGCATTGCATTGGCGCAAATGCATTAACGAACGGGTTTGTTGGTAAAATAAAACAAAAAAAAGTTTACGTATGTTCGGTCGCGATAAGAAAGTGTTTACCGCCTTAAGGGTCACAATTGCTTGCACACATTTACGTCACGAGTTTTTAATTTTTAATTTATTTTGATTGACCATAGATTAATTACTATTTTCTTCTCAGGATTTATTATTTATCTATAAGATTGATTGACGTTGACTATGTAACTGTCATATCATGGAATAAAGAAAATAGTTTCATTACATACCAAAACGTGATTAAAAAATTGGTTGCCTGTAAAGTCGGTATACGGGCGAAAGTTTTACGTGACAACGACTTTGAGTGGTAAAATAATTTTAATGTGAATATTCATTCGTATAACATGAACCGGTGTGTATGCCTATCTCTCTCACTCTCTCTCTCTCTCGCTCTGTCTCTCTCGCTCTTAGGCGGGTTAACTGTGCTCGAGTGGAAGGGACGCGTGCCTTTCACTTTTTATGTCTGTCTCACTCGCTCTTAGGCGGGCTAACCATGCCCGAGTCGAAGGGACGCGTGCCTCTCACTCGCTCTCATTGTGAGCGCGGAACGTGAGCGGAGCAGCGTAACGCAGTTTCTTGAAGTGTCACCCGGCAAACCAATTTATAAGACGTTGTCACGTCAAAATCTGCTTTTTAAAGTAACTTGTTATAGCATTTTGGACTTCAGTAACAGAAGTATATTAAAAAATATAATTTAAAAACTGGTAAACACTTTCAGACGGCAGCCGTACAATACCCTTTTCAGTGTTAGTTCATACAATTCGATTCTATTCGCCGTGCCTAGTAACCATCGCATTTGTAGAATATTCCGTCCAGCGGTCCTCTGTTGGACCATCAAGAAAAGTTATTCGTCGAAAAAGCTACATTTTCTTGATAAAAAGGGAAAATTTATGGACGCCTGAATTTCAGCGAAACTTGCGGGAATTTTAGTGGCAGGTATTTTCATAAAATCCGGTTGTCGCTAGAACTAAGATACTTTACTGGCTTAATGCAAGTGAATGCACCATTTTTGGGCATCATTTTGCTTAGTGCACACTGTTGCTAATACTACGGATGTATGATGTGACGAAAGAGAATAGTTAAATAAAGAATGTAAAGTTTGAGTTATAAATTACCTATTTTATTACATTTTGGATTTTTAAATGAATAAATACATATACTTTCATTTAAGAACATTACATGATATGTTGAATTTTATTATATGAACAAGTAGATCATAACCACGAGTTCGCCTTTTTCCCAGTTTATCTGAGATCAACAACATTTGAGTTTCATTTTTTTAAATTAAAGGAACCAATAATGAAACCGAGGTGAATTAAAAAACTATCGGCGTTAAATTTTCCCAGAAGTAATGAACGTTTACTATTCTGGTAATGACCGTACTGAGCGCTCGTTTTAAGGGTTTACTTAATCTCAACTTTTACCCTAACCTAGCCTGAATAAAATAGAAAAAACTAGCAAACGCCAGTAATCCTTGACACTATCCCAGCGGAGTTCGTGAATAAATTCTAGCGATCCCGCTTTACGAGGCGAAGTATGAGGAACGCGCGCGTTTACTGCCGCGGGAATAAAAACTCTAATGAACCGCCTTTACGGCGTCATAAAAACGCGACGCAACTTGTTCGCCCGCTAACGGTTAGTCACGCTTTTTCTACGGCAATAGCCTTTTGGGGGTTGTAGGGATCAATGACAATAGTTCTATATACTCGTATAATAAACTATCTATGATGTATATAATATATATTTATGTAAGTAATTGTTAGCATGTATGTTTATTAATGGTTCTTTTTTTTCAATTTAGTAAGTTTAACCATTTTATTTTTATTTTCTTTTTTATCTGTATGTTCTCTGCTTGGACCTGTGGTTGACGGGTAGAGAATGCCTCCGGCATTAAGTCCGACACTGTACCTACACAAGTTGTGCAGAAGTTTAAAATATATATATATATATATCAACTAGCTGTGCCCGCGACTTCGTCCGCGTGGAGTTGTAATTTTGGGCATAGACATGTACTGTCGCAGACAGTTTTTTAGATCATTTCAAGAGGAATAATTCTTTCATATTAATATTTTTGGTATCTTGAACCGTTTTCGCAGCGTACGCAAATCAAGGATGGTTTAGTAGATTCTGAGATTCAATTTCCTGCCTGCCCCCTAAGTTCATCGGCGTGATTATTTATATCCCAGTTTACTCTCCAGGTGATACTGAGTCAAATAAAAAAAGTCCCGTCAAAATCGGTCCAGTAGATTCTGAGATTAGCCCGGACAAACAGACAGACAGACAGACAGACAAAAAATTTAAAAATTGTTGTTTTGGCTTCTATTACGGTAATTAAGACCCCCTGTAACAATTTTTCATAAAAATCTTCAATGTACAGAAATCGATCTTTTACAGTCTTATTATATGTATAGATAATAAATTCTATATATAATAATTCTATATATATAATATTCTATAATAAATTTTATATTTACTTTTATTTATTGATATTATAACTTTATTTATGTTAACTTATTTTTGCGTTGTTAACCTTAACTTCGTCAACACCTTAGTGAGAACACACGTTTTGGCATTAATACTCAGAATTATGTGTATTTATTTAAGTTTATTTGTAATACCACTGTTGATTCTGATATCTGTAACACAAGTGCTTTAGCTACTTACCACGGAATCAGTTCATTGTATGTGATGTTGATATGTATTTATTTATTTATAAGGCTATGTCTGCTAGTCACCCAACCAAGAGTTACAAGTGGTCCGTTGCAAATGGTAATATACCTTTGCACTTAGCTACCCTTTAAACTCTAAGCGCAAAGTAAGCAGCCTGAGGTCACAAAGCCTTATCCATTCTTGTTCTTATATGGCAGAACGATCTCCAATATGACAGCCCGTTAACTCGTTTTGCGATCTGGAATTGAAACACTGGCAAGAATCCAAATAAATACGCAGACATTGAAATGATTGAGTGAGACACTCTCACTTTAGCACGTACCTTAATGAGTCAGAATTTCATCATATTACTGAAAGCGTTTGATATACAGAGTGTTTCAATAAAACCAATTATGGCTAAAGGATGTTGTTTTGCCTGTATAACTGAATAGCTTTCCCAAAGAAACCTAGGTCAAAATCTGAAGAAAATATTTGGAACTTCCATACAAAATTGCAAAGCGGCTGATCGATTTACTATGAGAGAGCCGATTTCTTTTTTTGAGATTTCGACCAAGGTTCTTTGGAGAAAGTTGTTCAGTTTTACGAGCAGAACACCACTCTTCAGGCATGATAGGTTTCTTTGAAACATCCTGTATATGGAACGTGATCCCTTTGGTCACATTCGTCATTATCTAACCACAGTACATGCTTTCACCCTTAGAAAGTTTACGATAGTTTTCGTCCCGGACATTTTAGGGTTCCGTAGTCCAACAAGTAACCCTTATAAAATCGTTAAGTAAAATTAAAATTACCCCTTTTTAAGGGTACCTCCCTATACATGTAAAGGGGGGGTAAATTATTTTTTTGAGTGCACCCCTTGTGTGGGGTATCGTTGAAAAGGACTATGAAAATAACACTTTTTTATCAGCTTTACCATTTGCGAGTCCGATTTATAGCCCGCCAAAGTCGTTTACACGGTGTGTGTGTCCCCCCCCCCCTGTAATTTCTAGTCTTGGACCTATAAACTTCAAATCTCTCATGTAAAGAAACAGGCACAGAAACTCTTATTTAAAATTGTTCCGGTTATACTGTGATGAATACTTTAATTATAAATAATATAAAAATCCATACTTTACAATGATGATTTTGATGGCTAGGGAAACGATAATGATGCAAGAAATGCAAAACACCGCGGTGCCAAAATTGACTACGGAACCCTACTTTATGCGTGGTCCGACACGCACTTGGCCGGTTTTATTAATTCCTGATTGCTCCCGAAGACTGGGACGGGACACTTTTGTTTTATTTGCGGGAACATCAAACGCCATCGAACTTTGTCGTTTTGTTTATTACAATTTTTTCCTTCGGTGATAAGTTATTTTTTTCTGTTCATGGTTAATTGGTGCATTATAATAAAACTAGCTGACCCGGCTAAGGTTGTTTTGCCATATAAATTTATTGTGGACAACCCTTATCACTAAGGGATATGAAAAATAAATATTGGCCGATTCTCAGACCTACTTAATATGCTCACAAAATTTCATAAGAATCAGTCAAATCGTTTCGGAGGAGTACGGGAACGAACATTGTTTCACGAGAATGTTATCTTTTTGTTTTAAGAAGTAAATTAGTAACTTTCTAACGCACTGCCATCAAGTAAAGGCTCCTAAACAAAATAATTTATCCATAGGACTCTAGGTATCAATCGACAAAAAACAATAGTATGTACGCTTTTCAATCCAGAATTCCAAGAATCCAGTGAGACCCATTCTATTTAGCGCTCTTTGTCAGACTTTGTAAGTCAACAATATGATTCGGACCTCTCAATCTTGAGACGTGCGAGATTCAATCAGGATAAAGAATTGAAACTTCCAGAGTGAATCGCAGCCATGGTCATGCATACCGACAAAGTACCAAGTCAATTGAAAAGCTGTGAGGATAAGGTCAGCCATTAAAACTTCCCTCTGCCTACATGCTACCTAAGTACCTATGTAGTGGGAAGCTCGCTTCACCCTTATTTTATCTAGTAAATAAGTAGTTGTAAATGAAAATGAAAAAAAATGAAAAATGAAAAATATTTTATTCGTTGCAAAGAATGTAACAACAATAGTAGGTGTAGACTCGATCTTTTAAGTGCATAGCACCTGTGCCAGAGGGAGTCACTCTTCCTTAGCAATATAAATCTTAATAATAAACTAAACAACAAATACTAAACAACAAAACAAAAATCTTACAGCTACAATCACAAAAACGCATATGTGTGTGCGTGCGTGTGTGTGTGTGTGTGTGTGGTTGTGTGTGTGTGTGTGTGTGTGTGTGTGTTGTGTGTGTTTCTACACTACTTTTACTGTAGTTGGTGTGTGTAGTCAACTGTTACGCTTAAGCATACCTTCAACTTCCTCATAATTTAATGACTTCAACCACTTACTAAGGTTTATTTTGCAATCCCTATAGGTCATTGGGTAGATTTCTAAAACTTTGTTTATATGGTTGTATAAATACGACGCTAAGCTCTTAAATTGATTTTGAGCGAAACTTGTGCGTGTGCTTTGGGTTTCCATGACATTTTGCTTTCTTCTTTTCTTAGTAAGGTTTTTGTTATAACTTGAGTCCTTATGTTTTTTTAGGATAGTTCGAAGAATATAAAGTTTTCTAATAGTCAGGACATCCGCTATATAATACAGTAATTGAGTTGAAAATTTTCGTTCTTTAAACAACATTACTTTTAATAAACTTCTTTGAGCTCGTTCTACTTCCAGGAATTTGGTTTTGAGTGCACCACCCCATATGATTATACTATACGTTAAGACAGACTCGACTAACGCAGCATAAACAAGTTTAAGCAGATTTTTAGAAGCTATATGTCTTAATGATTTAAAAATCCACATCATCTTCCTAATTCTACAAGCAACTAATTCTATATGAGCATGCCACGAGAGTCTCTGGTCCACCATAACTCCAAGGTATTTTACACACCGTACTCTATTTATAATAGGGCAGGTACATGCTTCGCGATTGCTGCAGGAATGGATTTTAATATTTAAGTGTAAATGTTATTTGACGCATTATATTGGAACCTATAAGTAATGCAACATGTCTTTCATTTCTTTATTGTGTCATCCTTTTACATGGCGGCATTTATTTACTCACTTCACCTACATAAATATCTAAAGCTACTTTTTTGAAAATGTTAAAGGTCTAGTTTCATCGCATACATAATACGTCCCACTGCTGGCCACATACTTCATCTCAATTATAAGGAGGTATGACACAAAATCGAATGTAAGCCGTACTTTATTTACGCAAATAAAACATTTATATTTCCAATCGCACTCACAGCAGATTGGTACATGTGTTAAAGAGCTATCTTAGTGATCAACATCACTATCAGATGTTATCTGAAAAGCCAGCACTCGAAATCACTTTATCTGTAGTGAGTTTTTTGGATTTCTTTTAACATGTGAGTTTTGCAGACATATTATGCATACTTCAATAACTGCCTCGAGGTGAATGCCTCGTTGGTACCAACGTACCAATACACTCTTACACGATAACAGTCGTTGGTGTAGTGGCAAGGTATGTGCCTTACATTCGAGAGGTCCTGGGTTCAAATCCCAGGTGGAGCCAAAATTGTTTCTGAGATTTTCTGTCATGAATTTCTCAAAAACAGCGCGGAAGTTGGCGGTGTTACTCTCCCGTGCCTCGGAAAGCACGTTAAGCCTATGGTCCTGCGCCTGATCTCTATCTGGTCATGTCGGATAGCCGTCAGTGGGTGCACCTGTGTATTGCACTCACACTTGTGCACTATAATATATCCTGCGTAGTTGGCTGATCTGTGTTGAGGTTGGCCGCCGTGATCGAAATCGGCCAGGAGGACTTTTATTATTATTTCAATAGCATTGTGGCTTGCGGCTAAATGCAGCGTCACTTAGCTATTAATTACAAGTGAAACAACTGAAATCCTTCCACTGGTAAGGTAACAAGTGCAGTCATTAAATGGCGAAATTAAGTAAATACTCACGACAACAGATTGTCGGAGTATTTACTTAATTTGTAAATACTAAATATGTTGAGGGGGTAGAGTCTAATAGATTATACAAGTGTAGCCATTGAATAGCGAAGTTAAGCAAATACTCGCGACAAGAGACGGTCGCGGGCAAATATTCCGCAAATCACATTCGGTCCGATCCCTCGGGAGGCGCACGCGAACGAACTGCAACAGAGTAGTGACGATTTCATGCTATGACTACGTTGATTAGGTTGAGATTGATCGATATAACTTATTAGCAACTTTATAAGATCTCGACTCTGATCCGATACAATTAATTAATATATAATTAATTATTATAATTGAATATTTACTTTTATTTATTAATATTATTATTATATTTATATATTATGTTTAATTATTTTCGCGTTATTAACCACAATTTACCATTGCCTTCTTTCTACATGACCTTGAGGTTGACTGGCATAAAATGATTTTAGCATTAAGTCCACCTTTTGTACATTTCTTGTACATAACACTGACATATCACTAAGAACAACCTCTTCTAACATTAGGTTTTAAAGAGCACTTGTCACAGAGCCGAAATGATAGGAACTCAAAAACAAAAAGGTACATGTTATAGATCCCGTATATCATAACTATTCGTATGAAGAAGGGCCATTTTCTTGTAAGGAATTTAGATTTTTAAGCAGTGACAAGGTGCAAGGGTTTTTAGATAGAAATTATTTATTTTTACTTTGTAAACTACTGCAAATTAAAATACGTAAATCCGAGGTGCTTGTGGCGCAGCGATTGCAGCGCTTTGGTAGTGATACCAAAAGTTAAGCAACCTACGGCGCGGCCATGTTTGGGATGGGTGACCATTCTGACAATAAAAGTGACGTCTATTTACAAGCATCTCCGTGCTTCGGAAGGCACGTTAAGCTGTTGGTCCCGGTTAATATCGATAGATATTAGTCGTTAAGCCTGGTCGGAGGCCCTCGGGCGGCTTAATAACATCTGACAGTAAGGTTGGTCACTTACCTTACACACAACCCCTCCACCAATCCGCACTGAGCCCGCGTGGTGGAGTATGGCTCGCACCACCTCACAGTTGAGGTGAGGCCTGTGCCCAGCAGTGGGACGTATATAGGCTGATGATGAGGTAAATCCGAATAAATGTTTTGAGCATACACCAGAAAGGGTTTCACTACTCCATTTCGAAATACAAATCGTCGAATTACAATTAGTCGATTATTTGTTTGAACGATGCGTTATATACCCAAAACACGTTACATCGATGGTTCATTTCATCGAATGCTTAAAGAAATTCGATCGAACAAAAAATCGAGTTGTTGTCATCGATGAATTCTAATTCGCCGAATCCTATTTCGAATTGGAGTAATAAACCCACCAGAAAGGGGTTTATATAAAAAAACCGCACCGCAAACTGTGTTAAGACTTCACTTTTGACCTACCAACGTTTCGTTTTCGATCAAAAGTAATTGAGAGTTTCATAAAAAAGGGCCCCAAGAGTTGTTGTCATCGATGAATTGTAATTCGACGAAACGTATTTCTAAATGGAGTAAGTAGTGACAGAAAGTAACAGTTTGCGGTGCGGTGTTTCACATATACCCCAGATGTGAAACACCGCAACGCAAACTGTTAAGACTTCACTTTTGACCTACCAACGATAAAAACATGTGTTTAAACAACCAGTTTCGTTTTCGATCAAAATTTAGAGTTTTATAAAAAAGGGCCCCAAAAGAAAGTCTTCATCAGCAGGTACGCAATCCACATCTCACATACAATGTCTCTTAACTCGTTCTCTTACCGTTTCCCGTCACGTCGCGAGCCGTCCCGCGGCGCGGCGTTCGGCGACGCACGCCCTAATAATCGCTTTAATTCCGCGCGTGCATTCAATTCGCACTCGACGACGTGACGCGCTAAAATATTCATTAGGCGTCACGTTGCCATTATGTTCGTCGGCACTACGAATGTTACTTGAAATAAATATGTTGTCTGCAATACAAAAACGTGAAACGCTTAGTTGTTCATAATCGCGTATCTTTGTTAAGTAACCAAAATCAACAAAACAAGCTTAACGTAATGCAGTGCATTCGTCCGGGGTCACAAAACAGATAACGCCTTACAAGCATCCGCGTGACAGTGTGACGTGCCCTGCCTGATTCACGCACCTTATTCTGGTAATCACCGGACTCACGACTGCAAGCGTGACGGGTTAAGTGAGTACGTAAATACGTGACAAGTTAATTTAAAACTATTTAAAACCAAAAAATACAAAAGTTTTTGTTTTGAACAGACACAAATTATAATAACGAAATTCATCCTAATTCATCATAATTGTATAACTACTTGTGAAAACTGCGCCTTGAACTGAAAACGCCTTATTTTATAAGCTTTATGTATTATAACACAACTGTTTGTTTTCCTAAATAAAGTAAATAAAATAAGAAATTACACAAAAACATCAGTGAAATCTTTTTTTTAAGTAGGCTAACAACTTTACGCAGGAGATACTGTAACAAACAAATACGCATATGAAATACAAGATCCACCCTCCGTGACTGTTCGTTTCAGCAATCCTTCATGACCGGAGAGAGGTCACCATCAAAGAGCCTTTACATCTTCAATTTACCGTAAATTAGGTCAAGATTCAAGTTGAATACGTCACGTGCGTCCGCTTAACCCGTCCGGGCCGTAACGCCGGCCGTAAGACCGGACCGGACATCAATTACGGGAATGAGCCAACTGAATCAAGACGGGATATGAATACCCGCCCATTCTTCTTGTTGCTGGGACGGGTACCAAGCTACTTACTTCTGTCTGTGTTGTGTTGTGATTTTAGGGTTAAGCTTTGCGAGTTGTTTTTTTTTTGGATAGGGTTGCTCTTGACCCAAGGCTAAGCCCGAACGAGGCAAAGACTGAGTCTACGATGGAGCGAGCTCACCTAGAAGATGCCTGTTTTGGTCTTAAATTTTATTAGTTTAAAAGGTTAAACTAGACATAGTTCTTTAAATACTTCTTAAAACTCGACTTTATTGTAACTTTAAAGCAAAAACATAAAAGCTATGGTACGCTATAAGTGATGTAACAAAAGGATAATGCACTTATGCGCCTAAACATATGATGTAACATGAGAATATTTTAACAGATCTATGGCTTTACACGTTTACATATAAGTAGCACACTTACACACACTTATTTAACTGTCTCACACTATCAAATCACATCACATTCACATAATATTATAAATGCAAAAGTTTCTGTGCTTGGGTGTTTATCCGTCAATCACGCTAAATATACTTAACTGATTTGGATTTTGATGAAATTTGGTGTACAGACAGAGAAACTGGGTGATAGAAAGGTTAAAGATGCATTATTCCCCAATCGAAAATACATTCACTTACGAGAAACTTAAAAATTAAAATTTTACATAATTTGTCTAAGCGACGTGAGCTTCTAAAAAATAATACTAATACTAGAATACTTTTATCCTTATTAAATGGGATAAAACAGGAAGGAAGAAAAATCAAATGTTTGCCAGTACATCATAGATCTGAACTACGTAAGTAAACGTAGACGACATTTTCAAAACGAATTTTGAGAACAACAACGTAAGAGACGATTTACTATAATACTACTAGTAGTAAGCAACGTTACAGTTTTTTTTGGGATTGGTTTGCTCTTGACCCAAGACTAAGCCCAACGAAGCAAAGACTGAGTCTACGATGGAGCGAGCTCACCTAACACATGCCTGTTCACTCTAACTTTGAAAATTCCTATGTTGTAATATTCATATCTATTGACCCTTATCAGTTACCTGATTGGTTAATGGTCATTCTAAATAAGCAATAGATTGCTATTGGTTTCGCGACCGCACGCCAAAACAATGTAATCAGCTGAGGAATTACTTCGGGAATGTAATTAGTCCGCATTACCTACAAAGGCATTCCTCGTGCATCTATTACCGCAAGTTTATATCAATCATGGATCACCTGATTGAATCGTTTAACTATTATGTGTAAATTAATGGTCTGACTTAAGCACACAGACGAAAAAATAAAATAAAATATCAATAGTGATTGTAACGTAATGAAACACATCAAGTCTGGTTAGCCACTGTCTTTTATTCTCCAAATGTAGGTAGACATGACATTTAAATATTTAGAGATACCTACAACAGTAATTTAATCCAAAGTAAAAAACCTAACTGTTTTTGATTGCAAACATCAGCAGGACTCATCTAGCGATGAAATGCCTTTTTATCAACCCTGATGTATGAATGTAAAATATGTAATACCAATGCTATCTCTCTGCATGACTTAAATTTGTATAGCATAAAATGCTTTTTAGCATTAAGTCCGCCTTTTGTACAAATTTTAATGTGCGACAAAGTTTTAAATCAATAAATAAACAAAATAATGTAGTGTAAAGTGTCTAAAAACAACTATCAGTTGTGTTGCTGAAATCTTAGCTTCCTATAGAGAAATGTTTTACATTAGAGGCAATTGCCCAACATTTGATAATGACTTAGTAAGGCTTTTTTTTAATTTTCAAAGGTTTTTAGAGGTTTTCATACGCTAATGAACGGAGAAGCCAAAAGTTTAATCATGGTTAAAGGCCCGTAAATCCTAATTACACGCGAATTATTTCAACCCTGTATAGTATACCGGATGAAATATTGTCATTTCTGCGCGCATATTTCGTGTGCAAATATTTTAGACAAATTATATTAAGCTGTTTAATTATGCATGTTGGTTTATGTATACCTCATTAAAAGAAGTCATCTAGAAATGTTCGAAACTGTTCACAGCGGCATTGGAAGACGCCTTCAAACTCCTGGAATGGGATGGAACCGGCATTAACGTTAATGGCGAATACATCACACACCTCCGGTTTGCCGATGATATAGACGTTGTGGCAAAGACGCTGGATGATCTGGGCAGTATGCTCGAAGACCTTGACCGAGTATCCCAACAAGTGGGTCTTAAAATGAACATGGAAAAGACGAAAGTTATGTCAAACTTCCGTGTTGCACCCACTCCAGTATCTGTTAGGAACTCAATTCTCGAAGTTGTTGACGAGTACGTCTACCTGGGACTACTTGTGCCAGGTAGACGTCCAACTTAGGTAGGTCCAACTTTGAGAAAGAGGTCAATCGACGAATCCAACTCGGCTGGGCAGCGTTCGGGAAATTGCGCAAGAGTGTCTTCTCGTCTCAATTACCTCAGTGTCTGAAGACGAAAGTCTTCAACCAGTGTGTGTTACCAGTGATGACATACGGATCCGAAACATGGTCTCTAACTATGGGCCTTATAAAGAAGCTCAAGATAACACAACGAGCGATGGAGAGGGCTATGCTCGGTATTTCTCTACGAGATCGAATCAGAAATGAGGAGATACGTAGAAGAACTAAGGTAACGGACATAGCCTTGAGAATCAGTAAGCTCAAGTGGCAATGGGCAGGGCACATAGCGCGAAGAACTGATGGCCGTTGGGGCAGAAAAGTTCTGGATTGGAGACCTTTCGACCAAAAGCGCAGCGTACAACGTCCACCGACAAGATGGACCGACGACCTTGTGAAGATCGCAGGATCACACTGGATGCAGACCGCTTGTGATCGCTCTATGTGGAAAACTGTGGGGAAGGCCTATGTTCAGCAGTGGACGTCCCTTGGCTGATAAGGATGATGATGATGATCTAGAAATGTAATTGAATGATGACCGGAAGCGAATGCTTTATAACGTATCTGGTTGCTGAGATAGACTTAAATGCTATAAAAATCTATTTTTGCTTCAGCGATGCAGATATATATTTTTATCCTCAGTAGTGCATCATTAGATTAGCGCTAATTGTTCATTTCTATTCGTGTTTGTTTGTATTGATTATAAGATTTTCTCAGTGTGTATACATGTTTAAATGTTACAATCTAGAACTTATATTTCTGTTCATCATGAATTGTAATATGTTATGTATACCAAATAAATAAAAAAACTTATTAAACTTTCAGCACAACATAAAAAAGCCTATCACTATCTAACAATTAATTATCGGGACATAATATTGGGACGGTTGAAAAAGTTTGTGGGTCGCCTTTGCCCAGCAATGGGACAGTAATGGCTAATTAAAAACCACCATCATCTCTACGCAGAAAGGCGCACTTTTATCTATTTGTCAAGTAGGTACTTTAATTCATTCTTCACAATCCGAATCCTAATTCTAGCTACTAGTAGTAGTAGATCTCGAAAAATTCTCACTAAATTCATCCAAAGCCTGCCATTACGGAACCCCAAAACGTGTCTGTTATGAGGAAGAAACCGCTGTGATTGCACAAAGAGTCCCGTGGGACCGCACGCCCGCCCCCGGTTCGTTACCACACGTCAATGAATTGTGATCATCTCCTTTCAAATATAACCGTAGCTGGCGATAGGTATTTGTGTACGAGATCATAAAGTGCACAACGGGGCACATATTTGTTTCTTTGGTTTACGCGAACAGTAGACATTGAAATGAGACACTTTTACGGATTACGAGTATTTCGCGATTTATTTACATTTTGTTTTAACCTGACGTTTCCGACCCTTTTCAGCGTCCGTGGTCACAGGTAGACTAAGGTGTTAGTTGTCATTACATAGAATAAAAATAATTTAAACTACCATCACTCAAAAATATTAAGTTACGTTCCTATCCACAATAAATGAGCTAACAGTATCTTGAGGTCTTGTAGTGCGGGGTCGACTAAAACAGGATCCCAAGGTGGTGGAATTTTCCAACCATCTTCTCTATTAAAATTTGGGTGTCTTCTAATTTCAATAGGCTCACGGAGCATACGAGGAAGAAAACGACGTTCTCTTGCGAGGACTTTTGGTTGGTCAAAGCGTATGAAGTGGTTGGGTTTATCTAACGCGTGTTCACACACTGCAGACTTTGTGTTCCGTCTATGTTTAACGTCGGCTATATGTTCTTTAATCCGTACGCTTATACTACGCTTTGTTTGCCCTATGTAGGAGAGTCCGCAGACACATTCCAGTCTGTACACCCCTGCGTCTTGAAGAGGTATCTTGACCGGTGGTAAGAATTGGTTGATCTTCTTAGGCGGCTTGAAGTAGGCTTTGATTGCAGCACGCTTCAAGATGTTTCCAATTTTGTCAGTGACACCCTACAAGTATGGCGGTCGACTGTATGAACTTTGTTCCGGGGTCTGCAACGGCGTGGTACTGGTAGCTGGTTTTCCCGTAGTACCTTCCTGACATGCTGAAGCTCACAGCTCATAGCTCTCAGCTGGTGCTTCTCACCATCATCCTAGACGGTTGGCTACCGTGGGCAAAACTTTGTTTCAGAGAGGGGCATATGTGACGACTAACACTTGGCTGCTGAGCGCAATTTGAAGCGCACTTGTAATTAGCACTGGACTACATTTTATCTCCTCACTGTTATTTTGGATTGATTAATCATAACTTAACGAATCAACGTAACATTTAGTGTTGGCACTAGCGTTTGCACCGGATAACTAAGTTGAATGAAATAATGATTGACATGCAATAAATTATTTGTTTTTGAAGTTAAACAAAATATTAATCATGATCAGAGAACAATTACTTGTTTCAGACCATTCAATTCACCAGAAAAGTTAGTTACATGTTTAAAAAATAGAAATTAAACGCAAGATATAGTTTAAAGTAAAAAATGATATCCCATATGATATACAAAAATACGTCTATTTCTCGGTTTTAATAACATTATTTTCGGTTGTTTATATAACGAGCTTTAAAGCATGACATAATTAATTAAATTAAAATGAAATTAAATATACCTACAACAACATCACAAACATCCGACTCCGTGGTAAGTAGCATACGCACTTGTGTTACAGATATCAGAATCAACAGCGGCATTACAAATAAACTTAAATAAATACATATAACACCAAGACCAGTACAAACAGACAATGCACACAAATGTTTGTACAGTGCGGGAATCGAACCCGCGACCTAATATTATGTACGGCAAACGATCGATGCTTGATTTATTCTCCCCATTATCAAAGTAATGGCCAAATAATGTCTTCAACGCCGCCATTACATTGCTTCATACATCAAACTAACGACGTGTTTCCCCACTATGACACTTGTAATTGACATGAATTGTCACTGGGACAGATGTTATCCGACCGTCGAATAGGTGTGGAATGTGTTTTGCATACGCGTTAGCAGCCCTTTACGTCTACAGCTGGACGTAATTATAACAAATGGGGCGCATTAGTGTGACCCTTGTCGGTTAATTGGTGATATTACCACAGTACAATTGTTTTGGCTATTAGAATACATTTTGGTTACATTGTTGGAACAATTTTAATAGGAATTATATATTTTTTGACGTGACAACGTCTTATTATTCGATGGAGCCGGCTGCACGCACCAAAAAACATGACTCATGCGGCGTTACCTTGCTCTGAGGCCTTCTATTTAAGGCTTGAAGGGCAATCGAGAGCGCAAAATGAGCGACAAAGAGGCACAATCTTCTTCTTCTTCTTCTTCAAGAATCACAATGACGTTGTCACCATAGTATTTATATTAGGTCCTTACATATGAAATTGGCGTTTTGTCGTACTGGCCACTTTGATCACAAATTTTTCCTATTTGGTTAGGAATTCGAAATTCAAATTTATACAGCTATTTCCACATGTAGTTGTGTTTCGTAAACCGTCATTCATTTGTTTTTTTACTTATCTTTTTTCTGTTTGCATCGCTCAATTTACAAAATGGAAAATTTGAAATATCGCGTTATTTACGAGTACGAGTTCCACCGTGGCACCAGTGCTGCGGAAACGGCTCGAAGGGTTAATGATGTGTATGGCGGTTGTGTCGCAAAAGAAAACACAGTGCGTTTTTGGTTCCAACGTTTTCGTTCTGGAAATTTCGACCTGCAAAACAAGCCCCGTGGACGGCCGGAGACCCAAGTTGATAATGAAGAATTGAAGGCTATTGTGGAAGCGGATCCATCGCAAACCACGTCCGAGTTAGCTGCAGGCTTTGGCGTTAGTGATAAAACTGTTTTAATCCACTTGAAGCAAATTGGGAAGATTAAAAAACTTGAAAGGTGGGTTCCTCACGAATTGAGTGAAGCAAACCGGCAAACGCGCATCAACTGCTGCGTTACATTACTTGACCGGCACAATAACGAAGGGATTTTAAATCGAATCATTACCTGTGATGAAAAGTG
This sequence comes from Pyrausta despicata, assembly GCA_963921415.1. Lineage (NCBI taxonomy): Eukaryota > Metazoa > Arthropoda > Insecta > Lepidoptera > Crambidae > Pyrausta > Pyrausta despicata. The sequence goes on along the minus strand of OY992859.1, from coordinate 571,540 downwards.
GATTCTCTACGATAATCGGAAGCGCTCATCGCAATGGCTGGACCCTGGCAAGCCAGCCAAAGCCTGCTCCAAGCGAAAATTGACCAATAAAAAGTTACTTGTAAGCGTTTGGTGGACTAGCGCCGGTGTCGTTCATTACAGTTTTCTCAAATCTGGCCAGACGATTACGGCAGATATCTATTGTCAGCAATTGCAAACCATGATGGAAAAGCTAGTTGCTAAACAACCAAGGCTGGTCAATCGCTCTACGCCACTGCTGCTTCACGACAACGCTAGACCACACACTGCACAACAGACGGCTAGCAAATTAGAAGAACTTCAATTGGAATCTCTAAGGCATCCACCGTACTCCCCGGACCTTGCTCCAACAGATTACCATTTTTTTCGAAATTTGGATAACTTCTTGCAAGGGAAAAAGTTCAACTCAGATGGGGCAGTCCAAGTCGCCTTCAAAGATTTTATTGATTCCCGTTCGAATGGTTTTTTTAGTAAAGGGATCAATGAACTACCTATGAGATGGCAAAAGTGCATAGATTACAATGGCTCATACTTTGATTAAATAAATATGCTATATAAAAAAATTTCGACTTTTTGTTCCTCCCATACAAAACGCCAATTTCATAGGTAAGGACCTAATATTTTCTTGGGTTGTCACCCTTGTTTGCACTATGAAAGAAATATTCAAAAACTGATTTTCTCTAAAATAATTCATAATTTCAGATGCCTTTACACTAATATTTTTCTGCAGTTCGTATTATTTGATTTTTAATTGGAATTCAAATGATAATTAGTCACTCAGTCGGCATTGCACGCGGTGACGTCAAAGTGTGTTATTCCCATACATGCTCTATGAAGAAAAGCGTTTTGACAGTTGATAAAAAGTACGTCAACGATTGGTGGTGTCAACTACCGTATTATCGTCAGTAAGCCGACTTTACTGACACCCTAATCTTTTTGTTATTTTAGTCAGAAGGATAGTCTAACATTGGTCAATCATAGTCATTGCACCCGGTCAGTGTCTGCGGGCAAATTTGAAGTACCTAAAGTAAATAACTAGTGTTGCCCAAATGCAAGAACAAGACGAGACTTAGCCAGTCTTGGTCTTGGTCTTGCGCCAATACACCTGGTCTTGGTCTTGGTCTTGGTCTTGCGCTCCCAGTCTTGGTCTTGGTCTTGGTCTTGCAGCAAGAGTCTTGCAAGTCTTGCAATTACCTATTAGTCTATTACTATTTATTAAAGTTTACTTTAAATCTTAGTCGTAAAAACTTAAGAAATATAATGACTAAATGTACAATAATAGTACCTAAGTAATTAGTTTAAAACCATATAAGTAATCAATATTATAATATATACTTACTAGAATGAATTAATATGACATCTACTACCTATCCATTTACCATTATATCTACCATTATATTACCATTATATATACCATTTTATCCTAATCATAATACTACTTGCGTGATCAGTATAATGTATTCATTTTCATTCTAAGCACTCTGAAACTTATTTATTCTTTGGAACACCTGTAGGTACTCTTAAAATTCGAAATTATTTTGCATGAGTATACCTACGCCCTATGGCGGCAATCAAATAGTGTCAAATGTTATGATTTCGGCGTGGCGGCAACGATTGTTTTAGATTTCAAAAGAAGCCGCCGGCGCGTGTATCATAACCATGTACTTCCGAAAAGCGGCAAATTTCTTTGAGAAGTAAGTACAAAACCTTTGATGCCGCATTATCAAAGTGCCGATGGTTAAAACATAACTATGCATGCACTCAGTTTGATTTTAATAGATATTTTTTATTCGCTATGTTTATGGTATTAGTCGTAATGCGCATAGGTCCAGTTTTTCATATTCTTTGATACAGTTTTTTGCGTCTCATAGAATTCCTAAGCGTACCTACCTATACACCGAACTGTTACACCTAACTACTCAGTGAAATAGCGCTAAGTCCTAGCTGCAAGACGCAAGAGTCTTGCAGGCTATGTCTTGTTCTTGCTCAAGTCTTGCACGGTCAGTCTTGGTATTGGTCTTGCTAAAAATACGCGGTCTTGTTCTTGGTCTTGGTCTTGCAAAAACGCAAGAACAAGACCAAGACTGCAAGACCAAGACTGAATTTGGGCAACACTATAAATAACTACATCAGTGATAGAACATTAAGAAACGGTTACCATACCTATTGAATAGTTTGCCCGGGGATATACGACGGGAACAACATTTTTTTTTTTAAAGAAAACTTAAAAAGTATTTTCTAGCTATCTTAACTTAATAATAATAATAATTCTTTATTTGCATCCAACATGGTATAAATAGATATTCGTTACAATTTGAGTCACATGTTAGGCTACAGGAATTAGCATGCAAATGTTACAAGAAATAAAATTACAATTCATTAATTAATCAGATACAATACAAAATATCCTATTATTATCTTATATATGATAATATGTCAAGTCACAATTAAAATAAAATGTCATCATCCAGTACTATCTACTTTTTCCAGTCAAGTAAATCCTTAACGCTGTAGAAATTCTTGTCATTGAGCCACCAAAATAAATGTCTTTTAAATATTGCAACATTTTGAGCTTTTATTTATCTTAGTATTTAAGATTTGATTTGATATGTTAGAGACTCGTGATCCCACAGACAAACTATGTAAATAGTTTTGTGGGACTATTGTCATTGCACTGTAAAACGATGTTTGTTTAATAAATAATAAATAATTTCCAAGGGTTTATCCTTTCTACAGTGCTAATAAAGGTCTTCTTGGCTGTGGTAAAGCAAATAAACAAAATAGCCAGATGTCTCAATAGTATTCTTTTGCAGACACTAAATACGAGTAGCAGAAATCCCACCAAACACGTACTGCGTTTTAAGTAGTGTTGCGTATCGTTAGCTGATTTATCGATAGTTTTCTGTGTGTAATTAATGGCGAAATGCACTGCCCATGGCTATCGCTAGGGTGCTGAGGATGTTACGAATTATTGATGTGTTTTTTTGTATCATTTTACGCCGGTAGAGCCGATTTTTTCGGTAATTGTTTAGTCACGCCGAATACTATGCCTAATACTAATAATAATACTACTGATGGATTAATGAACTCGATTTAGTATTGTAAAGTTAACCTACCTACACTAATATTTAAAGAGGATTAATTGATTGTTTGATGGAACTGAATTGAATAGGCTCCGATAAAAAAAAAATTACCATTAGACTCCTACATTATCCCTGATGAACATAGGCGATATTTAATACTAGCGCTTCGTCCCGGCTTCGCACGGGAGGAAAAATTTACCAACCTAATTGTTTTAGTGTATAAAATAATAAGGCGGGGACTGTAAATCCATACTTGATGATGACTACATCACAATATGTGATTAATAGGCACCTATTTGATTTGTGTTGTGTAAATCATCAACGCATTTAAACTATCGATACCCGAGCAACAGTTCGCGAAACGGCAACAATGAGGAGCTCATTAGTATGCGCCCACGCAGGTCTCATTACCGCGGACATTCCGCAATTACTGTTGCCGCTCGCCAACTGGCCAACGGCGGTTTCCAGCATTGTCAACACGGTGAAACATGCCTCTTTGGGATACAGATGGCGAGGATAAAACGGTAGTTGAAGTTTAATGGCACTAGGTAATATTTACTAAGTGTTACGACGGTTAGAATGGGTCTATTTTAAACTTTACTCGTCGAGTAAAATACGTTTTAGCCTCCTGGCCGATTTCGACCACGGCGGCCAATCTCAACAGAGATCATTCAACTACGCAGGATATATTATAGTGCAGTGTGAGCGCAATACACAGGTGCACTCACTGTTCCATCACTCTAAAAGTTCGGTGAGACGGCAATCCGACATGACCGGAGAGAGATTAGGCGCACGACCAACGGCTTAACGTGCTTTCCGAGACACGGAAGTGTAACACCGCCAACTTCCCGATTCCGAGCTGTTTTTGAGAAATTCATGACAGAAAATCTCAGAAACAATTTTTGGCTCAACCTGGGATTCGAACCCAGATTTCTCGGATTTAAGGCAGAAACTTTGCCACTACACCAACGAGGCAGGCGAGTTTAAACGATACTTCTACCCCATCAGCGGATAATCAAAATAAGTTGTATGACTTATTCCATTCTTTAAATAGAAAAGGTAGATACTGACTGCCATGTTCTCATACAAAACGTCATCATTCTAATAATCAACCGCAAAATTTCGACTGCTAAAAATAAGCCACCCCCAAATAGTTCAATTTTGATCGGTTATTATCACTATCTTTTATCCAGCTTGGTCCTGTGACTATCCCTGGGATCTTGAACTCTATATAAAGATAATTATTATTTCCAAACTGTCAATTAACTCTTGTCTTTAGTACACTGTAACACAGTTGCGAACAACAACCAACTACTAATTCGAGTGAAGCACATGGTACAGTCATAAAGTAAGAATATAATCACCGTCATTCATAATAATAATGGCCCATTGTAGTTTAATTTTGCCCCAATTCAGCATGTTTTGAAGCAAAACGTCGTTAGCACAGACGAAATTGGCAAGAATTGCCAATTTGTGTAATAAATGGCACATGATCAAAGAACTCTTAATTAACTAGCTGTATGAAAACGCGTATTTAATTAAACAATTATTTTATTTACCTCTTTAAGGGGTATAATTGGTTATTAAATATTAAAGACGGTTTTGGGTAAACTAAAGACGCGTCCTTCTTCAAGACAAAAAACAAAGGTGTATTAAGACCGTATTTTGACCAACGCTGAAACTACCAACGCCACCTATAGAGTAGCGTAGGAGCTATTGTTAGTACAGGTAATCCTTACAACTAGGTACCCAAGATAATGGAAAAGCAACTTTTTCTAACGTCATTTAGTCGGGATATTGCCACTATACAAAACAAGATGGCGATCATCTCCTTAAACGGCTGTATATTGAAAATTTTACGGAGAATCCGAGTTACTTCAATTAGTAGTGTGGTGACGCCAAAGTAATCTTAATTTTTAATTGATTAATATAAATTTTAAACGTGGTACACATTCCCGCTCCTTTTTGAAATCTACCTTTAAATCAAAACACATGCAGCGCCGATACGCCTAGCGCCATCTATCGGCGTCTTGAGGAAGAAATCAGTTGCATAAATTGCATTTTGATGGCCGGCATGAAATTATAACTCTCCGCGATTTTCGTGTGAAATAAGTGTCTAGACACGGACATTGCGTCCTAGTAATTATCTAAAAGGTGTGTTGCGATCCCGTGGTGCTGATAGTGATTGCGGGAGAACTGTGGTGTGTACAGTGACCGCCTGCTACCCTGGCTGAACCTGGACTTCGCCGTTGGACTGGGCGTGAGCTCTTTGGGTGGTAAGCCTGCATGTCCCTCTAACTCCACTCCCGTTATATCGTACCACGTGTATTTCAGTTTATAGCTATCATAAAAACATTTTTGCTATCGAAGGATTTTGGCGCGACCATCTTTACTGGTCCTACCGAACCGGATTGGTCCTACCAAACCGGACCTTTCACCGGTTTATTTATATCCATTGCGGATTAATTCATCAGCCCTTATTAGCATACTTCTCTTTAAGGTCCTAATAAGTGATTTTCAATCATATTGCATGATATTCCTTGTGTAGAACGACATTGCGTCATCTACCTCGTAGAACCAAATCGCGAAAAATACTCGCAATCTTTGCCCGTAACATTGTGTTACGCATTTATTCTCTTAGATATATTGCATATCTACGTACATTTACATTAATTTCACATTAATATCACACCAACATTCATTTTCAAATTTTCAACCATACCGGCAAAATACCGGCATACCTACGTGTTTTTATTCCGAGCTTACCTACTTTCGCCGCATATAGTTCGGCATCGCGGTTATTATTATACCTATTAATCCTTTATCATATTCAATAATTATTTACACGTTCAAACATGTCTCAGAAAGATAGGATCGATACTTCTGCCGAGTATGATATTCGGCTAACTATCTTGATAGCTAAACGTAATGCTATTTTCGAAGTCATACAAAAAATTTATGATTTATCTTCAAACATTCACAAAGATGCCGCTAGGATGGAAAGTTTCCTTGACGAATCCGCCAATGTGGACTCATTACGTGACAGTTTCGAGAAGATTCTAGATGAATACAATACACGTTTGTTGGAGGTAGACCCTTCTGGAAAGCCCGATTATAAAAGCTATGTCGCGTTTGAATCATTGTTCAGTAGGATCAAGCGATTACGAACGGAATGTGTGCAGCAATCACAATCCAGTACTTCTTTCGATACAAAAAATATCTTAGCTCCGAATAAGGCCGTTGCCACATTACCGCCGATCGAATTAATGACCTTCTCTGGCGATATTCGCTCATGGCCATTATTTTATGCCAGTTTTAAATCCACTGTGCATGATAATCCATCCCTCACGGACGCCGAAAAGCTATACTATTTACTGGGCAAATTGACTGGGAAGGCTCAGACCGTGTGCGCAGGCATAACTCCGAGCGCTGAGAATTATCAATTGATATTGCGTGCTTTAATTGATAAATACGAAGACAAAAGAATGTTAGCTTCCGCGTACTTAAATCAAATATTCGATTTTAAACCTTTGCAATCGGCCTCCGCCGCTAACTTTGATTTATTCACTGAGAATTTCACAAGTGCAGTGCGCGCTTTACACAACTTAAAACTAAATAATCTAACTGATTTAATTCTACTTCACGTTGCCCTTAAAAGGTTAGACTCGGATACTGTTCGCGCTTTCGAGATAAGTACTAGTTCGAAAATACCTAACTTCGAGGACTTAGTCGAATTTATTAAGATTCGCGCCAAGATTTTAGAAAGAACTCAATCCACTCCCGGTTCATTGACCGGCCGTCAAAACAATAACAATAATACCCGACGTTCGAATAACGCAAGTAACTCCGCTTCGGCGCCTAAGTACCAGGCGTACGTCAGTACTGTCGATAGTAATTCAAAGTGTCTGTGTACTAATATTGTGCATCAAAACTTATTTAAATGTTCTGAGTTTAATAAGATGACACCTCAAGAGCGTTTTAAATGCGTAAAGGATAAAAATGCATGCGTGAATTGTCTAAGTGTTAATCACCGAGTTTCCAACTGCACTTCTAATATTAATTGCCGCGTATGTAAAATGAAACATCACACAATGTTGCACTTTAAACGCGAAAACCCGGGTCATCCTCCGGCCGCGTCAGCGCCCTCGTCAGCTGTTGCGCGCCCCGCGCCTGCCGAGTGCGCGCCCCCCGCGTCTACCGCGCCCCCGCAGCTCACCGCTGCGGCGACTTCGCGCCAGGACGTTGCGTTGTGTGCTACCTATAATGCATCCGATACAAATAACTTGTCGTGTTTACCTACGCAGACTGCCCCCGCCCCGCGCGTAGTAAACAAACTACTGTTTTATTATCGACCGCGCAAGTAGTAGCATATGATAATAACGGTGTTCTGCATATTATTCGCGCGTTGTTGGACTCGGGTTCTCAAAGCCACTTCATTACGAAGGAGTGCTGTGATCGTTTAGGAATTCAGTTACATAACACCGAACGTACTACTGTCAAGGGGTTCGGCGGAACTGAAAAAGTAATTAAAAGTAACTTGATTGATTTGAAAATATTTTCTCGCTTTAATAGCAACGTTTGTTTTAACATTTCTTCGCTTGTCGTTGACCAAGTCACCGACTTATTACCAACCGAAACGGTAGACCATTCTGTCTTGTCTCATTTAGCAGGATTACCGCTAGCGGACGAGAGTTTTGGAGTGCCTAATAAAGTTGACGTTTTGATAGGCGCGTCCCTCTTTCCGCACTTGTTTCTCCCCGATGTAGTTCACGCGTCGCGTGACTCATCGGCGCCCTCCGCCTTGCATACGGTGTTGGGATATGTGGTCATGGGTACTGCACCTACAGTACCTACATGTAATAATCACCAGGCCCTGACATGTTGTCACGCTCAGGAACCTGTCGCTATTGACTCTCTAGTCAGGCGTTTTTGGGAGCTCGAGGAGCTACACTCCACTCCCCCCGCTCAGCATCCCGCTGATGTTGAGTGCGAAGAATTTTATAAAGCGACTACAACTCGCGATCCCGTTAGTGGCAGATACGTTGTCGGCCTGCCATTCAATGAGGATGTTTATTCCTTAGGGAATTCTCTTGAAATCGCTCGCAAACGTTTCATGTGCCTCGAAAGAAAGTTAGAAGCATCCCCCAAGTTGCGATCGGCATATGACGACGTCATAAGAGATTATTTGGGTAAAGATTATATTGCCCCCGCGCCTCATTACGAGTCACGTGACCCCGAACCTATTTACGTCATACCGCACCACGGAGTCGTCCGTGAAGATAAGACGTCGACCCGTCTCCGCATTGTTATGGATGCCAGCTGTAAAACTAACACTGGGCGATCACTGAATGATATTCTGCATCCAGGACCGAACTTGCAGGGCGATTTATTTAAAATTATTTTGAACTTCCGCCTGTTCGCTGTAGCAATGACCGCGGACTGCCGTCAGCAATTTCTCCAAATTATCATGCGTGAGGCTGATCGTCGTTATCAGTGTTTTTTATATCGTTTTAGTCCACAAGACCCACTCGTGCTGTACCAATTTAATCGCGTGTGCTTCGGCTTATCGTCGAGTCCTTACCATGCATTGCGCACGGTAAGACAGCTCATCGATGATGATGGTGCGAAGTACCCGCTTGCGAGTTGCATTGCGTCTTCTTCGCTGTATATGGACGATCTAGCTTTTTCACTCCCTAGTGAATCTGAAGCGGTCTCTGCCTCTCAGCAATTAATCGAGTTATTCAAGGGTGCACGATGGGATCTTGTCAAATGGAATAGCAATAGTCGGTTTGTGCTAAATAATCTCCCCGCTTCTTACAAACTTCGTAATGACGTGGAGTTTGATAAGTCTGTGCAACACAAAATATTGGGGTTGCATTGGTCTATTGAAGACGACTCATTTTACTTTAAAATATCAGTACCCGACGATGATACATGCACTAAACGCTCCATCTTGTCGACTGTTGCCCGTCTGTGGGACATAATGGGTTTCGTTGCTCCCACAGTCGTGTATGCCAAGCTGTTAATAAAACAGCTTTGGCTACTTCATCTCGATTGGGACGATGTACCACCACCATCCATCATTAAGATGTGGAAACAGTTCTGCACTGAATTACCTTTTCTCAACGAATTGCGCATACCGCGTCACGTCGGTGCATTTGAGAATAGTGTCATCACCCTTCTGGGTTTTTCCGATGCCAGTGAGAACGCGTACGGTGCCGTAGTGTACCTACACGTGAATACTGTGGCTGGTAATACCGTCCAACTGGTATGTGCGAAGACTAAAGTCGCCCCGACTAAACCTGTTTCAATAGCGCGTCTCGAGCTATGTGGAGCCGTCCTATTGTCGAAGTTGCTTCGTGCAGTTCTTGATAATTACTCTCATCATTTCTCAATTAAGACATTCGCTTTCATCGACTCCAAAGTCGCTTTGTATTGGATAAAGAGTTCGCCACATAGGTGGCAAACGTTTGTTGCGAACCGTGTTGTTCAAGTCACTGATAATATTTCAGCTGACAACTTCTTTCATGTCGCAGGTGTAGAGAACCCCGCTGACATTTTGTCGCGTGGTATTACGCCACATAAGTTAATTTCACACCCCTTGTGGCTTCATGGGCCTCAGTGGGCCTCATTAGATCCGTCACAGTGGCCTCTTAAGACTTTGGATGGCGAGTCTATTACAAACGTACCTGAAGAAAAGGTTTTGGCACACGCAGTGTCAGCTCCTGTGACACATTGCGTGTTATACGAGCTCGCCACGCGAATCTCCTCATGGAGCAAACTATTACGTGTGATCGTATACGTCTGTAGGTTCGCAAAACTGTTGCCCCGCCGCGGCAGTGTTGTAATAACAGCCTCTGACATTGAATTCGCAGAAAACAAAATGCTCTGCGCCTTGCAAGCAAAACACTTTGCATCGGACTTTTTAAGCATAAAAACAAATAAAAATTGTTCACCTGCTCTCATGCGCTTGAGACCTTTCATAGATAATGGGTTGATCCGCGTTGGCGGTCGCCTTAGTAACGCCGCGTTAGATTACGCTCAAACTCATCCGGTCATTCTGCCGCGCAATGATCATGTAGTAAACATGATCATTGATTATTATCATACAAAACATTTACATGCCGGGCCAGAATTACTCATGTCATTGCTTCGACAGAAATTCTGGATCCTGTCCGCACGCCGTATTGTGAGACAACGTGTCCACTTGTGCAATACGTGCTTCCGACTTAAACCACGCCCAACTTATCCATTGATGGCTGACTTACCTGACAGTCGCACACGCCAGGTCGTAAAGGCTTTCACACACACGGGCTGCGATTACGCCGGTCCCATAGCTTACACTCCTGTGCGCCGCCGTGGTGTACGTAGTGAGAAAGCATACTTCTGTATTTTCACCTGTCTTACGACTCGTGCTGTGCATTTAGAAGTCGTCACAGACCTCAGCACTCCCACCTTTCTCGCCGCTTTCAAGCGCTTTCTTTCTCGACGCGGGCCCGTGCAGTGCATGTATTCCGATAATGGAACAAATTTCAAGGGAGCCAACGCGTATCTTCGTGATCTCTATAAATTTCTTAACGAATATCATAAAAGGCTCGAACAAGAGTGTGCTGAGAGCCGTATACAATGGAAATTCGTATGTCCCAGGTCGCCACATTTCGCCGGGGCGTGGGAGAGTCTCGTGAAAGTCGTGAAATCTCATCTGTTCCGAGTCATCGGACAGCAGCTTCTTTCTTATGAAGAGCTTAATACTATACTCGTTCAAATTGAGTGCCTCCTTAACTCTCGTCCGCTGACGGTCTTAAGCTCAGACCCCGCGGAGCCAACGGCTCTTACGCCGAGTCATTTTTTAATTACTTCACCTTTATTGTCACTGCCCGCGCCCGCAGTTGACTCCGACTCAGTCAGTCTAACTCAGAGACATTCGTTGTTGGATAACTTGGTCCAATCCTTTTGGGCCCGTTGGAGGATGGAATATCTGCACGGTTTACAAGTAAGACAAAAGTGGAATACCCCCTCCATTTCTATCACTCCAGGTACTGTCGTGGTTGTCATAGACGATAATGCACCACCGTTATCCTGGCCACTAGCGATTGTAGAGAAGGTCCATCCTTCCAAGGACGGCGTCGTACGCGTGGTAACCGTCAGAAACGCCAAGGGAACTTACCTCCGTCCGGTAGTCCGTCTTTGTCCTTTGCCACAACAGTAACGTAACTTATATTTATATATTATAGACCTTCAGTCACTTTATTTTATTTTTATTATATAGATAGTAAGTACATATATTTAATTCGATAGTCTATCCGCATAACATACAAATGCTCAACAAGAGTTTATATCTTATCTTCTCTGTAACTAGGGAGTATCTTAGTTATAGAATGTTCTTATTCCTTCTTATGGATGTTTTTTAAAGGTGACCCTTTAAGGGCGGGTGGAAATGGTGACGCCAAAGTAATCTTAATTTTTAATTGATTAATATAAATTTTAAACGTGGTACACATTCCCGCTCCTTTTTGAAATCTACCTTTAAATCAAAACACATGCAGCGCCGATACGCCTAGCGCCATCTATCGGCGTCTTGAGGAAGAAATCAGTTGCATAAATTGCATTTTGATGGCCGGCATGAAATTATAACTCTCCGCGATTTTCGTGTGAAATAAGTGTCTAGACACGGACATTGCGTCCTAGTAATTATCTAAAAGGTGTGTCGCGATCCCGTGGTGCTGATAGTGATTGCGGGAGAACTGTGGTGTGTACAGTGACCGCCTGCTACCCTGGCTGAACCTGGACTTCGCCGTTGGACTGGGCGTGAGCTCTTTGGGTGGTAAGCCTGCATGTCCCTCTAACTCCACTCCCGTTATATCGTACCACGTGTATTTCAGTTTATAGCTATCATAAAAACATTTTTGCTATCGAAGGATTTTGGCGCGACCATAGTGTGCATAGCGTTTTGGGTGAGCTAATTCCACCAGAGAACACTCCAACTTCCTCGGAAAGCCACACGTCAGCTTAGAGCCTGCCTCTCCATCCTCGGAATTGAGTGCGGGGCTAAGCTAGACTGGCTACATTTTGTGTCTATGTAAAAGTGCGGGTCCATACTATAAAGTTACGTCACTTTACGTTTACGTTAATGAATTTTCTTTTAATCCTTCCCCGACTGGCAGCTGTGGCTGCGTGTTCAACCCCTATCTACACAATCCCCGAAGTGGATAAAACCACCTATTTACACTGGCGCCCAAAGTGGGCCCCATCACTATCAACCATGCTACATCAGTTACATCGCCAAGTTAACCCGTGTCTCCACATCGTATCCATCAAAGAAATCCTCGAAAAAAGGACCAAAGAAAATGTCTGTTAACTTATCCGACTAGTAGTTCCAGAAGTGGTTGGAGAAGCTTTCGCCCAACTGCAGAGGAAGTTTTGCTTCATGCACTACTCGACTGCGGCTGCGTGGTCAACCCCCACCTACTCAAACCCCGAAGAGGATAACACCACCTGTATGCATAGGTAAATTAAATTTTATATTTCAACGTTCCCTATTTGCACTAAGTGCTATGAAACCACAATTTTAATCAGATAAAGTTACGTGACCAAATTATGTTTTCATGATAGTAGCTACGTCTTTTACTTAATAATTAAATAGGAACTCGGATTATTTTATTAGAAATTATATTATACAGTAATTTCTTACTTGGTTGCTACTGAATATTGATTAATGAAACATAAATTTGTTTCCATTATTTAATGTAAGTACTTGTAAATAAGAGCGTTGAAAATTCATTCTTCCATACTTAATATTACAAATGCGAAAGTAACTCTGTCTGTTACTCAATCACGCTTTTACGCCCTAACTACTGAACAGATTTAAGTGAAATTTGGTAAGGAGATAGTTTGAGACTGAAGAAAGGAAATGAGTTGCTTTTGACCGCGGGAAAACAACGCATTCCCATGGGAAAAGTTACTTTCTGGGGAATCTGATCGCTTTCACTCCTAAATTACGAAAGATTTGAATTACTTATATTTAGATAAAATTGCTATTACGGGAAAACAACGCATTTCAAAAGAACTACCTAATGCGGACAAAGTCGCGGGTAAAAGCTAGTACCTACCCTATAAACGAAGATTCTCTCTGGTCATAAATATAAGGGTGTACGTATAGATAGATTATCCGTTTTCTATTACCAACGCTATTCAGAGTCTCTTTTTACAAAAGACCGCGCACCCCTGTTATACAGTAATCGCGTAGCTCCGACAATGCAACGCAAATTGCATCGCTATCGTTTTTCGTTATTAAGACGCTCAAAGCGATCGCCGATGACAGACCACGGCTTTGAGCAATCAGGGTGAGGCAGGTCCCCTACTCTATGAAATATCTATGATGAAACGACTAGAGTGGTCCGCCTTCAACGGACATAGTTGAAGGCGGACCACTCTAGTCGTTTCATCATAGATAGCGCGGATAAAAGAGTCTTTTTTTGAAAATACAGTATATAAAATAAATAAATAGTCCTCCTGGCCTATTTCAACCACGACGGCCAATCTCAACAAAGATAAGCCAAATGCGCAGGAGATATTATAGTGCACAAGTGTGAGCGCAATACACAGGTGCACTCACTGTTCCATCACTCTCATCCCCCTGTACTCACATTAGGGTCTACATTTAACCGTCAAGTTATAAACAATAGCAAATACAACTTTTTAACCATTGTAGATTTTCAATAATCTTGACAGACGTAAAATGTAGCCGCAGCAATACATATTTTATTTATTTGGCACCAAAACACACAGTTTTAAAGCATCCTAAAATCATTTCTTATTCCTCATCTACAAAAGTGTTGTGCAACATTTCAAGTACCAATCCTTGTAGTTTGGGCGGATTTGGATGTATCAGTCAGTCAGTCAATCACGATCAAATTACACTAAAAATAGCGATTTGCATAACTTCAACACTAGACAAAAAAATAGACTCGCCGTTCCACTTTTTAGGCTTCATAAAGTTGGTCTTTCATGTATACCCATACATTTTTAATAAATTACCTGAACATTTACTTTCATTGCCTTTACATGAATTTAAAACAGTTGTAAAAGGATATTATAAAATTGATGATTATATAAATGACAAAGATATATGGAATATTTCAATGTAAACTAAAATCAAATTCGAAAAGATGCAAAGACAATAGTGACTGAGTTTCTTGCGCCGCTTCTTCTCAGCACTGGCCCAAATTGCCGTTAATTTATGTGTTGGGGCGTAAAAAGGTGCTCTTTGTGAGTGTCTATTTAAAAAATATATATTTTTACTATCGATTCTTGCAAATTCTTTACTTTGGAATGTAAGCTTACAGAGTAGGACCAAGCCAGACGTGCTCACTTAGGCAATTATTGTACTGGGGTAGTCTTGTACCCCAAGATTCAGTTTATTGCACCGCGGGGGACAATCCAGTTAGACGGTTGCGTTTGTGTTAACGCCTTTGAAGTGCAATGTACCTACCTCTACACTGGTTAAAAGATGCTAAAAATTACCAATGGTTTTTCCTGTCTTGAAAACGAATTATTTGGTACTTTATTTCGTGCTTTAAACTGAATTACCCACAGCATTTGCTATTAAAATTGGTTAAAATAATAGAAGATGATGGTCGATATTCAATGTCTTAACTACACTCAAAAAATTGGTTGCCTGTAAAGTCGGTATACGGGCGAAAGTTTTACGTGACAACGACTTTGAGTGGTAAAATAATTTTAATGTGAATATTCATTCGTATAACATGAACCGGTGAGTATGCCTATCTCTCTCACTCTCTCTCTCACGCTCTGTCTCTCTCGCTCTTAGGCGGGTTAACTGTGCTCGAGTGGAAGGGACGCGTGCCTTTCACTTTTTATGTCTGTCTCACTCGCTCTTAGGCGGGCTAACCATGCCCGAGTCGAAGGGACGCGTGCCTCTCACTCGCTCTCATTGTGAGCGCGGAACGTGAGCGGAGCGTAACGCAGTTTCTTGAAGTGTCACCCGGCAAACCAATTTATAAGACGTTGTCACGTCAAAAGAAAGTAAGTAATTGTTAAAAAGGAAGTTCAACTCGTTCAAAACTTAGCAACTATATAATAGAATTGAATCCTTTATTTGCTCTTGAATATGGTACATGTCAGATCTTAAAAAATAACGCATACAGCTCTTACATATTCAGCAAAAAGCATGCAAATAAAATATATAATTGGAAATACATTGTAATCTTAACTAGATTACAATGCATTCAAAAACACAGAATACAACAATAAATAAAAAAATATAAAATTAAATAAAATATGTTTATTTCGAACCAGAGTCCATATTGTGTTAGTAACAATGCAAGCTTAAAACAATGTTAGTACAAATCAATTCAAACTAATGAATATTAAAATTATTATAAGTAATTTTAGTGTCTTTGACGAGATGGACGCGTGTCCAATGCTGCATAATAGCACTGTCCGCGTCCAGTCTCGCCACGACCGCCTTCAAGAGGCTGTTGGCGCTGCCCCGCACTCGCTGCAGCAGGGATGCAACATGCAACGCGTTTTCTAATGATAGGCTATCGACTTTAGCTGCTGCTAGCATTCCGGATGCGCTGCAGTGTCGTGGCAACCCCATCAGCCCCCTGAATGCATTGTTATATTGAGTGCGCAGGACACAGTGTATTTGGGTATAATTCTTTGGGTATAAATATCCAAATATATAAGAATACAGGGTGAAGTTTTATTGGTTTTTATCGCGCAGCAGAACGATTTACCTTTAGTTAAATTAGCTAGTAGCTTAGCTTAGGACTATCGATCGAGTCGTAAAAGTTAGGATTTTTTGAAGGTATATTTTTTTATTATAAGAAAGTCCTTTTATCTTGTTCTCCATACTGCAAGCGCTCCGTGAAGCTGAGCCTGCCATACGACTCTCAATATCTTTTTTTTATAAAAAAAACCTTCAAGAATCTATTTAACTACTAAGATAAAATCATTTGACTGCTGGAAAACAACTACAAATATTTAATTCAGTACAATTGAGGAAACTTATTTCTAATCAGTTTTTGATTTCCACTCGTTGAAATTTAATAATATTTTTAAAACACATTCTACCCCACATAAATGCAATGCTATTTGCGTTTGCATAATAACTAAATTGCATAATTTTTGCTCTAATGATATAATGAATGCGCCGATAACGATTATCTCTTTATTAATATGCCCAAAATCGCCATAATCATTGCCGTTATGCATCGATACGGTGGCGCTGGGCTCGGTAAACATTCTAGTATTTTAGTGTGTGTTAGCCTGATAACAGGTTATGCGGACCAGTGAGCCGGATACACTACTAAGCCTAATTGTTGGATATTGGTCTAAATACTTAGCGTTACTTATCCAATTAGACGGTTAATTGAGCGATATTGTTGTTATTGATTCATTTAGAAACGGTAAAGCATGAAAATATACTGAAAAGGCACTTATTTATCTTTTGCAATGTTACCTACAGACTATCCGAAAATAAATCATACCAAGCGTGCCTACGCAGCCGCTGCTGCCTTACCATCCCGGCAGCCTAAGACGGGGAAAGAAAAGAAGTCGACACCGACTCAGTGTCCACCGAGGGATCGATGCGACGAGCAGGGCTTCACAAAAGTCGAAAGAAAGAGAAGGAAGCCGGCTAGCCGGAATCATCGCGGCACAGCACAGCACCGACAGGACCTGAACACCCGCTGCGTCTAGAAGTACGTTCGACGCTGCTCTACGTGTCCCGCTTACATTGGTCTACGACGGTCGAGAACGTCGTAGACCATGTACGTAAGAAGTCCAACTTCACCCTGAGGGTCGAACGGTTGGAGTCTCGCCACAAAGTGAATTTCAATTCCTTCATGAAGGAAGATTTCTGGCCGCTGGGCGTCGTGTTTCGGAAGTTCCGAGGACGGCTGCCAGCGGACACCGCGCGCTACGCATCTGTCCGCTGACTCGTGTGATTTGTTGTGTTTAATATTTAACTAGATTATGACATTTTTATTATTGTATGTATGTTAGTCTGTAAGGTATTTATAATTTGAGCCTGTATTTTTATATCTGTTGCCCGAAATAAATGAATTATTATTATTATTGCACATTACAAAAAGCTTCTGAATCAACTCCATGGTTTGATTCCGCTATTACATCTAGGCTAAAAAAACAAATTGTTTTTTTTTTCATTTTGTAACGCATTTTTTAACATTGCGGAAATAAACCGTAAGTGGATATTATTTGTAATAGTTGCCAACCATATTTACTTAATAACTATGTCAGCTGGACAAATAACAGCATCTCTTATTTGTGACGGTTTATGTTGACATTTACGTCAAGCATTTACTTATGTGGGTTGATGAAAACCTTCCCTGACTTAGTTCCGAGAGAACTTGGAAGTCTATTACACGGCCGAGCTGTCTGTAAACTGTAATTACTACCGTAAGATTTCATTTCGAGTTCGTGACGCCATTGGACGCTCTTTGTGATTAGTGGGAGGTCACTCGTAAAACCCGAGTCGTAAAGTTCCAATGTCGAAGCTTTAGTGAATTTGTCTTGGGTTACATCAAAGATTAATTGGCTTAGTTTTCGTATCATGAAAGTTTTCTGTGAAAACTGAATGTAAAAATCCAACAAAATGTGTGTTGAAATCAGTAAATTGATTGATCGATTTACATGTTTTTTTTTAATATCTGAGTATATAATAAAAAAAGGAACTTACCGATTATTATTATTATTTTATTTTATTTATTTATCAAACAAACGACGTTTTACAGTGAAATGACAATACGAGTAGTCCCACAAATCTGTTACATAGTTTGTCTATGGGATCACGAGTCTCTAACATATCAAATCAAAAATACTAAGTTAAGTTAGCTAGAAAATACTTTATAAGTTTTCTTTTAAAAACATTTTTCTCTTGTTCCCGTCGTATAGCCCCGAGCAAACTATTCAATAGGTATATTAGTTTCTCGTATTTTCCTTAGCAATTTCAACTGAACTGAAAAATACTTATATATAAATTGTACATATTCATTTCTTTCGATACACACAACCACGTAACAATCTGTTCTTAAATAAGGTGAACTAATTTAAGAACAAGACAATACCAACTGGCTACCAACTTAATTTCTCAAAAAGCGGATTTTCCATCTCGTTATTTACAAAACAGGCATTCTCCTCCAGAAAGCTTATTTCCAAGAAATAATAAGTTTCTTGAAGGAGGTAAAGGACAATGGCTGACAGCAGAAAAAAGGAAGATGTAAAAAATACTAAAGCATAATTTAGCGAGCTTTTTGTTTAATTGTCTCGACGGACGCGGAATAACAAGATATCTCGAAAAACTATTTTGTATCACGAGGGCAATATAGTAAATAAATAAATATATCACACCAATTCTCTAGTCTTAAATTAAGCTACGAGGCTTGTGTTATGGGTAATAGACGACAGATAAACATACTTGTTAAACTAAATAAACACCTATTATGCATAGAAAACACCCAGACCAGTACAAACACACGTGTTCATGCACACTTATGCTTGTACTGCGCGGGGATCGAAACCGCGACCCTTGGTTTTAGAAGTCCGACCTGTGGACCACTACACCAAGCGTTCGTCCACCAATATCTGTTAAAACATTCCACTTATAAATGTAAGTACATTATCTATCTCTAAGTTACGACACGAAACATTCGAGTAAAAAATAGTTTACTGATAAACTTTGTAGGAACATCGCATCGCTAAATCAAAGGTAAATAATGCACAAAGTTCCTATTTACTTTGCTTTGCATTCTCTTTGTGAACCTAACATTAGTAGCATAAATAGACACGCCAACATTCCGCGAACAATTTTTATACACTATTAAATCAATATTTAGGTAAAAAGTTGTTTGATAAAAATGAAATGGTTTCAATGTGAGACCACAAATTTGAAAGCACGCATCTCTATATATTATTTTTGTAAGACCATTCCTTTCCAATCTGTCGCGGTGCTAGAGCCTAAAAATAGGATTGAGGTACCGTTTTAAAGATCTCGGTGAAAAGGTGGGGCCAGCAGTTTTAATTGTGGCTGCAACTGGTACACTATTACGTGTAACGGGGCGATACTATAACAAATCATTTATATTTTTTTTTTACAAACACATCACAACATACATTGATCTGACTCCGTGGTAAGTAGCTTAAACACTTGTATTACAGATATCAGAATCAACAGTGGTATTACAATTAAACTCAAACAAATACATATAACACCCAGATCAGTACAAACAGACAATATGTTCATGCACACAAATGTTGGTACAGTACGGGAATCGAACACGTGAACTCTTGCTTAATAGTCAACTTCTTGACACATATGTACACACTATAAATTTTCACTGCTTTGAATTGTAAATATTATAAATATGTTAATGTTTGTTTGGTCGGGTGGTGAGTGTGGTGACATCTCCAAACCTCAGTGGTTCCCACAGAAAACCAGCGCTATGGCTTGCCGTGGCAATAATGCTGAGTGGGGACCAATTTGGTCATTCTATTACATTCATTTTTTTTTGTTTGCTTAGTTTTAGTTTTAATTTTCACTATATTGTATTGTAATATGTGCCAAATAAATATTTCTTCTTCTTCTTCTTCTTCAAAGTGGTCGAATAATAAAAATAAAATAATAATAACATATTGATAATGAATGAGCTCTTATTTCAACCCAGAATACTAACTTATACATGTCCCAGTTTTGTTTATCTACATTGAAACATCCGCTTCAGCGTCAGATCGTTATTTTATCCGTAGGCTAGGTAGTCACGTAACTAATAGTTTCACAGCAATACCTCCGACCGGCGTTCGGAGCAATCCTCTTGTTCGTCTCAAACAAAGTTAGTTACGTACGGTAAGCTGTTCTCTTTGAGCCACGGGCACAGTATAGGTATAAGCTAAAGCAGAATGAAAACAAAGAACAAATACTGGAAGCTGGGGGTCTTCTAGTGCCAATACTACTACTACACTTCTAGTGCTACTACTACTGCGTCCTGTTAAGACGAACGTCTCTGTGAGTGTCGTTCGTTTAGCATTCGTTTTTTGTTTCCGTACTGCTTACTATTCTACGAGTATGTTGTGTTTTAGGAATAGTAATAGTCCTCCGGGCCGATTTCGACCTCGGCGGCCAATCTCATTAGAGATCAGGCAACTAAGCAGGAGATATTATAGTGCAGAAGTGTGATAGCAATACACAGGTGCACTCACTGTTCCTTCACACTCCAAGTTCGGTGAGACGGCAATCCGACATACCGGAGACAGATCAGGCACAGGTCTGGGGTGTAACACCGCCAACTTCCGACTCCGAGCTCCGAGCGAAATTCATGACAGAAAATCTCAGAAACAATTTTGGCTCGACCTGGGATTCGAACCCAGGACCTCTCGGATGTAAGGCAGAAACTTTGCCACTAATTCAACGAGGCAGTCAATATAACAAGGTGTAGGAATACAAATATAACCAAAATGGCCGCTTAGGCGATTTGTTGGATTGCGCGTTTGTGCGTAGGTAATTCAAAGCCCTTATTCCCGTTCTGTTGATATCTATCCTGTGATTCAGGCTGAGTAAGTTTGCACCGCGCGACATAGTTACGAATTATGAAGTTAGCGCTCCATGCATATTGAGCGGTGTGTGTCAATGCTACATTTGCATGTGTATAATGTTACCCGGCATTATCTAACTCGGTCCCAGTCATTTCGGCGAACGCGCCAGCCAGCGCTGATTCAGGAGTGCACCCTGATTTATGCTCAAAACTTATTGCTGCAACTGCTTTTGTGATGTATTTCGATGTATTCCCCTCTGGTATGATTTAGGAGTTTCAGTTGAATACACAGACAAATCTCCTCTTTTAGTTAGGTTTTCCTTACATAATGTTTCGGTGTAGCTTAAGAGAATACTAATAATAATTAGATATAGCCCTCAAATTATTTTCAATAATTTTTGCAATACCCAAACTGAAAGGGTTACTAAGTTATAAGTGTAATTGTCTAGCATAAGACCTGCTATAATTAAATAAATAAATAAATAAATATTTCACAACAATCACACCAATTCTCTAGTCCCAAATTAAGCTACGAGGCTTGTGTTATGGGTACTAGACAACGGATAAACATACTTAAATACCTTTTTTTGTAAATAAATACATATTATACAGAAAACACCCAGACCAGTACAAACACACCATGTTCATGCACACTTATGCTTGTACTGTGCGGGGATCGAACCCGCGACCCTTGGTTTAGAAGTCCTACATGTGAACCACTGCACCAAGCGGTCGTCAATGTATAATTATGTATGTATTTAACATTAGTTGGCAAATAAAAGAATATGAATATGAATGTTATATGATTTCTGCAGAGACTAAAATACAAATTTGTAACGAAAAATACTGAATAAGCTCTCAAATTCTAATATTAATTTGAAAAACTTCAGTTGGTAGGTAGGTCTTGAGCCAAGGAGAAATGACTGTGTTATCAAAGTATCAAGACCGTTTTGCGTATACCTTAACACAGTCAAAACAGTTGATAACTGGGAATCAAAGTACCCTAGAGATTCGAAGACATAATTTTATCTTCTTATATATAAAAATGAATTGCTGTTCGTTAGTCTCGCTAAAACTCGAGAATGGCTGAACCGATTTGAATAATTTTAGTCTTGAAATATTCGTGGAAGTCCAGGGAAGGTTTAAAAGATCTAAAATTAAAAAAAAAGGAACAGGCAGGACAACGTCTGTCGGGTCAACTAGTCTTATATATAAAAATGAATTGCTGTTCGTTAGTCTCGCTAAAACTCGAGAACGGCTGAACCGATTTAAATGATTTTAGTCTTGAAATATTCGTGGAAGTCCAGGGAAGGTTTAAAAGATCAGAAAATTAAAAATAAACCAACGGGCAGGACAACGTCTGCCGGGTCCGCTAGTCTTATATATAAAAATAAATTGCTGTTCGTTAGTCTCGCTAAAACTCGATAACGGCTGAACCGATTTTTCTTATTGTGGTCTTGAATTATTTGTGGAGGTTCAGGGAAGGTTTAAACGGTGAGAAAAAATGGGTAAATGCAAAAAATGCAGCGAGCAAGACAAAGTTTGCCGGGTCCGCTTGTTTTATATATAAAAATGAATCGCTGTTCGTTAGTCTCGCTAAAACTCAAGAACTACTGGACCGATTTGACTAATTTTTATCTTGAAATATTCGTGGAAGTCCAGGGAAGGTTTAAGATCAGAATACAGTGGGCAGGATGACCTCTGCCGGGCCCGCTAGAGTTAACATAAAAATCTAGTAAATCTAAAAAATGCAGGGAATAAACCCGCGACTACTCAGGCTAACGCGATGGCGCATCGAGACACGCTCTTAAACCTCGAAAATAGTGCCCAATTAAAATCGAGCTTCCACCGTGCTCGGGAGTCGAGGATGCAGCGGTCCGCGGGAAAATGCCGAAGCCGTAACGAGCGAGGAGTACTGTCTGGAGCAGAAAAAAAGATGCTAGGTACCCGGCCTCTAGAGCGACGCGTTAGCGTGGGGAAGCGAATTTCTGCTAAAATACTGCGGAACAAAACTTTTGCTTTTTTGCAGTTTTTTCGCAAAGAATAGTATAGTCTGAGTGGATCTACTGGAAATTTGGAAGATACTTCGACCAGAGTATATCCCAGTTCTCCCAGTATCTCAAGGATTGCGATTGCTGAATCCAGCATCCAGCATTGCTGAATCCAGGATGCAGCATGTCGAAAAAAGTGCTGATCCGCAAACATATCAAACTCAAAAATAGTTACTTTATATCGTTATTAGCTGCTTTTTGAAGTCAACTTCTATACGCACGCTTGAATTGGCATGACGAGAGCGTCCGAGTCGGCGACGTTAGGATTAAAGAATATTTATTCTCAAAAGAAATACTTAATTACATTTCACTTAATGGGAACTTAATAATAAGACAATGAAGTATCTACTTACATAAAACAGTATGAATGTACTAACAGAAGATCAAACCTATTTGATCCAATTGGGCTCTGTGCTCCGTCCAGGAAAAATCTTTTCCTTTTTCCCCCGATTTTGGACACAATTTATTAGTCAAATGGGTATATAGTTGATGGAATCAGGCGTTACTTTGCGGAAATCCATGACTAAAGCTGAAAAAGATGATTATTTTGCTTTAAATTTCCACGAAACGACGCCAGCGCAGGAACCAAAATACATCCAACTGTAATCACCTAAAAAAGGTAGAACTGGAAGTCGCAGGACTTACAATATCTACAACTCACAACGCTTCGACAGACTTGCTCGTAGTCTGTCGAAGCGAAAACATCTCCTGAGGATGCCACGTGTAGTGGCGAAACGCGTCGAGTGTTTGTTGGTGTCAGTGTTGTGATTCCAGTGCATCTTCTGTGTCACGTTGTGAGTTGTAGATATTGTCAGTCCTGCGACTTCCAGTTCTAGCTTTTTCAGGTGATTACAGTTGGATGTATTTGGGTTCCTGCGCTGGCGTCGTTTCGTGGAAATTTAAAGCAAAATAATCATCTTTTTCAGCTTTAAATGGGTATACATCAAGTAATACCTACCTCTTATCGGAATTTCCTTATGACAAGCCAACTCATACCGATATCATCTCGATCGGTCAACGTTACTTATCACTTTATCAGGTAGAGATCCAAAGTTTCCTCTAGAAATGTTTGTTTAGGACATATTTTCATTGCTTGAGCTCAAAATATTGAGGAGCAGAAAAACTATTCTTTCTTTTTAAAATATTGCATGAAAATCTGTTAAGTTGTTTTTAAGATTTAAGCATACACAGATAGAAATATAGGGACAGTGATTTAGTTCTGCTTCTGAATTCATTCAGGTATGCTTATTACGGAAATCAACAACAACAAACAAATAGGCGATACATATAAAATTATAGGTTTACGGCTTGTCTAGTAGATACTGTTCATGATAAAAATATATTCTTTTAGGGATACGGAACCAGGAGTACTCTCTGTTTGCCCAACTAGTGCGCCACCTTGGTTTTTTTGGCAGCCCACGCCTACTCGGGCGAGAACCAAATAAACCGCGGGTTTACGCCAAATTAATTAAGCCCGACACCCTGCTTTCTAATTAGTAATGTTTTCAGCAGCTGAAATTAGCATTTTCATTATTCCGAATGTGTTTCCATTTCATACGGAAATGTTTTAGTTACGTTATGCTAATCTTTAAATTATTGCATTTTGAATTTCGCTACTTTTTACGATGAAAAGTTTTATAAAGTCAGATTACTAATATTTCTGGAAATAATAGCCAAATGTGTCATCTGTTCGTCAGTCAAGTCAGCCAGAACGACGCACAGCAGTGCTTAATGGATAATGAGGACCCCAAGTAAATGGGTGGTGAGGAGATAGTTCGGGGTGTTGAAGATGAACAAAGTGGACTGTATGTAATAAATATTTAATGGCAATCGAGTACAAATATTGTTTTGACCGCGTATAGTAACCGCCGTAGTCCGATGATAAGATAGAAGTGTCAATCTGCAATCGCCAGCCGAGCACAGCAGAGCACAGCCGAGCCCAGCCGAGCGCAGCCGATGGTGCGCGACCAACGGGAATAGGTCCAAAAAGAAGAAGTTCGTCAGATAAGAGTTCTGCTGAGACGGAAGATGCTCTGTCATGTGTTTCAATATACAGACTATATAAAAGTTATACGAGTTTATTTCTTGAGATATATATTAGGTCCTTACATATGAAATTGGCGTTTTGTCGTACTGGCCACTTTGATCACAAATTTTTCCTATTTGGTTAGGAATTCGAAATTCAAATTTATACAGCTATTTCCACATGTAGTTGTGTTTCGTAAACCGTCATTCATTTGTTTTTTTACTTATCTTTTTAGGGTTCCGTACCTCAAAAGAAAAAAACGGAACCCTTATAGGATCACTTTGTTGTCCGTCTGTCCGTCCGTCCGTCTGTCAAGACCCTTTTTCTCAGGAACGCGTGGAGGTATGAAGCTGAAATTTATATCAATTACTCAGGTCTACTGTCCCTTGAAGCTGTGAAAAAATCAAACTTCTAAGCCAACGCAATCAAAAGATACAGCCGTTTATGCCGCAAATTTTCGACATTTGCAAGGGAATCAAAACCTACAGGGTGCTTCCCGTGAACTCAGAATCTTGAAATTTGGTACGAAGCAACGTCTTATAGCATAGATAATGGAAAAATTACGAAAACCGTAAATTTTTAGTTACATCACATAATATATATTTTTTTAATAATTTTAAACTTACTACCCATTTCCTCATAAACGCGTAGAGGTATTAAATTGAAATTCATACCAAATACTCAGGTCTATAATACCTTTAAGCTGTAACAAAATCAAACTTCTATGTCAACGCAATTAAAAGAAACAGCAATTTAAGCTGCATATTTTGAAACTCGCAAGTACTCGCAAGGGAATCAAAACCTAAAGGGTACTTCCAGTCGACCTAGAATCTTGAAATTTGGCATGAAGCAACGTTTTATAGCACACATAAAGGAAAAATTCCGAAAACCTTAAATTTTTAGTTACATTACAAAATATATATTTTTAAATAAATATAAACTTTTTTCCTCATGAACGCGTAGAGCTATCAAGTTGAAATTCATATCAAATACTTAGATCTAATTGCCTTTAACCCGTGAAAAAAAAAATTCTAAGTCAACGCAAAAACGCAAAACGCAAAAGTACAACCATTGATACCGCATATTTTGAAACTCGCAACTACACGCAAGGGAATTAAAACCTAAAGACCACTTCCCGTTGACATAGAATCTCGAAATTTGGTAAGAAGCAATAGCTTACAGCACAGGTAACAGAAAAATTGCGAAAAGCTTAAAATTTTAAGTAGTTATACCACCAAAAAAATTGTGATTGTAAACATAATTGTAGTTACAGCAATGACCGCGAGTTATTATACTATGTATGGGGAGGGCAACATTTTTCAAACGGCAAAGACGACCTCACTCATCGTCATTCAATCCCGATGTTTTGGTGAATGTAGCTGTATAATCTAAATGCGTCCTAACTGCTTAAAGTGTTATACTTATAATTAAATTCAATGACATTATTATAAACGATAAAGAGATCTTTGTCTTAAATTTATGTTCCTCCATCTTTCCCCATTGTAATGTTATGAATTTCATTTTGCAATAAAAATACCATAGTTATGACTCGATTGTCGTAATGAACGAACTTTGTAAACCTTGCAGGTTTGTACGGAACCCTCGGTGCGCGAGTCCGACTCGCACTTGGCCGGTTTTATTTCTGTGTGCATCGCTCAATTTACAAAATGGAAAATTTGAAATATCGCGTTATTTACGAGTACGAGTTCCACCGTGGCACCAGTGCTGCGGAAACGGCTCGAAGGGTTAATGATGTGTATGGCGGTTGTGTCGCAAAAGAAAACACAGTGCGTTTTTGGTTCCAACGTTTTCGTTCTGGAAATTTCGACCTGCAAAACAAGCCCCGTGGACGGCCGGAGACCCAAGTTGATAATGAAGAATTGAAGGCTATTGTGGAAGCGGATCCATCGCAAACCACGTCCGAGTTAGCTGCAGGCTTTGGCGTTAGTGATAAAACTGTTTTAATCCACTTGAAGCAAATTGGGAAGATTAAAAAACTTGAAAGGTGGGTTCCTCACGAATTGAGTGAAGCAAACCGGCAAACGCGCGTCAACTGCTGCGTTACATTACTTGACCGGCACAATAACGAAGGGATTTTAAATCGAATCATTACCTGTGATGAAAAGTGGATTCTCTACGATAATCGGAAGCGCTCATCGCAATGGCTGGACCCTGGCAAGCCAGCCAAAGCCTGCTCCAAGCGAAAATTGACCAATAAAAAGTTACTTGTAAGCGTTTGGTGGACTAGCGCCGGTGTCGTTCATTACAGTTTTCTCAAATCTGGCCAGACGATTACGGCAGATACTTATCTATTGTCAGCAATTGCAAACCATGATGGAAAAGCTAGTTGCTAAACAACCAAGGCTGGTCAATCGCTCTACGCCACTGCTGCTTCACGACAACGCTAGACCACACACTGCACAACAGACGGCTAGCAAATTAGAAGAACTTCAATTGGTATCTCTAAGGCATCCACCGTACTCCCCGGACCTTGCTCCAACAGATTACCATTTTTTTCGAAATTTGGATAACTTCTTGCAAGGGAAAAAGTTCAACTCAGATGGGGCAGTCCAAGTCGCCTTCAAAGATTTTATTGATTCCCGTTCGAATGGTTTTTTTAGTAAAGGGATCAATGAACTACCTATGAGATGGCAAAAGTGCATAGATTACAATGGCTCATACTTTGATTAAATAAATATGCTATATAAAAAAATTTCGACTTTTTGTTCCTCCCATACAAAACGCCAATTTCATAGGTAAGGACCTAATAGATCAATAGCGTTAGCGCTTCGATAGTTACACACAACTTTTTTTGGTTATTAATTTCATAATTATATTCTGTCGAGTGTCTGAGTTCACACACAAAGAGACAGTATAGAAATAAGATCATATCGTCCCCAATATTACTGCAAGTGACAAAGGCAGTTTATTCGGACTAAGCCTGTACCTATTCTCGAAATTTCTGTATTCCCGAAATTTCTGTATCGCAATAATGTGACGGGCGTGCACAAAGGCTGTGTTACTAAACTAGGCTCATTGCCCCGTCTGCTGACGATATTGCACAACGGGCCACTTCGGGGAACAATTATAGAGATGTAGAGTGGACGCCAAACATTACAATAACTATCAGAGTGACCCGAGTTGGAACACTACGGTCTACACTAATGACGGCAATGTTATGCTTACGTGAACATTAGGAAATTAGTTTTATGATTTTTCGTGATAAGCATTGCAAACTAAATCTGCCTTCAGGCTATAAGGAACCTTGGCCAACCTGGAGAAGTCTAAATAGGCTGAGGACCCAGGCTGTTCGAAGTAAAGATAACCTGTGTCGGTGGGGGTACTTAAGCAGCGCAGATTTCAGCTGTAAATGTGGAGAACCCCTGCAAACCATGGTCCACCTCATTAACCGTCCCGCGTGCCCGACCACCTGCTCGCGTGAGGTCTTACTTGTCAGCAACCAAAGGGCTACCACGGTAGCCGCTTTCTGGGCAAGTAAGATTTAGCCCGTGTTCTTGCCGACACGAAAGAAGAAGAAGCAAACTAAAGATAATATTTTTGCAGTATTTTTTTTTTATCTGAGGCGGGAATCGTACCCGCGTCCGTGGGAATCTAGCCCGTGTGCCTATACCACTCTGCCACCCAGACATTGGCAAACCCTGTTGAAATTTGCTACTGCTTTCCTGACACGCAAGCCGCGTTCACTTCATTTAAGTATAATATTAGCATGGATAATACAATGGCGGATTTAATACATAGAGGCATTAAGTAAGGTGTCATGTTGACGATGCAAGATTAACTATAGAAAAACTTTATACACCAGCTACGTCTGAGAATCGTAAGGATGTGATTGGAAGTATGTATTTTTTTCCTTTTGCCTTTTGAATTAACTAGTTCTCTGATTAATTCATAAAAATCAATAAAATCAATTTATTTTTGTAAATAGACTCACAAGTAGCACTTTTACACGTCCCAACATAATTAAATTAACCCTACCACCGCTTCGGGACAATTTGGGCAAGTGCTGTGAAGAAGCGGCGCGCGGCGCAAGAAATGAGGCTTTTATCGTGCAAAATAGTATTAGCAAAACTAATAGACAGAGTAAGTATTTTATGTTATGAATTCAATTTCAATTTTCAATATTTTCCATCGCCTGTCGAGTGTACTTAGCCTCAGCTAGGCGTGCGAAAAGATCAATTGACGGCATAAACTATTCAGCCTAATGGTTGGTGCGATTAATCGGGCCGCCCGTGACCGATCGCAGCATTAATTGGGCAAGTTCGATTGTTTTAAAATTAATCGCCGTTGTTTACAGTTGTTACCGATTCTATTGGCAATTAAACTGTAATAAAATTGGGGTGGGTGATTACTGAAATACAGATAGATTAATAATTCGAGTTCGACGTGTTTTCATTACAAAAGGGCTATGTAAATCTAGGTATATTATTAGGTACCCCAGTGATAAAGTTTGGTTTTGCTCCGTTTATAAATTTGTTCTGAATTTAGTGAAGTTTAAAGATGTCAATACAGGTAAATTTAAAGTTTACCTAATAGGCCAGAATTTGAACTTTTATCTATCTATATCTGCGGCTACAAGACTGAAAGTCGCGAGAAGCGGCGAACAGATGCCACATGTGTGCCCTACCTTCTGGCTTCTATATTTTTCAAGGCCCTCTTATCTTTTTTTTTTGTTAGCCTACATCAACCCACTGCTGGGCAAAGGCCTCCCCCAACCTTTCCACCAATCCCTGTCTAGGGCCAGAGTTTTCCAGTACGTTACATACGAGTACTCTTATCTTTATTAAATATTAAAAAAGCCATCAGTAACTACTTTAACAACCTTTTTTTTATCGTCAGGGAATACTACTTTAGGGGTCTACTTTAACAATCTTTTTTTTTTGGTTACGCTGGAAAATTCTTTACGCATACTTGCCTCCCTCGGGGGAGGGCGCAGGTTATGTGGGACTCTCCCCAGCTGGGGCATACCCACTAAAAACCAGCGGCGTTCTCAGGAGCCATGAGTTCGGGGCCACGAGTTAGCGCGATTAGCACACATCCACGGCCTTTCACTGACTAGACCGACACACGGTCTCACCCGATCTGAAGAGGATAAATATCCCTACCTCCAGCGCCAGAGGAGGGTATCCTCCAGCTTGATGTCCCGCTACTTTAACAACCTAATGCAACAACTGATAACTAGTTTTGCATGGAGTTAGCTAAGTGCCGACTCCGTCATTTAAGATGTGCGCTGTTCCCAAGAGATTTTTGAAGGAAGGTAATTTAACAAGTCTCGGATCATCCCTTTGCAAAGGTCGCTTCTGATCTTTGACTAATTTGTTGTTAAAGACGAACCTATTCCAAAAAAATGATCTTAGGAATCTTCAATAACTTCTTCAAACCTACTAGAAGAAGTAAATAAAATAATCATGATGCACGAAATCTGAGTTACAGCGCATGAACCGCGTCACAAATATATTCTGTAGTCGAATTCTTTAAACTTAATTCACCCTCAAACAATATCTAGGTAGGGTAGTACCCACTTTATTGTCAGTTGTTTTCTATGAGACACTAATAACTACCTACTTGCAGCGGTTCACGGTAGAAATACAAACAACAATGCTTGGAAAACAAACGCTTTTGGCTCAAGTTTGGAGAACGCCTGTTATCAGAATCAGGTCACTACTAAAAACACACAAAGGAAATTTCTATACACAAACCTTTATAAGCGCGTCAAATAGAACCATGCGAGTTGTTGTACAAACTGCCACAAAAGAGAAAATGTGCACTTTATTCTCAAGACTAAAGGTTAATTGTTTCAAGGTGTTGCTAGCTGTACAAGGACGCGCGTTTGAAGTGAGCTCCTGAATTATCTAAGAGGTTAAGAGCCAAAGGGAATAGCAGAGCATGCGCCGGCCCGCGATGTTTGAGAAGCCGAACCAAGAGTAAAAACTGTTATTTCGTAACTAAGTATGTGTCGGTAGCTAACTTTACTAAATTTAATCTTAGTAAGTTAGATACCAGGTAGGTACTACTGGTAAGTTTTGCTACCGAGAAAGTACAAACTTAAAATCTAATAGGTAGTTTAGTAACTACATTCTTGAGTCGGCCAAAATTAACTTAAATTAACCAAAATTGAAGTCATTTTACCAAAAAGTAAACGATAAGGTAGATAAGTGACTTACTAAAAAAACCTATCATTCACATTATTTCCTTCAGTGCTTTCTTCATATTTTTAACTACCTACCAAGTCATCATTGTCATCAAAATCAAAATATTCAGGTCCAACGTAAAATCCGTACTGCTGTATTGATGATCACGTGAAAGGTCACCAAGGTCATATCGCACCAGCTTTAGGTCTTCGTCTACCGTTGTCTTCACTAAATTCTCGGTGTATACTGGCCCGAGAAAATTTCCAACGAACATCTAATGGAACGCTGCCAAGAATCGCCGATCAACCAGCAGATGAAACGTCGCAAGTTTCGATGGATTGGCCACTCCGAAGGAAGCCTAATCACATCCCTTAGCAGCCTCTGGATTGGAATCCCCAAAGAAAACGCAAACGTGACCGCCCCACACAAACTTGGCGACGCACACTCTAGCAGACGAGGCGAAGAAAATCGGCATGACTTGGAGTGAGTGAAGCGCGAAGCTCAAGACTGAAAGCAATGGAGGACTGCTGTGGACGCCCTGTGCCCCATCTCGGGGACATAGGACATTAGGTCAAGTTAAGTTAGTCAAATATTGCTTAAAGTTGAAAAAGAGGATTATTTTGCTTTAAATTTCCACTAAACAACGCCAGCGCAGGAACCTAAATACATCCAACCACTTGAAAAAACTCAAGGCTGGATGTCGCAGGATTTCCAATACAACCCACAGCGTGACACAGAAGATGCATCTGAAATCACAACATTGACACCAACAATCGCTCGTAGTCTGTCGAAGCGACAACATCTCCTGAGGATGCCACTTGTAGTGGCGAAATGGTGAAGAGTCGTTTAGAGGAAATTTAAAGCAAAATAATCCTCTTTTTCAGCTTTAGTTGTGGATTTCCTGATTCCATCAAATATTGCGTGACTATTTACTACCATTTTAGATTCTGGACAAGAGATCATTGAGCTAAGATCATTCCCGCATCACCTTTGTATGTAAAATTAGGGTGTTGTGTACTGTTTGTTTAGGGTTGAACTTGAATACCTAAATATTGTTCTTCATTGCGTGACCATAGATCTACGAAGATTAAGAAAGCATATTAACAAAACATCACATTCATTGCTCTGATCCCAAAGCAAGTAGCTTTAAGCACGTGATTTGGAAATCAGAAGCGAAGGTGAATCGTAAATTGGTTTCCAACATTGTCTCCGTCCGGGGAACGAACCCGGGACCTCATAGATGGTGGCATCTTAAAACTAGTATACAAAGTACGATGATGGAGTTACCACAATGTAAGTAGGTATCTGGCTGAAACTTAACTATACCTACTACTTACTAAGAGGAAGGCACTTAATAATAATAATAGTCCTTCTAGCCGATTTCGACCACGGCAGCCAATCTCAACAGAGATCAGCCAACAGCGCAGGAGATATTATAGTGCACAAGTGTGAGCGCAATACACAGGTGCACTCACTGTTCCATTACTCTCAAAGTTCGGTGAGACGGCAATCCGACATGACCGGAGAGAGATCAGGCGCAGGACCAACGGCTTAACGTGCTTTCCGAGGCACGGGGGTGTAACAC
Organism: Pyrausta despicata; assembly: GCA_963921415.1. Classification (NCBI taxonomy): domain Eukaryota; kingdom Metazoa; phylum Arthropoda; class Insecta; order Lepidoptera; family Crambidae; genus Pyrausta; species Pyrausta despicata. Next base: position 539,055 of record OY992859.1, on the reverse strand, counting down.
CGCCAACTTCCCGACTCCGAGCTGTTTTTGAGATATTCATAACAGAAAATCTCAGAAACAATTTTGGCTCGACCTGGGATTCGAACCCGGGACCTCTCGGATGTAAGGCAGAAACTTTGCCACTACACCAACGAGGCAGTTACTTAACAGATTATTTATAAATAACTAGCTGACCCGGCAAACGTTGTTTTGCCATGTAAATGTACAGGGTGGACTACTCTTATCACTAAGGGGTATAAAAAATAGATGTTGGCCGATTCTCAGAACTACTCAATATGCTCACAAAACTTCATGAGAATCGGTCAAGCCGTTTCGGAGGAATGTGGGAACGAACATTGTGACACGAGAATTTATGTGTTATCTCAACCTCAATAGCCGTAAGACACTAAAATATCATGTCACTTATTGAGTTGATTAAGTCAGTTTTTCGTTGTCATAGAACGTTGTCATGTAAATTGAAAAAAAAAAGCTTGTTCACAGAGCAATTAATCAAATATAGCCATAATTTCCGTGCGCAGCCCTAAACGCGACGCGGCTTATTGACGTTAAATGGCCGATATAAATTCCGCTGGCGGATTACGGGATTTATTTGCTTCAAAATTAAAGGAGACCGATTTCAATGGTGGCGGGTGACAGCGGCCTGCGGACAAAAAACCGGCCAAGGCTGAATCGCGTGAATGGCAATGATAGGTTCAGTATCCTACAACATAAAGGAGCCTACGATCAAGGCTCGGAATCGGTTTGAGAAAAATGATTAAATTATGTCCAACAATAATAATAGATTTAATTATGGCGAATAATCGCCATAATGTTCCGCTCGCTCGGAGCAATACCGAAATTCATTTCTTTCTCTAACCCAAATAAACCGGTTTAAGCCACGCGCGGCAAACCTGCAGCGACATGTATTGAAAACACGGGTGAGTAGGTTCGCTGAGCGTGGCCTATCTGCCTCTGCACGCTGGTTTGTGATACTTACTTACTTACTAGGGTGACTCAACGACCCAAAGTGAGTCTTGGCCTCCGACACCAGATCACGCCATGCATCTCGGTCTTGCGACAGTTCTTGCCAATCGCTATGGCCGAGGTTGCGCAGATCTTTAGCAACAGCGTCTTTCCAGCGGTACCTAGGACGTCCAACCGGGCGTTTCCCATTTGGTTGTCCCAGGTATGCTCGCTTCCCCGGCGCTATGGAAGGAAGGGAGGCTCGTGCTTCTGAAGAAAGACGGACGTCCGACCGACTCCCCTTCGGCATACCGTCCGATCGTGCTGCTGGATGAGGTGGGCAAGCTCTTTGAAAGAGTCCTTGCAAACCGCCTCGTTCGGCACCTGGATACGGATGGGCCGAATTTGTCGGATGTACAGTATGGCTTCAGGAGAGAGCGCTCTACGATCGATGCTATCCTGCGGGTAAAATCGCTCGCCAGCGAAGCGGTGGAGAGCGGCGGTGTGCTGTTGGCCGTGTCTATTGATATTGCCAACGCGTTCAACATGCTGGCGTGGACCACGATAAAGCAGGCGCTCCGGTTCCATGGAGTACCTGTTTACCTGCAGGACACCATCGCATCGTACCTTGAGGGACGAGAGGTTGCGTGTGATTCGGTGGATGGTCGTTTGCAGCATTTGGCCGGATGCGGCGTTCCGCAGGGGTCGGTTCTAGGGCCACTCCTGTGGAACATCGGGTTCGATTGGGCCCTGCGTGGCCAGTTCGTCGCGGGGGTTGGCGTAACTTGTTACGCCGACGATACCCTGCTGACAGCTCGCGGGGATTCCTTTGTCGAGGCTGCACGTCGTGCGACTGCTGGGGTCGCGATGATGGTTCACCGAATCGGCCTTTTGGGGCTACGGGTGGCGCTTGAGAAGTCCGAGGCCCTGTGTTTTCACGGGCACCGGCGTGCGCCGCCTGCGGGTTCTGGGTTGATGGTGGATGGGGTTCTGATCCCCGTTTCGTCCACCATCCGGTACCTTGGGCTTGTGCTTGACGGAAGGTGGCGGTTTCAGGCCCATTTCCGTCAGCTCGCTACCAAGCTCAATGCCACCGCGGGTGCTTTGAGTCGGTTACTGCCAAACCTGGGTGGTCCGTCGACGGCTCCTCGACGACTTTACCTAGGGGTGGTCCGCTCAATGGCACTTTACGGTGCCCCGGTCTGGCATGACGCCCTCTCGTCCGTGAATGTGACAGTCTTGCGGAAGGCTCAAAGGGTATTGGCCTTGCGTTTAGCGCGAGCCTACCGCACCACCTCCACCGATGCTGCGCTGGTCCTGGCCGGCAGCCTCCCCTGGGATCTCGACTCCCTGGTCCTCGCCGAGTTATTCCGGTGGCGGGGAGACCAAAGATCTCAGGGCAATAGGCCTGCACCGACGGAGGTGGAAACGGAAAGGAGACAGCTCTTGGAGCTAGCCCACGAGCAGTGGCGCCGTAGACTGGCCAGTAGCCACTTTGGCGTCCGGGTCACTGAAGCCGTGCTCCCCGTTCTCACAGAATGGGTTGAGCGTCCACACGGCCAAGTGACATACCGGATGTCGCAGGTGTTTACAGGCCACGGGTGTTTTGGGTCATACCTCTGCCGCATTGGCAGGGAACCCTCCGCCCGATGCTGGCACTGCGATGCTCCGGAGGATACGGCACAGCACACCCTTGAGGTGTGCCCGGCGTGGGTCGCCGACCGCCGTGCCCTCCGAGCACACTGGGGACTGACCTCAGCCAGTCCGGCGTATGGTCGGAGACAGGGAGGCTTGGCGAGCCATGGCCGCATTTTGTGAGCGGGTGCTCGCCGAGAAGGAGAGCGCGGAGCGAGAGGCTGCGGCTGACGCACTCCTCATGCGCCGTAGGCGCACTGGGCGCAGGAGGAACCGCCACCTCCTGCACATGCCCCTCCCTGTGCCTCGGGTCGCGGACGCGGGGGCGTCCGCTTCCCACTAAGAGGCGCGATGGTGTGTAATGCGTACTACGCATCATCGGGACAACAAGCCGGAGGATACCTCCTTCGGCGCTGGAGGCAGGGGTATTGTGCCCTCTCCAGATCGGGTGAGACCGTGTGTCGGTCTAGTCAGTGAAGGGCCGCGGATGTGTGCTGATGGCGCTGACCCGTGGCCCCGAACTCATGGCTCCCGAGAACGCCGCTGGTTTTTAGTGGGTATGCCCCAATCGGGGAGAGTCCCACATAACCTACTGCGCTCCCCCGAGGGCGGTAGGTATGCGTAAAGCAATTTCCAGCGAAAAAAAAAAAAAAAAAAAAAAAAAAAAAAAAAGGTATGCTCGCTTCACGGCACGATCCTCTCCCATTCTCTCTACGTGTCCGAGCCATCGAAGCCTGGCTGCTTTGGTCTCTCCAATAATGTTAGGTTCGGACACTAGGTCTTCAATCTCCGTGTTCTTCCTGACTCTCAACCTCCCATCTTCCAGTTTCTTCGGTCCCAGAATCTTTCGCAGAATTTTCCTTTCCGCCACTAGCAGCTTATTCTCTTCTTTCAAGGTCAGTGTCCAGGCTTCGCATCCATACATTAAAATTGGCCTAATAACCGTTTTGTCGACACGAATTTTAGTTCCCCTGCGTATCAGCTTGGACACCAGAACCTTGTGAAGAGCTGCCGTGCATCTCAGAGCATTTTGGATACGAATATCAATCTCTTCCTCTCTGTGATTAGTATCTGTAACGGTACACCCTAAATATTTGAATTTGTTGACACCTTGATAGGTGTAGCCATTCACTTCTTGATCTTTCCTCTTTTCCCTTGTATTCCTGTATCTCTTTATGTGAAAGTATTGCGTCTTTTCACGGCTGATTCTGAGACCGACGTTCTTTCCTTCTTCCTCCAAAACCTCAGCTAAAGCCCGCACATCCGACTCGCGCTGTCCAAGGAGTGCCAAATCATCGGCATATCCAATGATTTTATGCATGCCATTCAGCTCCACTCTGCCATCGACTTCTATTACTTTTCGGATGACGTATTCGAGCACGTAGTTGAATAACATCGGAGATACTTAATGCGTCCCCTTGTTTAAGGCCAGTCACTACTTCAAACTCATCGGTTAAGTTGGAACCTACCCTAACCCGCATCTTGCTGTGTTTTGTAGCAACCTCAACCAATTTTACCAGTTTCAGTGGTAGTTTAAAGGATCTTAGAACTTTAAAGAGTATATCCCTGTCCATACTATCATAGGCCTTAGTGAAATCAACGAATAGTGAATGCATACTTTGTGCATATTCCCATCTTTTCTCCATGATTTGTTTTAGGATAAATATTTGGTCAGAGGTACTGCGATTGCGACGGAAGCCACATTGGTAGTCTCCCAATATCTTCTCAGCCAGGGGCTCTATGCGGTTTAGGAGAACGTATGAAAGAATTTTGTATGCTGTCGGTAACAGTGCAATACCCCGATAGTTTGGGCATTTCCTGCGACATCCTTTTTTTGTATTGGGCAAATGATGCCCACATTCCATTCGGCTGGTTGCTTTTGGGAAAAGGGAAATTTGGGAGGAGGCTCCCAAATTTTTATAATAATTTCGTAAAATCTTGATTGCACCGCTCCTCCACCATATTTCCCTAGCTCTCCTGGTATACCATCAATTCCTGGAGTTTTGTTGTTCTTTAGCCTCATAATCGCTTCCCTAACCTCTTCGAAGTCGGGTTTCTCTACTACACCGTTGTGCTGCTCCTCTGTATTCGGCATGTTATTTTCTACAGTGGGGCAGTTCAGTAGATTAATGAAGTACTGGCGCCATGTTTCCTTTATTACCTCAGGTTCTGAAATCAGGTTTCCTTCATCGTCCTCGAGTAACTGGGCTATAGGTTTGTATGCTTTCTTTACTGAATTCAGCTCTTGGTAAAATTTACGTGTCTCGTTGGCTTTCAAGAATGTCTCCATTGTCACTAGTTTTCTTTCCAATGCTTTCCTTTTTTCCACTCTAACCAATCTTCTAAACTCTCTTCTCGCTTCGTCATACCGATCATCCTATTCGTTGTTCTGTAGTGCCATTATCTTGAGCTCTCGTCTTCTTTCCAAGGCGCGGTCACACTCTTCTGTCCACCATTTCCTATTCCTAGTTCTTTTCCTCTTGCCCAGCACCTTCAGTCCTATTTGTGATGGTTCATTTATTTTAAACAATAACTTGCATGAACACGTAAGGTAATTGCCTAATATCTCTGGTCCTTAAAAAAGATTCAGAAGAAAGTCAGCGCGTATGCAACCGTACACCCCGCTGGCCTCATTCCCACATCGACCGTCGCATCAAACCTAAATAAACCAGTAAAATTGTGTTCACTAACGCAAACGTAACTAATACTATATGGTGAAAATAACGTTTCAGAATCCGGTTTTGGAGAACAAAAACGAAATCATTTCGTTCTTATGTACTTAGGGCGATAACAGTTCTCAAGATTAACGGGTTTCCGAGCCTTGCCTACGATGCAGTGGACGTCCAGTCGCGTTTGTTGGTGATGATCCTTAAACGAAGGTAATATATACACATACATCCGTTTTTGCAATAATAATTACTCTCATGGATTTTAAAATGACATGTTAATGTGTAACCGTTAAGGTAGGCCGAGTTTTTAAATGGCTATTAGGTATATTTTGCTTTAAACTTAAAAGGCTGTGTTCTATTTGGAATTTCTAGTCTAGAAGTTCCATTTTAGTACATATGATACTTGCTAGTTACTTATACAGGGTCAAATTTATTTGCGGGCCCCCAAAATCAACTCGCGAGCCACTAAATAGCTCGTTCATAAGCCGGGAGATGCGCCCGTGCACGTTTTGACGGCAACGTTGCGCAGGCGTTCCGTTTGTTTGCAAATTAATTGCCGCAAACAACCTTCCATCACTGATGACTGAACCGATGACGGTCGTACGTCTTCGTGCAAGGCACGCGATTAACAGTAACTTAGGGCTGCATTCCAAATATTCAGCTAAGATGCATTCGTCCAAATAAACACACGTTAGTAGTTAGTACTAAGCTTACTTAGTAACTAAGTGCGGATTTTACAAGAACACCTAAATTAACAGACGGTTTAGTAACTGGTTAATTTCAAACTCAAGTCCTAGTATAGTCATTGCCAAATCTGGCTCATTAAGTCTGAATCAGTATTATTAGGAGCGTGTTATTGAGCATGGTTGCTGGATTGAATATTACAATTTTTACAAAATTGCCAAATCTGGCTCATTAAGTCTGAATCAGTATTATTAGGAGCGTGTTATTGAGCATTGGACAAGTCCCAAAAGCCCACAGGAAGGAACCCCAAATGAAACTAAGGTTCCGGTAGCAAGACAAAATTTATTCGTTCGCAGGAATATATAAGAAGGCAGGTAAACAAAACGTCACCGCGAGTAAACTAAGTACAGCGCCATCTAGCGACTTTTTACGGAACTTAACTCCTAAGCTTAAACATTGAACATTCCGCCCGCCATGGACGGAGTACTTAAAAATAACACCATAAAACATTAGAACAATAATGACAGAAACTAAAGGTACATATTTAATAATAGGTACATATTTTTGCTACAATGAGAAAACTTTAGTACACAAATAACTTACACTAATCATTATCTTTGACAGGTAAAATAATTAATTTTGAGACAGGCCTTTTAATAAAATTATCTTTGTATTTTAAACTAACAACTCGAGTAACATTATCCGAGCCAGTATGTTTATCAGTGATACGTCCAAAGAGCCATCTCGCAGGAGGGAGATCATCTTCTTTGACCAAAGCAACATCACCAATTTCAGGCTCCTTAGTTGCGTTATTCCACTTGTATCGGTGCTGTAGTTGCGTCAAGTATTCTTGTGACCATCTGCGCCAAAAGTCTTGGACCATTCTTTGCGTTAGATGCCATCGTTTTAGAGTACTAATATTTGAATTTTCATAATTGACCTCAGGAACAAGTACTAATGGCTCACCTACTAAGAAATGACCTGGTGTCAATGGGCAGGGGTCCTCGGGGCTACACGATATTTGTGAAATAGGACGAGAGTTGAGACATGCCTCTATTTGTGACAATATTGTTGTCATCTCTTCAAATGTAAGCGTGCTATTTCCGATCACTCTCTTCAAATGATGTTTGGTTGACTTTATTCCACTCTCCCAGAGCCCTCCAAAATTTGGAGAGCGGGGAGGGATAAAGTGCCAGTTAGTGTGATTCGACGCCAACCAACTAGCGATCTCTATTGCGACATTCGACCTTTCCTCATCAACCAACTCCCTTAGTTCACGGGCACTACCAACAAAGTTGGTACCGTTATCGCTCCACAGGTCTGCTACATGACCTCGTCTAGCGACAAACCTTTTAAAGGCTGCCAGAAACCCTTGCGAAGTCATGTCGCTGACTACTTCAAGGTGTATGGCTTTTGTCGACATACAAATAAACAGGCAGATATATCCTTTCATGGAGCGATGACCACGACCCTTTGAAACCCTGATGTTGATTGGACCTGCGTAATCTACACCGCTTTTGAGAAAAGGCCGATGTGCAGTGACTCTAGATACGGGCAATTGACCCATATAAGGTTGAGTAGGTTGAGCAGAGTATCGGAGGCAAGTGACACATTTTCTTACAAATTGTCTCACGAGACTCTTCGCACCAACGATCCAATATTTGCTCCTTATATAGTTTAACATGAGCTGGGGACCACCGTGAAACGTCATTTCGTGAGCCTGGCTTATCAAGAGATAAGTAAAATGTGACTTGTGGGGTATGATTATAGAATGCTTCATATCCTCTTTGATGTGAGCATGATGCAGTCTTCCACCTACTCTCAAAACTCCATCAGAATCCAAAAATGGACTCAGTGAGGTAAGTTTACTCTTTTTATTTATTTTTCCATTCATCTTTAAACTATTTATCTCTTCACTGAAATGATGCCCTTGACATATTTTTATACAGGTGAGTAAAGCTTCATTCAATTCTTTTACTGTTAGGACTCTACTTTTATTTTCAGATTTGTTCCAGCGTAAGAATCGACGACAGTACGACAGCACTCTGGTAAGTTTAGATAGAGATGAAAATTTAGAAATCAAGTTATAACCATCAGTAGTTTCAAAAGTAGCATGACATTTGATTTTTTGCTTTTTCTCTTCCAAGTTTGTATCTGTCACTACATTCGAATCGTAAGTTAACTTGCTTTCATACAGCCATTTAGGTCCCTCTTTCCAGAGTTGATGCTGCGCACATTCCGAGGGCAGTAATCCTCGTGAGGCGCTATCTGCGGGATTATCTTGTGAACTTACGTGTGACCACTGATTTGCATCTGTGATGGTAAGTATCTCCGACACTCTATTTGCGATAAAGGTCTTCCATCTACTTGGGTGGCTTCTTAACCAGGCTAAAACTATTGTAGAGTCAGTCCAGGCATGTAACTGGGGCTTGGGTACGCCTAGTATTTCTGCGACCTCATTCAATAGTTTTGCCAGAAGCACTGCGCCACACAACTCTAAACGTGGGATGGATACCTGTTTAATCGGTGCCACTCTGGTTTTAGAGGTAATCAAGTGTACATGTATGTTCTCGTCCTGATTAACAACCCGTATGTACACAACCGCTGCGTATGCGACATTCGAGGCGTCGGAAAAGCCGTGAAGTTCGACAGACAGATTATCTTTACTCGTGTTAATCCATCTCGGTATTCGAACGGCTTTAAGACTACTTAAGTCGTCTCTGAAAGTAATCCAGTCACTAAGAAGTGATGATGGCAGAGCGGCATCCCATTCGATGCCAGATAGCCATAGCTTTTGGATAAATACCTTTGCTGTTGTAATAGCTGGAGCTATCCACCCCAAAGGGTCATACAAGCGAGCGATGTCTGAGATAACCTTGCGCTTTGTAACTGGGTGCTCTATAGGGGGAAGCGTAACGATACACCGAAACTCATCACTATCCCTATCCCATGCTAATCCCAGTATATTTAGCATATCATCTGTTTTCAGCTCTAGATCAGGTCTTTCATCATCATTTGTTTGTTTTATCAAGTCTGCCAGTTGCTTGCTATTCGTAGACCATTTTTGAAGGGGAAATCCGCCACGATTCAGCATTTTAGTCATCTGTTCATAGATTTCTACTCCTTCAGAAACGGACTGGCAGCCTGTCAACAGATCGTCCATATAAAAATCATTTAGGACTCTAGGACAGGCCAAAGGAAAATCTGGACCTTCGTCATAGGCTAATTGCTGCAAGGTTCTAACAGCTAAGAAGGGTGCGCATGACAGACCGAAGGTAACTCTCAGGAGTCGGAAATGATGCAGTTCTGAATGTGGTTCGTCGCGCCACAGTATGCGCTGGAAATCTGTATCCTCCTCCGCCACCTTCACTTGTCTGTACATTTTTACAATGTCAGCAACAAGTGAAATGGGATAGCCTCGCCACCGCATGATCAAATGTCTAAGCTCTGGTTGCAGTGCTGGGCCTACCATCAGTTCACTGTTTAGTGAAACTCCGTTTGAGTCAGTGCAAGAAGCATCAAATACTACACGATTTTTTGTGGTAGTCTTATCTTTTCGTATGACCACATGGTGAGGAATGTAGACGCCGGGTGATTTTGGATCATCAACTAAAGCCATGTGGTGCATGTTGAGATATTCATGTATAACCTTTGAATAATCAATCTTTAAGTCAGGATTTCTCATCAATCGCTTTTCTAGCATAAGAAATCTCCTGTAGGCTATACGCTCTGAATCACCTTGGCTACATAATGGATCAACAGATTTAAACGGCAATTTCACTATGTAGCGACCTTCTGTATCTCTTTTGGTGGTTTGAGAAAAGAAGTCTTCGCAGAGTTTCTCTTCTTCGCTTAATATTTTGCCTTTGATCGAAGAAGGTTCCGCTTCTAACTCCCAAAATTTCTTAAGCAGGTTGTTATCGCTGTCGTTTAACTGTGTATGCATGGTAAGAACAACATTGTGACATTTTTCGTTTTGGCTGACTTGACCAAGTGTTCTGCCAGAGAGAATCCAACCGAGTTTGGTGTTCTGCGCTATAACGGAACCCGGTGAACCCCTGAATAACCCATCTAATAAAATTTGGCTATACACTTCGGCACCTAAAAGCAGATCTATTTTATTTGGAGTATCAAACGACGGATCTGCTAGGGCCATGGACGAAAATGCTGTAGTTATCTCTACAGAAACCTTTCGAGTTGGTAACAATGTCGTTACTTTGTTTAGAACATGAGCCTTAACGGTAATAACAAATGTGGGATCTAAGCGGGATTGAATTTTAATAAGCACCGTGGATTTTGATGCCACAGTCGTGCCTTGATCGCCGCCTAAACCTGATACTAAGTTTGTTCCAGGCATCTTTTTAAGACCTAACAATTGCACAGCCGATTCTGTGATGAAAGATGCCTGCGAACCCTGATCTAGTAATGATCTCAGCATTACAGGAGTTCTGAATTTATTGGACTGCACGTTTACTAAAGCCGTGGCCAATAGAACTTGACTGTGTGCGTAGGGAAAACAGGTGGTAAAAACCTTGTAATCGCTGGTCTCGCTTGAAGTTGGAGTCTGTGATTTTAAGACCCTTTCGGTAACAGTAGCGACAACAGCCTTATCAGCAGACTGATCGGCCTTATCATTAGCCGATTTGGGGCTTTTAGGATGGAGAAGAGTGTGATGTTTTTTCTTACAGAGACGACACCTAGTAGACATCGTACACTGATAAACAGAATGGCCGGAGTTTAAACAATTAAAGCACAAGTGTTGAGTTTGAACAAATTCTCGCCTAGAATCTATTTGTTCTTTCGCAAACTTCTTACAATTACATAGTTTATGATTGTCCGAGCAAAAGGCACAGGATAAAACGCTTGTGGCAATATGAGTACAACTTGATTTCTGAACCTTTGTATCTAAAAACTCTAATGATCTAAACCTATTTTCTAAAAACTCTTCAAATTCCTGAAATGTAGGAAGCTCCTGAATTGAATTGGCCATATCTCGTTCCCATAATTTTCGAGATTCTGAATCAAGTTTCTGGCTAACCAAAAATATAATAAGAACATCCCATGAACTTGTTTGTATACCTATATTTTTTAATGAATGTAAACATTCTTTGGTCGTGTCTAATAATTGCTTTAAGCCACTACAAGACTCAGTAGTCAACACCTTCTGGCCAGTTAATCGTTTTAAAATACAATTGGACAAATATTTCTTATTATTATAACGACTTTCTAGCTGAGACCAACATATTTGATAATTACTTGCCGTCAAAGGAATATGCCTTAACAATTGCTCTGCCTCACCTGTCAAACAACCGCGGAGATAATGAAGCTTTTGTACATCATCAATACTTGAATTACTGTCAATAACAGAGATAAACATGTCACGAAAGCTGACCCATTCGGAATAGTTTCCTGAAAACTTAGGAATAGATATCTCGGGTAAACGTACACTTGATCGGTGCTCATTTCCCTTGCTGACACTAGGAGAAGTCATAACGGGTACACTTGGTTTAGGTTTTAATAACAATAAATGTTCTCTCAACAATGACTTATAATCTATGTATTCTTCCTCCGTTTTATCATAATTATAATCATTGTCAGGATCGTGACCATCTCCAATAGCTTTAAGATGATGCTCCAAAAATAAACTCCATTGCTTTTCCAAGTTTTCTAATCGTACTTCCACATAAGACAAAGTTATGCGGTCTTTAGGTGATTTTTTAAAGTTAGATTTTGCTTTAATTATTTCTTTAGACATATTTCCTACAAGTAACAGACTATCAGCCATGATGATAAACTTAAAATTTTACAAGTCCTTAATCCAATTATTGGTAAATTTTCTATGTCCTTAGAATATTTGTCGTAAATTTTCTAAGTGTTTGACATTTGAGTCCGAAAACCGGCGTGGATTCCCCGTCGGTTCACAATTCTTAAAATTATTCTAAGTCCCGGACACTTGTAAATTTTTTCACTCTTCACATGCACTAATAATCACGAATTTTCAAAGTTAAAATCTTCTTGTTAATAAGGTTCAAATTGTACTCACAGTATTTCTTCTGCAACTCACTCACACTTGTACACGGATGATGTCACTCCAGTTGATGGTTGGATGTCCTCGGGGGTGCTCCCCCGCGCCGCGCTGATGACGAGGTCCGATGTGATGTCAGAGGGCCTCCCCTCTGCGTCGCTCTGACGTAGGTTGACAGCTCTGCTCGCCGCCACCCGTTGCCGGCCTAGCACCATAGGCCGCAATCCGCAACCTCGTCGGCGCCGAACGGACAGTGCACTAGGTCTACTTTCGTATCGCCTCTTTCCGGCAATAACGAAGGACCATGGACAAGTCCCAAAAGCCCACAGGAAGGAACCCCAAATGAAACTAAGGTTCCGGTAGCAAGACAAAATTTATTCGTTCGCAGGAATATATAAGAAGGCAGGTAAACAAAACGTCACCGCGAGTAAACTAAGTACAGCGCCATCTAGCGACTTTTTACGGAACTTAACTCCTAAGCTTAAACATTGAACAAGCATGGTTGCTGGATTGAATATTAAAATTTTTATTTATTTATATATATTTTTTATTAAGGATAGGTTTGCTCTTGATCCAAGACTAAGCCCAACGAGTCAACGACTGAGACTACGATGGAGCGAGCTCACCTAGAAGAAGCCTGTTCACACTAGCTTTGAATATTCCTAGGTTGTAATTGCAGGGAAACACTGACGCAGGTAGTGAGTTCCACTCTTTTGCAGTGCGCATCAGGAATGTAGATGAGAAGCGCTTCGTATAACTCACATTTACCTGCCTATCTTTACCACTCTAGAAACATATGTTGCAAACAGTATACCTATGTAATTATACTTACATCACAATATCTATGACAAAGCGATTAACCAAATCCCCAGCAAGCGATTATCAGACTGATAGAGCAATCACCGGCCAGCCGTCAATATTTGCTCGCCATTGTAATTGCGAACGTTCAGACGCGCCGCAGACACCTACAAACTTGTAGATGTTCTGTATGCTTAGCTAAGTCGAGGACCTCTCAAATGAGATATAAATTACCTTTTTAAAAAGACGATTTTGGTCGCCTTTAAGTGCGCCCAAAGGTGATGCTTCTAAGCGACATAGGTACTATTACTCTACTCTTTGCCACAGACTGTCCAGCGGGCAGAAATGAGATTTTGGTCCTCTTTATTGAAATAAGTGCGACCAAAAATTCTTTTGCTCGCACTTATTGAATTTGGAACATCTTAGAGTTTCCCGCCGAACGCAAGAGACTGGCTGGTTAGACGGCACGTCCGTCGACCATCGCCCCGCCGCCGCCGCTGGCAACTGAGTAAAAAAAAAAAACGCGCGAACTACGGCCCGCGTTTTCATAAATTTTCACATTCAAGTTCTTGGTTTTGATAAATTATATTCTCATAGAGGGTGATGAAAAGTAGAGTGTATCATTTGGACGCAAATATATTTTTGGCTCGGGCGACGTACTTTGAATCCCTCGCTTCGTTCAGGATTCTACTTTAGAATCCCTCGCTACGCCCGGGATTCTACTCTAGAATCCCTCACTTCGCTCTGGATTCAAAAAAGCGCCCTTGCCGTAAAAATATTATTTTGCTTCCTCATGATACAATCTACTAATTTACATGGCCAGTCCTTTTTTTTGTTGTTATTTTTTTTTATCTACTGACAAGAACGACACGGATCTTAATAAAGTGTAAGCTGACATAGTGATGAAATAAAGATACTTATATAACGAATTAGATAAGAATTTGCTGACTATTGTAAACATCTACAATATTACCTAGTCGAGATTGGTAGGTACCTAAGTAAGGCAGCCCAATCACGCCTCACTTCATCCTTACTACATAGAGCCTCCGATATTCTCGACAAAGTGCTTACACGCACCCCAGTAGCCTTACTTGAGAAACCGTTCATCGTATTTACTAGTTCCTCCAGTCATATCTCTCACTCCCACATGCTGGTCTTGAGTCAATCGAACTGAGACAAAATCGACAATATGGAAAGCTTATTCCGAAGCCAAGAAGCTGCAGATTACCTCGCTTGTCCGTCGCATGGTCTTTAGTCAGATATCGACCATAGCGCACACGATAAACGTCAAATTATACGAAGGATGTGGTGCAGCCGACATGCCACGTACTTACTAAAGTACTTGGGAGCGTGACGGATACCTAAATGTCAGTGCCTAATAAATCAATTCCTATTTTACAGAAGGCTTTACAGACCTCCACCCATTACAGCGAAGTCAAAACAAAATTATCAAGGTATTATTTCATTATCCTTTCCGCACACCAAGGAAATAACTTTATTTAAAAACAGCATTGTTCAATTTATCACAGCAATACAAATATAACACATGCATCTTCATAAAAAAGGCATTAACAAACACTCTTAAAACTAACATAGAACTAAATATCAAGAGTAATGATTAACATAACCTTGAAATAGATATATAAACACAATACAATAACGCCAAGGACTAACTATGGCAAAAAGTCAATACTGTTTGAGGGAGCAAAGCTATTTAATGGTCTGCCAAATGACTTATAAGAATGTGAAAGTTTAAAGACTTTTAAAATAAGCTACGATTACATATAGCATATCAAGAGTAGTAAACATAACCTTAGAAATATACAGGGTGTAAAAAAACCTTAACGAAGCCGAATACCACATATTCTACCAATTGTTACAATCATTTTTTTTCCTTTACATCATACCTGGGAAGTTAACGGTTACTGAGATATTGATGGTTAAAGTTTAAAAAAAAATTGATGATTTTTACAGAAATGACTTATGTCCATTATAACTTAACTTTTTTCCAAAGAAACATGATACAAATTTTCACTAGTTCTTTCATAAAAAGCCTCTAAATGGCACACTCCGCAATGAACAGCGCACACTCGAACCGAACCGCGTCGCGGCGGCGTAAAGCAACACGCTCCGCGGTGACTTTTCCGCGTGCGCGCTATACATTGCGGGTTAGAATTAAATTATTTTTTTGATGTCAAAAAATAAAAGTTGTTTCCTGCCTGCCTGCGGACGGGGCGTCAATGTGTCTCGTAGTCGATAAGGATGTTGCTAAACTGTATTGGCTACTGTTGTGAGTCCTTTTTGGAAAATTTGGGGAAGATTATGTTAGATTAGATACCCACGCATCTGACGCAGGCTTGCTAACTTGCGATTAGAAGCTATTGCGATTAGAACTGTAAGTCTTTAACAATAAATAATTAAGTAAAGTTATTTAGCATAAAAACCGTTTTATGACGGCTTTAAATACGCAGCTATCTAGCTTGGTAAATAAGTTTTACCTATCTAGATAAAACTTAGTTAACTTAGTCTAAACTAAGTGGTTTTTATTGGATTTATACTTATCGTTTTCAATACTTGTTTACTTTTAAACTTTGAAGTAACCCACAGGTCAGCGTCTACCTATAATCTTATTTGGTCCTTAACTGTCTGAAGTTTTTAATTTAAACTGAACCGAACTCTAAAAACTGGACCTTTAAAAGGCTCTAACAACTAGGTTAGTCTTATAACAGTTAGGTGCCTACAACCATTTGGAGCTGCGAATGGCATTCCCATCGGTGGAATAGTAGCCCACGGTGCGCTTTGTGACGTCTCCGGCTGAAATGGCTCCCGGCTGAAAAGCCGTATCGCTGAATGCCGGGACACAAGGCTGCGTTCCCGCTCCTGCGATTTGCGATACGTGTTCAATAGTGACGAATTTGCACGTGCTAGCTACGCGATGTGACTAACGCGGAGCGGATGTAGATCTGATTGAACGAAGCTTTATCACCATTGGATTGTGGAGGAGACGATTTGTAACTGCTTTTTTAGAATGTGACTTATCCAGGTAAGTAATTTTGGGAATAGGGTAGATTTTTTTGGAGTTTATTGGAGTTTAGTCCCTAAGAATCGATTTTCATGAAGGCCGGGGTATGTCAATGTCACGCGATGTTACATATGTCACACGATGTTACCCAAAGACGCATCGGTCATTTTCAGACACATTCAACCGAGTATAGTAATAGTTGTATTGTAGTATGTATGTTTTATGGAGACTAATGTTTATATTTCTGTGGTTTAGTTATTTTACATATTCATTGTATAATTAATCAAAATAAATGTATCATACATGCTTTAAGTATCATAAAAAAATGCATTCATTTATCCTTATTCCCTAATCTATTTATTTTTTATAACCGTTCTTAAGGAGTACACTCCAGTCGTGCGTCGGAGCTGACACAAGCACTTTTTTTCCTAAATGGTTCTTGGCAGGCTTGTCGCCTTTTTTTAAACCGGTCATCAAGAAACATCGGCACACCTGCATTTTACACGTAAACTCATTCTCAAATTTCGTTTTTTTTTTCAAATCATAAGAGCAATATTGCAAAACCAGGAGGGTCGATTTTTGTGACCGGAAGTGTATTTTATAGCCAGTTTCAAAAGTGACTAAAACCTTACAATATCAATGGCAATGTCACAAAGTCATGAAAAAAAACGTAACAACGTCAAACAGTTGACTTGATCAATCATTCAAATTATTGTAAAATTCAAAAACGCAAACCACATGTTTTGAAAATCCCCGATTTTTGTATTTTTTTTAGTTTTTAAGTGCTTTAGGTTAAAAATCATGTACGTAGCAAGCAAGAAGTGCGACGACCGATGTTTTAGACCAGTCGGCAAGAGGCTGGCGTTTTTGGCGAAGGACGAGTACGAATGCTATGCTGAGAGCTACGTCAAGTGCTTTTGGGGATTGTGCGACCACCACAAAAGCGTCGACTCGTTTGCCAACAAGGCTGACTGTAAAAGTAAGTCCGGTCAATCACTTACCTACCTATTCTTTAAGTGCGCTTCTTTCCACTTGCTTGTGTAGAAAAGGCAAAGGTAAACTACCACACAGCCTAGACTTTTGTAAAACTCTTCCAATTAGTTACCTAATTCCTAAAATGATGGTTCAAGAAATGGAGTTTTACGCGGGAATATCGATCGGATCAGTACTGAGCACCTCTACTACATATACTCTATTTTTTATATTAACTCCATTATTTTCCTTCAGTAACT
This sequence comes from Pyrausta despicata, assembly GCA_963921415.1. Lineage (NCBI taxonomy): Eukaryota > Metazoa > Arthropoda > Insecta > Lepidoptera > Crambidae > Pyrausta > Pyrausta despicata. The sequence continues at coordinate 522,048 of OY992859.1, read as the reverse complement.
TTGATGATAATTCCACCTCACTATCACAATAATACGCCACGATTAATCAATTTAGAAAACTAAGAAACAGAGCCCATCTTACTCCTTTCTTCCCTCGTAAAAACCCTCACCTACCTACCTATAAAATTCCATAACTGTTCTAAAGTTTTTTGTCAAATGAGTTCCTCCTACCTATAATATTCCCTAACTCAATCCTAAATTTTTTGTCATAAGAGTTTATTTTTTAAGTTACTGAATTAAGGTAAGGAAATTGTAGGAAAAGCTTTCGCCAAGTAGGAAAGGGAAATGGTAGGTACCTAGAAAACTAGCTGAAACATCTTCGAAGTCTTCGTTTCACGCTATCTATGATGGACTGTGATAATTTTGTGGGTAAGTATATGCTTTTGCAAGCATCTCCAATCAAGATGTTTTTTGGTATTCTATTACCGCACTAGATGGCTCTTATCCTTAAATTGCAAACTTAGGAAGTAGGTGCTTCAATATGTAAAAGAATAAGAATTCAACAACAATATTTAATTTTAGGATATCAATCAACTTATAACAAAATATGCACATCTTCGTTCTTACTTGTTGTACAAAGCATTACTTAAAAAAACTTGCACAATATTTATCAAATAATACAATTTCATTTGTTTCAGCAATAACTGAACAGCCAGTTTGCCAGAACTTGCCATTTCAAGCTCCCGGAGTAATCCAAAGCATATTGGTGACCAACTAAAAACCCACAATACAACACACAGTATAAAAATTGAAACTACATTTCATGTCCTAATAAACACTGGATCCACTAAACTAGCCTGATTTTCATTTAATACTTGTCTAATGTTCATGTTAATTCTAGATTCCTTGATGTAATTATGAAATTTGGTCCATTTGTCATTATCAATATTGCTCTTAAGCATTGTCGCTACATCATTGGGACTTTTGAGGAACTTGAATGCTGGTACTTCATTGGTGTCTAGAGTTTTAGTAATATCATTCCAGGGACTAGCTTGAGCTGGCAATATCTTAGGGACAGCATGATAACACACCCTGGCTTGTTCAGACATGATCATTATGTCACCACTTTGTAGCAGTATTGCTGAAGGTGTGGTTGATTTACTCTGGCTGCCTATCAGGAATACAGCTGACTGTCCAAAGCTGAAAGCAAAAAATATGTTAATTCATAATTCTTATTTATTTATTTAATAAAAAGGAACACCAACAGTATACATTGCTCATCTTAAAAATATTGTTTAAATTTCAAAATGCTGTTGTTCAAAATATGAACAATATATTAAGATCATAATCGTGAAGTATATCATTTCAAAATATTAATGTTCAAAATATGGACAATATATTAAAATCAGAATTCTTTATTTGCATATGTATGGACATGGTATATGGATGTGAAAATATAAAATTAACATAAATTAACAATGTATGCAGTAAAAAATATTCTAAATTCAATTATTATAAATTTCAATATTTATGTCAGAGACTATTTATTAAACTGTTCAGTCAAGTATATCTTTTATAAATTTTTTGTTCAATAAGCCATTTATACAATTAACCCTTAAATTTATTAAAGGTGTTATTTTTTAATCGTGAAGTGTATCATTTCAAAATATTTTTAGTTCAAAATGTAAAAACAAACATTTTTTTGATAAGTATAAGGATCATGTAGAGAAAATATTAAGATCATAATATGTACCAAAGATGATGTAAGGCCTGTTCCATCATCTTTGATAATACTGACCTAAAAGAAAACAGCGGTGCTTGTAAGTTGACTTCAGAACGGTCAGTGTGAGCCGACAGAGTTGATTTCATGTGATAGTAGTTAACAATGGCTGCCTCAGCTCGGAACCCTGCATAACCAAGGTAGCAGGCCACTATGTCTGACAGCTCTGCAAGTTCTTCAGGAAATGTTGACCGGTTATTTTCACTGTACACCTGAGAATTGTAAATGCATGTAGATGTAACAAAAGATAAGGTATATCAAAGTCCAAGAGTGATACATACTTTGGTATCCCAGTTGTGATGGTATCCTAATGTGGACCACCTAAGTTTCTTTAACAAATGATGGTTGCCATCTCCATTCACATAGCAGTCCCTCCACCAGTCATCAATTACCATTTCCAAGTCTAGATTGGTTTTATTTGGCTTTCTAGGGTACACTTCTAAACATTTGCTTATCCAATACCTTTGGCCGATGCCTGTAAATGGATTCCTTATCAGTAACAAGCCAGGGTGATTTGTAAAAGTATAAACATTCCAATTTTTGAAGCTTTGAAGGCCTAAGAAGGTGGTTCTATGGTCTTCTACATTTTTTGATAGAGGGAAAACCTAAAAAAGATTAAAAATTACACTTTCTTTGTGATATATCGGACTTGATCTGGCTGATCACATTTAATTCAATTTTACTTTACCTTGTTTACATGGATGTTATCTTCTACTGTGAGCACATTTTCTAAGGAAGGTTTGGGTTGATTAGACTTATAATACTTGAAGGTATACATAAAATTATCCTCAGTTGCATTTCTGTCCATTTTCTGTATAATGTCCAATATATCTTTTTTTCTAAAAATATCTAAATCTTTTCATTTTTTTGAGCACACCGTTGCAACAGTGATTGTTGTTGGGTCAGAAAAGTAGGTAATTTAATCGTGTATAGATAGTTATTAACTCTTAGTGTAAATAGTAAAAAGTACTGTATATTAGTGTAAAAAGTAACTAAGAAGTGATAGTGTTTAATTATGGCGGATTCACGAAAAATGAAAACAAGTAATTTGTGGAACAGTTTCGACTCAATTGATACTGTAAACAAAATAGCACTATGCAAAATGTGTAAAGTTAGATTAAGTTACAAATCTTCCACATCGAATTTAAAAAAACACATGGAGCGGAAGCATCCTACAGTGCAGTTTATCAGTTCAAAACCACAACCAGCATCATCGACATTGGAGCCAAGTCGACCAACACCAGCGACAATCGAGTCAGTTGCACCAACGCCAACGACAGCGGAGTCAAGTGCGCATAAAGCGGGCTACTCACACAACTGCAGCAGGGGCAATCTAGGGTGTAGAAGTGGGGAGGACCCTGAATTGCCACCTTAATTGAGATGTGTGTAGACAAGCAGGGGCAATTTCCTAGATCGCCCCTGCAGCAGGGCGGCAGGGGCGCGAGACCATCCTTGCTTCCTAAATCGCCCCTGCCGCCCTGCTACGTTGCCTCGTGTGTAGCGCGATCGGGGCAATTTCTTGTTCAGTTGGTTGGCGACCGACAAGGAAGCTAAACCGATCTTTTGATTTTTTGATAATACTGGTGCCATTATCAACACGTGCGCTCGCTCAAACTTACTTTCGAACACTGTACTGCAGGCAAGTGTGTAGAGATACTCCCGATATCGCTACGACCGCCATGCACCCTAGATTGCCCCTGCGGCAGTTGTGTGAGTAGCCCGCTTAAAGCGGGCTACTCACACAACTGCAGCAGGGGCAATCTAGGGTGTAGAAGTGGGGAGGACCCTGAATTGCCACCTTAATTGAGATGTGTGTAGACAAGCAGGGGCAATTTCCTAGATCGCCCCTGCAGCAGGGCGGCAGGGGCGCGAGACCATCCTTGCTTCCTAAATCGCCCCTGCCGCCCTGCTACGTTGCCTCGTGTGTAGCGCGATCGGGGCAATTTCTTGTTCAGTTGGTTGGCGACCGACAAGGAAGCTAAACCGATCTTTTGATTTTTTGATAATACTGGTGCCATTATCAACACGTGCGCTCGCTCAAACTTACTTTCGAACACTGTACTGCAGGCAAGTGTGTAGAGATACTCCCGATATCGCTACGACCGCCATGCACCCTAGATTGCCCCTGCGGCAGTTGTGTGAGTAGCCCGCTTAATGTTCAGCCACCGCCTTTGGCATCGGCGGCCCCCTCAACGTCTTCTGCAGCTACTTGTGAGAAAGCGCAACAAGGTAATGCTAGTGGAAATAATACGCATAAAATACTAAGTCAACCTGTCATGGCCAGATATATTAAAAAAAAACTTACACCAAACGAGAAGAAAAAAATTGATGATTTGCTTATGCAACTATTTATATACGATTATCAACCTTTTTCGATAGTTGAGGACAGGGGATTCAAAGCATTCGTTGAGGGACTCAACCCTTCGTATGTCTTGCCAAGCAGGAAAGTGCTTTCCAATAATTATCTACCGGCACTGTACGAGGCATGCTTAGCCAACACGAAAGAGCAACTCGAGAGTCAAGCACTCAGTGTTTGTTTAACATCCGATATTTGGACTTCTAGCACCAATGATCCCTATTTGGGGCTGACAGCTCACTATATAGATGAAGATTTTTTATTGAAGGCAGTATTGTTAGAATGTTGTCCTCTTCCTGGTTCGCACACTGGAGAAAATATTAAAGATAACATTGTTAGAATTCTCCACGAATGGAAGCTAAAAGACAAAGTCTTGATTACTGTCACTGACAATGCCAGCAATATGAAACTTGCTGCAGAATTAATGGGCCATAGACATTTTGGCTGTTACGCCCATACTGTAAACCTAATTGTGAGAGGTTGTACCATGGAAAACACAGCTGAAGTGGTTATACGGGATTTAATCACAAAAGTAAAAGCAATTGTAGCCCACTATAAAAAAAGTGTGAAAGCCACAGAAAAACTGATTACATACCAAAAACAAAATGGTATATCAGCCCCCAAAAAGGTTCTACAAGATGTTTCAACCAGGTGGAATTCCACATTGAAAATGATGCAACGCTTTGTACTTTTAGAGGACGCTATTAAATCTACGATGGCGTTAACTGAGCACAAATTACAAGCTTTATCTCATGAAGAATGGCGAATATGTCGTGAGATGTGCATTGTCCTCAAGCCATTTGAACAGATCACAGATGAAATGAGCGGCGAAAAGTATGTATCTGGAAGCCAAATACTAATATTAACTAGAGGGCTCATTTCAACCCTTTACAAAATGCTTCAAATAACAGAAGACCCATTGGAGGAAGATTTCGTCGATAGTCTCCACGAGTCCACCAAAAATCTTATCAATATGTTAAGATCAGAGACAGAACGAAAATTCGCCAACCTGGAGGCAAGTAAAACTATAGGCGTATCAACGATGTTGGACCCACGTTTTAAACTACATGTATTTAAAAATCTAGTTTACGCAGCTGATGTAAGAAAAACGATTACTGAGCTGGTCACAGCTAATATCAGGAAAAGTTTGCCAGCTCAAAGAGCTGCTGATGTGGTGGATACACCCGAAGAACCTATCCCGAAAAAGAACAAATTTGACATTTGGGACGAGTATAAAGACATGGTCAACGCTGCACGTCCTCAAGGTACCCCTACATCGCAGGCAGTATTGGAAGTACAGAGGTGTCTGGAGTTACCTGTTTTGGGCAAAAATGTAGACCCACTAGCATGGTGGAGGGATTATAAGCACAGCTTCCCAAACTTGGCGTTTTTAGCTCGAAAAAAACTTAATTTCATGGCCACATCCGTCCCTTGCGAAAGGCTCTTTTCAAAAGCCGGAAATATAATAAACGAAAGGCGCACACGGCTTGGCGTAAGGAAAGTACAGCAGCTTTTATTCCTAAACGCAAATTACTTCTGTAAATAGATATAAAATAAAAAACGTGTATAAAATGCATGTAAATAATAACTCAACGCATGTCAATAACAAAGTGTGTAAATAACAACTTATATAAATAACAACGCATAACGCATGTAAATAACAACACTTGTAAATAACTTATGTATATAAAAATGAACAAAAAAAGGTGTAAACTTGTACAAATGTAAAAATGTATAAAAATTCAAATCAATGTAAATAGTTGATCCAAAATAATAAACACGCCGCACAGTTAAATTATAAAAATGCGACAGTCCTAAGCCTGTAAAAAGTGTGAAGGATATTTTGTGATCAACTGTTCAGTCAGTCACTCTCGCCCGCGCTCAACTATAATCGACTATCGTTATGATTCCAAGTTCCAACCGTTCCACCTAGTTATCTAAGTTCCAAGCCCAATGTCGTTCCATGTAACCGACAAGTAACGACGTGACAAAGTCACGGTGATTTTTCACAGTGATTTTTTTGGAACTGGAACGACAGTCACGGTGATCGCAAAATAACGACTTAGCCCATGTCTATAGCGGGCTACTCACACAACTGCAGCAGGGGCAATCTAGGGTGTAGAAGTGGGGAGGACCCTGAATTGCCACCTTAATTGGGATGTGTGTAGGCAAGCAGGGGCAATTTCCTAGATCGCCCCTGCAGCAGGGCGGCAGGGGCGCGAGACCATCCTTGCTTCCTAAATCGCCCCTGCCGCCCTGCTACGTTGCCTCGTGTGTAGCGCGATCGGGGCAATTTCTTATTATTTTATTTATTTATTTTTAAAACTTTATTGCACAAGAAATGTACAAAGGGTGGACTTAATGCTAAAAGCACTTTCTGCCAGTCAACCTCAAGGTCATGCAGAAAGAAGGCAATGGGTGCAGTGAAAATTATATAAGAAAGGAAGTGTTTAATAACGTAAAAATAAATTAACTTAATATATAGATATAATATCAATACATAAAGGTAAATATTAAATTATATTATAATATACAAAAAAATAAATATCAATTAATTAATATGGGTAATATATACATATAATATATAATAATATTTATATATATGCAATTTATTCATTTAGAAAACTTCGAACTTTTTTCTTGTTCAGTTGGTTGGCGACCGACAAGGAAGCTAAACCGATCTTTTGATTTTTTGATAATACTGGTGCCATTATCAACACGTGCGCTCGCTCAAACTTACTTTCGAACACTGTACTGCAGGCAAGTGTGTAGAGATACTCCCGATATCGCTACGACCGCCATGCACCCTAGATTGCCCCTGCGGCAGTTGTGTGAGTAGCCCGCTTTAATTGGGATGTGTGTAGGCAAGCAGGGGCAATTTCCTAGATCGCCCCTGCAGCAGGGCGGCAGGGGCGCGAGACCATCCTTGCTTCCTAAATCGCCCCTGCCGCCCTGCTACGTTGCCTCGTGTGTAGCGCGATCGGGGCAATTTCTTATTATTTTATTTATTTATTTATTTATTTTTAAAACTTTATTGCACAAGAAATGTACAAAGGGTGGACTTAATGCTAAAAGCACTTTCTGCCAGTCAACCTCAAGGTCATGCAGAAAGAAGGCAATGGGTGCAGTGAAAATTATATAAGAAAGGAAGTGTTTAATAACGTAAAAATAAATTAACTTAATATATAGATATAATATCAATACATAAAGGTAAATATTAAATTATATTATAATATACAAAAAAATAAATATCAATTAATTAATATGGGTAATATATACATATAATATATAATAATATTTATATATATGCAATTTATTCATTTAGAAAACTTCGAACTTTTTTCTTGTTCAGTTGGTTGGCGACCGACAAGGAAGCTAAACCGATCTTTTGATTTTTTGATAATACTGGTGCCATTATCAACACGTGCGCTCGCTCAAACTTACTTTCGAACACTGTACTGCAGGCAAGTGTGTAGAGATACTCCCGATATCGCTACGACCGCCATGCACCCTAGATTGCCCCTGCGGCAGTTGTGTGAGTAGCCCGCTTATGGCAGCCCACTGAATTCGCTGCACCGCCGCGGTGCGGGCGAGAGTAAGTATTACCGCGCGCAAGTACTTCGAGTGAGAGGCCTGACACAGGTGCAGAGTGCAGGGGCGGCCGTGCCAGGGGCGCTAGCCATCGTCATGATATGTCATTCAATATAACAATAATTATTGGTTTAGTTTCGAAAAAAAAAATTGACGTCAATATTTATTAAATTTAACAACATTAACATACTTGACATTATAAATGATGAAGATGAAATATCAATGGCAAGTTTTAATTCAAAACTTACAAAGTACTTGTTTAATAAAATTAAAAACTGCACCCAATTCCTCCTCTTTGTCGTCAAGACAAGACACGCTGTCAAACGTCAGTAGTGGTGAGAAGTGACCGTTGTGCGCACAGAACACATTTACCCAAGGTTGTGCGGATTTGTGTTGCCTCCGTGGCTGTCATGTTATGTTATCATGGTTGTCATGTCACTGTCATTAGTGGAGAGTTTAACGCGGGAAACGAAAGGAGTAACATGGGCTCTGTTTCTTAATTTTGTAAATTGATTTTTCGTGTCGTACTATTGTGATAGTGAGGTGTAATTATCATTATAATGTGTTACTGAAGGAAAACAATGGAGTTAATGTAAGAAATACTTATAGTAAGGTGCTCCGTACTGACCCGTTTTCGCTTAAAACTCAATTTTTTATGCATTGAAATGTGAACCATCTTCGCATTTCAATGAGTTAGTTTACGGTCTAGGTTAGGTTAGTAAGCACCATAATCTTTGGTAGTTTTAAGAATAGAAATAAATAAAGATTAGGCTGTATGGCTTTGACCTTTGCCTTTCCTTTACTGTCATTAGTGTCAGTACTCAGTGTCAATACTCAATCTGCTGCTGTTGACTGTTGGTTGGTTGTGACGTGCGGATTGGTGATACATATTTTGTGGTGCTACCATTATTTTACTCTAACTTTCATATAATAAAATAACAGATAACTCGATTTTTTTGCTAAAGAATGCATACCTAGTAGGGCTCATGAAATCCTAAAGTCCTGATGAAATCTCCTTAAAAAAATATAACCTCTAAAATATAGGTTCAGTGTTTTTTACTTCAGTAAGTAACACCACCTTGACTATGGAAACTCCCGAGGATCTTACAAAGGTTAGCACTCAGATCAGTATCTTGTAATGCTGATTTTACTTAACATTTTTGCTAATTAATAAAAAATATTTATCAAAACCCTGTAATTTTTACAGGGTTTTGAAGTAGAAGATGGGAAGACAAAGCTGAGGAAATGGCTGAACATGAACTTCCGTATTGAGATGACTGATGGAAGAGTTCTAATAGGAGTCTTTCTGTGCACTGACAGAGATGCAAATGTTATTTTAGGTACAGTTTTAATATTATATTCTAATACTCTGAGTAACTTACTAGGCCCCATATTGCTATAAGTGGCGGTACGAAGTTGGAAGGGCTTATCGCGCGCCGCAGGTCTGCACCTATTGGAACATGCAAGTTTTTTACTGCTCACATGGGCAATCTCCTTTCCAGTGATCTTTTTACATACACAACTGTATGTATAAATTTATTTACAGGGGCCTGTTCAGAGTACCTAAAGAATGGGGATGGTGAAGCAGAGGAGCCAAGGGTGCTAGGCTTGGTCATGGTCCCAGGACGGCACATAGTCTCCATCCAGATCGACGACACAACTCCCCCACAGAAGTACTACTATGATGAGTGAAAAGGGTTAATGTTCTCTACTGGATGACTCTTATGACATTTTTTACAAAATTACAATTTTGCCCACATCTTATAATAATTAGCCATTGATTTACCATATTATTAAATTACAGAGTGATCATTAATTAAGTAATTAATGACAAAATAATAGAAACCCCTTTTTGGGTACAGGCCTCTTCTAGAGACTCGCATTGGGTCTGATCTTGGGCACTCTAGATCCAGTTTGGGCCTGCTGACTGTGTTAAGTCATCATATCTCATAATAGTACTTTTTTTCAACTAATTTTGACTTTGTGTATGATTCTGATATGTATTGCATGTTATTTCAGTTTGCGTCAAAATATGTCAGAATGATAATATTTATCAAGATAAACCAGAATGCCAAATCATACATTAACAAGACAAGAATATGTATTTGAAATAGCATAAAGGAATCTTAAAATGGAGGCACACTGGTAAAAGTAGGTTGTAAAATGTGTAAATAATTATTTGTAAGATAATTTTGGGTTTAAATTAAAATAAATACCTAGTAATAAAAATTCTAAATCTTTATTCAAATTCATCTCTCAACCTTTCCAATTGTTTCCTTAAAACTTTATCTTCAAAGTAAATATTTTTAGAGTCATTTGCGAATGGATTATACTCATCCATCTGATCGGATTTTGCATAACTTACTAGAATTTTAGTTAATTCCTCATAAATAATTGGTATTCCTTTCTCTGGGCAATCTAATATAGTTTTCAAGTTATTTTTTTCTATGATTTTAGTCCAACAGACATAAGGATGTAGAGATGTGTTGTTTCCTTGAATATTTGAATAAAATTTAATGTTAATCATCCTGACATCCTCATCTTCATCCTGAAGCAAGAGGATTGCCGTTTTTATGGCGGATATTTTGATCAAATCATTGATCTTGGGGAATGCTTCAGCTATTTCATTGTTAGCCAATGAGGCTATGTATCGCATATCAACATCTGATGAGTCTGGGTCGCATAGAGAAAATATAGTATTTGATAAATGGAACAACTGCTTTTCAGAAAGCTTAGTAGCTTCACTAGCTAGGAATGGCAAAATAAATCTATTTCTATATGTAATTCCTGTAGTATATAAATAATTAAAAATACTTTCTATATCTGTAATATCATCCAGATCTGTGCGTGTTGTTATATGATACAGAATTTTCCAAACAACACAACTTTTAAACTTATTTTTAAATGCCAAAAAAATCTCCCCAATCTGTACAAGACATTGGTCTGTAAAATTGTAGGAATCTTTCTCCATTATTTCAAAAATAAATTCACAGTAATGCTCATAATCATCCTGTTGAAGAAGTATTTTAATAATTCTTGGGATCTCATCTTCCCACATTAACCAAAAGTGGAGATCATTTTTTAATTTGCTATTCGCCCAGTAAAACACTCCAGGCGAGTGTCCATTGCACTGAGTTTCTTTGATTATATCTTCCACGTCCATCACACCACCCCACGGCTCCTCAAATTCTAGTCTAGTGAAATACGAATGACTTCCACAACCCAAGCAGTTACTAAACTTCCCCTTTATATGTTCAAACTTCTCTAAATCTGACATAGTCTTGTTCTCATGGTAGTGCCTTATCAGAAGCAAACATCCGTGGAGGAAATTCTCGGTTGTAATATTACGTTTCATGATAACATCATAGATAGTTTCGAATTTGAATATGTTGAAAACACTCTTTGCGGTTAGTCTACGCACTGCGTATATTGGACTGTCCAGTAATTTAATCAGATTATCTAGCAATTCTTTTTGTGAGTCGTCATTTTTGTCAAAACTAAAGTTGTATCTCCTAGCCAGGTTCGCGAATACATTGAGTATGGGGACCACATTCGAGTGGGCTTCCACTTTGTTAGAGTTGTCAATGTGGCCAAGGCAGTGGAGTAAGTGTCGCCACAGCTTGGGCGAATGTGTGCGAAGTTCGTCGACGGCTACCGTGGCGACTGTTTGTTCGCCTGCCGCTTTCTTCTGGCCGATCAGTTTGGGGATCAACGCACCGTACAACTGGAGAGCTGCGTTTCTGAAAAAATTAAATTCATAATAATGTAATAATAAGTCCTTCTGGCCAATTTCGACCACGGCGGCCAATCTCAACAGAGATCAGCCAACTACGCAGAAGATATTGTAGTGCACAGGTGTGAGCGCAATACACAGGTGCACTCACTGTTCCATCACTCTCAAAGTTCGGTGAGACGGCAATCCGACATGACCGGAGAGAGATCAGGCGCAGGAGCAACGGCTTAACGAGCGCACCGAGGCACGGGGGTGTAACACTGCTAACTTCCCGACTCTGAGATTGTTTCTGAGAATTCATAACATAAAATCTCAGAAACAATTTTGGTTCGACCTGGGATTCGAACCCAGGACCTCTCGTAGAGTACCTACTCACTGGTGTAGTGGCAAAATTCATATTATCATATTGATAATCACTTATAGATACATTTAATTTGCAGTAAAAAACAAAAGTTATTAAAAAAAATTGACAATAAACTTGACCAAAGTGATATGGTTTTCTGCGAGCATACGCGGGAATCTAGTAATAATCATAGCAAAGGCGAATTAAAAATACATCTATGCGAGATTTAGAGATCTTTCGAGTAATACAAGTCTTATGATACAATTCTATGCTGATTGTGTGCGTTGGGATAGAATAGAAGACTGCTAAGAATTGATAGATCCTAAGCACTTAGCACATTAAGTTATGTTTTACGACAATTATGACTAGGGGCTTATTTTCTACCACTTCATCTTGTTAAACAGAAGTTGATGTGGTAGAAAATCCGCTTCAGCATACACAAGCTAATAATAATAATAAAAATCTTTATTGACGTAATCAAATACAATCTTAAGAATAACAAGATGACGTAGTCTCCTATTAGGCATTACAGAATCCCTGTATCAGGAGGCCACGCTCTTCCATAACGGTAGAAATAACGTAACTAATCTAAATGTAGGTACTATTTTAAACGACTTAATCTAATTCATCAGGAAGGATTCGAACCCCCGACCTTTGGAAGTCCAGTCCAATGCTCTAACCAACTGAGCTACCGAGAACCTTAATGTTATTTCTAACGCTTTGAGCCAGCGTATTTTTTATCAATGATTGTGGGAGACACCCTCAAATCACGCAAGAGATATATTTTTACAAATATTTAACAATCAGTTAAGATGAAACAGGCTAATTTTTATTAAGTTTTTTTTTGCGTTCACAACGCTATTTTTAATTTCGAAAAGACATAACACTTAAAAAAATATTTTCGCCGCCGGTCATCAAGGAGGATTCGAACCCCCGACCTTTGAAAGTCCAGTCCAATGCTCTAACCAACTGAGCTACCGAGAACCTTAATGGAGTCTTAGCACTCTGTTTAATACTTAATAAATAAGGCTTAATCGAATACAAAACAAATATATAAAAAGTTAAATAAAAAGAAAACTAACCGAATCTGCCAGTGAGTGCTAGTCAGGTTGTCGAAGGCGAGCTCAGCTAAACCAGCAGAATAGTACATGACGTCGGACGCCAGCCCGCTGTCCGTCACTATACGCGTGAGGAAGTGGATGTGGAGTGCGCACGGCTCGTCCAGGCCTTCGGCGCCGAGGGCGGTGGTCGCGGTGCACGCGGGCAGGAGCGTGCCCATGAAGTGGTGGAACAGGGGCTGGATATGTTAAATAAATAAAATAAAATATTAATATTTCACAACAATCACACCAATTCTCTAGTCCCAAATAAGGCTACGAGGCTTGTGTTATGGGTACTAAACAACGAATAAACATACTTAAATACTTTTTTTTGTAAATAAATACATATTATATATAGAAAACACCCAGACCAGTACAAACACACATGTTGAGGCACACATATGCTTGTACTGTGCGGGGATCGAACCCGCGACCCTTGGTTTTAGAAGTCCGACATGTAGACCACTGCACCAAGCGGTCGTCCGTCAAAGAACGCTTTTATTATTTTCAGTCACTCCCATAGCGCATTACTTTACTTATTTGACGACAGCTTTGGTCTAGTGGTCTGAGGAGAGACTACAAAACTGGCTGTCGCGGGTTCGAATCCTGCTAGGGGCAAATGTTTGTGTTATGACAACAGCATTTGTACCTGAGTCATGGGTGTTTATAAATTTATTTAAGTATTTCTATCCGTTATTCTAGTCACAATAGCACAAACCTTCGTCTTACATCGACGTGTATAGGATGAAGTGCGGTGTCAGGCAGGGGGGGTTGAGCTCTCCCCGCCTCTTCCACCTACATGAACAGCCTGATCGGAGAGCTCAGCAGAACCCATACAGGTTGTCATATCGACGGTGTTTGCTTGAACAACATGAGCTACGCAGATGATATGGTTTTTCTAAGCCTGAGGTGAACTGAGGAGTCCCGAGGCAATCTTCATGAATTATTCTGTTCGTTGATAAAATCAGCTCCAAAAAACTCTCAACAGATGGCACAACTTGGATCCTTTATTCAAATACATTAAGGAGGAAAAGATTTTCAGTTTTAATTTCATAAATATACTACAACGTTACATACATTGATCTGACTCCGTGTTTAGTAGCTTAAGCACTTGTGTTGCAGAAATCAGAATCAACAGTGGTATTACAAATAAATTTAAGTTAATACACATAACACACAGACCAGTACAAACAGACATGTTCATGCACACACATGTTCGTATAGTGCGGGGATCGAATGCGAGACCTCTCGGTTCATAGTCAACTTCTTGACCATTACCAAAGTGGTCGTCAAGTCGTTTAATTATAAAGGGTTTTTAATAACTGTGATCCAGACTTAATTCGACGACCGCTTGGTGCAGTGGTCCACAGGTGGGACTTCTAAAACCAAGGGTGGCGGGTTCGATCCCCGCACAGTATAAGCATAAGTGTGCATGAACATGTGTGTTTGTACTGGTCTGGGTGTTTTCTATGTACAATATGTATTTATTAAAAAATAAGTATTTAAATACATTTATCCGTTGTCTAGTACCCATAAAGCAATCCTTATTTGGGACTAGAGAATTGGTGTGATTGTTGCGAAATAATTATTTATTTATTTAATTATAACATGACATACCTTGCCCTTCATCATGTCGCTGGCCACGATCCGGTGCACCATGATGGACAGGCCGGCGCCGCGCCGCGTCACCGACGCCATGTTGGATTGCGAGATCAGCTCCGACAACTTGCTCTTTAGCAGGGAAATGGGAAGCTTCGACAGTTCTGAGTCTTCAGGTAAAGAGGTAAGGTGTTGGATGGCTCGACCTGGTTAAGATAATAAATAAATAAATATACCACAACATCACATACATTTGATATGACTCCGTAGTAAGTAGCTTAAGCTCGTGTTTCAGTTATCAGAATCAACAGTGGTATTACAAATAAACTTAAATAAATACATATAACACCCAGAAATACAAACAGACATGTTCATGCATACGTATGTTTGTTCAGTGCGGGGATCGAACCCGCGACCTGTTGGTTAATAGTTAACTTCTTGACCATTACACCAAAGTGGTCGTTAAGAGGTAAAAATAACAAAATACGCGTTAGGCGCGTTCATGTAGTAAATTGTCTATTAAGCCAGTATAATCTTGCTTCACCACAGTGAATATTTATTCGAGTAAGGTTAAATTACTTCTGGTAAAGTAAGTTTGCTTAATAGACGATAAGCTATGATAATGTCCGCCTAAGTTGGATGCACTCCACAAGACACTGAATTCCATACCATACACAGCATAGCAGGTATTTTAATATGTAAGTTTAACAATTTCTAAATCAATCTAATGTTAAGTTTAAGACCGCTGTCATATTTCGGGAAGAGAACCCTAAAAAGTTACCAAGAGCAGCACCCGCTGCTTCAATGGCACCCTTGTGCCTCGAAGTCTCCAGAACATGAGTGATGATGGTGAGGCACTTCTCACAGGACGCTACATCACCATCATTGAAGAAGTGAATCAGGTATGACGCCAAGTCGCATGATGCCTGAAAACAACAATAAGATTAAATAAATAAAAATAAAATTCAATAAAATTCATTTATTTCTGTAACTAGGCTAAGAACTAGCACTTTTACACGTCCCAACATATAAATTAACCCTACCACCGCTTCGGGACAATTTGGGCCAGTGCTGAGAAGAAGCGGCGCAAGAAACTCAGTCACTATTGTCATTGCCTCTTTTCAAAATTGATTTACAATAATTGTAATTATTTGCATTTAAACATTTCCATATATCTTTGTCATTTATATAATCATCAATTTTATAATATCCTTTCGACATTAATACATCTTTAACAACTGTTTTAAATTTATCTAAAGGCAATGAAATTAAATTTTCAGGTAATTTATTAAAAAATGATACACATCTACCCATAAATGAGTGACCAACCTTATGAAGCCTAAAATGTGGAACGGCAAGCCTATTTTTTTGTCTTGTGTTGAAGTTATGCAAATCGCTATTTTTAGGAAATAAGTGTAAGTTTTTTCGAACGTAAATTAGGTTTTCGTAAATATATTGCGAGTAAACTGTAAGTATTTTAACTTCTTTAAACAATTCTCTAAGTGTTTCATTTGATTTAAGTTTATAAATAGCCCGCACGGCTCGTTTCTGCAATACGAAAATTGTCTCTATATCTGCAGCTGAGCCCCATAGTAAGATGCCGTATGACATGATACTGTGAAAATAACTAAAATAAACTAGTCTTGCCGTTTCAACATCAGTCAGAAACCTTATCTTTCTTACAGCGTATGCAGCGGAGCTTAGTCTCTTTGATAAGGTCATGATATGAGGACCCCACTGGAGCTTATCATCTAAAGTAATTCCCAAAAAAGTTGCAGTATTTGAAGTAACTAGTTGTTCATCCTTAACAACAACCTTTGTTGGAACTTGTCGGACATTGGGCATTGTAAACTTAATGCATTTAGTTTTGGTCGCGTTAAGCAATAAATTGTTAACGGTGAACCAATGAAGTACTCGCGAGAGAGTACCATTTACATCGTCAAACGATTCTTTACCCCTTGGAGTTTTAAAAAGTAGTGAAGTATCATCAGCAAATAACACTATCTCACAAGCACCGTCGACAAAGTAAGGAAGGTCATTAATATATATCAGAAACAGTAAGGGTCCCAATATCGAACCCTGGGGCACACCCATAGTGAGAGGTGCTCCAGGAGACTCTGCTCCATTGATAGAAACCTTTTGTGTTCTCTCAGTGAGATATGAATTAAATAAGTTACATGCATCAGTTGATACACCATAATGGCGTAGTTTTCTCAACAGGGTCTCATGGTCAACACAATCAAACGCTTTAGAGAGGTCACAAAAAATTCCTACAGCATCATGCTTACTATCATAGGCATCAAATATATGTTTCAACAGAGCGACTCCAGCATCAGCAGTACTGCGACCCTTTGTAAAACCAAATTGTTTATTATGCAATAAATTGTTTGATGTGAAGTGAAATAGTAGCTGATTGAATATAATCTTTTCAAAAATTTTACTTAGAACCGGTAAGATAGATATTGGTCGAAAATTTGAGGGGTTATTTTTGTCACCAGATTTAAATAACGGTACTATTTTACTAAATTTCATTAAATTTGGGAATTTTCCTTCATCAATACATTTGTTAAAAATGATCGCTAAAAGAGGTGCTATGAATTCAATAATAGTTTTAATGATACATACGGATATTCCCCACAGATCCTCGGTTTTTTTCATATTTATTTCATTGAATGCATTCATAATTACATCGGGGCTTACGTATCTAAAGTATAGTGGTGAATCACACTCATCAATATTGGATTTGAGAATGGATTCAGACAGTTCTGCAGAAGAGTTAAGTTCTTTAGTAGTAGATGGTGCTATATTAGTAAAGAACTTTTCAAAAATATTAGCTACTTCTGCATCAGATTTAACTAGTTTACCTCCGTCTTTTAATGAATATGAACGATCTTTTGTTTTATCTTTACCGGTTTCTTTGTTTATGATATTCCAGGTAGCTTTGGCTTTATTTTTTGAACCTGAAACTATCCTACGAAGATGATTCGTCTTTGCTTGGGCACAAACTTTTTTAAAGATTTTTGAATATTTTTTAACATATTCTATAATATGTGGGTCCTGAGAATGTTCTCTAATACTATACAGATCATATAACGTATTCCTGCTTTTATAAATACCTGGTGTAGCCCATTCATTAAACTTACTTGTAAACCGATTAGACTTAACCTTTTTTTTTGTGAAAATTGATGCGAATTCGCTTTTAATTAAGTTAAAAAGATCTTCGTATAAGTTGTCTACGTTACTACTACTGTTTGGAATTAATGTTTTCACACCATCAAAAATCCTATCCTTAAATCTATTTATCCTGTTTGCAGTGACTGGTCTATAAACTATATCTACTACGCTCAAGGCCGGACCAGACGGAAATGTGACCTTTTGTCCTCTATGGTCGGAGCTTAGACATTGTAAAATAGATTTATTTGTTATTTTGACATCACAAAAAATATTATCTATGCAAGTAGCCGTTGTTGGAGTCACTCTGGTAGGTTCTTCAAAAACATTATTTAGGTTATACGATTCAAAGAGATTAAGAAATCTCATAGAAATTTGTGTTTTTTTTAATATGTCTATATTAAAATCACCGCATACTACTAAATTCTTTTTTGATTTTGATGCTTTTGATAAGACTTTATCCATAGTGTCTTCAAAAAGTTGGTAATTAGCGTCTGGCGGGCTATATACGCTTATGACAATATATTGATCAAGTTCAACACATGCAAGTTCAATAGTTCGCTCAATGGAGAGAGATACAATATCTTTTCGTTCTTTACAGTTAAATTGATTTTTCAACAGAATAAGTGACCCACCTCTAGTTGTAAATCAGAAACATATACAATAGGCATGATGACACCTATTTTAAATATGTTCAAGACCATGGCGTTAAAAAAACATAGCTCCTATGAAGTTAATAAAACCAGTGTATTTCCAAAAAGCTGTAGAAACCAATTTTAAAACACACAAAATTAATAATCGGTCAATTGACTCCGATTTCTGATACACTATAGTGACGTCACGTTTTTGTATTCCAATACAGAATCTATGGACGCAGACCGTTTTGACAGATAATAAAGAGTATGTCAACGATTGGTAGTGTCATCTTCTAGCCTAACTAAATACTGTAATAATATGTAAATACAACAGCAAATAACATTAATCATATATTTTTGCAATTTTTTTTTTGTATTACAAGCACACAAAATACCGCAGCGTTTTCTTTGACGTAAGGTCGTGTGTAAAATTAATAGTAGGTACCTATGCATTTATTTAATCGTATGGCACTTTCCATTTCAAAGACAATTAAAAATAGCAAGAATGATGAATTAATAAAAAATATCAATTAGGTATTTAATATTACCTTGACATTTAGCCACAAACAGTTCAAAACGATCTGCTCAAGCCCCGATATTTTAGTAACATCACTTTCATCAGATGGATTCAATTCAGACGACGCTATTATCCTCTTCACCATGTCACTCATCTTGGAAAAGTCAGAGCTGGTCGCGGGCTCCTGCTCCCATGCGAACTGATTAGAAATATCTTGAAGAATGTTCAATAGCTGAGATATATTTTGCCTCAAATCGCTGATCTCGTAAGCATTTTGCTTCGCTACTTTAAGCACCTCCAGCAAAATGCTCAGGTAGGCATGCAGTTGCTTGCCATCCTCAATGGATGTCACTATATCTCTCTTCAGCTCATTCTCTGCTCTCAAAACATCATAAGCGAAGATAAAAACATCATCTACAGACTTGTAAATAGTGTCTGTAAATTTGACTTTTAATAACAAACTTGTGATCAACCTAATGATACAGTGACCACAACTAATTCGATAAAAGAACTTGCTTCTAATACAATCTTGCCCATCTTCAATCAAGTGATTGACTAAAGCGGGGGTAATGACTTGTGAATAATGGTCTAGTACTAACTGTGCAGTACTGTCCCTTATATCTTCAGATGGATCTTTCAGAAGACTGAAAAGTTTTATCACAAATTGCTCCTCAAACAATACAAGGCATTTTTCTTGCTTCAAGAATTTAGTCATTGCCAAACCAGAAGTTGATGTCTGTTTTTGCCTTTTCTTTGGAATTTCATTCAGAGAACTCAATAGTATACTGCACAATTTTATAGTTGTTATTTTTCTTTGGTAATTACCATCTAAATTCAAGGATTCCATCAAAAACTCTTGCAAATTCTTGTAGAATTTCAAGAGATTCTGTGTTTCAAAGCTTTTATTACTTTTTGTATAGTTACAGTATGAAGCATGTAAACATGTGAGAAAACTTTTGATACTCGCCAACATGTTGATTCTTAAGACAACACAATCAGAATTCACATTGTTGTACAAGTAATCCAGAATTTGTGTGAATATGAGCAAAGAAGGGAAAGCCTTCCCCTGAGTTAGACAGATGATCTCAAATTGCAACATTCTAATTTGTGGATTATGATGCTCTAATATGTCTGAAACCACACTTTCTGTCATCCCTTCATCAGTATATAATCCTTTTTGTGCAATCCCTAGCTTGGTAGCTTGCTTTAAAATACAGAGACAGCTGTATAAGTTTAACTCAGATTCTTTAAAATATTCTAATTCTTCAATTAGGATTCTGGACAAAACTGGGAACTTTTTGAAAGTTGGCAAACACCAATAATTGCTGAAGTTTTGAATTGCTTTACTGCTTTTTCCATTCAGAATTTCTATTATCCTATCTTTGAAGATGTCACACCATTCCTGTTCAGTGTTAATATTTTTAACTATAGCATAGTACATGTCAGCCCCAGCAGATACCAATCCCGGTCTATATAAACTATCTAGAAGATTAAATATCCAATCTTCATTCTTACAAACTAAAGTGACAAGTTTCTCCTTACTTTGTTCTATTATCTCAGAGACCATCAAATACTTAGCTTTATTCCAATAGAAATTATTGATTTCTTTCAAAACCAATTCTCTTGTACTCTCATCAAGCAAGCAAACCAGTGTTTGGAATATTGACTTGTTCAAGTCTCTTACACCAGTAATAGGGTTCTCCCAGTTATGGTTTACCAAATTGAGAAGCCTTGTGATGTTGGTGGAGTTGAAAACAACACTTTGCAATTCTGTGCCACATACTTTTTTCAGTGAACTGATTGTCTTGAACACAATAAATGTAAACCTTGAGTATTCATATGCCATTTGGATTAATAAATCTACAGTTAATTTCATGGTATCTGACTGCATATTGATTTGATGGGCTGAACTTGTGACAAATGTAGATTGCAACATGCCATACATCAGGGATACTGCTTGTAAAGTCCTTGTTTTATTTTCTTCTAGTGACTTGCAGCCTTCTGATTTCAGTGTCTCCCCTGTGTTCAGTTCTTGGCTTAATAGATGTGAAAGTTTTTCTAAATAATATTCCTTTTCATCAGTAAGCTCTAAAACGGTATAAAAGCATGTTGAACAAAGTAATTGGTCATCAAATTTTTTCAGTCCAGTTTTGAGATGTGTCCACAAAAGTTTTAACAGATCAGCAGTTGAATCATTTTGACTTGATTTGTGAGCTCGAGCCTTTTGCAGAACTTCCTGTAATTACAAAAAATAATTATTTATTACTTGTTTAAAACTAAACCAAGATCATGTTTCACTGCTACACAGAATCTACTTTTGTCATTTAAAATTTTGTTTACCTGTATGATATCCAACCGTAGTTGACTTGTAGGTATATTCAATTTTTCAATTGCATCTTCCATGTTTGTATATCATCTGAAATTGCAAATTTCTAATTGTTGAATGAAATTTATTGTTGATAAAATAAAACAATATCAATTTATTATTACCTAAATTATTCTTGTGATGCTGACCTACCCCAAACCGGGACGGAGAGAAATAAAAGTCAATGATAAATTGTAATAATTTACTACATAAACTATATTTACAATTAAATTAATAACAGAAATAACAGTGGGTGTTTTACTGGGTGTCTTTTATTGGTTCAAAACCTTCTTTCTGCATTTTCTCTTTGAACACATTGTAATCTCGTTTTCTATCGAAATGCGTGACCCACTGAGTGGGGCAGGAGTTCTCAAATATTCGCCTAAGCTCCGAGCAGACTTTCGGTTTTAGTGCACTGTCTTTGATATTCTCATTGTCCAGGCACTCCCAGTACCGATCCCTCGAGTCCCAACACATTTTTCGCTGCTCTTTATTTGGGAAGGACATTGCGTTCACTAATTACCTAAAACCAGTCAACATTTCAAGATTTTTCACAGTACATTCTAACCCTCTTCGAATTGTACAAAAAGTTAGTTTTACATACTTACGTGTACTTTGAAGAAGTCGCGAATAAAAAGTTTAAGGCGTGTATATGTGTGCTGTTTATGGCAATTCAATTTTTATTGAACAGCAGTCCTAATTTTTTAACTATGATTAACTTTGATTTGATCAAGATAACCTAAAAATTCGGCTCCGGCTCTCGATCGAATCGAAAGTGCGAAATGTCAAAAGTGTCAATGTCAACGTCACAAATGTGAAACATCAACTTGGTATTAGGACTTGGAACTAAGGAGTCCGCCACTCACCATCAACAAAAAACGTTTGAATCTCTAGATCGCTTGCAGTCTCAAAGAATGTGTCTGTTCTTGTATTTCCGTATTTTGATTAGATTCTTAATTTTTTATATGTATGAGTGAGTGGCACTGAGTGCCAAACAAGTCATCACAAAGAGCAAACACACGTCGAAATCATGAAATGGGTATTTAATACCAAATCCGGTGGTTTGATTAAAAGTTTGACAAGAAACAATTATTCACGGTCACGGTCGCACAACTTGACTTGCGTGTACGCTACTCGTATTTCCGTACGCACTGTACCTACGTACAGTAGTGAGTAGTATTACAATTACAAACGACAACAAATTGAAGTTGCCACTTAAACTCCTAAATATAAGATTCAATGTGGTTAATCAAACTTTTATGCGTTCATTTCCGAACAACATTAATTTGAGATTGTTTGACAGAAAATACTTTTAGTATTAAGCCCAAGCTTTGTAGTACATTTCTTATGCATTAAAATAAATTAATTTACCTACTTCGCATAATTAAAATGATTATAAAAGGGTTTTATTAGCCCATTTTTTAATGTCCTACTTAAGACTGAACTGCAAACATTTTTTTTACGGGTTGCGTGTGTTACACAATAACTCACAGAATTGTCAACCTGGAGTTTCCTGAAGTTCCTCATTCGCGGTTTTTGTGTTTCGTGCATGCAGTTGCAGCCGGTATTTTAGAGGAAGAAGAAGTAACACCACCTATGTTTCCGTAGGGTTTAAATTTACAATTAATAAACTTTTGTCTGGTGATGTAATGGCAAGTTTTCAAATTCTTAATCATTTGGGAAATGCATGACCAAAATGATTTTAAGTCAAACAATATACATTTATTAAATGCAGTCGCACATTTATAAACGTGTTACATTAAAGTATTTAATATAATTAGTATAATAACAGTTAAATCCTTAATTAAAATAAACAATTAAAAATTAACAGAAGCATTTTTACATGATGAGTTTTCCATACACTAGCGTCGTTAAGTCTACCGGTCTCTGATGATTCTGTACTTGTGTATCTTGATGATGACGGGTTCACTGGGGGGTCTTTTTGGGGGGGCTCGTTTCTTGACCGGTCGGGGGCGGCGGTACGTGTAGCCACCGTCCGGGTTCGGGCGGGCGTAGAGGATCGTGGGGGCGCTCTCTTCCGGGTCGGGGGGGTTGGTGTACATGACATAGCTCATTGACGCAGCGTAGGGGTAGGAGCTGCCGTAGCGCGGTGGTTGTCCGTAGCGGTTGGGCGGGTGGGCGTATGTCGGTCTGTTGGCGGTCTGGGCGCGGTGCTGGTCTAGGGCTTGGGAGAGGACGTGTAGCACGGGGATCGGCGAGTGTAGCGGAATGGCGGCGTAGACGTAGGGTTCGTAGTCACGCGAGTGGCCGGCGGCGTATACCCCGCGCCCGCCGTCGCTGCGACGTTGTAGCGCCTCCGGGAGTGGCTCCCCCCGCACGATCGCGCATAACGAGAACAGCAGTATTGGTATCTGAAATACAGCACTCATGTAGACTTGGTACAGATGGAAATGACATGCTGTTCGAAGGAAAGTCCTGTTAGCAAGCGAGAGCAGAAAAACATCGGATTAATACGTAGAATAGCTTTTCTATCAGTCTAAAGTAATTTTCGGAAAAGATCATCTTTACCCGATATTAACGAGTAAAACCTAACGTAGTTATAAACAATGGGTGTCTTAGATCAGATTTAATGTTTCCGATTGATACTCTCAATTAATCCACAATCACTTTTTTCACTTTCAGGTTTACGCAAACGTAACATCTCCGACAACTGACATAGACACGCACACAGTCCATAACGTAACATAGTTTCCGTGGTACTATCGAATATTTAAAAAAAAGAAAATGGTTACTAGTGATTAAAGTCTAAAATTTGGAAAATCTGCAGTGATTACTGACAGATACAAGCGGGAAAAGTCTTTCTAAGTAGATATAGAAAAATATCCAAACTCAGCTACTAATGTGCACCTTAAAACTGGTACTTAAGTGGTAAGCTCTGAAAGGTAGAGAGTAGGTAGGTAATACTTAAAAGTTCTGGAAGAGTCTTGGTGTAGACAGAAGACTCCAGATCTTGATCTCAAAATCTGAAGATAGTCAATAGATTGTCTCAGACCGTGATGTAAGAATCTTTAGAATTATGAAGACCACAAACAGCAGACGTAAGAATGCTCAAGATCAGGATGCCCGAATCTGAAGACAGTCAAAGGTGTCCTGAATCATGATGTGAGAATCTTAAGACAGTTACAATTAGTTTCTTACAGTATAGTCCATGTCGTGGTCCGTCCCGCGGCGCGGCGCGTGCGTAACTGGCGGCATGCGCGTGCGCCCCTGCCGCCACCCGGTTGTGAACAGGGGTAGTAACTGTATAGAGCTGGTATAGCCACAATTTTCAGCTGCATTTCATGATCATTGTCGTGGAAAGGTCTAGAAATTTCGTAGTAAAACATTTTTGAATAGTTTTTCTGATTGGCACGAGGGAGTGATGACGTAGCAAGACAGTAGGCTGGTATTGGAGACCGGCTTGAGCATGAGAAAACCTCGTTTTGAAGCTTCATTTGGATCCATTTGATTTTTGTGCTACCAAAAAAAAATTTACTTGCTATGAAAGAGCGGCACTACCTAGTACGAGTAAGAATTACATACTTAAAAAGGAGTAACCAATATACCTATTTGTAAAGGATGGTTTTGGAAGCAATAAATATTTTGTATTTGTACTTTTGTATCAAACAACGTCACTGGTGAGATGAAAAGCATACACAGTTTACCAACTCGCTGCTTCAGATTTATCTATTACTAGGCTGACCCGGCGAACTTCGTACCACCTTAGCGTTGCAATTTTCAATATTTCTGAGAGATTTTCTTAATATTTTTTTTCCGTAAGAACCTTCTCCTAATAATGACAAATACAACAAAAAACAATTAGTGAAATCGGTCCAGCCATTCACGCGTGATGCCGTGACCAAGGAAAACGGGTTTCATTTTTATATATATATAAGATACTACATTTTGCTTGATGTGGCAGTAGACAAAACTGATCTGATATTATAAATGAGATATTCACGCATATTATTCACAATACTCTCATCATAAAGTTTTATCGTCGACGCTATTTACGTCCTCAGGTACCTACTTATTCTGTTCTGTTTCGACAATAAATTGTTTTTATTGCAATCTTGCTCGGGGGTCGTCGACATTTTTGTGTAAATAATTCAGAAACAAAACGATGAGCCCTTATTGATAAACACCATTAACTTTTCACGACGATACTTAATCACGGAGACGTTGAAAAACTGGTCAGCCTTCCCGATACATGAGCTCTATACACTTGCCAGTGGTTTCCACGTTAAATTGAATTCGGCGACAGTGCGGCGTTTCCTTCCGCGTCGACGCACTACCTGTGAGTCTACTCCGTAACACGTAGTTTATTTTTTACTTCATCTTTTGTGTTCGATCCGACAGCCGAGCTATCATTTATTATATAAATAAATAAAATCTATTTACTTCAGACAAAGTCCATATACCTAGTATTTGTTAACAATGTTGTAACAATGAATTTTATGAGCTACGTTAATACATCAAAATAAAATACATTAGAAATATGAATTATTAATTTTAGTGTCTTTGGCGAACTGGACGCGGGTTTAGTGCTGCATAATGGCACTGTCCACGTCTAGTCCCGCTGCAACCGTTTTTAGAAGGCTGTTGGACTCCGGACTCTATGCATCAGCGATGCAATGCGCTTTTTATTTCTAATGATAGCCAACAGGCTATCGACTTCAGCTGCGGCTAGCATAGCCGAAGCACTGCAGTACCGCGGCAGACCCATCATCCCCCTAAATGCGTTGTTGTACTGAGTGTGCGGGGCTCTGTACGCACCTTTGGTGTAGTTCATCCACAAGCTGCTCGTGTACATTGAATAGCAGAATGCCTTAATCAGCGTTACTTGGACGTTTTTGGTGCAACGTGCAAACCTGCGGGATAGCATATTAGCCCTAGCCCATAAGCATATTAGCCTTATTGAAGCAGATCAAATGCTTGACATTTACCTTTCATCCCGGGGAAATTTAATGGTTTTGTGGGACTCTTGTGTCAGGAGGCAGCTAAAGCTGCAAACACGCTTATAAATATTACACGCTAACACTTTCATTAGGACTCGACCGCGTAGAGACAAGCTAGCTCGACGAACGTCTAGATAGGAATCTACAGACGTTAGCTTACAGAGTAGCCGCTGTGCCTGCTGGCCCACTGTAGAATATCGTTACACGCTCCAGTGGCGCCCGCGATGCTATTTTATGCACGCCAATTACCCTGTCTTCGGTATGCTTGCCCTTCGTGGAGTAATGTGTAAGTTATGTTACGAATGTGCTGTTAGCGGGATTATGAGAAATTGGAGTGTTGCGTGTTAGACTAAAAGTACACTCTACTTTTATTTAAAGTACAAGTGCATGCCTGACACACCCAGTATGTATAAAGAACGTATCTAAGTCATCCCCTACACAACCCACTCTATCAGCAGAAACTTCATGTGACTCTTCTTTTTTCTTGCACTTGGAGATTTAGGTATATTTATTAGGTTCTTTTACGATCACAACGCTATTTAAAAAAAGATAAATCTTATCCGATTGTTGAATATTTGTAAAAATATTTGTCTCGGGTGATTTGAGGGTGTCTCCCACAATCATTGATGAAACATACGCTGGCTCAAAGCGTTAGAAAGCACTTACAACATTCAACGACTCCATTAAGGTTCACGGTAGCTCAGTTGATTGGATCGGATCAGTGCATCAGTGCATTGGATCGGATTTTTAAAGGTCGGGGGTTCGAATCCTCCCTGATGACAGGAGCCGGAGTGTTTTTTTTCAAAAGTTCAAAAATTCTTTCCGGAGATCGAAAAATTATTTTCGATTTAGGCATATCTAAAAATTACGGATGTAACCATGTTCTACTCGTAGTTTGTGCTAATCATTATCATTTCAATCGGTTATTACCTAAACGTGCAGCGTGCTCGTGTAGATATCGCCCCGGTATGTTCACTATCGGCAGACTGATAAATTGCCTCGGTTATGGCATCAAAAGTTTATTCTAGAATAATATAAGTCTTCACTTCAATGCCCAGTAGTATAATTGCTTCTTTTATAATTCTTGCCAGTTTGTCGATGCAAACAAAATGCATTAACTAAAATAAAACTCACTGTGAAATTAGTTTTAGAACAAAAAAATATATGTAAAGGAGAGGGGGGCCACCTTAGAACACTTTTTACACTTCCTGTCATATCTTCGTATTCTCGCGTTTTGGACCAATTTACTATTTTCCAATGCTTAATGTGTTTATTCGGCAAAAAAATCGCAATACATCACATGACGAAGAAAATGCAAATTATGGCCTTAATATAAATTTTAGAAGAAGAAGTCAAATGTTCAAACCCTAGGGCAGCTTTGAACTATCTGTTATCTGTTCTAACTATTTGAACTTTTGAGGTACGGAACCCTAAAAATTGAAAAATTATCACTAGATTTCCTTCTAAAATACCTAAATTCGTAAACACTTTCCAAATCAGACCCAGTTCAAAGGTGCCCCCTTCTTCCCTAACCTAATTAAGAAGTATCATACTAAATTAGATTAAAAAACACATTCATCTCTAATATTCATAAGTTACAACATTCACAAAATGTTTAAATTCTATTTCTTAATAATAAAGTTAAATACAAGTTCTACATCTATCAAGGGTACGTGTGACTATGCCTAATAGCTTGCGAAACGTAGAATAATTTACGCGAACATAATTCGATATCAGTGTCGCAAATGATCTCGTGGCCTCATTCGGTAATGTACACCTTACTTGTAAGTAGTTTGTTTATAACCAGCATCCAATTTGAAAGATGCCGTAAATAATTATGGTGTGTGGGTATGGGAAATACAACTACAAGAAGATACGTTTAACTATTTATTTTCAGTACAAGTTTAGTATTTGCCTAAAAGCCAGGCTGGTGGTCTGTTGATGAGATACTAGTTCTTCTCACTTATGTAAAAAAAAAAAATTTAACGAAACGTTGCCATGTACAGCCTAGACAAAAATAAAGTTAGAGATACAATTGCCGACAAATATAAATTCTGCAAAAGACAATATTCCTTTACCTAAAAGTTGTTCTGAAAAAATCGCTTTTACTTATATAAAAGACAATTTAAAATCGGTTTTAGATTCATACCTGTCTGTGTCTTAGTATTTACGGTAATTAAATAAAGAGTACTTCATCTAACACCAACAACTTCCGTTCCGCTACGTTAAGCCGTTGGTCCTGCGTCTGATCTCTCTCCGGTCATGTCGGATTGCCGTCTCACCGAACTTTGTGATGTTGACAACAGAGTGATGGAACAGTAAGTGCACCTGTGTGTTGCGCTCTTGTGCACTATAATATCTCCTGCGCAGTTGGCTGCTCTCTGTTGAGATTGGCCGCCGTGGTCGAAATCGGTCAGGAGAACTATTACTATTACTTCATCTAAGTAGGTATTTATTCTTTGTATAAAACTCAATGTGATACTAGCGTTTCACCCTGTGTCTCATTACCTTTAGTACCGACTTTAATAGCTTCAACCATAAGCTGAGCATAGCTAGTGCATCAATGCTTAGCGCAACTTTAAAGTAAGGAACCTAAAGAATAGAATAGAATAGAATAATCTTTATTTGCATAAAACATGGTACATACATTTTTCAGATGAAAAAAAAGGAAAAATTAAAGGGAAGCGCTTCCTACCGACCGGGTGTTATGGTCGGGGGCCAAGGTCCGATAGACTCTTGATCTGTCTATCTATATTATTCTGGATCTAAATCTTATACGCCGCGGTTCATGGGCGCTAGGCTAACAGCGCCATCTAGTCTATGGAGCCGCATCAGCATTTGCCGTTAGGCATGCGCTTGTCATGGCGAACGGTAGAGGTCGCCACAAATGTTTGAAGATTCCGGGTGTTATGCGCTTCTGCCTTCAGCTTAACATCGGTTGTGATAAGAGCTAAGAGCTACCCCGTCGTGGATAAAAAAAATGCTGCTTATAATGTATATTTCACCCCCGACGAAAAAAAAGGGTATTTTACGTTTGATCCTTATGTCTGTTTGTGTGTGTGTAAGTATAATGTGTTTGTGCTTTGGCATCGTAGCTGACGAACGGATATACCGATTTTAAAGTGCTTCAAAAGATAGTTTAACCACGCTGTTTCTTAGCTATAGCTGCTCAAAATGCTTCCAGCCATTGAATTTTTTTTTATACTTATATACTTTTAGCATTAAGTCCACCCTTTGTACATTTCTTGTGCAATAAAGTTTTAAATAAATAAATAAATATACAATTATATTATTAAATTCCATGAGCAAGCACTGTCTCTGCTAATGTGCTACTATTGCGCAAGCGTCGATGATGCGTGAACTTGCTCCGTAAACCGCCCATTCAGACACGCGGCCGACATTGACCTTCTTTCGTAGAGAAATTGAGAGTCGCCGTGCTTCCTCGTTTGAAGCATATGGTTTACGATGTTTTATTGCGAAAATATTTATTGGTCTTGTCAATTTTTAGGATGGACGTAAATTACCTGCCGATTTGAAGTGTAACTGTGAATTAAAAGGTCATTCCTACTACTGTCTGTTGAAATCACACATTTTTGTGTGCAAAGTGGCAAAAGAACGTGTCGATAAAAAAAATCGCAGTATTAATTTCTGTATTCTAAGATGAGTAGGAATGGGATCAGTTATTTTGTTGCAGACGTTTTCCTACTCACTGTGTTACCAAAGGTACACATAAAAGTTATTTTTGAATCACTCCATCTATTAAAATATATGCATCAAAATCCGCGTCGAGAAGTTTTTATGTTCTAAGCATATATACAGACATATTCATATTCATATTCTTTTATTTGCCAACTAAGTGTTAAATACATACATAATTATAGCAGGTCTTATGCTAGACAATTACACTTATAACTTAGTAACCCTTTCAGTTTGGGTATTGCAAAAATTATTGAAAATGATTTGAGGGCTATATCTAATATCTGTTGCAGACATAGGGACAGACGCGGTAAGCGAATATACTATGTAGTGTAGTGAAGTATTGTAGTTACTCAGTTCTGTATAAGAATGATGACGACGACAGCTTTGGTCTAGTGGTCCTGTAGTTTTGTAGTCTGCACCTAAGGTCCAGACTACAAAACCAGCTGTCGCAGGTTCGAATCCTACTAGGGGCTAATGTTTGTGTGATAATCTCGAGCATTTGTACCTGAGTCACGGGTGTTTATAAATGTATTTAAGTATTTCTTTCCGTTATTCTAGCCACCATAGCACAAACCAACGCTTAGTTTGGGGCTAGGTAATTGGTATGTTCGTTAAAACAATTTATTATTGTTATAATCCCTCAGTTCTTTTCAGGTAAAATACCTGTACCTACATACGAGAATACCTGTAACATTCACCTTTATAATTCCTCCATCGATCGGAGGCTTGATTTCATCATTTCTGCACCATTGGCTGTATACTGATGGAATTCTTGTTTATTAACATTCTCTATGGGTTCACTCAGGTCAGTTCGGGCTACGAGGCGCATACCATAAGTGTCGCAAGTCAGGCAGACTGAATTTATGCAGGTATCCTTTTTGCGATAAATTGTAATTATTATACTTTCTTAGGGATGTAGTAATATCATTTGTACAGCAGACGTTGTCCTGTCCGTTGCTTTTTGAACCTGCCCTGAACTTCCACGAATAAATCGAAACTAAAATTAGTCAAACCTTAAGCAGATTTCGAGTTTTAGCGAGACTAACGAACAGCAATCTATATATATAAAAGAAAGTGGTGTTAGTTACACTATTTATAACTCAAGAACGGATGAATCGATTTGGCTGAAAATTGGTGTAGAGGTAGCTTAGAACCAGGAAGTGGACATAGGCTACTTTTTATCCCATTTCGAAAACAAAGGGATTCCACGCGGACGAAGTCGCGGGGGGGCACTAGTTTATTTATATAACTATATATAGACGGGCTGACGTCTGCCGTGTCTGCTGTTTTCCCATATTTTTTTACCGTTGAAACTTTCCTTAAACTTCCACGAATATTTTGAGACTAAAATTAGTCAAATCGGTCTTCGAGTTTTAGCGAGACTAACGAAAAACAAAACAGACATTTAGTAGACATTTGGCCACAATCTCACCTGACAGTAACCACCACACTACCGCAATCCTGCTAAAAAAATGCATGGTTCTGTTGATTTATAGGCAACTCCCTCTGCGTCCGCAGGTACAGTAGATTTTAGATACTTACTATTTAACTCAGAACATATTTATACTTATTGGTACACAAATAAATCAGAATCAACCATCATCATTACGATCTCTTACAGGCCATGCCATACATACATACCTATTAAGTTTGATGAATACTACAGTAAAACAGATGCACTCAATTCAATTGCAACGTATAGTTATTAGTTACCTATTTAATAAATTCATCAAATTCTCAAATTGAGGTAATGTAGGAAACTGAGCCCGTTGTTAATAAATTAAGTGTGGGTAGGTAACATACTTCCGACTATTGCATTTCTCCGGCCCATCCAACAATGGATTGCAGCAGCGTTGTTATACCGCTATATGGAAATTGTTGTCTACAAACTTATCAATTGTTTTGTAGATCAAGGCAACGGAAACATTTAACACTATCAACCCCAAGCCAAGTCTAATTCTATTAGTTTATTTCATAAACTTAGGTTTTTAGGTGCTTTTAAAAAAGTAAGTTTTTCACATTTTCACCAAGAAAAAATGTCAACGGTACAGGGCCTCATACAGCCAATTAATTTCTTCACGAATGAAACCTTTTCTTTTAATTATTTTCAGGGCCAGAAATTTTTTTTTTTTTGTTTTTTGATAATTAAATTATTATGAAGCTTTATCTGTAGGTACCCAAAAGCTATATGTCACCCTTTCTGAATCTTGATTTATTTGTCAAACACTATCGTGACAAGGGGAGTTGTAATCGTGTTATGTAATAATACAAAATGTAGGTTAAATTAGGTTTATTTATTACTAAACTTTGGTCAATGTTTACCACCATCCAGAAGATCCGTACGAGTAGTGGGGCTCCGAAACGATCCTCGATACCTTCACAACATGGGGCACGGATACAACCTTCGGGACTGATACCACTTTCTTTACTTCCACAACCTGAAACAAAAATAAATAATTATTTTTACAACATAAATAATCATGGGATGTTTTTATGAAATAAAATTTAAGTTTTTTTATATTTTCTTTTGATAACTTCTTCCCAACAGAGATTGCATAAACAGGAACGAAAAATGTGACAGTTTAAAATGTTCACTTTGTCGAAGTTTTGAGGGCATGTACGTAAAAAATACACCTAACCAATGACTGGGCAGCATGGTCTAAAACCTTCGCCTGTTCCTGATGAAACAAAAAAATTGAAGGTACCTATGTAATAATTTTTTCGTGTCTTGGTCGGTTATACTTAATTTAAATAAAACTAGACTTTTAGTATCACCGAAATGTGGTACGGGTTTATATGAACATTTATATTAGCGCCCGCGCAGCGCGTGGAACACTTTTTGGGCAAAGGTCTGAACTCTGATTACTTTCATGCTTGCGTGATCTAGAATAAATTTTTATAGTTTAGTAAAATGCGTTATTTTTGTAACTTATTTTCAAAAGACGGTCTTAAGCAGCGTCTTTATAACTTACAAAGAAACTTATCTGGTACCTACATATCTCCACGAAAATGTTCATAAGTTAGGATTGAACTTTTATTTATTTTGTAAAGATTCAGGCACTTTTGTATACGTGTACGACTCTACTTACGAAATGTTGATATTTAATCCGATTAATCAAACGGAACTCTCGTGAGATTACGTTAATTGTAACAAGACACTATTAAAAGTGAGGTAATAAAGGCATAAAGTATACGTATCAATTGAAACCAGTTAGAGTGTTACTTTATCACCCGTAGATGTAAATTAAGTAACAAATCTGCTGGGATATTGGCAAAGCTTTATTTCAGACATAAGATTTAAATTTAATAAGGTACGTACCTACTATCTTTTTTAAATAATACGTAAGTCCATCCAAAACGAAATACAACTAACCTTCTACCAATGTGAAATTAAAACACACTTAAACAAAAAAATTGCAAGCTGGGCGATTGTTTTCGAGTAGATGGCAGTCAATTTTTTCTTTAAGTGTGATTTTATTTCACATTGTATATAAATTTGCATTGTTCATGCTTAAAATAAAGAAACATAATAAATCTTCACCCACTGCAAAGGGCGCAGAATGCAGTTCAATGCAGTATTCATTGCAACGTCAATTTTTTTAAGTGTTTCGTTAAGCCTTTTGTGATGATTAAGTAATCAAAGTTGGTGTTTGGGGGAGCAGTAGATGTTTTTTGTTACAAGCCTTGCAGGTATGGTGTATAATAAACAACAACATCACATACATTGATCTGACTCCGTGGTAAGTAGCTTAAGCCCTTGTGTTACAGATATCAGAATCAACAGTGGTATACTTAAATAAATACATATAACACCCAATACAAACAGACATGTTCATGCACACAAATGTTTGTACAGTGCGGAGATCAAACCCGTGACCTCTTAGTTAATAGTGATCGTCGTTACTCCTAGCAATGCTTGCAATTGAATTTGAGTCAATTTAAGGCCAATTCCGCTAATCAATCGTAATTGGATTGTCCGATTTTGACATTTCGTCCATACTAGAACTGACAAAAATAGGATATGCAATTATTATTATGTTCCTTTTAATTAGCAGTCTCCACTAAACATCTTTTCCAAATACAAAAAAAAGCTTCAATCTACTACATACCTTAGGAACCTCAACGACTTTGTTGATGGAAACGAGTTTGTGCGCGGGCGCATGGTGGATTATAGGCGCGTGGTCGAAGATGTGCGCGTCGTAGCCGTGGTCGAGGCCGTGGTAGTTTAGGGAGAGACCGTGGTCGAACGAGTCGAAGTGGTCGTAGTGGCCGTGGTGGTCGTCGCCGAACAGGAACCCGCGCTTGTCGCGCTTGCCTTCTGGCGCTGCGAGCGCTGCTGCGGCAAGGAGAACTACGCAAACCTGGGAATTAAAAGACAAAATCTAGTTAAGGGCTTATTTTCGTAGGACATCGATTGATACATTTCATTTTGAAGTTTAGTAGTAGGTATTTGTGAGCCGTGCACACGAGACTAGGTAGCATTTTTACATTACATTTAATTTACTAGAGATCCAGAAAAAAAAATTTTTGTGACATCCCAGGACTAAAGGACATAAAAAAGTACTTTGTCTTAAGTTTTATCATAGTTTCCACTGGTTTTTCACAAACACTTTCCACAATAAACACTTAGTTTTCAACTGAACTTTTTTTAGTGAGTGTGTTACATTGTTACTTTTCTTTATTTCACCTAAATTCAAGTAATTGGCACTTCGATCTTTTGTGAGATACTCACGAAGGCTTTCATGTTGGTTGTTTGTTGATGAGAGGACAACTGATGTGTTTCCCGAGAGTCGGGTCAGTTTTATACGCGAGCCTCCGCGGCTCGAGGCCGCCTATATTTTGCAAATACAGCCTATCTTGCGCAAGTACTTGCTCTTATTATAATTAATTTAACTCGCGCCATCATTAGAATATTATGACAAGTTGATAAAAGTCTTGGGAAACAAGGATATCAGATGGGTCAGGGTGCATTCATAATGTTAGGCGGTTGTGCAATTCATTCGCGAAAACGTTAATGGGTGTGTTGACACAATTTTGAATTTTAAGTGGGTGATAGAAAATCAAGTTTGATTTATAAAGAGGATTGAGAATCAATTCATTGAGAACAGTCCCTGTAGATAGAGGGGGATTAGGAATAAACTGGATAAAATACGAAACATCACTCATAACAACACACATGCAAATTGCAGCATCCTTTGAGATACAGCTAACTTACGCTGAAATCTCTAAACTCTCTTGTTACAATGGTCGTTCCCGTATCTCCGTAACGACTTGACTGATACTTATGAAATTTAGTGAGCATATTGAGTAGGTCTGAGAATCAGCCAACATCTATTTTTCATATCCCTTATAGATAAGGGTATAGATATAGATAAGGGTTGTCCACAATAATTTATATAGCAAAACAAGGTTTGCCGGATCAGCTAGTATTAGTTATAAAAATTAATTAAGTTGTTCATATAGTATGAACATTTGTCGAATTACTTGACAGTTTAGATTTAAAGCGTTAATTTTACTAACATTAAGCATTAATAACAAAAACACACAAACAGCTTTTGATTAACGTGTTATTATGGGGCTAACTTGAACCTGCCCGTAGTTTAGTTTAGAGAACGAGCAAATAGGTTCGAGTAGGTTATATGGACTTTTGTGTGAGGCTGTGTGTCATCATCGTGAAATAGGCATGATGACACCTATCGTAAATATTTTCAAGACCCATGGTGTTTTTAAAACATAACCTCTGTGAAGCTAGTAAAACCAATTTATTTCCAATAAGCTGTAAAAACCGATTTTTATTCACATTAAGAATTAAATAAATATTCAGTCAATTGACTTCAATTTCTTATATGACGTCATATTATAGTATTTCCATACAAAATGTATGGAGGCAGATCGTTTTGAGAGATGATAAAGAAAAGAGTATGTCATCGATTGGTGGTGTCATCTAGCCTATTATGTTTCACTTGGATTGGCTCTTGTGTAATTTAGTTTTTATGGTGATAATGATCAAATTGCTTCCTCATGCCTTTATGCAGGTACCATATATTTACTAAGGAGGTACTTCAGCTAAAACTTCATGCATAATACTGTCACCGCGAGTTGCGAACCTTGATTTACGAGTGTCCAGTTCATTCATTAAAGGGCAATTCTTCCTTCAACGTTTTACAATTTAGTAGTCAGCCACATACGTATGTATGAAATCTCGGACAGTGGTGTAAGAATCAACTACATTGAATGACAGAAACCCAAATTTATATGCAGATCGCGTAGGAAATGACCGGTGATGAAAGTAATTTAAGTACTTGTGACACATTCGTTTTTTCTATTCTATGTAAAACTGTGGCCTTTACCTTATTCGTTTATATGTGAAGCGATAACGTTCTTGTGTAATCACTTAGCTATTAAGATTAGAGAGTTTGGATTCTAGATAAGTATTTATGGTCTGTTCGTCCCTGGTCTGGTCACAGACCAGGGACGTAAGTTGGCGGTGTTACAACACCCCCGTGTCTCGATGCGCACGTTAAGCCGTTGATCTTGCGCCTGATCTCTCTCCGGTCATGTCGGATTGCCGTCTCACCGAACTTTGAGAGTTATGGAACAGTGAGTGCACCTGAGTACTGCGCTCACACTTGTGCACTATAATATCTCCTGCGTAACAACGCAGGAGATATTATAGATCAGTCGGCAGATCTCTGTTGAGATTGACCGCCGTGGTCGAAATCGACCAGTAAGACTACTACTACTATATCAAGTCCAAAGTTCAATATAAGTCTCCCCCAAAAATATCCAGGTCGAGAATGTAAT
This sequence comes from Pyrausta despicata, assembly GCA_963921415.1. NCBI lineage: Eukaryota > Metazoa > Arthropoda > Insecta > Lepidoptera > Crambidae > Pyrausta > Pyrausta despicata. The sequence goes on along the minus strand of OY992859.1, from coordinate 485,457 downwards.
GTTGTCACAATATTGTAATGATGACTTTGGTCTACAATCAAAGAATACTAGGTATATAGGGTTCTCATTCAATATCAATCATACAGCACTGCCTCATAAAACTATTACACCATTTAATTACTTTAACTGCTCAACGCCAAGTTAACACGTTCGTTCAACGTATACTTTCTTAATTAAAAGGCGTGCAATGTGTGCGTGCGCATGTGTCACTCATTAATAACCGCGCGGAGGAAGTCCACTTTTTGCTGCGCGGAAGCGATGAGAATATTCAACCAGTATTTTTGCCTATTCCCTTGTTGGGTGCGGTTCGACGTTCTTCTTTATAATTTGTTTTAAGTTTACTTTTGGGTTTTTAAGCTTTTCTTACAAAATAATGAATTCTAATTTCGTAGTATTATAATGATATTAGGACTCCTCTGAAGGGTTTGGGAACCATGTATTAATAAGAAGCATAAGATTGTCAAATTTAGTCATTGCAGATTTCCGTCTGTATTTACGAGTATAATACCTAAGTTTAAGTTTACGAGTCACGAACTCACAAAAGACAACATTATGTGCTTCTAGAAAGACACACCTGTCAAGTATTTTATAAATATAACATTATTTTAAGGCTATGTAAATGTCGCAATTTTATTGTTACATGACAATCTTTTAAGCAATTGTTGCCTGACTCTCGTCAACATGCTGAATTTTAACTGCAAGGCGCCATTTAAAATTGTTAAACGAGCAAGGTTAGAATGTTTTAATCGCTGGCCACACATGTTACCAGTAAAAATTAAAGAGCTTCAACATTTTACAATGCGGTGATGATATTTCGTTTTAATTAATTTTGAAATTTGCAAGTGTAATTTGTAAATTAAAGGACTTGCAGTTCGCCTTGTACTTATGTGAAAAAAGGTACAAATATGTGACAATTAAGTATCTTAATTTTTTTATTCATTGACATGTTGTAAAGTTTCTTACTGCTTTAATTCATTTTTATTCGGCAAGCACGAATTAGAAACCTGACATGTCCCTTGACTCTAAGTAGGGTAAAAATCTGGGAAAGGAGGGATAATGTTTTCAACTAATTGATAAGAAATTTCCAATTGATTGGTTAACATTATGCTTAATATTCATATATCGGAATCGTTAGGAATTTTCGATCCGAACCTTTAGACATCGTGTGGGCAAACTTGGGTATCGTGTAATGAGAATACGTTTGAACAATACAAAATCTAGCACTTTTAGTAATGAGGTTAGGCACTAAGCGAAAGTAGGACAGTTCCGTGACGACTACTTCACTCCGTGGCGTCTCGATCCAAACTTAGCTCGGTCGAATCCGCCGTTGACCTCACGACTCTGTCGAAGCGTCACCCGAAGTGTAGTTGCTCGAAGTACACCGCTAGGGGGCGCGCTTGCGTTCCGATCAGTGTCCATACTAATGACCGTCTACGACACATATAATCTAACGTCCATGCAAATATTTCCAATATTGTAACTATAACGAGTCTAGTAAAGGTACGAACAGCCTAGGTTGATTGTAATAAAAATCATTTTAACTTTTAAGTATTTACACCTCTTCAATATTGTTAAGCATTCAATTTAATATGAAACTTATTAAACAAATTATCACGATAGTTATCTATCATCAGTTCATCACACTTTGATGTCTTTCTGACATTTTACTCTGTTTTGCATAACAGCGTTCATACGCTGCCTGAAATGAATTGAAGCTATGAATTTCATGTAAAGAAGTTATGAACATAATACTCCGCTTTCATTGCTTCAACATCCAGCTGCTTGCATTATAATTTTAATGTGTATCTTTTAATTTTCCAGCTATTTAATCAATGAGTAAGTGTACTCACACTTTCACCGCTGCACGCTGATGGATGTCTTACAACATGGCGTTCTGAATTACTAGTAAATTGACACCAGTTGACTCACCCGACGCGCTCTACGGAGTCCTGAGCCCTAGTTCACACCTTTCTCTTTACTTGTGTACAGTAACGTTGATTAATTAAACCATTTTTCTTTGTTTCTTTCTCTTATACTCAATAACTTCATTTTTCTTATGTGAAGTCCATTGGTTCTATGCCAGTTTCACTAGAACCTTGAGTCTCTTATTAGACTGCTGAAAACTGCAATAACGTTGTCCCATTCAATGACAGTTTCATTCCTTAAAGTTCCTTAAAGTTCTAACGAAGAAAAAATAAAAATAAAAACCACGGGCAGGACAACGTCTGCGGGGTCGGCTAGTCCATAATATAAAAATCAATCACAAAATGTGTTGGTAAGCGCATAACTCAAGAACGCCTGGACCAATTTGGCCAATTCTTTTTTTATGATATTCCGTAAATACGGGGATGGTTCTTACGAAGAAAAAAAAACAACGTCTACGGGTTACGCTAGTTAATATATAGATAATTTTGGATTTACTCAAAATTACGTTTTAAGAAAGTTTTATCGTTGCAAAATAATCAAGATTTTAAGTATAATTAATGCTATACAATTTTATCACAACTCACTTGCCTAAACTGATTAATATCTCGTAGGTAAGCACTAAATTTTAAAACAATATTCAACAGTCTTAGCATCACCCTGCGAAGAGCCTAATAAAAATTCACTTTAAATATTTCTAAGGTCGCACGATCAAAAGTAGAGCACAGAGTATTTTATGGGAATGACGATGTAATTGGATTGCTTACAACTGTATCAATTTTATTCTACCGTCATAATATTTACGCAATGGAATACTGATATGTTTCTAACTGACTACAGCCTAAAGGGTACTGTAAGAAATTCGGACCAATGAGTAAGTGACAGGGTAGCTCAATTGAGAGAGCAACCGCCCGGCTTGCGAGAAGTGCGGGTTCGAGTCCCGCCTGTGCCAGTCCATTTTTCTTTAAGTGTGTTTAATTTCATAATGTTTCTTAATTTAAAAATATTAAAAGTTTTACTATGGCTTGTTATAACATATCGAACTCTACTTAGGTAGGTAAATGACAAGACACCTCTTAAACCATATATATTTAAGCGATTTTATAAAAAGTCATTATGATGGAAAGAAAGACTTTTCAAAACGTTGCATCCTAATTTTCATATGTTATCAAGTGACCGGTTGTTGTAAAGTCACAGTTTGCAAATTTTGCGATATTAAAGATTAGAAGTTTGCACCACTTATCATGAGCCCACTTATATCACCAGTTTTTATTGCATTATGTAGTCGAATAGTTAATGTAAGCTGGGCAGATTAAATTTACTAAAATTGTACTTGTTAAAAACCATTGATGCAGTGTGTAACCTTTGGTTCCAAGGAGGAATGATTGCAGTATGTGGGAATACGGTAATTACCAAAACAATATAATGGACTGTTACTAAAATATGTAGGAACTATTTAACATTGGAAATGTTTTGTGAGATGCAATGCATGGAACTACTGATATATTTTTACAGGTACCTGTTTATATTATTTGTGATGACTTCTGTACCTTTTTAAAGCTATTGAGGACCAAGAAAACAGTATCAGCGATGTAATAATCTTTAAATATGTTAAACTCAAAAGTGACTGACTGAGTGACAGACATAGTGATCTATCAGTGCACAGCCCAAATCACTGGACCTAAATGGCTGGCAAACTTGGCATGCAGGTAGTTGTAATGACGTAGGCATCCGCTAAGCAAGGATTTTGATTGATTTCACCCCTAAGGAGGGATAAAATAGGGGATGAAAGTTTCTAAGAAACACAGTAACAATAAACTTAAGTCCACGCGGACGAAATATATACCTTTGTGAGTTGTTGCTGTAGCCCAATTAATTTGTGTAACGTGTAAAGTTAATCTTTTAGAAAAATTGCTTTTTCGCCTCTAGTGTTAGGTACTACCTACGAGTATCGGTGTATACGACTGCAGCTATCTTTCGCGGATATCATTTACAACTTCCGAAGAATTGTGTCACTAATCTTGAACTTGGACAGACAAAGCCTAATTTGAATATAGTGTTTGTACTGATGTCCTTCTAGATAAGTCCAATTTCTTTGTTATTCGGCCATAAAGTGCGCCTACTAAAACGCAGCGGTGGGAAAATCAGGGCCTTGTGTAATAAATTTTAATAATATGCTATTGTGGTTTTCGACACAACGTTTTAAAACCGGTATTAACCCGACAAGAAACTGCCATAGTAATCACACTCATTTCTAAATCTAGCGCAAAATGCAGCCAAAGACTCTCATTCGGTCAAATTGATAGTATTTTTTTCCAATACTATTACTTTTATTACCAGTTTTCGCCGGATATCTAGTATATTTATATTTATTTGTTTCTTCGGTTTACGCGAACAGTAGACATTAAAATGAGACACTTTTACGGATTATTTCGCGATTTATTTACATTTTGTTGTGGTCTACCTGTGACCACGGACGCTGAAAAGGGTCCAAAACGTCAGGTTAAAACAATATGTAAATAAATCGCGAAATAATCCGTAAAAGTGTCTCATTTTTATATTTATTTATTAAGGTACAGCAACAAAATACAAATCAAGACTTAATCTAGGCTACACTTGTATAGAATATCACTTTCAATTAGCATTCCGATTAGAGCTGAACACAATATTTTTATTTGGCAGTTAAACACTTTTTTTATTATAATAAACGGTATAGAGAGATCTATCAATTATATAACTTAAATGAGATTCAGAAAAAATATTACCTTCCTACTAATAGTATTATACAACCTGCACATTCGGTATAATGGATTGTTAAACGTTACATTATTTCGACATACTGGAAGATCAAAAACTTGCTGCCTTTTCTTACTACCACTTGTCTTAAATGAGAATGGCCCAACAAATACTCTATAAATATCAGTGTAAATGAGTATACAAAACCATGGTTTGAATGATTTATTGTTCACTTAATATTGATATTTCGCCGAGTATAAATAAAGTTCTCACCGACTCCTTAGCTCCTTTTACTGCAATAAATGATCTTTGAGGCACTTTGCCAACTGTAAGAAGAGAGGCGTTTCGAAGCTAACACGACAGCTTGTCAGGGTAAATATTACGGCATCTGTTATTAGTATTACGGTATATGTTAATCACGAGTAATAATGGCGTTTTTGGCGAACAAAAATGGGCTATCTGATAAGCTGTTGACAGTGTTTTGTTTAACTATTCTTGCCAGGCTACACCTTTGTCATTCTATTTGTCTTTTTAAACTCGCAAAAGGTAGAAACTATGAGATTGGGATGATAATTGAAAGATTACTTAAAGGCTTTCTTATTGGTGAGTACGAGTACGTATAAAATGAAACGTACGTACAAAAGATGCCGTCTGCAGCGACGAGTTATTCAAAGTCTGTGTGACAGGTGTATGTTTGCGAGTGAAAATATATACGTACAATAATAAATTATCTTACGTCTGTAAGTACATAAATCATATAAAGTACTAACGCGTAGGTATATTGTTTAGCAATCTCATACAATAGGCATTCTCATTCAAAATTTGATAAAATTGAAACGCAATCCTTCAGATCCTAGTCAGTAATTCGCTAAACCTCATAGGCGTTTATAGATAGATAGATAGATTAACACTATTGTACAACACAAAACATAATTAGCCAATCCTCCCAAAAATAATAAACTTCACATTTGTTAAATAGATAAAAATATCTGTTACTCTAATATTGGTAAAACACTATAAGGAAACAAAATTGTGTCCTAGATCTTTTGATGGGAAGACATGACAATACATAATTTGATTACTTGCACTGTAATTTTTTATCAATTACTTATTTCTGTCTTTTAAAACAACATCTATCAAAGTGACCTGGATAAATTAATATTGATGGCCACTTAATTATCTTTAAACCTATATCACATAAACAGAATGATATTACCAATGGAAAAGTATGCAATGAATATTTATTACGATTGAACATTACGAAATTTGTTTACTGACTAAAGCAGTATTTATATACCCTTAACTGACATTGTATCGCTCATGAATCTATATTATCTCATAAGTATCACCGCGCAAGTCATCAAAACTGCCCAAAAGCAGTATCATGCCCGAGCTTAAGCCGCTCCATACAAAAGACATCAACGCGTCAGTGCTTACGCTTGCGGTCAACATTCAATTATACTGTTCGCATTTTTGTAATAACTTCTGAGAAGTTAAGAAGGTGAATTGATCTCGTAATCGGGATTGTACATATTTTTTCATTCGTTTATTTTACTTTTAAAATAAAGAGCTGTAAGGTAAGGACTTTAAAAGATGTCCTATTGTATTTGTTGTAATATTAATACCATTTTAGCAGAGATGTGAATTATTTGAAATACATATATTTGAAATGCAAATACAAAATGCAAAATACCTATTTTTATTTTATATTTGAAATACTTTTTTCTAAATGTATTTTGTATTTTATTTGAAATACTCTATATAAATATTTAGTATTTATAAAATACAAAATAGTTTTGTTGCATTTTAATTCATTTTTACAATTTTTCCATTCTATTTCATTTTATTTATGAACGCACTGATCGTGATCGGAGTGTTGTCATTGTCATTTGTCAACTAGAACAATAATGCCAACATTGCGGCCCGTGTGGGCCCGTGAGAGCCAAAAGAAAGAAAAAACATTGCGCGTCAGTCAACTGTCAAACCATCGTCAAACAAATGTTAATACGACTACAATAGATCTTGAAACACTACAATATTTAAAAGATGAAGACAATACTTTAGCATCCTTGAACAGGTTTCCTAATGTAAAAAAAACTCTTCCTTAAATATAATACCTGCTTACCAAGTTCTGCCCCTGTAGAACGACTATTTTCATTTGGTGGAATGATCATGAGGCCCCATAGGCGGAATATGAAAGATGAACTCTTTGAACAAATACTAGTTCTAAAATCAGTTCAATAAATAAAAGTGGTTATGCTTAACAATGTATTTTATTTTCCAAACCTATTTTAAAAATACGTATTTTGCATTTTGTATTTAAATACTTTTATTCAAAACTACTTTGTATTTCTATTTGAAATAGTGCTAGCAACTATGCATTTGCATTTTGTATTTAAATACTTTTACTAAACTATTTTTCACATCTCTGCATTTTAGGTTCTGAATAAGTGTCGGATAATTATTATCATTGTGGAAAAATTATTATGTATATTGCTATAGATATTCAAATTTTCCAGTGAAATAAATACTGACTGACCACACAGATTTTTGAAGTGAAAACTTCTTTAGCGGCGTTGAGCACTTTTGTGGCATGGGTAGAAACTGTGAAACTCGCGTCAGGTCACGTGATGCTGATCGAAAAACCGTAAGACGGTTCAAATAAATCAAAAATGCACAACGTTAATAATCAAGTTTTCACTTCTGCCGGCACTCCCGGAGTGCAACCCGTGTTTTTTAAGTAAAGTTCTATGTTTAGGTTTAAAAACTTTTCTCTCATAAGAAATATACATTTCACTTATAATAAGACTTACAAACTAATAATTGTCATTTTTGCATGATTTGACATCATTCGGTTATCTATTGTATAATTGGGCTCCTTCGTATAATATTGTTTTTAGCGTAATTAGTTCTGGGCGAGATTATTTCAACTTTGTGTTTATTTCGTAAGCTGTGAGTATATGTTTTTAGTTTGATATCTATGTTGGTTTTAATACTATTCGTTATTATTTTCTTCATCAAAAAGCATGTGATGTCTTTATATAGTTGTTGCAAACTAATTATTTTCCTTTTTTTATATAAATCAATAGTTAGGGTCAGGAATGGGTAGTGGAAAAGAGACGTGAATGATTTGAATTTTGATGTAATTAAAGCATGATTGTAATTTTTCCGCCATGATGTGTTATTATGTAGCCTGTTTTTCTTGAGAAGGGAGAACAAAAATGACAAAAATTAAGTGAAAAATAAAAACTTTTATTTACATGAAAAGTAAAACTGTACAAAAAATATACACAATATCTCGTTAAAATTGACTAGACGAAATCACATCACCACCACCCGTTGTTGTATCCGCTTCCGTATCCGGATCCGCCGGATCCGTATCCGTATCCGCCGGCGTAGCCTCCAGAGTAGCCTCCGGAGTAGCCTCCGGAGTAGCCACCGGAGTAGCCACCGGAGTAGCCGGAGCCAACGCTAGAGTAGCTAGGGGAAGATACAACTTTCTTCACTGTAACCACTTGGGGAACTGAGACCACTTTGCGCACTTGCACGACTTGGGGAACGGTGACAACTTTTTGTACGTTGACAACTTTGTTCACGGCTACGACTCGAGGTGCTGGGGCCGAGTAGCTGATGGGAGCCGAGTAGCTGATGGGGGCTGAGTAGCTAATAGGGGCTGAGTAGCTGATGGACGGTGCGGAGTAGCCGCTGTAGCCGCCGTGGCCGGAGTATCCGCTGTAGCCTCCATTGCCGGACCACCCACTGTAGCCACCAAGTCCGGAGTAGCCAGAGTTCCAGCCACTGCTGTAGATGCCGCGCTTGTCGCGAGCCTCGCCGGCGAGTGCGACAGCCACGAAGGCACAAAGGGCTACCTGGAATCGTAATTTACACGTTAGTTTTCAAAACAAATGAAAAAAAAATTATATTTGTGAAACACAGATGAAAAGCTGTTCAGTGTTAAAATACAGCACACAAAGAGGCCGCTGTGAAGGCCTAGCCGGTGTTCAAATTGTTTTCTTGATCTCTTATAAAAATAATGAATGTTAAGTAAGCCATTGGAAGATGCAGTAAATTATGTGATTAACGAAAACTAATTAATATACAAAATAATATGAAAACAACTATATTTTCTTAAACAAATACAGGTAAATAGATCAAATGTTTAAATATTTCAGGTATATCTGAGCGAAAACTTATTAACAATGGGTTTCGATTAAAGGTCTATTGTTTAACTGAGTTTCCGTTTTTTTTTGGCACAAAAATTAACAAAACTAGCCAAATTATGGACTAACTGACTGACACTTGATTACTCACAAAGAGTTTCATGTTGTAGTAGGTGGTTGTTGGTCGAAGGAGTGTCGGATGATGAGTGATGCTGTGAGGATCCCCTGAGAGCATTTATACGTGGCAGCGCTCGGCTTGCGCAAGCGGCCTTGCCAAGAGACATATCCTTTGCGCCGGACAGAGTTCATTAACTGGCTCCCATATGCTCCGGTCATTTGTGGATGAATTGATTATTAATTTTTCTAATTATATAAACTTCTTCTTACTTCTCGATGGGGTTATACATCTGAAACAAATTAATTATGATAATGAATGAAATGCTAACTGGTGCAACAAAATATTATTCACAATGGTGGGAAGTCAATAGACGGAAGAGGATAATAACTGTTTTCTTTGAATAATATGTGTCTGTTTCGGCTTATGAGTAATATAAATAACATAAATAAATATACAAGAACATCACACATTAATCTGACTCCGTAGTACCTAAGTAGCTTAAGTGTTGCAGGTATCAGAATCAACAGTGGCATTACCTACAAATAAACTTGAATAAATACATATAACACCCAGATCAGTACAAACAGACATTTGTACAGTGCGGGGATCGAACCCGCGACCTTTTGGTAAATAGTCAACTTCTTGACCATTACACCAAAGTGGTCGTCATATGACATAAATGATGCACGTTATACGGTTACTGATGATAATAATTTAGTTCTTAGTTGTTATGTGAATGAATGCAGTGGCCGAAATCAATAAACATTAAACTGTTCATTTGTAGATACTTTGAACAAAAAGGATTTAGGCTCACGAGATTAAAGTGATTTAGGCTGTTAGACAAAATTGCTTAGCCATAATTTACGAAATTGCCATAAATTACGTGCACATCATTACTGTGTTACTATTGGCTAATTACGAAAATAATAATGTCATACCGTTGGGCAAGAAACCAATGTCAGTTTGTCACCTACATGCGTATCTCATTACTTATTTAAGAGTAATGTTTAGTGTGTGATGAAACGTTATTTATTTGAAGACCACCAAGAGTGAGATGATGTTGGTACTCAGTATCCCGTAGCAAGTCCCAAACAAATACTCAATTCTTGTGCTCTCAGTAGAAACTCGTCTCATAATCTCATCAGCCTATACACGTCCCACTGTTCCAATTCCATTTATTCACTTTGAAACACGGTACATATGCAGTTTAAATTACATTCTTAGAACGTCATGTTTCGCCACAATCATGGCACGTAAATATGGTTTTAATACTAGTACAATAGAATGGATGTTTGGCACAGGCCTCATCTCAACTATTTATTTATATATTTATTTCAGGCCGCACAGCCCATATAAGAGTAGTTAGAAACAAAGTTCTTAGCCTAGGATTAGTAACACAAAATTTATCTAAAATCTAAACAAAAAACAAAAACGCCAATCACTGCAGCGCCATCCCACTTGACATGGCGCAGCAGTGATTGACATAAAGACAATCTAGCCTACTTGAAATCATGTTTAGGATGCTGTTGGTACTGGCTCGCATTCTGTGGACCAGAGACGCGCACCGTTACCGCATTGTAGCGTAAAAACAGTCCACACTGTGAGGTGGTGGCAACCAGGATACGAATAAAACAATCATGTCTTGCCAAGGGCATTTCACAGCCAGTGACAACTTTGATTCAAATACTTGCTCATTATGAGACTGCCAACACCTGCTTGACTTTGAAGTTTGAACTCAATGCCTCTACTCAGATCATCTGTCAAATTATGTTGTTCCTCCGATTCTTCACTTTAGTCCATATTAACGCTGTTTATAGCCAAAGAAATTATACAATTCATTAAAGCCAATGATAAAAGCTGCGAATGCTAATCGATCATTCAAGATTGTAAGTTATAATGTTTCACTTTTGGCAAGGATAAAAGTCTGGTTGTTAGAAAGTTGTACCAAATTGCAACAAAACGGGTTGCTGCCATCGATAAACATTATATATATAAATTGCTAATTAATTGGTCTATAGCAGCACTTGTTTTCAGTGCAGATAAGTTACATTTGAGACTTTGCGTTGGGCAACAACGATGAAGCTTAAGATAAAAATAAAAGCCGTTGGTAACGCAATAAGTACTCGTTTCAGTTGCCACCGTGTCTTCGGATGGTACTTAACGATTGTACTTAATATTATTATTTGGCTTAAGCTACTGCACAACAGATTGAGAAATATGGTGAAAGGGGGTAGACAGACATTAGCCGCTTCTTTTTGAAATGAGTTTGCGTTCTTAAAGTTAAGAAGTTTATGCATATCTATAAAAAAAACATTATGGTTTCAATATTTATCAGCAATGGTAAGACATGAGAACTACTGACTCTGTCTATAACATATTTGAACCATGTTTTGCGCAAATAAATTTCATTTCATTTTAATAAATGTGTTTTTAAGAATATCTATCTACCTATACGATAAATTTGTCTAGCCAGATTTTGTAACAAATGACAGTTCTGTCGTACATCATTTAAGGGCTTAGTATTTCATCTCTTTTGTTTATCTTACAAGACTCCGCGAGCAGAGTCAGGTGTCGAAATACATCCGTTTTGGGGTCTGTAAGGCATCCATACTCGAGTCCGTTCCACTGTTTGGCCACCAAATATGAGGATATGTGTCAAGTGGTGTATTGTGTGCGTGAGAAAGGTTGTCGGCGCAGGGAAATAATCAAAAACCTGTTTACTTATGGTGGTGGTAACGAAATGTAATGTAATAGTCCTCCTGGCCGATTTCGACCACGGCGGCCAATCTCAACAGAGATCAGCCAACTACGCAGGATATATTATAGTGCACAGGTGTGACCGCAATACACAGGTGCACTCACTGTTTCATCACTCTCAAAGTTCGGTGAGACGGCAATCCGGCAATCCGACCTGGGATTCGAACCCAGGACCTCTCAGACGTAAGGCAGATACTTTTGCCACTACACCAACGAGTTAACGAAATACTAATAGTAAGAATATCATATTAGTTATTATTATTTCAAAATCCTGAAAGAAAGAGTACCGTTAAAAACCCTAATTGTTTTTTTCATTTAAATGTTGCTTTAACTACAATAACCGTACATCTCCGATGATTCAGTAGTGAATCTACTGTCATGTTTTAAACTTGATACTATGCGAACGCACGAACATTGCATTCGCTATTACCTATTCAAGAGATCACAACCTATGCATGAATGATATTTTCTCTATTCCTGATATGTCAGTCAACGTGTGGGCTATAAATGCATTTCATAATACTCCTATTAGTTAGTCTGAAGACTCGTACTTTCGTTACATGAAGATCTACATAGGATGTATGTACACACGGCTCCATATCAAACTACTCATTGTCGTTGCAAAATCACCCTTATTACGTAATTATAAGATACCGAAGTGATTAATTTGACGTGTGGCCGTGCGTACATACCTCATAAATGTCACATGTTGTTGTCAAAAGATTTATTGGTGTACTTACTGAAAAATAGATTAAGCGTATAGATATACGCATACCTATTTATTTTTTCTGTATCTCAGATAAATTTAAAGTATTTTATCGCCATTAAATCTTAGCCTATTTAATTCATATATGTTATCAGAAATACAATGGTATTTAATTGCAACATTATGCAGACAGTATGATAAACGGTTCTTTACAATGAAATTGAAATGACCAAATTAAATTGATAATGCATTATTTATTAATTTGTGTCACGGCTAAAATGCAACTCAAATGCTTTGTTTTTTGCATTTTTTTTTCTATTTTGTGGTGGACACGCTGATTCAAATTATACATGCATTAAATATAATAAGCGAGGTCACCGCATATCCGATGACGATATACTTAATTCAGTGCTCTGAGGCTGATCTCATATTTAAGCTTTCAAATAGCTTCTTTCAAATTTTCAAGAAAGATATTACAGACAGTATATCAAAGATGATATCAATTTAGGTGGTCTTATCGCTTAGAGCGATTAATTTCAAACAACTTTAGGAAAATATTTTTTGGAACAGGAAGCAAAAAAAGATAGTTATTTCTTACGTACCCGCGCTATTCTCAATAATTGTTGTGAACTCATTAGCTATCGATATGACATGTTTTCATGAATACTTTCATTGGAAATGATTTTGTTTCTGAAAAATCATTTTATTTCTGACTGAAGACTGATTCAAGACAAGATCCCAAAAAACAGATTTCACGAACTCTACTAACTTAATCAGCGACCGGCCGAATAAATTTCACTCTTTCATTAATTGGTAGAACACCTAGACTTCCGTATGTTACCATAACTAAGCCAATGCCAAGGCCGCCGATGGGAGCGTAAACATTGAATAACGCTATGAACTTGACCGCCGCATGCGCAGACTCACGCCTGACACTTTCTAAACTAAAATGTAATGGTTGACAGTATACTCGCTCATTTTTAATTACAGTTATTATGGAGGTGTCAAAATTTGTTTTCATAGCCTTCATAAGAGGTCATTTTTGTTTCGGGACAAGTCCAAACAGGCGAAAGTATTTTTTTCTTATATTATTTATATATAATTTAAGCGTCTCTGCGTTCCTACCCCGACAGATTTTTATTCATATGGATTCTTTCGCCACCCTTAAATCTTATTTCAGAATTCCTACTGAAGAATATTTCCATTTTAGTATGTAACAGATGTTGGATAGATTCACTCTGCGGTTTATTTATGCTAATTAATCCTGGTACGAGTACTATTTCGATAGTAACGATTTATGTATTTACATTAATACTTGTCGGCAGTTGCAAAATGCGAACACAGTAGCACAATTAAAAAGAACTACGAAAAGTAGACTAAACATGAATCAAATACGAAAACACTTAGCAAAAATTTTAAAATGTAAAGTGGTTCGCATAACTTTGAGTTTTCCACATCACAATCTACAAACTTAACTCGTTATGCGAAATCTCAACAGAAAGGCAGATATAAATTATCTGATATACCGACTCTACACAATGCTTTCTCAACCCTTGTGACAAATCCATGTCATGCCCTTTACGATACCTCGGTGTCTCGAAATCTGCGGTCTTTTGTGTGGCACCGGTAATATTATAATTTGCTTTTTTATTATTATTTTAAACGGCCCTGGTGATAATGCCAATATTCGCAAGCGACCCGAAAAGTAGTAGGGTTGTCAGCAATCGTTATTTTGTCATAGAAAACTATGTATATTTCTACAAACAAATGTTAATACCATCCGTACCGTGTCGATGGTCCACCGATACGAACCAAGCGCTTCTCATCTACATTCCTGATGCGCACTGCAAAAGAGTGGAACTCACTACCTGCGTCAGTGTTTCCCTGCAATTACAACCTAAGAATCTTCATGAGCTCGCTCCATCGTAGACTTCGTCTTTGCCTCGTTGTGCTTAGTTTTGGGTCAAGAGCAAACCTATCCCAAACAAAAAATAAAAAAGTATTTTTTTTTATACTTACTGAAAGGAGCCTTCAAAAAGTTCCTTCATCTCTAAGCAGCATTTGGGTAGCACTATGCATGTATGTCTTTTGCATGCTACCCGCTCTATTTCTGATAGAAGAGGACTTTACACCTCGTGGACAGCACTGATTTATAAGTAAGTTATTTTCCTATTCACCCTTTTTTTAATACGTAGGTACCTAAGTAAAATATGGACCTTTGAATTTGTTTAAATTTGTTATAGTGGTTTCTTATTTATTTATTTAAGCTTGGAACACAAACAGATGTCTTAGTTGCAAAGGTGTCTTTAATTAGTGTCTGTCACTATATGTCTATAATCCCTATCTTTCTACTTATAATTTTTGCTTAGACATATATTTTTATGAAGATAATCTGTATTCTTTTCAAGAATAAATATTTTTTTTTAATTACAATATGAACCTGATACCGTAATTTTTGGAACCTGGTATCTTAAGTAATTACTTTACATTCTTGTGTACAACCCTGTGTCGCTCCGGATCGTTCATTGAGCTGCGCTTACGCCACCTTGAATGGCGATTCCATTTCGATGCAAAACAAATGGCCAACGAATGCTTTTGCATTCGCATAATTCGCAGACCGCCTCACAAATTCATTGGAGCTGACAGGAATGCGAGGTGATATATTAAGACTTCACTGATTAACATTCTTCCCAGGCTAGTTTCTGTGCGTCCATGTGTCCATGTTGAAGCTAATTTTTTTAAGAAATAGGACTACCATAAGTTGTAAGCAAAATACACATGTAACAAAACGATACAAAGGTTTTGGGTCGTTCTCCTAATTTCCGTCCGGAACACAAAATAGAGCTTTCAATCTCCAGTAGTTTTCAGATAAGCTACGATCTTGATCGTAGTTTTAAGTGAATTTAAGTGTAAACATTTTGAAGCTTAATAAATAAACATTATAATTCATATAAAATATTTTGATTAAATCGTGTACATATTTTCTTAGATAGAACGAAAAATATGAGTGGCCGTTAATTACGCATGATTTTCATCTTGCTCACAGAATAAGCAATTCCCATCCTTATCAAAACGTTTTCTTGGATCAGTAGTGCCGACGTAATCGACAGAAGCTGACCTATGTCACTTTTCAATTGCCGAATTACGACCATAAGTACCTAATTTCCATTACCGTGGTTTACATAACTTCTAATTTCCGTTCGCTCTTTTAATTAATGTTGCTATGTGTAAACATTGGTTGGCTAGATTATTACATACAGAAATTCGTTTACGCATACGAAAATTTATTCAGAAATAAAAAGCGTGACGGAAATTAGACAAAAAACACCTCAACGAAGAATAATCGTGATAAGCTTATTTAGCAGAAGCTTCTAGTCTCATCATCAGGGTGAACCTAAGGAATGAGAGTTGTTTGTTTTTCTCCAAACTTAAACTAAGATCTGACCTAAGATTGTTGGTGTGACCGTGACGCTACCGTCGTGAAGGCTTTCGATAATTTAAAGTATAGTAGAAATCGTAAGAACGAAACAACCAGCGCGCATCATTTTAAGTACCTACCAAATGTATAGTTAGGGCATAGTAGGTTCAGGAGCTTGGCTCTAAATTAGATTTGTTTTTTTTTATAATAATAATTCATAACTTACAAAATATACTTATACACACATTTTAATGGACTCGAATGGGCTGAAAATACCTGTTAGGCTTTGTTTTAACTCTATAGACCTATTGATCTTTGCGAAATCCATATACTCAAAAGGCCTAGCATTGAGGTTTTCATACGTCAACAAGTAGCAACAAAAAGATCCCCATTAAAATCAACAGTAAATCAAGTAAAAGGCCTTATCAACCTAAATCCTGCTAGCTATCGGCCCAGCACAATGTAGGACGTTTACACCACCTCCTCTCAACGGTAATACAATTTTGATGCAAAACAAATGGGCCTTGATGAACCATTTACCATGCGCATACGCCGCATTTTATCTCGGGCCAGACAAGACGAGGGGATTATACGACGCGTCATAAGACTATGCTACTACCACAAATGGAAAAGTAATTTAAGTTTTTCTGGTTGGATCTTTGGTTCCCCTAGTCTTGATTCTTTCACGCCGCCTTTTATTTGAATCATTCTGATAAACATTCACAGTATGGAACAGTAATTATTAAATTCAAATTCAATCAAATAAAATCTATTACATTAAATCAAACAATTCATCAAACAACAATTTATATACATAATGCGGTCAAAAGGATAGAAAAATTTCAAAAGTTAAATTAAGTAAAATAAATCAAGTACTACTAAATTTAAATTTTACCTGGACAGGCGTTATGTGCCAGTTACAGTAGTGGCGAATAAAAGGACAGTCCAATGATGTAAAAAACTAACCATTAAAATATCCAGTGATTTTTTCGACCACTTTTCGCAGATTAGGCTATTCCAAACTGAAAACAAAGATATTTTGCTCTTATCATAATTACATTTTGCGTATAAGAGTTTTACTTTACTAGAATAATTTAGTAGACTATTACGTGCTTTCGCAAACCACAAAGTTTATTTTCCTTCCTACATTAGTTACTGCTTGATACTAAAGATATTGTTTGAATTTTCCATACCTAGGTATTTTAAACCTACCTCTGCGTAGATAACCGCACCCTTTTCTTTTCAGTCTACGTCTATTAAAAATACGAAGCATGTGTAATTTTCAGTGGTGCTGGAAGACTTATTTAATGTTTACGGAGCGGACTTTCTTGTGTGTAGAAAATTAGATCATAAAAATGAGCACTTAGTCATGATATAATAATATCACATTAAAAAAATAAGTTCTAACTTTTTCCCTTTAAAATTCTAGTATGTTTTAACAGAAATGACATGCGACTACGGTATCGTCGAACATCAATATCGATTTTGTTCCATTCTTCAGTTTTAGAACGTTTTTTTTTTATTAAAATTATTTTGGAGACGTATTTATTACAACAATGTAACTAGGTAAGTATTTTTGAATTGTGCTAATTAAGCCCTTTCATTTGATACTAAACACGACTTTATACGTTACAAAAAAAATACATGACTTAATGTGTCCTAGAGAGCACCACATGCAACCAATTGGCATGATGACACCTATCTTAAATATTTTCAAGACCATGGCGTTCGAAAAACATAGCCCCTATAAAGTTAAAACAACCAATATATTTCCAAAAAGCTGTAGAAACCAATTTTTAAACACATAAAACTCAATAAATATTCTCTCAATTGACTCCGATTTATGATACATGACCGTGACGTCACGTTCATGTATTCCCATACAAAATCTATGGAGGCAGACCGTTTTGACGGATAATAAAAAGTATGTCAACGATTGGTGGTATCATCTAGCCTATTGAAATATTACCTAGCCTATACCCAGCAAGCAGCTTTGACGCATCTAATGACATCGTCACAATATGATAAAGGGTTTAGAAGTTACGAGGGAACAGATGAACATATAAACATACATACATACTTATAGTATACATACATGCATACCGGACAAACTCATACCCTTCTTTTTGCTTCGCCGTAGTCAGGTAATTAGCAACAATTTATGAGCTAATTGTATAGACGACTTAAGTTTGAATTTACTAGATATAACTTGTGACCTGTCAATTAACCTTCTATCAATTTGAGATTGCAAAAGCTAATTTATATTAGGTATGAATAGTTCTCGTTTAATTCTATATTATTTAAATTAGTTATTTCTAGCAGGGACCGAAACCGGTATGAGCAATACCGGTATTTTTTGGTTACAACCTTCATTTTTTTTACAGGTATTTTTAAAGGTTACCTTAATTCTTAAATATTGAATACAACCTGTATTAATACCGGTTACCGAAATAAAAATTACCTTTATTTTACACCTACCGTCGACGTGTCGTCATGTCAAAGCTCGCACTAAAGAACCGTAAACAGTAGGTACTGGTAAAGTACGCATGACCATCTCCCTGGTAATGTATTTTCTAATGCCAAAATTATTGACGGCATTGCGATATTCTATCTTTTTCCCGTAATCAATGTATTTTTTTAGGTAACCGGTATAAAAATGGTAACTTAAATAAAGGTTATCTTTTTTTTCTTATTGGATTACCCGGATTACGGTTACCTTAACCGAAGGGGTAACCGAAATTCTTCGATACCTGTACCGTAATTTATAAAGGTTTTCGGTCCCTGATTTCTAGTTTTCAATAGGCTACGGTTTTTGATAATTTGAACCATCTCAACATATCTAGAATCACCACGGAAATAGTGTTCACACAGTTTTTAAACACAATTATGTTTTTGTTTTTTTTATTTCAGTTAAAATATCACAGAAAATATACATTGATTACATAGCAGTAAATCTTGTTTTGAGCAAAAGTTTAGTCACATGAAGTAGAATACCTACCCGAGGTGAGCGCCATGGCTTTATGATCGGAATAACCCAGATTGGATTACACTCACATTATGTGGATTTCCAGTTGTAAGGCATGGTGTATACTATAGTGAAACTGATGTGCTCTTGCCATTGACAAAAACTTTGGTTTGTTTTACTGGCCTAATAAACATTGACTAGAACTTTAACTACTCTAGTTTCCAGCGTTTTTGCGTGCGACACAGAATTTATTTTAAGTTAAGACAACGCAAAGTAGATCACATTAATGATAGAAATTTTATCTACGTTTTTGTCATAAATTGATGTTGTTCGTTTTACGGTGAATCATGCCTTACTTCGTGGGTATATTACAGATCTGGTTCCAAATGGCCGCGGGCTGCAATTGCTCTTGACGAAATGTTGCGGGCATGTGCGACTTTTGCGATAAAACACCGAACGCGGCCGATTGAGTCAGGTACCCGAAGAACTTGCTTTACTCTATGGAATATAACGGCTTCAAGCCGGTAATAATATTACACAATGTGTTTAGAGCACTAGTTTTGTTTCTGATACAGAGTCAATTACAGTTGATATCTCTATGCGAGATCATTATTACCAGCTACGTAATGTTGACAACTTTTCAGATAATAATGGGCTTCTTTATCCTCATATAACACTATTGCGTTATCCTTAAAGTTTCTATTTTTATATTAAGCCTTTGCATTTTTGTGTATTTACCAACTCAATCGTTCGCCACGCTACCCAATCCCTATCTACCACCAGCCGCTCTTCCAGCCACTGTTCCAACCGCCCCAACCTCCAGACTTCTTGATGATGATCGGTCCGCTGGACCAACCACTGGACCTGCCGGACCACCCCGAGCCGCCGGTCCATCCGGATCCACCGGACCACCCGTAGGAAGGCGAAACGTAGACCACGCGTCGGTAGACCGGCTTAGACCAACCCCCATGGTAGAAACCAGCCGATGCCAAGCCCGCTAGGAGCACGAAGGCAAGGGCGGATACCTGGAATTAAAAAAAAACTTTCAGCTAAAACTATGTGCAGGGCTTCGACACAAAATGTGGTTGTGCTTAATGTTGTGTAGGCAATTACATCAATGAGTGAAGTCTCAACTAATAGAAGGGTCACAACTAAGTCGGCAGAAACGTCCATGAACTGCTCAAATACAGTGGTTTGTTTGTAATGTGGACGTCATAAAAACTAGTACGCAGCCACTATGCTGCTGACCATTCTGACCACTCTTAATTACTTAATTTGAATTAGGTTAAGGACGAACCAATATGGAGAGTACTATTTTTGAAGGATTTTAAAAAGGATTATTTTGCAACTTACGATGAACTTCATGTTGTTAGCCTTTGCAGGATTCTCGGTTAAGTATGTTGCATTTGGCGCATCTCGTGTTTATATACCTCGCCGTGACGATGCACTAATATTATGCGGCTATCAAAATTTTAGTGCCGCAAAATGCCAATAGACGATGAGCAGGTATTTGGTGCGTAGGCGGGAATCGCTACATCAATAAATAAGCATAACGTGAGAACTTATGAGTTTTGTAATTACGCTGCGATAGAAAACATAGCAGTATCAAACAATCTTAATCTGATAAATGGTACAAGTATGATAGATTGCGTTTAAATGAGGCCGGTGCTAAAATGATCAAAATTGATTGCTGAAACTTATATCAACTTAAATATTTAAGTATTATTATAAGTACTTAAGTATTACAGTAGGGAATACGGGAGTACCCACCCGTCAAAATGATTCCTCACAGAATGTTCGATACTTGTAGACGTGAAATTTCCAAAGTAGATAGTATATAAAATATGTTAGTAGCAGTACCTACTTTTATTTCTGTTTATGTTAATAATGAACTCGTTATCGTTTAACAGATGACAAGAAGGTCCGGCTTTTCCTGAGATAATTTCTTAAACACTTACTCATATTATTAAAGGTAGTTCTGTGAACTTATTCACCACAATTCATTTTTCTACTTCATTACAAGGCTAGGTACTTATTAATTTCTGCCATTATCCGGTCGTCGGCGATAAATCACGGTTACTTACAAAAAGTCACAAAGTTGGGACTGTTGGGAGCAAGGCCTGTTGCCTCATGACCACAGCATATGTATACATAAGCTTTAGCAGTACAGAAGCAACAAACATACTTACATTTAATAATATTTGATCTCATATTTTTTTTTTAATTAAACCTATTTAACCTGCCCTCAAACATTCCACACCTTCTTGGTTACTAGGTTAATAAGTTCGTTTTTACGCATTATAACTACCATCTATATAATGAAAATACACCTAGTATGTAAATGTAAATAAATAAATAACAGATATTTGCAATGGCACAAGCACTAAGACGCAACTCAAGTCTCAACAGAGCCCTAACCGGGTATCGCGGTACCAATACACTCGATACCCGATTGTGCCCTTTCAAGACGTGCGTAAGTAGATATACGTTTGTCATTTCGAAAACTTTCTCTTAGCTTTCAAACTGTTTTAAATATAAACTATTCTGTGTCTTGAGGCTTAACTGCCGCAGCTCACTCGCTCTCGGATAAGATCATAAGACACACATAGTAATAATTCAACACCTGTGTACTTGCCAATCTATAAGGCTATCATATAACATATCTATGAAAAGCCTAAAGTTGGCTGTAGCGGCTGGTTTTGCTTTTATTCCTTTGAACCACAGGGACGCAGACGAGACACAATAGTTGTTCTATCACTGAAATCTATTTGACCTGAAGATAATAAAATGCAAAACTTGATCTGTTGTAATACGGTTGTCAAGTATTTTCTTGTGTGTTATGTTCTAAAAGGTTCAAGTATCATTGTTCTTTTTTGGTGGTCTGGTCCGGTCCTCCGTATTCCGTTCATGTCGGAAGGCCGTCTCACCGAAATTGAGAATAAAGGAACAATGAGTGCCGCGTATTGCGCTCATACTTTTCAGTAAATATCTCCTGCGTAGTTGGCTGATCTCTACAGAGATTTCCACAGAGATCAGCCAACCGATTAGGTAAAATTCAGTAGGTAAGCTTTCAATTCCCTTAGACAACACTTAAAAAATTCTTTTCGGCTCCGGTTATCGGGAAGGATTCGAACCCCCGACGACCTTTGGAAGTCCGGTCCAATGCTCTGACCACTGAGCTACCGAGAACCTTAATGGAGTCGTTGACTTTTGTAAGTGCTTTTTAACGCTTTGAGCCAGCGTATGTTTCATCAATGATTATGGGAGGCACCCTCAAATCACCCGAGAGAAATATTTTTACAAATATTTGATAATCGGTTAAGATGAAACTGGCTATATATATTTTTTATTTTTTTTGCGTTCACAACGCTATTTTTTTAATTTCGAATAGACAACACTTAAAAAATTCTTTTCGGCTCCGGTTATCAGGAAGGATTCGAGCCCCCGACCTTTGGAAGTCCGGTCCAATGCTCTGACCACTGAGCTACCGAGAACCTTAATGGAGTCGTTGAATTTTGTAAGTGCTTTTTCCCTCTCAAGAATTCTGTAGAATTACTGTTTCATCCTCGCCGGAAACCTAATGCAAATCCCGAGCTGTATTCAACGATTATGGTTCAATTAAAACGATTAGCATAATATGAATCACAGTCAGGGACTGGAAGTGCAGTTTCGTTGGTTTGCATTTAAACCGAAACAAGTTTGAAAGTGAACCTAAGACTGGTATTGGAATAACCTCAAGCATTTTCGGAAAGGATTCTCAACTTAAGTCAAGTGCAACAACTTTTACTATGGAAACTGCGTCGTTTTGATAATATTGTTGGAAATTAATAAATAAATGATACTCATTAGAATAGTTACGGGAAATGTACTATTTTTGGAGTTCCCACTATTTCGGCCGAAAAACAAGTTCCGTGATCACGGGGTAACTCAAAAACAATTAGATGGAACATAGTGGAATTCTAGTTAATGGCTTAGTATTAGTTGTAATGTTAGTTTTAAACTATTAATGATACTAATGCAATTATTTAAAAACACTTGTTGACACAGGCCGAAGTTACCTCTTGTCCTGTATACCTGCTTTAAATCATTCATACTCGTATGAAAATCATCTGAGTTAATTGATAAATTAATTATTAATCACATTCATCACCTTAAGATATGCAAAATAAGTGACGCTAACACAAATGGATGTTGACAAACCGATTAATTACGCAAATCGTGAAAAACGACCTCTGTCAAACAAAGTAGAGCATTAGTGTAAAAATAAACGCATGAATAATAATTTCATATAAAACTAAAGTTTTGGTTGAAAATAAGTTTATTAAGGCGAGACGTATGGATCTATTATTATAATTGAAAACGACTAAAGTTCGTAAGAAGATATATATACCTACTCAAATTCCAGATGCATTTGCTTCAATTTTTCTGTTCACTGAAGGGTTGAATTTTCCAAATTTTACGAAAAAGATATCTTGGAATATTTATAAACTGACCTACTTTATTTCTGACTGTCAGCTTCGATTTTAATAAAATGAGTCACACACTGAACGAACAATATGCATGATGACACCTATCGTAAATATTTTCAAGACCATGGTGTTTTACAAACGTAACCTCTATGAAGCTGGTAAAACCAATTTATTTCCAAAAAGCTGTTTTGCCAAAAAAAATTATTAACATAGAATTCAAAAAATATTCAGTCAATTGACTTCGATACTAAATTATGACATCAAATTATAGTATTCCTATACAAAATCTATGGACGCAGCAGGTTTTGTCAGATGACAAAGAGTATCTTAACGATTGGTGATGTCATCTAGCGTATTTTCACGACCGGGTAACGCTAACTCATTATTACCCTATTTCTAGAATGAGCCGTTTGTATAATGAAACCCTCTCTAAACCTGCATCTTTGGATATTTTTTCAAGCATTTTGTACAAATTCAAACAATAAACTAATAAGATTCTCTCGCCGTGTCGATTAAATCACCATTTGTATTTACTTGTGTATAATTAAGTAAGTTATTCACACCTATTCTTGTTATTAGTTCCTTTTTACAATATTACTAACAATACTAATAATAGTTGATAGACTATATCTGTATTTTTAAGTTTTAACCCTCTAACATTTCATTTAACCTAGAACAAATTGTGCTTACATGTTTAGAGTTTTAGTCTAGCTCTGTATACTCCTTTACTTTTTGTTATTCACTGACTGTTACTTGTTTTGTGAGCCATGAATAAATAAAATAAAATATTAACGGATTGATTAAACTCTCGATTCGACATCTTTACAGTTCGAGACATTTAGTCTCTATCCAAATCAATATACCAATCAAGATACGTTATTTACTGTACCTAAACGTCAAACATTTTTAGCTGTACCTATCATCAAGCCCCATAACTCTTTCGGCAGCCCAAGGCGAGAAGATATGATTTAGTGAGATCTGGCTGGTCGCTGCCAGATGAGATGACACAAGCTTGGCCTTAGATCGTGGAAACATCTTGGCCAGTTGTAAACATGTCGGCGGCGAGGTCCTTGCACAACATGCTCTGGTTAATAGCTTATATTATTGCGTTTTTATTTATTACTCATTTAAGACAAGGTTGATGAATTCGTGACGTTTTTCATGCTATTTTTAAACTTTGCCTATCCTTCATATCTTTACTTACATTCTGTTTTCGTCTAAGTCTCTGTAGTTAAGTTTATTTTCCTTTTGGTAAACAATTATTTCTTTCTTACATATAAATGGATGTTCGTATCGATACATTGGTTAACTTAAATCATTAAACATTTTTTATACCCTTTTAACATAAAAGTCAGTGTTGTGAGTGATTAAAAATACCCTCTTGTATTCTCATACCCTATCCCCCTTCTCTCCTCTATCTGCTCTGCTATATGTCGATTCGTAAAAAAATTACAGCAGTAACAGTATATAACGAAGTTTAAAAGAACACTATAGAGCTAAGTAATAAATAAAAACTAATAAGTTATAGGCCACTAACTTAAACAATGTTTTTTACACGTCTTGCATACAAAAACTATTTCTTCATGTTACTTGCTGCTGCGAAATCCTTTATTGTCGAGCCCAACTCGCACTTGGCCGGTTTTTGTTTAAAATACTTTCAGCATTTCTGATATACGAGTACGTACCAATCAACCCTATCAATCATTTACTTTCTCTTTACACGGCAATTTTATTGCACCTCAATAGGATATTATCATTTCCCATTTTTGGCGAGACTGCAACAACGCAACCACAACCGCGTATTAAATCTGGTATTTTAATCATTATGATAACAGCGTCGTTAAGTTTAACAGCCGCTTTAATGTCAGGGGAGTAACAATGAAACGTTTTGTAATTTTAATTAATTTATTCATTTAATTGTTCACCATCCTGAGGCATACCGGGGCGCCGAGTAAGCAAGTGGTGCAGGTTGGACCACTTTGGTCAGCAGTGGCGCCGAGTAGCTTTTTAATACTGGGGCGGAATGGGCATAGGAGAGGCTGGGGTAGGAACTGAGAGGGGCGTGGTAAGAGCTAAGACCGGAAAGACTGTGAGAGCTCAGCAGTGGGGCAGAGTGCAGACTGTGTGAGCTCAACAGAGGCGCTGAGTGGAGACTATGTGAGCTCAACAAAGGTGCAGAGTGGAGACTGTGTGAGCTCAACAAAGGTGCAGAGTGGAGACTGTGTGAACTTAACAATGGTGATGAGTGAAGGCTGTGAGAGCTCAAGAGTGGAGCAGAATGCAGACTGTGTGAGCTCAATAATGGAGATGACTGAAGACTGTGTGAGCTCAATGAAGGAGACGAGTACAGACTGTGTGAGCTCAATAACGGAGCAGAGTGGAGACTGTGTGAGCTCAACAACGGGGCAGAGTGAAGACTGTTGGAGCTCAACAGAGGCGCAGAATGCAGACTATGAGAACTTAACAATGGGCCTGAATGCAATGCAACTGGTGCAGAGTGGAGTGAAGAGCTCAATAGTGGTTCATGGTGCAACGATGAGTGAAGGAGAGAGTCATGGTGGAGAGGGGAAGAGTGCAGATGCTCATGGGCTAACGAAGCGCTGAGGACCGGAGCGTGGAGCGACGAGCTCAGGAGAGGTGCATTGCTCAGCAGTGGCGCAGCGTGCAGTGTCGAGTGCAGAGCTGGTGATGAGGCCAGGTGTGCGGAGTGCAGCCCACCAGGTTCGCCAAAGATGCCGCGCTTTTCTTTTGACCCTGACGCGACGACTGTCCACGCCAACAATGTGGAAATCTGAAAAATACCAGTGAATTACTTGTATGTGAATTTCTAGTTGGCAACCAAGTTTGAAAAGTTTTTTTTTAATAATATGTAGATTTTTTTATCAGCAGGTATCCGGGAGATAATAATTACAGCAAAATAAAAGGTCAACTTTTTGTATATCGGAATGTCTCCGGATTTCCCATGCTCCATAATATTTTATGACAGTTCCTGCATTCCCAAAAAAACCATTCATTAACGACATTAACCATAAACATTGGATGGATTGGATTTGGATGTTGTTATTTTCATAATTATTGGAGCAATTTAAACAAAAAATAAAAGGTTCAATATTAATCGTCTCTACATAGCCGACTTGTATCTTATTGAATCACATACGCAACTTGGCTTTGAACTTATAAACACGAATGCTAATGTCCAATTTGCTTAGATTCCGATGAGGCTCTACTCGGTTGCATACTAAAATAACCAGAAATATGTAACATCAATGACTTGCTAATTTTGTTTACCTCTTGCCTCTTTAACTAACAAAATTAACCTACCGAATATTTGAAACTTGCTTGAACGCTAATTTCGCAATAGCATGTTTTAGCACCGCCCACTAATCATTTCTGCTTAGCCCAAAGGTATGACTGGTAGTGAATGCCCTACGGCGTTAAGTCCACCTTTTGTACAAAGTATTGTTGTGCAATAAAGCTTAAATAAATAAATAATGTTTACATAAACAAACATTAAACAAAGTTTAGTTTTTTAAAAGTTACATGATTTTAAGCTATCAAGTTAAATGTAAGTAACTAAAAAAAATGGTCCAGAAAAAAGAAAAAAATCTTACGAAAACCCATAACGTTTCTTAAAGCTCTTTTAATTTCAGGGTAATTATCTCATTTATCAAATTTAAATTAACTAAAGTATTAAAATAGTAATTAAAAAATCAAACAAAACTTACGATAAGTTTCATGTTATCGATGTAGAAGGGCCACACTCTATGTCAAAATAAAAATTTTGGAAACGTTTATATAGTCAAAATGTAATGTATTCTATTATTTCGTAAGGGTCAACATATCTGCGCTTTACTATACATAAATGATGAACAGCAAAATATGTATGGATATAAAATAAGTGACGAAACATATTGAATCTACTTATGCGCCAATGTCAAAGATCGGTCGCTCCCTTTGATGGTAAATAGGCGTAATCAACTTCTATGAAGGTACAGCGTACTTTAATGATGTAAAAAAAAACTAACGAAAAAAATTAAGATAACTTCCAAACTTGATGTTATTGGTATGAGACTGATTCTATTCTCTAATCTCAACAGAGATCAGCCAACTACGCGGGAGATATTATAGTGCACAAGTGTGAGCGCAATACACAGGTGCACTCACTGTTTCTTCACTGTCAAAGTTCGGTGAGACGGCAATCTGGCATAACCGGAGAGCGATCAGGCGCAGGACCAACGGCTTAACGTGCGCACCGAGGTACGGGGGTGTAACACCGCCAACTGCCCGACTCCGAGCTGTTTTTGAGAAATTTAGGACAGAAAATCTCAGAAACAATTTTGGCTGGACCCGGGATTCGAACCCAGGGCTCTGATGTAAGGCATAAACTTTGCCACTATACCAACGAGGCAGTCAACTCGTATATTTATTGGCAGCTTGACAAGTTTGTCTTTTGATAGAGCGGCGGCAAATTCACATGCAAGTTACATACACATCTAGGCTGATATAGGCACCTATTAGCAACCTTTGATTGCATCCAAACTAAGCGTATATAGTTATATAAATATATATAGTAAGTAGTAAGTAATATACATATAAGTGTATATAAAAAAAACAGTTCAACTCGGTAGTAGGTGTTTAGCTTGCTAGATTTGATTACATTCAAATAAACACCGGGACACGTGAAACTAAATAAAATATTGTATCATATTTAAAAGAATAAATAAATTACTTTTTGATACGCCCTGAGCAAAAACCCATATTTACAAAAATAATAGTTACAAGCGTTAGTTTGTTTGGTTTAGTTTATAATTATACAGGGTGAAATTTTAGTGGTTGTTTTCCCGCAGTGAATTGATTCTATATCAGTAGATAAATCGATTGTTTAAGTTATTTTTAAATAAAATCAACAAAATATTTCAACATTATGTATGCGCGGGCGCGTTTCATGGAGCACTTGCAGTATGGAGAACAAAAAAAGAACCTATTTAAAAATAAAAATAATGATTCGATATTATTACAGAAAGTAATTCGTTCTGCAGCGGGAAAACATCCACTAAAATTTAACCTTGTATAATAATAAGGCCGAACTTTTTACTAGTTTGAAGTAATTGACACATCCTTGTTATAAAAGCAATAATGGCTGAACTCTTTCACAAGTAAATTGCTTCATGACCTGTCAAGAGAAACTTTTCCCCGTTGACATAAGTAGTGAATTTATTGAGCAAGTTTTATTATTTACACTTCCTCTCGATACCGCAAAGGTCATAGAATTAACGAATTAACAACGCTTGCACTTAAAATAATTGGTACAAACTCCAAAGGTTCTGTCGAAGGCCTCTGGACAGGAGACGGTCGCCAAATGTCAGGAGGACCTTCAGTTCCTGACCTATAGTTGGTGCAAAGGTATTTGACACGATCTTGATTTCAGTTACTAGGTAGATAGGTCAGGTTATAAAAGAGACTGGATTAGAATCTTTATCGGACAAATATTGACTGCTTCGTTGGTGTAGTGACAAAGTTTCTGCCTTGCATCCGAGAGGTCCTAAGTTCGAATCCCAGGTCGAGCCAAAATTGGCGCCTGATCTCTCTCCGGTCATGTCGGATTGCTGTGTCACCGAACTTTGAGAGTGATGGAACAGTGAGTGCACCTAGGCTGTGTAATGCGCTCACACTTGTGCACTATAATATCTCCAGCGTAGTTTTCTGATCTATGTTAAGATTTGCCGCCGTGGTCGAAATCGGCCAGGAGCACTATTATTGCCTGTCCAACTCATTTTCATCAAAACGTTGCCTTTTCATCAAAAATCATTTTATTCAAAATAATTGTTTTCAATAGTTAGGTAACATTAGTAGAATCAGTATTAAATAATATCTAGTAATACCCACCTAGTATTAAAACCAGATGCCTTAAATATGGGAAATACTTATGTCCTTATTAAATGTTGTGTATGATCATGTCATGTCATCGCTGAAAAAATGCCGCCAGAAAACATCAAAGTGAATTCCACTATAATGTTATGATTACCCGTTAATCCCGGAAAGTATGGCAATAAACACATAAGATAATCGCAGCACTTGCAGATAATAGTTCGAGTTTTCATACAAGCATGTAGAGGGTCCATGTTTTTTTTGTCTGTCTGAGATTCGACCAACTAAAGTACTGTGAACTAGCTATATTAATATTTTGAAAGCTGTTAGAAAATCAGAATTTTTATTTTATTTGGGATAGGTTTGCTATTGACCCAAGACTACTAAGATTATTGCTCACTCACTCACCACGCCTTACAAAAAAAGTGAGAGAGAAGTAGTTCTGTTACTAATATGTTGTCGACCATGTGATGTGGTTAAGTCCAAAATAGTATTCATATTATAAACAATGTACAAATAGTATTATTATATGTCACTTCGTAGTATATTGTCGAGCGCCATCTTTTTTATTTGCAAAATAATATGACTTTTGCCATAGAAAAACGTCACCTATTTAACGATGAAAGATTTTAAATTGAAGCGGTGATAATATCGCTAACAGAAATCTGTTCCAGATATTTAACTTGTAACTCCCTTTTTTTGTAAACGACGCACCGTTTTCTTTTTCCTGCGACCGTGTTCTCTTAAAACCTCATTGAGGCTTCAGTCTTTCAGAACAAGTATTTTCAGTCTGTATTAACGGTGTGTTAATACGTAAAATGTATGACAAACAAATTTTTGTCACGATGTTAACTTGATTCTGTGCAACATCTGTACAATAAGTTAATTGTTTAAAAGCATATTAAAATTAATGTTATTATGTTACTGCATAGATTTAATGGGGATAAACATGGTTCCAATAAAACACATTTTTTTTTCTAGTTGTTGACATTTTTAAGGAGGTCACCATTTGATTGATTTAATTCACTTATGGTACCACAGTTTACCACTGTAACTGATCTAAACTTGTCTATTTGTATAGAAACTGACAGTTTTTGACGTTTTGACGATACGAATACGTTACGTTTTGTTCAATTCAATGAGAATACATACTTACTTAAAAAATTAAAATGAAAATGAAATGAATGGTCATTATATTTTTGTCAATAACATAATTGGGATGATGACACCTATCTTAAATATTGTCAAGAAAATGGTGTTTAAAAAACATAGCCCCTATGAAGTTAATACAACTAATACATTTCAAAAAAGCTGTAGAAACCAATTTTTAAACACACAAAACGCAATAAATATTCGGTCAATTGACTCCGATTTCTGACACATGACCGTGACGTCACAATCATATATTCCCATACGAAATCTATGGAGGCAGACCGTTTTGACAGATAATAAAAAGTATGTCAACGATTGGTGGTGTCGTCTAGCCAATTCATGGTGCCCCTACACTACACCATGTGTGAGATTACGGCAGTTTGCGTAACGCCGGCCGCGCCGTAGCAAAGCTGCGCCTGCGACCATCGGTCCTGCCAGGGGTATGTAGAGCACGCAGGTGCTTGGCTTTTTTTTATCCGGGGACGATTAAGTTATCCAATTCGAAAACGATAAGGTTGTCTGAACTACTCTCCAGTTGTGTCGTTGACTTTTTTTTTTAAATCAGAAAGACAGAAAGAACAAATATTTATTTGGCACATATTACACTACAATATAATGAAAATTAAAACTAAAACTTAGCAAATATGACCAAATTGGTCCCCAATCAAAGGCTTATTATTTTTTTGGCAACTAAAAAAATATTGGGTTATTAACTTATTACTAAGTAGTTAGTAGTGGAAGTTAGTAATGGATTACCCATTGGCATCTAGAAAAATAACTAGACAACGTTTAAATAATATTGGATACTACAATTGCCATGTTTATATATAAAAAAAACGGCTGCGACTTCATGGAAGTATTTTTTTTTGCATTACGCGATTGAAATCTTAGGCTTGGTAAAAAGCGAAAAGCGACTAATAGTATCAGAAGAACAAATAATTTATTATGGCTATTTATTTGACACTTTGGCTCTGATTTACAAGCAGTTGTAAATATTAAAATAAATATTTAATAAATATTTGATAATCCTTTTTTACTTTTGGATATCATAAATTTAAAAAAAATGGCGGCGGCAAGCGCACCCGCTTTTGCTATCTACTTCTCAACAATGTGGATTTTGTACTTGTTAATTTCAAAAGTAAGAAAATTATAACTAAATAACCTTCTTATATTATATTTTTAAAAAGAGATGGTGCGACGATTTG
This sequence comes from Pyrausta despicata, assembly GCA_963921415.1. Classification (NCBI taxonomy): domain Eukaryota; kingdom Metazoa; phylum Arthropoda; class Insecta; order Lepidoptera; family Crambidae; genus Pyrausta; species Pyrausta despicata. Next base: position 453,980 of record OY992859.1, on the reverse strand, counting down.
GCTAAATACGTAGCGGACTGGAAAACTCCAGAGTTTTCACAGAGCCCTAGACAGAGATCGGTGGAGAGATTTGGGGGAGGCCTTTGCCCAGCAGTGGGATGATGTAGGCTAACAAAAAAAACCCCGAAGAATAAAAGGGGTGTTATAAGTTGTAGTCTATTAAACCTACTTTATCATGAGACTAGTGGTCCCCGCAGACGTTGTTCTGCCCATTGATTTTTTAAAATTTTCTGATCTTTTTAACCTTCCCTGGACTACCACGAATATTTCAAGACTAAAATTATTCAAATCGGTGCAGCCGTTCTCGAGTTTTAGCGAGACTAACGAACAACAATTCATTTTTATATATAAGAAAGATAGCAGCTGTTTCTTCTGGCGAACAAGTGATATCTGGGACACAAAAATAGTCCAGCAGCCAGGCCAAGCGTGTATCGTGTCGCAAACCGCGCATGCGCACCACGCCCTGCGCAATATTTCCTTATGTGTCCCGCTCTATGTATGTCTGCGCGGACCACATACTCGTATTGTACAGTCGACAGCACGTCAGGATACCCATGTCAACTACAAAAATAGTCTTTATTGCGATGGGAACAGAGGCGGTCTCAAGGTCAAAGCGGGGAAGCCTGATAAACTCTTGATTGTACCGGCAACATTACCCTGACGGATGGCGGCATGGCGCATGCGACAATACCGGATTTCTTGCCAAAATTCACACTTATCTGCAGAAAACATCCTACCTGCTCGTATAAGTTGTGAAAAGTGAATTGTTCTATATTACTTCTATGGCAAATAATATTATCTCTCGCAAATTATCCCTCTATGCTAAAAGGTATTTTTAAAAACAAAAAAGCCTGTTTCATAAGAAAAAAAACTTACCAATAAAAATCTCATAAATCAGTAACGAGATTACAAACTTGTACACATTTCCGTGAGCAGCGAAAAATATTTTCCAATACGTCTACAACCTATAAACCTTAAGAGAAACTTATTTATGTGATTGAAACGACGAAAATACTAACTTTAACTTATTTCTAGCCTTTTCAAGTATCAGAGCACAACACTGGAATAAGTACATATGAAAATCTGGGCCATAATATTTTTTTACGATTTTTATGTATTTTGTTTTTAAGAAATCGTTAAAAATATTAATGGTATGAACAGATGTTCTAATTAAACAACAAAATATCGAAAGTAGCAAGATTTATTGCCACTAATGAGAGTTATTGCACACAGTCGACAAATTGTGCGTCGCATAGAGCTGCCATTTCCAAAATTGGGAGCAGAGGAAACTTATGTATCGATTTGCTTTAGCTACAAGTAAAAACATAGAAGTTGAACTCTACAGTGCCATATACAGACAAACTAACGCTTAGAAGATAAATACAACTGCGACGAACATTAATTATCAAGAACTAGCGAACCCGACAGACGTCGTCTTTCCCGCTGTTTTCTTTTTTTTAACCAAAAAAACCTTCCCTGACTTCTACAAAATATTGCAAGACTAAAATTAGTCAAATCGGTCCAACCGTTCTCAAGTTTCAGCGGGACTAACGAAAAGCAATTCTTTTATATATAAGAAGATTTCAATAACTTATCAGAGTGAAATTGCTGTCTGGTCTCGTGTAAAAGTTTTACCGTCTAAAGCTGAGCTATATATGCTTATTTGTTAATAATAATGCAGTGATATTATGTTTTATTTGAATTAAAAACAATTTGATTTTTTTTAATGTTAACTGAATATAGTTTAGGCCAAAGTTCAAAAGTAACCATTAAAGCGTGCGTTGTGTTGGCAAAAATGCACTATCACCAAGTTGTTAATATTTCGTAATCGTAAAAAAATGGCGAAAAGGGCTTGTCTCTCACCTAAATATCTCTTACATACTTCTGTACCTGTCGTTCACCAGCTCCAAGTATGTGCGGTATGTTGATCGCATGTAACTCGATTATCTAAATCTGTGCAACGTAGATCAGCGATCGGTCAGCAAAAAAGTAACTGCTTAACTGTTACCCCATGTAACATGTCGTAAACAAACTAGCAAGACGTTTCAATACTATTAATAAAAGAAGTCATTTTTAAAGCTGAAAAAGATGATTATTTTGCTTTAAATTTCCACGAAACGGGAAGTCGCCGGACTTACAATATCTACAACTCACAACGTGACACAGAAGATGCACTGGAATCACAACACTGACACCAACAAACACTCGACGCGATTCCAGTGCATCTTCTGTGTCACGTTGTGAGTTGTAGATATTGTAAGTCCTGCGACTTCCCGTTCTACCTTTTCAGGTGATTACAGTTGGATGTATTTTGGTTCCTGTGCTGGCGCCGTTTCGTGGAAATTTAAAGCAAAATAATCATCTTTTTCAACTTTAGTCATGGATTTCCGCAAAGTAACGCCTGATTCCATCAACTTTATCGAGGTAATTTTTGCCATGCTTTGCTAATACACAATACGCTTATCAAATTGTACGCATTTCATAATTATCATCTGAAAAAATTAAAAACAATAGAATAAACAAAACTTACAGCCCGAAAATATCCTGAAACATAGCCCAGTGGTGGGCATTTAGGAAATTAGGACTAAGATACCTTCTTAATTCGATCTGTACAGTGTACAGATTATTGTGATCGAGTTAAAACTTTGCTGAAACGTTTTTATTGTGACCGGCAAGTTGTAGATGCTCTGTATTGATTTAACTGACATGCCAAAACATGTCATGTACTCGTAAATTTATAAATATAATATTTCTTATTTAATGTATTTTATACATATTTACAACTTTTATTAGTCTATTACATTTGCATCGCCTTAAACTGTTTTACATATATAATAATTTGTTTTTTTTTTCACTTTTTTAGCCTTTCTTACGGCTAGGTACTTAACTCTGTATAATAGGTAATTCAGTTGTTTAAGTAGGTACACGTTAGGACTTAAGGCTTTCACGCAAGCACTAAAATAATTGAGCCTATTTTCTTCTACTCGTGTTAGTAGCAAAACCTAGGTTATTTCTCTCTCGATTGCCCGTATAAGGTCAGCGCGTGTCACTTTTTACGAAGGCTTGCGATTTGGCCGGCGATAGTTTCGACACGATTTCGTAATTGCCACCAGATGGCGTTGCCACACGGTTTCCGGGCCGCCCCGGCTTCCGGTTGCGACAGCCTCTTAATAACGTGTCCTGATGAACCTTGATAGAAATAGATGAAGTAGTCTTGTCGGCTCCTAAAGTCAGTATTCAAAGAACTACATGTTCAGGGGCTTATCATTTTGTTTATTTTTACTTTGCTTACTCTTTTATAATAATAACTAGTGAACCCGGCAGACGTTATCCCGGCTTATTACACATACAAACCTTCATCTTAAATCACTCTATCTATTAAAAAAACTGCATCAAAATCCGTTGATTAGTTATAAAGATCTAATCATACATACAAACAAACATAGGAACAGACGCGGGAACTGACTTTACTTTATAGTTACTCGATAACTTTATTTCGATTTTAGGTCAAGTCAGCTTACATTATTTTTATTATTTGTCTATTATATTTATATTTTTGTCAGTCATTTCTTCGACCGTAAATACATAGTATAATTTATTTCCTTGGTTTGAGTAGATTCATTTTAGGTACGTCTAGCCTAAGATTGGGTTTGCCTAAGTATTGTTTACTTAATAAACTAAGTAGTGATGTGTTTTCAATTCATCATGAGTAAGACATAATTATACCCCATAGAAACATTTTGCAAGAAGTGAACCTTCTGCGTCTCAACCAGTGTGTGCAATAAAGCGCTAATCAAGACTGTTTACATGTAATTATCTAGTTGGGTAAATTTACGTTACGCTAAGGCCGACGACGGTGACGCCCGCTGCTGTTGATTTGTGGTAGAATGACGACTAAGGTATGGGGACCAAGTTTTCTTTGATTTTAGTACCAACAGCCAAGCATAAGCTACAACATTTATAAACAAAGTTGATCTTGGTAAGGTAATCATGGAATTTACAAAAAGAAAACAACTCCAAATAACTTTTATCTGTATATTACAAAAAGTACACACCAAACGCTCGAACTTACAAATTTGGCACTAACATCTACGGTCTACCAACCATGACCGATGCCATGACCCAAGCCGAGGAGCGGAGCGCCGTAGTGCACGGGTGCGCTGTAGGCCACGCTATGGCTGACCAGGGGTGCCGCTGCGATGCCGTGACCATAGTACCCGTTGCCGATGAGCCCATGTCCATACCCCAAGCCGTGGCCGTACCCCAAGCCGTGGCCGTACCCCAGGCCCACGCCGTGGTTGTAGAGGCCCAGCCCGTGGCCGTAGTAGCCGCCCACCAGTGGAGCCCCGTGTCCCAAACCGTAGCCCAGGCCTAGAACTCCACGCTTCTCGTTCTTTTTCTCTTCTGCGCCGTAGACGACGGCGGTGGCCAGAAGGAGTACGCACAGCTGGAAATAAGTTGATTTTATTAAACAAATAGCTATATGAATACTATTTTTATATATTACTATTTTTATGAAATTCACGTGGTTGTTGCCAGAGCATATCGTGATTCGAACTAAAGATAAAAAATCCGATCAAAATCGCAGCGAAGAGTGTCTACCGCCAAAATTAACTTACTACCTCTTACTAATTAAAAAATCTATGGAAGTCTACCAGTTTAGCTAATGTCAGTAATGGGCTACGGTAGTAAACGGTAATTATTACAAAAGTAAGATCCTACCACATGATTTTCTCAAAAACCTCTGCTAGCGATAAAACTGCCTTCTAAAGTGTAATAATTTTGTGTTATCTACTTAGAAGAGTGTTTGTCGAAAGCTTTGTATCTTGAACTTTTTTGGTATCTTATCGTCATGTTAACTAGCAAAACATTCACCATGCTTTTGTTAATAAATGAACATTGACTTACAGTAAACGCTATGCTAATTGTTTCAGGTAAGTTCTACGTTAAGTTGTGAAACCACGGTATCAGCCGCAGCATCACCGAGCGCGCCGAGTGTTAACAAGCGTGGGAACCGATCGTGAGTTACAGTTTCTACAGAACTGGCTATTGTTTAATGCGTTAGAGTTTGAAATTTTTGGTATATTGACACATAATAATTTTTTTGAAAATAATGTATGTGAATTCGAAAACCCAAAAACAAAATTTGATAAACTGGCGAGACATTCATGGTGTTACGAGCTAGATATTGCTATGAATAACATGTTGGAATCTTATATGAACTTTTCGACTAACAGGTATCGTGTTCCAGTTACCTGTAACATTATTATAAAATAAGTAAATAAAATGCAAACTTGACTTCGCACGGCTTGCAACATGTTATATAAGCTGCTTATTATGTATTTACTGAAACTTTAGATAAAGCTTATGTTCTTCATTGAGGTGTTAAACTCGTCAGAGACGGGCGTTAACAATCACGACGTTTAAGCACTTAATAACATAGAACTCACAATATCGAAGTAAACTGACATTATCTACTTTTTACGGTTATGTTTTGTATTTAATAATGTTTTATTAACACTAAATATTGGTTATCGGGTCTAAACGCGATTTATTTTACCTAAATACTCATTAAAATAGATCGCGTTTTGACCCGATAACCAATAGTTAGTGTTAAAATGCAACGCAAAAGTTTAAAATCATATAATGTTCTATTAAATTGGTTAATATGACCATAAGGGGTTTTCATATCACTTTTAAAATAACTAAAGTCGATAACTAACGAGAATTAAACGGTAGAATTTAATTGTCTTAAGATAGTTATCCTGCAGAGTTAGATTTATCAATTTTCAATTGCTATAAGCGTTTTAAGATGAGTTATTTTCTTAGAGAGAGAGCTCTGAGCTTCTTAGTTATTTTCTTAGCTTTTTTTTAGAAAGAGCTCTATAGTGAAATTTTGCAACAAAGCTAATAATTTAGGGGATTGTTTAAATTTACGCTGTTTTAACACAATTATAGTGCGCCCTACTCTTGTTAGTCACATGAGCACTGGAATACTTACAGCAGCCTTCATTTTGTGGGTAGGTGGTGTCGGAGGGTTAGAATCAGACTATTTCGCGAAGGGCCCGCCGCGGCTTATAAGCGCGAGTCCTAGGCCCCCCTAGCGCTTGCATCCTAGACCTAGGATTTGTACAGAGAGCCGCGAGTTTTCGTTCGCAAAAGACTCGAACAAGACATTGATTTAAATCTTAATGAGTTTGCTTTGCAAGATAATTATTTTCTATTTAGCAAAACTACTGCATTAATGTTGGTTGCTATAGGATTGGTATCGGTTGATTTACGATTTTAATTGTTTTTATTATTCAATATCTCATTAGTTTTTAAATCGTCATCAGCCTATATACGTCCCACTGCTGGGGACAGCCCTCACCTCAACTATGAGGTGGTGCGAGCCATACTCCACCACGCGGACTCAGTGCGGATTGGTGGAGGGGTGTGTGTAAGGTAAGTGACCAACCTTACTGTCAGATGTTATTAAGCCGCCCGAGCTCCTCCGACCAGGCTTAACGACTAATGTCTATCGATATTAACCGGGACCAACAGCTTAACGTGCCTTCCGAAGCACGGAGATGCTTGTAAATAGCTTTTAATAGTTTTTAAATACGTAATAATAATATAACAACGCTCTGGTAAAAAGGTAATATAGGTTATCATCACGATTATCGTCATGTCATAAAACGCCACAGTACCTACGTATACTGCTGAACATAGAATGTTTTCAAAATTTCCTCATTCAAACGGCCTACAAGTACTATCATTCACTTACATCTTTGTTTATCTCTCATACAATTAAATTAAAAGTAGGTCAGTATGAAAACTAATTAATCTATGTTTGTATGTTCTAAGTTTCTATCTGTAGCCGACTGTACATCTAGGATATGGTTTGATCTATCTTATGTAAAGCCCACTCGTGGAGCACGAAGGCTGAAATTACTATTGTTCAAATTGATTAACGATCAATGAGCATTGAGCTTAATGTTCAGAACCATTCCTGTACATTACGAGTACATTATGTGCACGTGCATATAACATTTCATAATCGACGAAGGGTGCGGGCAATGGGGACTTTTCTCATTCTGTCCCAATAAACAAGAGCAAACTTACATTTACGACTATTGTTTAGATTAACAGCAACGTTCCAATGAGACAACTACCCTCTGTACATACAAAAAAGCATTGTCAATAATTTATGAAACTTATTAGATGATCAAACGAACTTCAAAGTGAAGTTCGATCATTATTATATGAATAGCTCCATTCGAAGATATAGTATTACCACGTAGTTTCCCTAACGTACTAGGTAGTGTCGCACTTTTAGATTTAAGTCGATTGGACATACTCGATTACCGTTTGATTGACTACTCGATACTTACATCACTATGCCGCCACACCTCACTAGCGTACCGCCATGATGTCTTCATTTCTTTAGAGATAAACCAAAACTTAAAAAGGGTTTGGGTGGGTGGGTACTATATCTTCGAATGGAGCTATTCATATAATAATGATCGAACTTCACTTTGAAGTTCGTTTGATCATCTATTATATTTTCATAGCTCCATTCTTCAGATATAGTATTACCACGTAGATGTTTAGAGATCTAAACAGAAAAACATGTCTTAAGTTTTGGTACAATTGAATAAAACAAATAACTTTAAAATGAAAATAAACTTTATTTTTCTTCTCATTAATATAACAATTTAATACAGATCAACTTTAATCATAATTTATTATATTACTAATAACAGACTTAAGTTAATTATTAGGTTCAAAGACAGACCTAGCTAAGTCTTGCGAAATAATGGGGCGACTGTAAAACTTCGCAAACGTTTGTGATGTGGCGGTCCATCCGGCGGTTTTTCGGATCGCGCCTAGAGACACGCCGGCGGCGCGGGCCGTCGAGGTTGCAGCGTGACGTGTGCTATGCGCACTGAACTTTGTCACATCGATGCCGCTTTCCGCCAACATCTTTTTTATCCATCGACTGATGGTTTGGGACGTCACCGGTCTATGTGGACGTTTGAAAGTTAAAAATAAATTGGAAGACTCGTCCCTGATATTTGCTGTCATTTCTAAATAATCACTTAAGCATTTTGCAGGACAGATACTAGGTTTGTCTATGAAATAAGGTATGACTAAGGTCGGTTGTTCCCGATTGATTGCAGAGGTTTTGATTAAGTCTGAAATAGATATTACAATTTGATTTTGATGAATGACAATACTGTTTGTTTTAATAAGTGACAGTGTTTGTACGTGATGCGCTGTACAAAGAGCCAAAAGTGTAGCCAATTTTTGAGAAATTTGACATAACGTTAAATTTGTATTTGGAAACCACTTATCCATGAAATCTAAAACTACTTGTGGGTTCCATATCGTATTATATTTAGGTGTGTTTGGTCTACATTTGAAGATCCCTTTAAGTAGCCGTGATATTTGTAAATCTGAACCTATATTATTACCTAGAAGCAGTGAAATCGCTGAGCGATGGCTGTTTATTGTTCCATAAGCAGCACCACTTTCATATTGTTTTGTAAGAAACAAAATAACCGCTGATTTTGATGCTTCTAAGTAATTAATATGGTGGTGATAACAATATTGCCACCATAATTTAAATGTGGTGTTATATTGTTTAACAGTATTTTCTGCCAACGAAGAAATCATCAGGTGTACCGATTCTGGTGGAATACCTTGTTTCGTGAAGGCTTCCCGGAGACAATGGCTGCTGCCAGGGTAGTCTGCGCGGGTAGATGTATCCTGAAATCAGAGCGTATTGCATTTTTCAGTAAAATCATTTCTGATATTATCATTTTGCTCAATAATGGGAACCACGTTTGTGTGGGCCAGTGAGGAAAAACAATTATTCCGGTAGATTGTTCGTTAAAATTTTTTTGTAAATATTTTTGAATCATAGCAAAAGGGGGAAAGCAGTAAAAAAAATATTTATTCCATGATATTGTAAAAGCATCTACAGTAAGCGCGTCCGGATCTGGTTTCCAGGATACATATACACTACATTTGGCGTTTGTGCGAGAAGCAAACAAGTCTATGTCACTTTGACCGAATTTATTAGTAATTTTCTCAAAAGCATGTGAACAAAGCTGTATTTCGGTGTCCGGATTAATTTTTCGTGATTCTGTGTCGGCTTCTTTGTTATCCTTAGAGTTTATGTAAGATGCAAATAGCCACAAATTTCGCTCTTCGCACCACTGCCAAATGGACCTTGTCAATTCATTTAGGTGGGGAAAATGTATGCCACCCATTCTATTAATATAACTAATGGCTGTGGTGTTGTCTATGCGCATTAATATGGCGCAGTTGGTAGCTTCTTGAGCAAAACACTTGAGGCCAAAAAATGCTGCTTGAAGTTCTAAGTAATTGATGTGAAATTTTAATTCGCATTCTTTCCAATGACCGTTAGCGCGCATATTATTGCAGACAGCACGGTGCTGTGCAGGCTGGGGTGCTGTCAGCACCCCAGCCTGACCGTGATGCGTCTGTGAAAATTTCCAATTCATATGTCGGTGGCGTAATGCAATTTCTAGAAATGAGAACATTTCTTTCCCACCAATTTAAGTCAGACAAATATTATTAGATAGCACCATAATAGCATCATAATTATCGTGATGTTTTTTGAGGGCCAGATATTTCTCTCTTTCAAATACTTTTGTATATAGCCAACTGTATTTGATAGCCGGGCATGCGGCTGTCAAAACGCCAATAAATTGAGAGAATTCTCGAATGGTACAGCTTTTTAATGATTTGAATTTTGTAATTAATTTTATTATATGAGTTTGTTTCTTTTCTGGTAAAAACATAGTCATACTTTCCGTGTCAAACATAAAACCTAAAAATTTACATGATTGTTTTGGCTCCAATGAACTTTTTTCATAATTTATGACAAATCCTAAACATTCGAGAATTTTGACAGTTTCGTTCACATTCATAAGGCATTTTTCGTACGAGTTTTCGATACATAACGTATCGTCTAAATATGATACTGAACTAAAGCCCTGTTTTCTTAAATACCCTACAACTTCCTTCATAATTTTTTTAAAAGTTCTAGGTGCTGACGACAAGCCATATGGGATTGCGTTAAATTCATATGTTACTAAGTTTTGACTATAATTTTCAATTTGAAATCTCAAGTATTTTTTATGTTCTGGGTGCACAGGTATTAAGTTTTGACTATAATTTTCAATTTGAAATCTCAAGTATTTTTTATGTTCTGGGTGCACAGGTATTAATAAATAGGATTCTTTAAGATCTATACTAGCCATATAACTGTTTTTGGTCAACAAGGTACACACACTCCTATAATCCTCCATTTTAAAATGTTCATTTTCAACAAAATTATTAAAGTATTTTAAATTTAAAATAAAGCGGTTTGTCCCATTAGGCATGGTATCAAAAAAATAGGTGATAAAAATTGTTCTGCATTGTTTTCACATTCTGAAATAGCTCCTAAATCAAGAAGATTATTTAAAGCAAGTTGCATAGTTTGTTTTTCTTTAGGGGACATAGTTTTATTTGGTAATTGCGGTCATAGGATATTATTGTCTGTTAATGGTAGAAGATAGCCGTTGTGAATAATGTCTAACACGGTTTTATTTTTTGTAATATGAAGCCAACAATCATAAAAAAATGCTAATCGACCTGCATGTACCTGAACTACTGACGTGTTGGGGCACGTTGCTTGGAGACTGCGGGATTCCTCGCGTGTAACTGCGCTGCAGCTGACGGCGGCGGTGCCTGAGGTCGAAATTGTCTGTTCGGGTGTGTCCTGCTCGCCGTGTATGCTCCGCGCCCCCCTCTGCTTGCCGACGAGGGATATCGAGGAGGGGGTGTCCAATTTCCCGTGTATCTTGCCTTTGACGTCTGAGGTTGATTTTGAGTGACTTCTTGAGGTATTTTTCTTTTAATTTGCCAGCCTTGTTTTTCTATCGCTTTAGCAGCCTTGATTTTTTCTGATAACTTACTGCCGAATAACAATTCGTCTCGTTCCTCTTCTTGAATTATGTTCAGTATGGATTTGTCTAGGCATGGAGTAATACATTTAGTTCGAATTTGTGTTTCAGTATAATGAAGATCTGTTAAAATTCTGCAACCTTCTGAAAGAAGTTTGATACTTTCTATTTTGTTTCCATCATTGATAATTATCTCCATGGCCCTTGATACCGCAGTGATTCCCAGCCCTAATTGATTTTGTTTCAGTTCCATCTTTTTATCTCTAGCTCGAACTGCTTCTGCGACAGCGGCAGCGATCTCTGGATTCAGGCTAGGTGATTTTAGTAATCTACAGTTGTCTGGAATGTGGTGTTCTTTTAGCATCTTTTCTTTCAGTTCTTTGGCTAAACCTTTCTTTAATATCGGTAGCCAGCGCTGTGCTAAGTCATTGTGAATGTTCTCGCCATATTTAGGACTGTCTTCAATTGGATCTCCCAATGCAAGACGTATTTCGGGGTCAAGTTCGGCAGGTACTTCATTAGAAGTTTCTGGCGCCGTATTATTTTGCTCGGATACAGGTTCCTTAGGTGTGTCAGCGGACTGCGTGATAATGTTTGAATTGTCTTCCGCGCATGGCGGTTGTTCGCACAATATTGGTGCACTCGACAGCGATATGTTGCCTGGTATCGACGGTAATGATTCATCCTGTAAATTTGGGTAATCATATTCCATAACCTCGTCTTGATAATTTTCGGGTATTTGGATATCTGAAAATATAGGCCGGTTATATAACTATCAACTTACGAACCGAATTGGTTATTATTGTAAAATAGATATTGTAACATTATAAGGATTTGCATTATGACCACATATGTGGGTAGGTATGTAACGATAACCATCGTATTTGCCATCGTGAATGACTCGCAGTCAACCTCTAGGCCAAGATTTTTGGCGTCATGTCTAACCGTCGTGTATAACTCGCGGTTACCCTCCAGGCAGACTTATAGACGCTCGTATGATAACATCGCACACAACACAATAGCACTATAACACTATGTGTAAGTATAAATTGATATAGCTTACCCTGTTTTTCGATATCAGATTCTGAATCCGAAATTATTTTGTTACGACGACGGCGACTGTGCACTTTCTCTTTTTCGTCGAGTTTTTTAATTTTTTCTTTGTTTTAGTAATTTATTTTATCTTTTGCCTTACGCTTTGGCATATTTAACAAGTAACTGGCTAACTATTTAACAAATAGCTGGTGATAGATATTACGAGTACAATGATACCGTGCGTTCACTACCGCGCACAAAAAAGGAATGAAGACATCATGGCGGTACGCTAGTGAGGTGTGGCGGCATAGTGATGTAAGTATCGAGTAGTCAATCAAACGGTAATCGAGTATGTCCAATCGACTTAAATCTAAAAGTGCGACACTACCTAGTACGTTAGGGAAACTACGTGGTAATACTATATCTGAAGAATGGAGCTATGAAAATATAACAAATATTATTCGCTCTTAAGCAGACCATCTAGATTGAAACTTCATCTGATATTAGTGAATATTAATTAGTAAAAATATGTTTTATGGTGTAGTTGATGGAATCAGGCGTTACTTTGCGGAAATCCCTAGCTAAAGCTAAAAATGAGAATTATTTTGCTTTAAATTTTCACTACACACCCAACCTAAGAGATGGAAGGACTTACAATACAACTTTTAATGTGACACAGAAGATGCACCTGAAAACATAACACTGACACCAACAAAACACTTGACGCGTTTCGCCACTACACGTGGCATCCTCAGGAGATGTTGTCGCTTCGACAGATTACGAGCGTTCAGATCTGTCGCAAAAGCAAAATAATTCTTTTTCTCAGCTTTAGTCATTTTAAGGTGTGAAATAGAGTAATCTATCACCATAACAAATTCAAGCCACGTTCTTGATTTGTAGACACCACTCAAGCTAGCTTTCGCGTGTCATTTCTCGTGTTATCCAAATTTTAACAGCAGAAGAAAATTTGAAACAGTTACGAAAATATGGACTTCGGCTGGATCAAAAAATTAAGTTTCATGTTCAGTTGGTTCCTCATTGACTTATTTGTTGTCATTAACTAGGTATTTCTAAATACCTGCCTGAGCCTGGCTCAACAGTAGCCTGGACCAACATGAGCCTTGACCTACCTACATTAAGGCAGATACGTTGATTACGTTTGGCTTGGTTTTCTTCCGAACCTTACCAAAGATATAGTTTTCCTTTAATGTTTTAAAGTAAGAATATGTTACATTTATTAAGAAATCTAGATATAAAAAAACTCAAAGGTGACTAACTAACTGACACAGTGATGTAGCAACGCACAGCCAAACCACTAGAAGGATCGGGCTGAAATTTGGCAAGCAGATGTTATGACGTAGGAATCCGTTAAGAAAAAACTTTGATAAGCTCTACCCTCAATGGGATACAATAGGGGTTGAACGTTAATATGAAACTAGGAGGCAAAAAACTAAGATCCACGCGTACAAAGTTGTGGGCGGCCGCTAGTAATTAATAAATGTAACTTTTCCAAGCTTTTTGTACCTATAACTTAATTTAGAACATTGATTTACCAGCATGCACATATCATAGAGGAAGTGCACTAATCTATCGAGGTGAAAATAGGCAATATATCATGCTCGTATGTGTAACGCAAGCCGGCCGGCGCAGGCGCACCTAACGCAACACTTTTCGGCTTACGTACGGCGCCCGTGAGAAATGTACCGAGAAATGGGCTGGGTACCTTTATGTGCAGGTATTTGTTACACTTTACTGGGCTAATGTTGATCAGTGACAAAAATGTTTTGCGTATGTCTTAAAGGTTTTTTGCACAATAAAGCACTTGTTATAAAGGTGGAATTAAAGCCGTAAGATATTCTCTTCTGGTCATACCTTTAGGCTGCGTAAATCCTAAGGGGTCAGCCAGTAAGTACCAGTCATTCAGTTACTGATAGGTTGTCAGTACCTTTCGATCCATACTCCTATAATATTATAAATGCGAAAGTAAGTCTATCTTTCTGTACTCAATCACGCCTAAACTACTGAAAACTACTACTTTGCATGAAATATGGTATGGAAATATTTTGATACCCGAGAAAGGACATAGGCTACTTTTTACTGCGAGAAAATGACGCACTTCCATGGAAAAATTCAAGTGGGCTGATGTGGGCCTTTCCTAAGTCTCAAACTATTGAGACATAAGAAAGGACATGAGTTACTTTTGAACGCGGGAAAACAACGCATTCCCATGGGAAAAATTACTATAAGGGAATCTGCTTGCTTACACTCCTAAATTACCAAAGATTTTAATTATATTTGGATATAATCTGTATTACGGGGAAACAACGCATGCCAAAAAAACTACCTAATGCGGACAAAGTCGCGGGTTAAAGCTAGTACTTCTATAAGTATTGAAATATACTTACAACCTTTCAGTATACCGATACTGTATCGGTATACACGAACTTCTGCATAGTAAAATGATATAACTTAGATTGAGGTAATCGCAAAGGGAAAACACAAATAAAGGCCTTCATGCATCATTCCTTCTTGTAAATCAACAAATATACTTGGCTTCGCAGATCCTTTAATTATTTATTATGAAATGTAAACCACATTGGCGTTATCAGCTATCTACAAAACTAACGTCGCCTTATAAGTTCCCATGGAACCTAGAAATTTTCCACTGACACTGGCATGCTTACGTACGAGTGGTTGAAATGCAATTATTCGGCCTCATAACGAAACTTTAGAATCGAGTTTGATCTAGCGATTGTTTTTATTGCGACATATGACTTAGACCTAGGTACTACATACATAAAATACAGGTTACAAATAACTTACTTACTTTTACACAAAAAACTAAAATTAATTTGTCTTTAATTTTAATATTAGTTAATTTACTGACCAAATTTTTTTTAAACGCACAATGACAGCAGCTTCTTCTCGGCAGCAGCCCACAAATTGTCCCGAAGCTGTGGTATTGTTTTATGGGACGTGTAAAAGATAATACCTTAAAAGAGAATTCTGTAAATAGACCCACAGGGGGCCCCCCTGTGGGTCTATTTACAGAAATAAATGACTTTAATGACTTTTAATTATTTACCAGTCAGTGTTGAAGCGGAGGAGCAGAATAGCGTTCAGAAATCAGGTGGTGCCTAGGTACCTACGACACGTGCGTCCTAGAGCACTTAGGATGTCTATCGTTTTGCGTTCGGGATAATTAAGTCATTTAAATCTTGACGTGAGCAAAATTAGCTAACTCCTTAGTTAGTTTAGTTTAGTTTCCTAACTACAGCAGTCGTCAAATCTGACCTATTTGGTACTTAATTGAAATAAGTATTTAAATTAGGTTTGTTTTAATACCTATAACTTTGAAAACCAAAAAAAGGGACAAAATACAAAGAAGTATATAGCAAGCACAAATAAAAATTGGAAAATACCATCGTTTATTTTCAGAACAATAAATAAATTATTAATGAAAAATCTTACAACTAAGTTAGCTGCCACACAGAGGAGTAAAGTAGTTTGTTTCGAATGTATGTACTTAGATAATCTTTAAATATGCTAAAACAGTAGAGTGACATTAATAAATACCTAAGTTTTATTTGAAGTAAGCATCCACAGTTTCTATAAGTACACTTAGAAATGCAACTTATTATAATTGAGTCCAACATCAACTTTCAACAATGTTCGGATATTTGCGATAAATCGCCACAAATTGACGCAAAGCGACTCTAGCATTCTTTCTAGAACATACAAGTCGCTTGACTTTTGAATTCTCCTCTGCGCTATCTTTATCACATTTCGACGAGGTAGCCCAGACGACGCAACTGACGTCACCAACGTGACGCTGCTAGTCTACACACTACCGGAAGTGTTCCAGGGGTCGGTCAATGGGCGGCTGGAGTCCCAACGGTATGTGGTTGTGAAACCTCTGCGGCTCCCCTTCGCCCTCGCCCTCTGCGCTTCGCCCTTCGAGCTGCTGAGGCACTCCATACTCTGGAGTGGGCTGCTGCTGCTGCAGATTATATTCATTCGTTTGCGCATACTCCTGCCCGTGTTGCGCATATTCCTGAACATGCTGGGCGTATTCATGAGCGTGCTGTGCAAAGTCCTGGCTCTGCTGGGAAAAATCATGAGTCGGTTGCCCATACTCCTGCTGAGGCGCCCCGTACTCTTGGTTCAATTGATGCTGGTTATTCAAGTGTTGCTCGTATTGGGCCTGGTCAAGCTGCTGCTGAATGTGGTGCTGCAGATTCTGGTAGTTGTGGTATTGTTGGTCATGCACTTGCTGGTCGTGTACTTGCTGGTCGTGTGCTTGCTGGTTGTGCAGTTGTTGGTCGTGGAATTGTTGATCATGAAATTGTTGGTCATGGAATTGCTGGTCATGGTATTGTTGATCATGGAATTGTTGGTCGTGGAACTGTTGCTCGTTGCCAGTGTGATGCTCGAACACTTGCGTCCCTTGTTCTTGCGTGAAGTGATGAGCGTCAATCGGTTGGGGGAAATGACCTTCTGGCTGTTCGACAGGAGTGAAGTCATGTTGCGCTGTTACAGGAGACCAGCCGTTGTGGTCTAGCGATACAGCAGGTTGGGTTGCTTGAACGTGAACGGTAGGTTGAGGTGTAAAGTGGACGGTGGGCTGCGCGGGTTGCAAGTGCACCGTAGGCTGCACCGGTTGCAAATGAATCGCAGGCTGAGGGAAAGTAGCTTGTGTCGGGTGCAAAAATGTTGGCGTCGGCTCAATAACAGAAGGATGCTGGTGATGTTCAATCACGCCGTGAGCATGAGCAGCTTCCGGTAACAAAACTTGAGGTCTGTTTAACAACACTTGATTGAATGTTGGAGCGGCTGGAGCAAACGGCACCAGAGGACTCTGGTAGTTTACTAAAGGATATCTTGGGTACGTCGCAAAAAATGATGTTTGTACAGCATTTCCAGGCCTTATTACATAGGGGAATTGGTGAGTTAAGGGAAAGGCGGGAGCAGCTATAGCATTAGCCGGTTGGATAGGAGCGATTGGTACCAGAGATTTCAAAGGAACGTGCTGGGGGCGTAATAAGTGAAGAGGGGGTGGAGGGATAGGAAACGGTTGAGCGTGGATGGCTGGTTCTGGCGCTGGATGTACCAATACTGGCGGAGAGGGAGCCGGGAGAGGGTGTACTACATTGACTCCAGAGGGCTGTGCCACAGGGACTGTGGGAGTGGCATGCACGACAGGTGGCGCTGGCAGCACTGGCACTAACGGTTTCGGCTCGACGTGATGATGATGGTGATGAAAATGATGGTCTGGCTTTGGAAGTAGCACATTCTTGGTTTGATGGTGGAAATTTTGACCAAAATGAGCATGAGGTTGTGGGAACCTATGCCCAACGGATATCGGGAATCGAGGTCCTAGGGGACGTGACAACGGCACTTTCACTGCAGCGACAGTGGCTGTCGGAGGGTACGTCACCACGAGGGGTTTCACTAACGAATGCGTCACGTGCGGGATGTCATGTCCAAGTTTGAAGGGAGGCACGGCAGAGTAAATTCCTCTCTTGTGGTGTTTGCTCGCCAGCCGGCTGATGAGTCTGGCCTTCGCTGACTTCAGATGAGCCACATCTCCCGCCGTCAGCCAAATGCACGCGGCCAAAACCAATGATATCTGAAATGCACCACGCACCATTTTAATGAGACGTTCACTAGTTAAATCACAAAGACACTGACTGCACTGCACTGTTCACGTCACTGGCGTTTCCTGGGTACTTACGGCGGCAAGTCTCATGACGGAGCGGTCGCCTGCCCGATGCAATAACCACTTTGGAACCGAGTCTCATCGGCGACTACCACCCATACTTATAACTTAAATCGCGTCCCATTAGTATGTAGATGGTGTTCTGGTTTCACTCGGGGAAGCCGGACGCTCCGAACTTCGTCCTTACTTGTTTATGCTTTCCACTATTCCTAAACAATTATACCTACTGGACCTACTACTCATTCAAGAACAGTCCTTATTGCTGACAGGTAAAGACTATCATTATTATTTTTAGCAAGGTAACGCCATCACGTAGTACGCTGCCGTCATTCCCGTAACATGGGTGCGCCCACGCATATCAATCATTCAAGACCGTAATATGGAGAAAATTACCGATGCAGTAGGTCCCAGGCACGGATTCAGAATGCTAATAAATAAAAACAGTTGGGCTAAAATAGGCCATAGTCAAAAGCTCAATTTCTGTTAGGATCATACATTAACCTGTTTTAATTAATACCTACCTGAACACCTACAGTTTTCATTCATGTTATAGTTTATCAACTCTTTTATACTACACAACAAGTCAAAACGAGCAAACTGTTTTCTTAAGTAGTTCCGTAGGCCGACAAAGAACCCTTATAAGATCGTTCAGTCCGTTCTAGTCTGTCACAGCAGAATATCTTCTACGTTTATGGACTGATTTGCATGTAACTTGGTCCGAGGATACATCACATATAGACCTCATTTTCAAAAATACGAAAAATTAAAATTACCCTTTTAAGGGTACCTCCCCATACATGTAAAGGAGGGGTGAATTATTTTTTTTGATTGCACCCCTCGTGTGGGGTATCGTTGAAAAGCACTATAAAAATAAGATAGGGTTTCTATACAACACTTTTTTATCAGCTTTACCATTTGCGAGTTATAGCCCGTCAAAGTCGTTTACACGGTGTCCCCCCCCCCCTTCTGTAATTTCTTAAGTCTTGGACCTATAAACTTCAAATCTCTCACGTAAAGAAACAGGCACGGAAACTCTTATTTAAATGTTTCGGGTATCCTGTGATGAATACTTTCTAAATTATAAATAATATAAAAATATATATACTTTACAATGATGACATTGACGGCTAGGGAGATGATGATGATGCAAGAAATGCAAAACAGCGCGATGCTAAAATTGACTACGGAACCCTACTTTATGCGTGGTCCGACACGCACTTGGCCGTTTTATTTTACTTGTAGTTCCAGATAAGATTCTGAGATAAATATGACATTTAAAACTTTTTTCATCACACAGTGATCTGTGAAATCCCTGCTGACTAGCTTCCTTAGTAAATCGTTGTAGGGTTTTCACGATTGCACTCACTACCCAACCTATTTTTAAAATTGTACTTAGCTAAGTGTATTCCACACTCCCAATCACCGCCACAAATCTCCCGCAATTCCGTCATTTCTGTCTGTATAGTTAATTAAATGCTTCTGTTGCCCTAAAATATGTGCCTTCTTTAAACATATAATAATATAAAAATATATAGTTAATAATAAAATAAACCTCAATGCGGCCCTGTCAATCAGGACATATGCGTGCACGGCGCGTCCCGCGTTACCGAATACGATCACTTTCCATAGCTCTCACTCTCTGCGCCCGCGCCTGCGTCACCGTGATCTAACCGGGCGCCATCATTGCTTCATCGGAATCTTTAGAATTTTAACGGCTTTAGCCGATTATTATGTCAATCTACCTTCTTGCAAACACTTCGTCTCGTCATGATGAAGTAGATCCCGATACACTAAGTTCCCCCCGATACTTTACAATTATTTCAGAGTGGTAAGTTGCATAAAAGTTCAATTTTGAGGAATTTTTATTAACAGAAAAGACTAAGCAACTATGTTTGTTTGTTTTTCTTAGATTTTGGCTACATAGCTAAACTCGTAATCCATGTGCAACCAACGTAACTTTTAAACTATATTTCAGAACCTTAAACAAAGAATACCATAGACTCGACATCCGCTACGTCATGCCACGAAAGAATGAGACAGTAATATGCGTTTCTCGGTAAGCGTGAAAGAGAGGCACTGATCTTTTTTTGTCTTTGTCATAGTTTCGCGTTTTTCATTGTTTGCCACAAAAGTTTGTGGCAAACAGTCGAGTACATACCGCGTCTAAGTTGTGTTGTGCCTCCGACAAATATTGGTTATTTGGAAAAATTGTGCTCTGATTGGTGACCTTTCGTTGGAATTAGCTTTAGTGGTGCTAGATTTAGCACAAACTATGGTGAATTGTTCTGTGCTAGGCTGCAAAAGCCGCAGCGAGACTCAAAATGAAAACATAACCTTTCATACGTAAGTACAGTGTTTTCTTATATTTCTGCTTGATATATGTGCATCAATATCCTTTAAATTATTTATTAAACCATTATAAACGCAACACAAAGCCGTTTTTGATGTGACTTATACAATAAACACATAGTAATCGACTTATGTAAATAATTTCTGTAGCTTTCTGAGTAATTTACAAGGTTAGTAGCATTATCCACCCAATTTAAGAAGGTTAGACTCCCCAAAAAATGTCTAACAATGAAAGAGATTTTCAATTAGGTCGGATTATAAACATCTTAGTGTTGTCAGTCGAAAAAGAATAACGATACCCAGAATTATGGGAAAATACTAAATTCATGTTACTTGAATAAAATGAAATCAATTCCTGGATGGTGTCGTTTTCTTTTTTAATATTTTTTTTTAATCAAATCAAATAAATGTAACTTTGGATATTTACGTGAATAAGTATTTATGGTGAAAATATGTTTAACGTAACGTTCTTCAACTATCGAGCTACCTATACCTATTCTACCGTGTACCTGGGTATTGTATCACCGCCGGTACAAACAATTGACGACACGCTGAGGCCGGCTTGAGCTTGTTTTTTCCTTGTCTCAGATTTTTTTTACTAAGAATTCTTTAAGAAGACTAGTATTTTATCTTTATTTGAACTTGTACTTTCTTAAGAAGCAATTAAACAATCCAATGAAACCGGTGGCATCAAGTATCTAATACATCTAATATATTTCGTTTGTATATTTTCAGATTTCCCTAAGAAGAAGCTGTAAGTAATGTTTGGTTGCGCGCTACTGGGCGACTCAGTTGGATACCGACTAAATATTCTCGAATATGTTCCATACATTTTGAAAATCTTTGCTTCCGCAGGACAAAGCAAAAGGTTTATCTAGAAAAATATCTATACCTGCTCTGTATATTCACGTAAGTAGACAAGACTTTGTGACCTACCGTTATTCCTATAAAATTGATTGATCATCATTATATTAGGGCAGGATATAAAATTAAAATTCAGTTTTTTTTTCTTGTGTAAATAACTAGCTGTTTGCCCCGGTTTCGCCCGTATAGCTAAATTATCTAAAGCTATATTATCCACGAGTTATATAGCTTTCGAAAGTTTATTGATAAAAGCTGTATGTAAATCACTGTAATCTGATTATGAAATAAATCATTGTTGACACTTTTATTTATGATCCTAAAATAATCCATACATACTAGTAAGTAATAGATAAGTTGAGTAAGGATTTATCACAGTAACCTTTACATTATCAATTATATTAAGAACTATCACTATATGAGTTTTTAAGGCTGATCCTCGAAGGCAAGATTCCTGGCAAGAGATCACCAGGCCGACCCAGAAGAAAATGGATAGATGACATCAAGGACTGGACCAAACTTTGTTTTTATGACGAGCTAAAGAGAGCCGCTCAAGACCGCATCGGTTTCTACATGTTGACCTGCAGAAATTATTTATTTCTGACACTTAAAATTTGAATTTACAGTCACTCGATATTATTAAATGCTACGCTTAAACTAATTTATAGTAATTGATAAATTTCGTAGATGGCTTAAGATCAAGCCAAACTAGGGGGTAACGACGTTAATCTCTTTCTTATGTATACTATGTAATGGAATAAGAGTAAAATCTGATAATATTCATAATAAGAATAGATATTATAATAATGTTCAAATTATTTCAATTTCGGTATGGGTAATTTTCATAATATGGCAACCCCGAAGTGTGATGTACTTTGAGTCTGTCCCTTACGGGTATACGCTGATGCCAAGTCTACGGTATTCTTTGTTTAAGTTCAGAACAAACGTGAAAAAAATGACGTTGACATTTCCCATGAGTGACAAAAAGAAATGACAAACGGTACAATAAAACAATTAATTTGTAAACAATACGCCCGGTATTGTGTTGTGTTGTGCCCAAAATTAAGTAATTTTTAAAGCAATAATGACGAATTTTGAAAGCGATAACATCTGTAGAATATGTTTTAATCGCCAAGATACCCTGTTTTCACTTTTTCGTAAAATTAAAGGCTCATCGCCGTATGAGAAAATTGTAAAGAAGACTCCACTTAAAATCGAATTAAACGACACTGGACCAGCTTCTATTTGCTCGCAATGCCTCATAGAATTAGATACAACAGTGAACTTTTTAGATAAGTGCGAAAAATCTAACCGAATACTCGCCGCACGGCTATCCCAATCTAGAGTGATTTGTGAAGTGAAAACCAATACAGACAATGATTACATCCTGGAAAAAGAAGAAAACGTGTTTCAAGACTCCTCTGAACATTATTATGAAGTAAATGTTGTGACCAAGATCGAGAATACTGAAAATACAAATACTTTGCAAACGCCTATGGAAATAGAAGAAGCAAAATGTGTGGAATGTGGCTCTTTGCGGCGCTGTAAGCACTGGGCGCCTCCTACTAGTTTTACCTGCCAGTACTGTGGCAAAGTTTTTACTAGAAAATTTAATTTTAAGCTTCATCTGTAAGTAATATTGACATACGTCTCATTAGCCTGCTTACATAACAATAAGAAATGTTCAGACAACAGCTCATTGGCTACCCATTTTTGTTACAAATACACCCTTTTTAAAATTAATTAAGGTAACTTAGTGTTTACTCTAACATGTTGTGTGTACCTGTTACGGTGGCATGTCACGGTAAACACTATGCCATCTTATGCAGTTGTGATATGGGTGATTTTGCAACAAAAGTGGCTAGCCTGATGTACTGGCCACTGTACTATGCTTGATTGTTACCTAATTACATATTTGGACCAAAAAATACCACTTTATATATAAATATCTTGTCAATTTTCAGAAAGAGACACCTTGGAGAGAAAGACTGGACATGCAGCACATGTGGAGCTAAACTGCTGACTCGGTGGCTCGCTCAGCGCCACTGCGTGCCAAAGCCTCGGAGAATGTGCCCCGTGGCTGGCTGTGAGAAGACTTTCACTACTAACACCAATCTTGCCACTCACTTGAGAGTTCACAGTGGTAAGTAAATTTTGTTTTTAAACAAAAAAGTATAATATCTATTAATGTACAATTAAACCAAAAAAAAATGTACTGCTACAGGTGGGACTCAAACCCACACCCTTTGCAAGCCAGTTGATTGCTCTACCAGTTGAGCTACCATGATTGTAATGGTTTTTGCATTTAGTCTGTTTTAATTTCACTTTGTAAAAAAAAATGCAATGTTTATAAAAAAATATAGTAACTTTTTTTATTTATTTTTTATTTATTGACATTGCATACTAGGTGTGTTACATTACTTAATAAAGTAGTTTATAAATAAAGCAACAGTAATTGATATAGTTATGTAGTATTAAGCCTCAGTTTCAATCTTAAATCCAGGGACTGTCAATACTTATTTTACGGGCTTATGGTATTGTTACAGGAGAAAGACCATATACTTGCATAGAATGTGGCAAAAGTTTTGCAAGTAAAAACACTCTGGCTGATCATGTAAGGATACACTCGGGTGAGTAAATAAATCTAGTTTGAAGCTGTTGTTACACAAACTTAGTTTACCTACTATAAAATCACTAATAATGTATATTAAAATCCACTTTTCACACACAATTATATTCTCACAGACATTACTCATAGACATACTGGGATGGACTTTAAAATTAACTATACTAAGTATACCTATCAGTACTTTCTCAGTAAGCTAGTTTTAGCACTATATTTGAGAAGCAAAGTGTTTGGTGCGCTTATGTATTATTTTGTGTGTCATTTGTAAATATTTAGGTGGTTTAAATCGTTTTACAATGACAGTGAGTTATTCAGTTTTTGTTTAGACTCTATTATTCGATTGGGCTTATGTGATTCTAAGGCGTTGTCTTACGTGAGCGAAAAAATCAAACAATTTCAAACGCCTTGTGTCAATGTCACTCGCGTCTCATCCCTTTGTCGCTTTGCGTCGCTCACGCAGGACAACGATTCATACTCAAAGTAAGAGTAGGCATGGATGTCAGACCAAAGACCTGCCTGATCATAACTTTTAGGTGTAAAACCGTACATCTGCCCGGTGTGCGGGCGGCGGTTCACGACGAACAAGCTGGCGACGCACATGCGCTGCCACTCGGGCGCGCGCCCGCACGCCTGCGCCGCGCCCGCCTGCGCGCGCGCCTTCGCCTCCCCGCGCGCGCTCAGGCTGCACGCGGCCACGCACGCGCCGCCGGTCACGGCTCATCGGTGCCACGTGTGCCCCGCTGCGTTCAACCATAGGCAGTCGCTGAGGAAACATGTCAAGCAAAGACATGTTCAGGTTGGTAGCTATGCAGCTAATGTCTCCGCAGATGCCTTAGCTAAGGGGTGTCCAGATGTCTGCCCAGGAAGTTTTGTTTCGCTCGACGTGCGCTCATACTGAGGCACATAGGTGCAATTTGTGTCCAGCTAGGAATAAAAATAGGCAGTCGTTTAAGAAGCACATCAGGCAGAAACACGATCAGGTTTGAAGCCGGGGCCTAGTGACTATTCTATGCGCCGCCCGCACGCCTACCCCGCGCCCGGCTGCGCGTGCGCACTTCCTTAATGACGGGCTCTGAGGCTGCATGCAGCTACACATGCCCCGCCTGTGAATTCACATCCGTGTCCAGCTGCTCACAACCGTTGGCAGTCTTTGAGGAAGCATGTCACGCAGAGCCTCGAGTAGATTTGCGGTTACTAGTAACTTGTAACTAGGTATTTAGTAATCTGTGATATAGTAACTTTTTGACACGTTGCGCGCTCAGGGTATGCTACTGCCGGGTACTGCTATGCTACCCACGCTCCTGCCGCTAAGGCATATTTGTGTTGGCAAACTTAGGCAAAATTACCACAGGCCCTCGCTAAGTTACCTAAGGCCTGCATCAGATTATAGCAACATATATGCGCACTGCGCCTAGGCCCCGCGACAAACGCTCCAACCTACTTTTAATTATTATTATTCTATTATTTTTTGAGAAACATAAAGTTAAAATAATACATAATTAAGTGAATAAATTAACACATCTACACCTAACACCTGTTAGGTGCTGCCTGCCTGCTGCGACTAATGCTTTTTGCCCAGCTGCCATCAACCAAGGGTAGTCGTGACCATGTCGGTGTCTAGCTAGCTAGAGTAGGTAGGTATGTAACTTTAAAGGTAATCAATGTCTTTGAGATGAAAGAACGGTGTCTGTCTGCGAGGCGTTTCCTAACAATCAGCTAGCATTTATGTACCTCTATGTGTCTATCTAATGACGTTGTGTTGAGTGAGACTAGCTGGCTTTACTCGTCTTTCTGCTGCATTTTTATCCTACTACTCGTATATAAACTGATAATAACTTCAGGCATTGTAATATTGTAATGAAACAATTGTTTTCAGGAACCTCAACCTTCAGAGGATGCATGAAAAATTAATCATGCGGTACCTACGTCCGCTACTTAACTACACTAACAATCTTCACATTGAGTCAAGGTATGACGCAGTGATGATAATGTTTATAAAAAAAGAACTAGTGTGAATATAACTATCTAAATACATTTTGTGTTGAAATCTTACCAACAATTTTTTTTTCAACATCCTTTGTTTCCCTAAAACATGTTCCTCATCGACTTTTAATTAAAATCAAGAATAATGATTTACCTAATTTCACAGCCAGCCTGAATATTAGAAGGTGAAGAGTGAAATCGCTATGATTCGCTATGGTCAAGGCCGGCGATGGCGGTCACCGCGTAGTTCCGCTAAATATACGCTACGGCTTCATCTACCCACATCTTGGTCGATTAACAACTTTATGCAAGGTACTTACCTGAGGTATTAACTAAGCTGTAGACCTTCGTGGAGTCCGTGTTGTAATACCGCCATCACTGAGGTCCCGGATTCGATTTCCGGACGTATATAGAAAATCATTTTCTATGCTGTGACAGGTACCTGTATTCCTACATCTTGTTTGATTAACAAATTTATGTAAGGTACTCACCTGAGGTATTAACTAAGTTATTGACGTTCGTGGAGACCGTGGTGTAGTGCATCTCTAAGGTCTCGGATTCGATTTTCGGACGTATATACAAAATCTTTTTCTATGCTGTGACAGGTCTAGACCAGTATTTGTGGTACCTTCGTTGTTTCTGATTTCCATAACACAAGTTATTTAAGCTAATTGTTTTGAGATTATTTTGTTATGATTAATTAATATTTCAGGTATATACTTATATACAATAAAAAGTAGTACCTAATACTGCCTTACGGAACTAGAGGCCTCTAATTAAAATCTCCTACACAAATGTTAATATCTAGATACTCGTTTATAATTAAAATGTTTATGATAAGTTTAAAAGTAAATACCTGCTTTACAGTGATACGAACTTAGGTACTCTTACTTTTTAGAGAAATTCGTGCAAGAATTGCTAATAGCATATGCCTGGGCCTGGGCCAATCAATCTGAGATTGATTCTATAGTAGAATTATAGAGGTAGGTCATCGAGAAAAAACGATTAGATAAAGTTCTAATTCAGCTTAATTACTTTGTCAATTCTCAATTACAAAATAAATAAGTAATAAGACAATTCCAACCCGGAACCTTAAGTAATGTCTTAAATATCTCTATTGAGGCAGATGCAACATCGCTCTCATTGCATTTGCAATGACGAAAAGCACCTTGCGCAGCATTTGGGTCAATGCACTATCATGAAACGCGGTGGCCGCTGGGCGTTTCTAGTGTTTTCTATTTAATCTCGCGAGGACCTTCACCCATAAACCCGACAGACAATATCGAGTTCGAGATTCGACGTGCCTCGCCACAAACTAAACTATTTCATGAACCAATAACAGACTCGACAATCAAAACGAAACCAATCATTTACGAAACCGTTTATTAAGAAACGTAGATACAATAACTTAAGCTAACACTAGTACAAAAGTAATAAAAAAATATACAAAACCATGCAACATGCGTACAAAAGTTAACATCTAGATCACAGGCTTCTGCGTTGTTTGTTTTGCTCTGCATGCATAGAAGTATTTGCTTTCAATCAAATGGGCTTCTATCAATCTTGAGCTCTTTTATCTTGACGTTACATTTACATAATTACATTTGCGACGATAAATAAATAACTAAAGTGTGTGTATGGCGGGGGCTAGCGTGTAGCGGGGCTCATTTGCCGATGGTAACTTGTTTCTTTTTTACTGTAGCGACGTGCGGCCGTGGATCGTCAACTTGGATGTTGGTGGCGCGGATGTAGTTGTTCCTGTATCCGGTCTCGCGCACCTTCGCGTTGGGGCTGAGCTTGTCGGTCCTCTCGCCCTCGTCAGCGCGCTCGTCCTCCCCCTCGCGCTCGCCCTCCTCCTCCTCCCGCTCGCTCTCGTCCGCTCGATACCTGTTATCCTCGCGGTCGTCGGTCAGGCGCTCCTTGTCATCAGTCTGCCCCGAGTGGTTCGCTTGGCCTCCATCGTCCAACCTCTCGTCCTCTCCGATCCTTTCTGGATCCTCGCTAAGGCGTTCGTGGTCGTCCAGGAAATACTCTTCCTTTTCCTTTCCCTGCTCGAGACGTGCTAAGTCAGCGTCTTTCGTTGGTGGCGGCACTGTCAGGCGCATGAAGTATTCCTCCTCTTTCGAGACCGGTAACTTTTTACCGTAGTAATCGTAGTCACCCGCGGAGTACTCCTCGCCATCTTCGGTCGAACGCGCTTTTCGGACTTTCTTGCGGCGGCGTTTCGGTCTTTCAGTTTGAGGAGCTACAGCACTGTCCTCACCGTCTGTATCGTCACCGTGGTGGTAGTATTCTCGCTCGCGCGAATCACTAGCTTCATTCGTGCTCTCCTCCTCCCTATCAGGCCTTTCGGGTCTCTCCCGGTGTAGTTTCTTGGGTCGTTTCTCTCTGTAAATCGGGGGCACACGCACCGTCACCGTGTCGATTTGTCCCGGGTTATGTTCGGTCGGAGGCAACACTCGCGGTTTCAGTTTTCGTTTCGGATCCTCAGTTGTAGTTGTTACTTCTGCGTCCTCATCATCAGCTTCAGGTAACGGTAGAGGAATACGGTTAGGATGACGCGCGCGATCTCGTTGCAAACTTTGGTGCGACTCTGAACTATCGACTCGACGAATTTGGTTGGCTAGATTGCGATCGCCGAAATGAACGTTCTTATAGTCCGCCGCTGCAGGCTTTCTACGCGGTTTCTTCTTCTGATCCCAGAAATTATCTACAGCTGTGCTGAATTCTTTCACTGCCTTGGCTCGGTCTCTCGACTCCTGCACGTCCTCGTAATCATCCTCGTCGTCGTAATCGAGTCTTTGAGGCTCTTCTTCCTCGTCGTAAGCCAGATAATCCTCCTCGAGTCCAGCCTGCTGAGGGTCCAACTGTTTGGCGTCCACCGTGTTAACCCTCTGCGCGACTCCGTTGCGAACGACAAACGCATCGACATAAACGCGTGGATTCCTCGGGGGGTCCTGAGGGAGCTTCGCAGCCCGAGGCGCGATCGCGACCGGTGCCAAAGGCTGCAACGCTTGCGGGGCGGGTGCGGCAGCCGGAGCGGGCGTGCTTCTCGCAAAGTTGAAAGATAGTTGGAAATTGGACTGGATGGTTTCGAGGTTGTCTTTCGGGGGTGGTGGAGGAGGAGGTGCACACGGAGACGGTGTAGTAGGATTGGCGCGAGGTTTCGCACACGGCGGGGGCGGCGGCGGCGGCGGCGGAGGCGGTGGCGGTGCGGGTCTCGGCTTAGGTCTCGGCCGAGGTGCGGCTCTCGGTTTCGGACAAGGCGGTGGCGGAGGCGGTGGCGGCGGCGGCGGCGGAGGTGGCGGTGGCGGCGCTACAGCTCGGCAAGGCGGTGGTCCGGCCGCCTTTGGCGCTCCGCACGGAGGCGGAGCGGGAGCCGCGGGCGCGGGGGCAGGTCCGGCTTGCAGCGGTATGTCGATCCCGGGAACAGGTGCCAACGGCGGCGGGAAAGCGTTCTGGGCAGGTTTTCGGGCCACATTGTAGCCGAGGACGTCCGCGAGTCCGCGGAACACTAACTCCCCGAAGGTTCTCTTCTTGCGGACGACCGGTTCGTGGTCATCGATTTCGCTGATGGTGTCGTTGTAGGCGTCATCGTGGTCGAGGGTGCGGAGGGCAGAGTCGTCGGTGGTGTTGGTTGGATGTGCGGCCGCGAGCGCGAGCAGCAGCAGCGGCAGCAGCAGCGGCGGCGGCGGGCGCGGGCGCATGGCGTGTGGCGCGCGGGACAAGGCGCTGGCGGTTTTGTCTGCGGCAACGTTGCTCAAGCTGACACGCTTCACTGGACGCGGCCGAAGATAAAAGCCGGCCGGAGGGACCTCGTGGATTAAATCCGTTTCACTGTGCTAGCACTACTTATCTAGCCATCAACTGACTGATGCCCCAACATGATGTGTTGCAATTAAAATGAGGACAGCTAAGTATATCTTCCGTTGATTCCCCCAACAACCGATGATGGTCAAAATCGTCGTACATAAATAGCTCACCTTTACTGGAACGAAATTCAAGACCGCGTCCAGTCAAAGTTAAGTTAAGTTCTAAGATATCACATTTGAAACCGGATTGATATACAAGGCAGTTTCGAAATACCTTAAAAGATAACAGAATAAAACATACAAACAAATGATTGGATAATTGCAAGTCCATAGACCGTACAATTGCTTTACATTCGTTGTTCATGTTCCAATTTATATTAATTTCAACATGTCGCGATTCTAAACTTGGACATTTGGTAACTTGGACACCATTAATAAGTATGATTCGGTATAACAAAAGCTGCAAAAGTCATTCGCTTTTGCAGCTTGCAGTCAAGACTTTTACCTAAATTTTTTAAGCCACCGTTTAGGATCACATGACCATTTTCTTTATCGTGTGCGTATTCTACTCATTGCGCACTAGCTCGTAAAAAACGAATTTGTTGATTTTTAGTATTCTACCATACTCAACTGTGCTACTACGAAAACATATTCATATTCTTTAATTTGCCAACTAAGTGTTAAATACATACATACTATAGCAGGTCTTATGCTAGACAATTGCATTTATCACATACTTACTTACCTACATAGATTTATTTTTTAAGTTTTATATACTAACTAGCTGACCCGGCAAACGTTGTTTTGCCATATAAATGTTTAAGGTGGACAACCCTTATCACTAAGGGGTATGAAAAAAAGATGTTGGCCGATTCTCAGACCTACTCAATATGCTCACAAAATTTCATGAGAATCGGTCAAGCCGTTTCGGAGGAGTATGGGAACAAACATTGAGACACGAGAATTTTATATATATAGAGATCTTACTAATATATAGTAGTTATAAACGCGAAATAATTAAATCGTGAAAGTTTGTCTGTATGGATATTTGTAACTCCTTCATGCCAAAACTACGGGACCGATTTGAATGAAAAGATTATATTATCAACATAGGATACTTTTCATCCCGTAAAACTTCACGGTTCTTTTGGGATAACGACTAATTGTGTGTGACATGCAATAAAAATTATGATTATCATTATGATTGCGCAGAATACGGGTTCTATGCGGATGAAACCACAGGGCATCGCTAGTAATTAGTATTTCTATCTTGTCATAAGAGAAAGATAATTGTGACTCTGTTCCTTCTCGGTAAAGAAAAAAAAATCACACGGTAAAAAAAACGTCAGTTTTCCTCGAGGCTTGTTCAGGTTGTATGGGCATGTTTAGATCTTGAAAATTAAAATAATTGTGTATTTATCGAATGTTTGAGGTTTTTAGTGTTATACATCGTCATCGAATCTGCTGAAAGTAAATGTCTGTCAATTTTCGTTTCCTAAGCCTTTGAAATATGTTTGTGGTATATAAAGAACTAGTGGCCCCCCGCGACTTTGTCCGCGTGGAATTCCTTTGTTTTCGAAATCGCGGTCGAACGGGATAATAAAAAGTATCCTATGTCCGTTTCCTAGTTCTAAGCTACCTCTCCACCAATTTTCAGCCAAATCGGTTCATCCGTTCTTGAGTTATAAATAGTGTAACTAACACCACTTTCTTTTATATATATATATATTGATGAATACCTATGTAACATTGAGGCTATATTTTAAGCTATCATCATCATCATCATTATCAGCCAAGGGACGTCCACTGCTGAACATAGGCCTTCCCCACAGTTTTCCACATAGACCGATCACAAGCGGTCTGCATCCAGTGTGATCCTGCGATCTTCACAAGGTCGTCTGTCCATCTTGTCGGTGGACGTCCTACGCTGCGCTTTTGGTCGAAAAGTCTCCAATCCAGAACTTTTCTGCCCCAACGGCCATCAGTTCTTCGCGCTATGTGCCCTGCCCATTGCCACTTGAGCTTACTGATTTTAGGCTATGTTATCTCCATTTTAGGTAATCTGTATTTTTTCATAATGTGCTAGCCAGATTTGGCCACAATATCACCCTGATGGTAAGTTACGGTTTCGTCACGGGCTAAGAATGGATCATGACGATTCATGCCTGTCTAATAGCAAGTTTTATATATAAAATAAATAAATATACAACAACATCACATACATTAATCTGTCTCCGAGGTAAGTAACTTAAGCACTTGTGTTACAGATATCAGAATCAACAGTGGTATTACAAATAAACTTAAATAAATACATATAACACCCAGACCAGTACAAACAGACATGTTCATGCACACAAATGTATGAACAGTGCGGGGATCGAACCCTCTTGGTTAATAATCAAATTCTTGACTATTACACCAAAGTGGTCGTCGAATATGTGTATTGCCGCAGCCGAACTATTTGGTATTGCCGTCTTCGATTTTACTTACTATCGATTAAAATATTTTCTATGCTCGGCATATACATGAAGGTAATAGGTACAAACTAAGTAGAATTTTTCAATGACAAATGTAGACTAGTATGATTACAGATTTTAAACTGTGCCAAGGTTGAGAGATTTTACTTTGAAGGGAAATTAAATGTAGGTAGGTGTAGGTTAATACAACATTAGGTCGATTTTCCATGAATACTTAATAGACTCGATTTATTTGCTCAATGACCAATTTCGTATTTAAAACGAATACATACATATATCCTTAAAAGCTAGTTATCTTATAATATATAAATTGATGTCATAATACTGGTTTCTAAAAGCCTGTCACTTATGTCACGGCAGAGTGCGTCGCATGTGTTTGATTGCTATAAATATTTATACAGGAGAAGATAAATTTAAGCGTTTTGTTGATTGCATTGATACTTGTGCGAATAATAATAATAGTCCTCCTGACCGATTTCGACCACGGCGGCCAATCTCAACAGAGATAAGCCAACTACGCAGAAGATATTAAAGTGCACAAGTGTGAGCGCAATACCTACACGTGAGACGGCAATCCGACATGACCGGAGAGAGATCAGGCGCAGGACCAACGGCTTAACGTAACCCCCGGGGCACGGGGGTGTAACACCGCCAGCTTCCCGACTGTTTTTGAGAAATTCATTACAGAAAATCTTAGAAACAATGTTGGCTCAACGTGGGATTCGAACTCAGGACCTCTCGGATGTAAGGCATAAACTGCCTCTACACCAACGAGGCAGTCTGGAGTACTACCGAGTGAAAACTGCCTCCACATGTACTTATTTAAACTAAATTATATCAGAAACCATACTGATTCATCATCATGAATCATACTGATCACTGAAATCGTTATTTCTGATATAATTTAGTTTAAATAAGTACATGTGGAGGCAGTTTTCACTCGGTAGTACTCCAGACTGCCTCGTTGGTGTAGTCAAAGATAATGGGTGTAGTCAAAGAGTGGCAAAGTTTATTTGTTATTATTAATAATAATAACAAGCTGTCATTACATACATAACGCGCGGCCAACCGAGCGTAAGTTTCTACACTTCGGGCAAGCTAACCACCGGCTATTAGTTAACTGGCGAGTGAAGCAGACAGAACAGATTATCGCAAAAGTGAATCTCCGATGAGCATTAGACGGTGTAATCAGTGCGGGATGCGCACGAGTTGCGTGCAGCGCGCGCCGCGATATGTGTCTCACTGGCAGGCGGTTGGCGCTAGTCTTGTAGGGTGGATTCGTAGTTTCCTCACAGCTGCAGCTGCATCTGTACAGGCGCGATTTTATTTTAAAATATCCCAATAACACAGATGAAGAGGTATGCCATCGGCATTTATCATAATATTTATACCCATCCCACTCTCGATGAATGTGAGCTTAAGGCCTATAATAATAATAATAAAGCCGCAGGGGCAGCATGTGGCGTGCTGTAGGTGCGTGGCGACACCTCGGACCCCGACTCCTGAGGGTCCGGTTTACCTTATTTGGCCCTCGCCTCTTGTGCTTGCCTTAACTGGCCGGCCAAGAGCGGAGATCGCAAGAG
This sequence comes from Pyrausta despicata, assembly GCA_963921415.1. NCBI lineage: Eukaryota > Metazoa > Arthropoda > Insecta > Lepidoptera > Crambidae > Pyrausta > Pyrausta despicata. The sequence goes on along the minus strand of OY992859.1, from coordinate 420,574 downwards.
CGGAACCTATGCTCCAGGTTGGAAGTGTAAAATGTCATAACGCCGGGGGACTGCTGGCCGCCGCCGGCCACCTTCACCCCGCAGACTCACCTCTCGACAACCTTCAGCCGCTTACGCCAATGTTGCTGCCTGGCTACCATCTGGTAGCTTTTGATAGGCGGCCCATTTAGTAAGCGGCGAGTCACCGTCTGCCGTGATTATCAAGATGAGACATTTGATATGGCAGGCGTCCCGTTGTCTCATCAATATCCCATCAACCAGTCCAGCAATTTCCCCTCCATAGACCCATTATAGTTCCCATCTTCTCTGCAATAGTCCTTGCACCTAGCGGGTGCTGTCTTTGGTTGCATTTACTCAATAGTGCAGACAGAGATTGTATCCGCTTGGTGTACACATCCCTAAACATTAATGTATCACTAAGGGGCCTCTTCGTGTTGGATCCATATCCCCACGTACGCCTTCCAAAAGAACCGGCCTTGTGCTGTGATACCCTAGAGGATACTACAAATAATAATAAAAATAATAAAATTCATTTATTCAAGTGACCATTTGACTCATTTTTGTTAGTAACAATACACTTATCCTATGTTAGTAATTCATAATTAATTAATTTATAATTATTTACTTCAGCACAACTCCTGCCGAGGTTGTGCAGCAATAATTCAAAATTCGACAGTCCAGTCTGCTCGCTATCATAGCCAGGATCATGTTGGGGCTGCTCCTCACCCTGCGCACCAGGGAGCCACACCGTTTCCGCATGGTTGCGTAAAAACAGTCTACCCTCGCTTTTGCAAACATCCCTGATGCGCTACAGTACCTGGGCCTAGCTATTAGCCTGTATCAATCCATCTTATTATACCAATGAATCGCTGGAAGGACGCCGTCATGTCAGATCTGCAGTAGCTACAAGTTACGGACTGGCAAGAGGCGGCGCAAGACCGGCTCAGATGGCGTTCTCTTGTGTCGGAGGCCAAGACACACTTTGGGTCGCTGCGCCAAAGGAGTAAGTAAGTAAGTATACCCAATCAATGTTGCAACCTCGTAAGTACAATTTGCTCTACTCCCGAGTCCCGCGTCCGCGCTTTGAAGCGCTTTATCCAAATTTAAGTGGTAGGTGACACAAACATACCGTTCAAAGTTTTAAACATAGCCATAGAATATCTGCGTAAGCTAAGCATTAAAACTAGTCTGTCATTTTTAAAATGCTTTGAATTGACTAGTACCTATTATTTACGTTTTTACTCCAGTTAGACCAAAACTACGAATCCTTAAGTACCTTGTAGTCGCAAGCACAAAGGAGTCATCGGAAATAATTTTTGACGTGACAACGTCTTATAAATTGGTTTGCCGGGTGACACCTCAAGAAACTGCGTTACGCTGCTCCGCTCACGTTTCGCGCGAGAGAGACAGAGCGAGAGAGAGAGAGAGAGAGAGATAGGCATACACACCGGTTCATGTTATACGAATGAATATTCACATTAAAATTATTTTACCACTCAGAGTCGTTGTCACGTAAAACTTTCGCGCGTATACCGACTTTACAGGCAACCAATTTTTATTTGTACGAAACGCTTCACAAAAAAAATTATGCAATGGATGTAATTCTGGCTTCAATAGGTACCTTCTTTTATCATATGGCATTTTTATTATTCAAAAATGTTTTATATTTTTAAGACAGCCCTACCCGTCCACATATGTGAGCAACCAGCCATCCGACAGACGAGTACCTACAACATGCAATACTTCTCTTCTTAGATTCCACTTCATCAATAGATCTACTAACACTGAATAGTCCAATTTTGCTTTCAAATCTTATCATGTCCTAGCTTGGAAGAATAATTAATAAATAACACATCGTGAACAAACCCGCTGCTCTATTTTCTTTGGGTATGAATAAAATATTAGCACAACTATTCTGGCGCAAAAGATTTAGAGTTAGGAAGCTAAAGGATAGCGTTTCCTATCGACCGGGTATTATGGTCAGGGACCAAGGTCAGAAATACATCATCTTGATTTGTCTATCTATATTATTCTGGATCTAAATCTTATATTCCGCGGTTCATGTGCGGTACTAGGTTCACAGCGCCATCTAGCCTTTTAGGCATGTGCTTGTGATGGCGAACGGTAGAGGTCGCCACACTATTGTGCTTCTTAGACACTATTTTTAATGTATGTACGAGTGAAATAAACACAAAGGTATTTATTTAAGTGCTTATTTTCAATAGTGAAATAAATAGTTGTCGGACTGTTAAATAATAGGTAAACTGACCGAATTTTATCATACTGATAGCTCTATGGACACTAAAACATAATTACCCATAGATCCATAGATCCGGTATTTCCACCAGCAAAGCTTCTTAATCATCACTTTAGTAACCAATCAGCTTTTCACACTTCAAATTTAAAGCCATACAAAATTGATAAAAACTCAAATTGAATAACACTCAAAGTATCACTTAAATCTTAAATTGAATTGATTGTTTTTTTTTCATAGACTTTTACAATACTACCCACATCTACCTAAGTTAAATAATTTAATTTTGCAAATTTGGTTATTTTGTATGGTCACTATAATGGGTTATGGGCTTATGGGTCTTAGTAACCGGAAATAAATGAATTTTATTTTTAAGTTATACTGTCCTTAGGTGCCTTACTAATTTCTACCTGTTTTAATACGATTGATCCAGATGAACTTTAGTCGTGGGGATAACCAGCTAATGAATCTTTCATAGTTAAAGTCACCAACTTCCTATTCGGACTGGCCATTCTAGACAAGACCGTGAACACGTGTTTCCTGGTGCTTCTGCCCAATCGGGCACTAGGCGCAATTAGCTGGCTTCCTGGCGCGCGGATTGCATACAATTAAATATAGTACATGCAAGCGGTTCCTTTCTTCACAGAGCTTACAGACGAGCGACACTATGTCGGCGACTGCTTGCGATACTGGTAGGCGACAGTCGGCGATCTTGTTATAATAGGCCTCCTGGCTGATTTCGACTACGGCGGCCAATCTCAACAGAGATCAGCCAACTAGCAGGAGGTATTATAGTGCACAAGTGTGAGCGCAATACACAGATGAACTTTCTGCACCATTACTCTCAAAGTTCGGTGAGACGGCAATCCGACATGTCGGAAGAGAGATCAGGCGCAGGACCAACGGCTTAACGTGCTTTCCGAGGCACGGGGGTGTAACACCGCCAACTTCCCGACTTCGAGCTGTTTTTGATAAATTCATGACATAAAATTTCAGAAACTATTTTGGCTTGACCTAGGATTCGAACCCAGGACCTCTCCGATGTAAGGCAGAAACTTTGCCACTACACCAACGAGGTAGTCATCGATCCTGTAGGCGACTGACGGCGACAGTCTCCGACTCGCTCGCTGTCATGACATGTACTGTTATTTATTAGCGAGTCCTTGAGAGTCCCGAGGTATCGGCGACTGTTGGCGGCCATCGGCGGTACTCGTGATCCGTCAGCCACGGTCGACTAATTTGAATACTAGTTTTGGTAATTTTCCGGGACTGTCGTAAAGTTAAGTCGCAAGCAATCACCGATATATTGTCGCACGTCTGAGATCCCTCACTCGTGCGCAGCGCGCTATCGATTTTCACTGCCACTGTCACTATTTGACGTTGTCTAATACTTAGGTATTTAGTATGATCTTGTAATTGCATGTACGAGTATGAATATAATCTACATGGTATTAATATAACCTACATGATTTAAGGAAATTAAGTAAGCTTTAGAAGAAAGAGATGAGAAGAGAAGCATTTGAGCTGCAACTACTTAGCTACTTCATAGCAAAGGTTAGATATCTAAAGATAATCTCACAGAAATGTTTTATTTAATTAACTATTCCAAACTAGCCTAGTGTTTATACGAAACCGAGATTGTATTGACAATTTTTTCGGAATATTCCCACGGATTTTGAACGGGTCGTGTTTTACGTAAACAGAGGCCGATTGTGGTCTGAGAACTGCTCAGCGTGAGATAAAATACACTTTGCAATTAAAATATCACCTACTTATACCACCCAACCAATTAATCTCAAGAGAAGCGATAAAAACTGTGGCTAATTTCTACGTGTTTGGTTGGAGCATAATTGTTTTCTTGCCTTACTTTGACTATTCTTACATCTTTGCAATGGAAAGTACTACATAAAAAAGATCACAGTAGAGATCCACAACCATGTATTTTCAAGTCAACAAGTCTAACCAATATGAGTTCAATTAGCAGAACAAAAAAACCCTCATAATAAAATCGAAACACTTTCGTGTATGATCAATTTACTGTCAGCTTGACAGTAGTGTAATTTTTCTCGGGTCTACTCGTACTTAGAAGAGAAACTTTATAAACTTTACTTTAAATGTAAAGTCAATTTAGTTTGTTTTGTTGGTGGTGCCATCTCCAAACCTCAATGGCACCCACAGAAAACCAGCGCCATGGCTTGCCATGCCAATAATGCTGAGTGGGGGCCAATTTGGTTAATACATACTTACACTTTTCTTTCATTTTAGATTTATAATATACTAGTCCTGTGTCAATTTTCAATTGTAGTCTAAAAGCCAAATAAACATTTTTATTTTCCTTTTCTTAGATGTACCTACTTTTCGAATGCAGCCGCTTATTTATGATTTAATAATTACGATTTACACAGTACCTTCTTAATTTCCATACAATGACTGTCTCCTCACTTATTGACTATTTAATGACGAAAGACAAAAGTCAAGGATGAAATATGAAAAACAAAATAAAATAATGTCCTGTTACAACATTTGAGTTCACCTAACAAAAATGGCGAAAAAGGGCAAATATTAAATAGCGGTGAACCGCAATTTAAATAATTACTTACATTATAAGTAAGTAAACAAATGACGAACATCCCAATGACTCATATAATATTCTTAAATATCATGTCGCATCGCAGCTGAAAAAACAGTCAGTTTGTTTGCATTATGACAAATATATAAATATTTAAACCGATACTCATAAACCATCAGAAAGTGTTACAAAAATGTACATACATACATACAGCGTGCCCGTTGCTTTTTTAAAATTTTCTGATATTTTTTAACCTTCCCTGGACTTACGCAGACTGTATTACGAATATTTCGAGACTAAAATTATTGAAATCGGTTTAGATGTTCTCGACTTTTAGCGAGACTAACGAACAGCAATTCATTTTTATAGATTAGAAGATGAGTAAATTCAGTGTCACGTCTGGCTATCGAAAGCTAAGTAAATGAAGTCTAAGTAAGGCTAAGTAAATGAAATCCCGCAATTTTTTTGTTTTTTGACGATGAAATATTCGTAAGTTTCGCAAATTCTTGTTTCGCTAGCCAGACTCTTGCTTACTAAGGTACGTCAGTCAATCACTTATAGAGTCATCATCACTAGTCGAATGCGTGTCGGAAGACATTATGCTCGCCGGTTTCGCACAAATACCCACCTTTCTATCAAATAAGTTGAGGAAAGCAAAGCACCGTTTTGCATATTTTAAACTTTATTCACTTTTTGTGCTCTTTAGGGTTCCTTGGTAAACAAGGCACCCTTATAGTTTCACCATGTCTGCCGTCCGTCTGTCCGCGGTTTTACTCAGAGATTATGAGTGGTTGAAGCAGTAATTTGGTATATGTATGTATATTAATAATTGCCATAAATTCGTAGAAAAACTTGTTTTTTTTGTTATCTCTCATACAAGGAAAGAAGAGTGAATTTTTATTTTGTGAAGGTGTCGTTAAATGTAACTCTTAAAACATCATGAGGTTGAGAACACCATATCTTTATTTAAAGATCCGTTTCTGAAATATTTGTTTTAAAGTTCATTTTTTTGTTGGAGGTTAGTGGCCCCCTTCACAACTATAACTATGCTCAACGGCTATAAATGGATTTGTGAAAAAAATTAAAGCTGAGTAGTAAATAAAAACTAATAAGTTATAGGCGACCAATCTATAAAATGTATGTAATCGAAAATTAGTTGACATTTGGTATTTATTTAAAGCAAGTATTTACCATCTTATGTGACTTCGTTTGGAGATATTTAAATAGAGATCAGCCAACTAGCAGGAGGTATTATAGTGCACAAGTGGGAGCGCAATACACAGATGCACTTTCTGCACCATTACTCTCAAAGTTCGGTGAGACGGCAATCCGACATGTCGGAAGAGAGATCAGGCGCAGGACCAACGGCTTAACGTGCTTTCCGAGGCACGGGGGTGTAACACCGCCAACTTCCCGACTTCGAGCTGTTTTTGATAAATTCATGACAGAAAATCTCAGAAACTATTTTGGCTTGACCTAGGATTCGAACCCAGGACCTCTCCGATGTAAGGCAGAAACTTTGCCACTACAACAACGAGGTAGTCATCGATCCTGTAGGCGACTGACGGCGACAGTCTCCGACTCGCTCGCTGTCATGACATGTACTGTTATTTATTAGCGAGTCCTTGAGAGTCCCGAGGTATCGGCGACTGTTGGCGGCCATCGGCGGTACTCGTGGTCCGTCAGCCACGGTCGACTAATTTGAATACTAGTTTTGGTAATTTTCCGGGACTGTCGTAAAGTTAAGTCCCAAGCAATCACCGATATATTGTCGCACGTCTGTGAGATCCCTCACTCGTGCGCAGCGCGCTATCGATTTTCACTGCCACTGTCACTATTTGACATTGTCTAATACTTATTTAGTATGATCTTGTAGTTGCATGTATGAATATAATCTACATGGTATAAATATAACCTACATGATTTAAGGAAATTAAGTAAGCTTTAGAAGAAAGAGATGAGAAGAGAAGCATTTGAGCTACAACTACTTAGCTACTTCATAGCAAAGGTTAGATATCTAAAGATAATCTCACGGAAATGTTTTATTTAATTAACTATTCCAAACTAGCCTAGTGTTTATACGAAACCGAGATTGTATTGACAATTTTTTCGGAATATTCCCACGGATTTTGAACGGGTCGTGTTTTACGTAAACAGAGGCCGATTGTGGTCTGAGAACTGCTCAGCGTGAGATAAAATACACTTTGCAATTAAAATATCACCTACTTATACCACCCAACCAATTAATCTTGAGAGAAGCGGCACGCGATTAAAACTTTGGCTAATTTCTACGTGTTTGGTTGGAGCATAATTGTTTTCTTGCCTTACTTTGACTATTCTTACATCTTTGCAATGGAAAGTACGACATAAAAAAGATCACAGTAGAGATCCACAACCATGTATTTTCAAGTCAACAAGTCTAACCAATATGAGTTCAATTAGCAGAACAAAAAAAACCTCATAATACAATCGAAACACTTTCGTGTATGATCCATTTACTGTCAGCTTGACAGTAGTGTAATTTTTCTCGGGTCTACTCGTACTTAGAAGAGAAACTTTATAAACTTTACTTTAAATGTAAAGTCAATTTAGTTTGTTTTGTTGGTGGTGCCATCTCCAAACCTCAATGGCACCCACAGAAAACCAGCGCCATGGCTTGCCATGCCAATAATGCTGAGTGGGGGCCAATTTGGTTATACATACTTACAATTTTCTTTCATTTTAAATTTATAATATACTAGTCCTGTGTCAATTTTCAATTGTAGTTTAAAAGCCAAATAAACATTTTTATTTTCCTTTTCTTAGACGTACTTTTCGAATGCAGCCGCTTATTTATGATTTACAAATTACGATTTACACAGTACCTTCTTAATTTCCATACAATGACTGTCTCCTCACTTATTGACTATTTAATGACGAATGACAAAAGTCAAGGATGAAATATGAAAAACAAAATAAAATAATGTCCTGTTACAACATTTGAGTTCACCTAACAAAAATGGCGAAAAGGGGCAAATATTAAATACCGGTGAACCGCTATTTAAATAAATACTTACATTATAAATAAGTAAACAAATGACGAACATCCCAATGACTCATATAATATTCTTAAATATCATGTCGCATCGCAGCTGAAAAAACAGTCAGCTTGTTTGCATTATGACAAATATATTAATATTTAAACCGATTCTCATAACCATCAGAAAGAGTGTTACAAATATATACTTTCATGTCTTTCATTAATATGAAACAAAAATTAGAACATAATTGTTGTACTGCCACAGTCCATTTTTCTTTGTGTTTTAATTTTTGTTTTTTGTTAATGCTAAAAAATTAAGTGACTTAAGGAAACAAAAAACTAACTACTACCCTATTTTTATACCTTCTCAGTAAATTCAGTATCGAGTTTGTTTATCGAAAGCGAAGTACTTACCTAAAGAAAGTTCTAGGCAAGGCTAAGTAAATTTAATTTCGCAAATTTTTGTTTGTGACGAATATGATGAATTTGACGACCACTTTGATACAATGGTCAGGAAGTTGACTATTAACCAAGAGGTCGCGAGTTCGATCCCCGCACTGTACAAACATTTGTGTGCATGAACATGTCTGTTTGTACTGGTCTGGGTGTTATATGTATTTATTATGTTTGTGTGTAATACCAATGTTAATTCTGATATCTGTAACACAAGTGCTTAAGCTACTTACCACGGAGTCAGATCAATGTATGTAATGTTGTTGTATATTTATTTATTTAATTACGTTTCGACCGACAAGATGGACAGACGACCTTGTGAAGATTGCAGGATCACACTGAATGCAGACCGCTTGTGATCGGTCGATGTGGAAAACTGTAGAGAAGGACTATGTTCAGTAGTGGACGTCCTTTGGCTGAAAATGATGATGATGATGAATTACGTTTCGCAGATTCTTCTTTACTTAGCCAGACTCTTGCTTACTTAGGTACGTCAGTAGGTACTCCGTGCAATCACTTATAGAGTCATCATCACTAGTCGAATGCGTGTCGGAAGACATTACGCTTGCCGTTTCGCACAAATACCCACCTTTCTATCAAATAAGTTGAGGAAAGCAAAGCACCGTTTTGCATATTTTAAACTTTATTCACAAGGTTCTATCTATTACTATCTTTAGGGTTCCTTGGTAAACAAGGCACCCTTATAGTTTCGCCATGTCTGCCGTCCGTCCGTCTGTCCGCGGTTTTACTCAGAGATTATGAGTGGTTGAAGCAGTAATTTGGTATATGTATGTATATTAATAAATGCCATAAATTTGTAGAAAAAACTTGTTTTTTTTTGTTATCTCTCATACAAGGAAAGAAGAGTGAATTTTTATTATGTGAAGGTGTCGTTAAATGTTACTCTTAAAACATCATGAGGTTGAGAACACCATATCTTTATTTAAAGATCCGTTTCTGAAATATATGTTTTAAAGTTCATTTTTTTGTTGGAGGTTAGTGGCCCCCTTAACAACTATAACTATGCTCAACGGCTGTAAATGGATTTGTGAAAAAAATTAAAGCTGAGTAGTAAATCAAAACTAATAAGTTATAGGCGAATAACCTAAAAAATGTATGTAATCGAAAATTAGTTGACATTTGGTATTTATTTAAAGCAAGTATTTACCATCCTATGTGAGTTCGTTTGGAGATATTTAAATAAATAAATATTTCACAACAATCACACCAGTTCTCTAGTCCCAAATTAAGCTACGAGGCTTGTGTTATGGGTTCTAGACAACGAATAAACGTACTTAAATACTTTTTTTTTTGTAAATAAATACATACTATACATAGAAAACACCCAGACCAGTACAAACACACATGTTCGTACACACTAATGTTTGTACTGTGCGGGAATCGAACCCGCGACCCTTGGTTTAGAAGTCCGACCTGTGGACCACTGCACCAAGCGGTCGTCATTTGTGAGTGTAAAATGAAATTTGGCACGCGTAACTATGGAACCCTACAATGCGCGTGGCCCGACACGCACTTGACCGGTTTTTCCTTTCTTCACGCTCTTTATTCATAGGTAGGTTATTTAGTTTCCCGTAAAGTAAGATGGAAATATTGTGTGTCAAATGTCCCCATCGTGACTTTATAACGTTATTGGCAGCGGTGGCGTGACGCCACGTTCGCGATACGTGTTCTGCGCAAATCTCTTTGTTTTTTTGTGACTTTTCTTTATCTTTGAAGTCAACTGTTATGTTAACCTTATGTCACTCATACCTCTACTCTTGCCCTTGCATTTTTTTGGGTTTGTAAGCTGAATGTTTAAATTTACTTTCTGCGGTTATAAATATGATCATTTTTAGATTTTAGAAATAAAATACTGCAAGTATAGCACACCTGTAGGTGTGCTATGCCTTAGTGCTCTATCATAATCTTTATCGTAAACTTTTAGACACCTTTCGATAACAACCAATTACTTTTTACAAACCAGATTTAAGTGCCAGCTCTTTCAGTTAAATGTTGTCCAAATTAACACAACCGTTTAATGTTACGTGGTCACCCCGACCCGGCGCGTCGCCAAATTGTTGCGGGCAGTTACGTGCGCGGAAGCCGCTGATTGTGATCATCTGATTACGATCACGAGTCATCGAGCCAATTGGCTCATGAAATTATTTCGCTACGAACGTCGCGAGAAAGCGCGCCGAATTCAAAGAGGACTTTACCTCTATGTAAACGAGATGTTGCGACGTAATCGCAGTTTTTATCATTGGTAATGAGCACAATAGCTGGCTGAATAAAGTCTTTCGAATGCTTCTTTCGTTACCAACCATATTGTAAATAAGCATATATTATAATCACATCATACCAACGATAGTCAAAGTATGAAGTAGATACTTACTAACCTCAGATTTGCTATAAAAGATAGAGTTTACTTATTTACTTCAAATTATCGTATTTTGTTTAATTCGAAGAGCTTTTGATATTCGAACGGGCTTAGTTATGTTAAAATGCAAAATGTTGCACATTTTTATAAAAAACGCCAATACCGGAACCCCATTAAATGCCAATTGCGTCAACTGTCGTAACACTTATGAAAATCTAATATTTTAGAATGTAAGTAGATGATTGGACCAAAAACTAAGTAAAAATGGTACCAAATAACCAAAAATGTACCAATTTCAGCTTATCATGCTATCAGCTGGTGTAATATCTATACGTACCTATGTATTAAACTCGTGTCAGCTTATTAAATTTTCGATCATTAACTTTATCTATCATCATTAAACTGTTATCGTCTGTCTTTCAAAAGTCTTTGCACCGCTATTGTCGGCGTATGTATTCACCTATTCAATATACAGCTATGCCACTCGTTTATCCATTCATACAAATCATCCTATGTACTCCATAGGTACAAACGATACATTACCCTTATGTATATTCGCTCTGAGATTGTTGTTGTATTTCTAAACGCAGTAGCCATATATATAATACACCTAATATGCAAATGTCAATGTCAATAATACTGATAGGTAGAACAATATAAACAGCCTTATTTGAAATTTGTTAAGTTCAACAAGGCACTAGGGCAGTCTGCGTATTAAGAAAGTAACTACACAAACATGTTTGATTTGATTTGCTGTTTTTAATTTTAAAGTAACAATCTTACATTTTTATGTCACTGCTCCTTATCATTAATATCAAGTGTCTCAATTAGTTTTGGTCAAAAATTATCATTTTCTAAATAATATTATTTGTCATCAGAATAAAACCTTTTGTTCAGATTGGGCTTAGTAAAAACATGCTTATTTTAAATTTGTTTAGCTCTACAAGGCACTAGGGCAGTCTGCGATTTATGAAAGTAGACTATACAAAAAAGATTGATTTGATTTGCTGTTTTTAATTTTAAAGTAACAATATTACATTTTGTATGTCACATCCTTAGGCTCCTTATTATTAAGATCAAGTAACTCCAAAAAGTTTTGGTTAAAAATTATAATTTTTTAAATAATATTATTTGTCATAAAAATAAAACCTTTTGTTCAGATTGGGCTTAGTAATACGGGTCGCGCTCTTACACAGTTTTGATCTCATCGGCGTGTGCAAGTAGGTACTTTCTCGGTGTAAACCTTTTACTTTTCACACTCTTGTAGTTACGAATTTAACTGTTTATGAATCACATAAGTTGCGCGCTTTCTCTCTGCCGCTGATTGGAATGTTGGAATGTCGCAAAAGGAGGTTAGCACCTGTTAAAGCCCTTATTTGATAAGCAGAATCCTGTCTCTAAAGGCATCATAAGATTCATAATATTGTTTTTTTTTTAAATACGAAATCACATACAGGGTGTAAAAAAAACCTTAACGAAGCCGTCAACCACGCGTTCAGTACATCAAACCAAATCGTATGAAAAAGAAATTTTGGCTGGGAAACAACTTTTATTTATTGACATCAAAAAAAAAAATTTAATTCTAACCCGCAATGTACAGCGCGCACGCGGAAAAGTCACCGCGGGGCGTGTTGCTTTACGCCGCCGCGACGCGGTTCGGTTCGAGTGTGCGCTGTTCATTGCGGAGTGTGCCATTTAGAGGCTTTTTATGAATGAACTAGTGAAAATTTGTATCATATTTTTGGAAAAAAGTTAAGTTATAATGGACAGAAGTCATTTCTGTAAAAATCATCAATTTTTTTTTCAAACTTTAACCATCAATATCTCAGTAACCGTTAACTTCCCAGGTATGGTGTAAAGGAAAAAAATGATCGTAACAATTGGTAGAATATGTGGTATTCGGCTTCGTTAAGGTTTTTTTTACACCCTGTATATTGATCTGACTCCGTGGTAAGTAGCTTAACCACTTGTGTTACAGATATCAGAATCAGCAGTGGTATTACAAAATAACTTAAATAAATACATATAAAAACAGACATGTTCATGATCACAAATGTTTGTAAAGTGCGGAAATCGAACCTGCGATCTCTTGGTTAAGAGTCAACGTCTTAACCATTACACCAAAGTGGTAGTCACCAAAAATTATAAGATTGCTTACCTATGCTCACATATTTATCCTATGTGAATCCTATTCAAATTACTATGTGTAAGTATTTTTTTGTATATAACTAAAAACCGGTTTTATAATCACAATAATAATCATTTATTCTTTTATAAACATAGGTACATTCAGAGGTTGTGGGTTGTTTAAATGCGAACTCTATGTTTCACCTTTTCAGGTATATGAAGTATTTACATTTTAACAATAGTATTTAGCATAATAATACTAGGACAATATTTTGTAATTGAAATTATATATGACAATTTATACATAGGTATATGTATGTATTGTCAGTCAATCAAAATAATTTTGCATTTACTAATTGTAAGTATGTCAGTTTAATAATTTATAAAATATGTTTACGTATGATGTATCTAAGTACAATAAAATACTTTTCACTTCTCATGCTCGAAAAAGTACTACTTTATGCAGGATCTAGGCGACATAAAGTTGAATTTTATGCACTTGTGCATAAAAGTAGCTTTTTAAATGTGTCTACACTAAGGCAGTGACCATTTAGTCCATACAGCCAAAAACAATTAATTGTACATGGATAAAACTTGCTAATTTATAATATTTCCTTCCCTATTTGCATTTTTGATTTATAATAAGATAATACGAAAAAGAAACTAAATATCAAAACGTGTTTACCACAAAAAAAAAACATTATTCCAAAATAATTTAAGAATAGGCTGTATATTTTTTTTCTTTGCCCGAAAATTATGCAGGAAAATTAAAAAAAGTAAAGTAGCGGGAAAGAAGCCGTGAACTTTTCGTATTGAATTTTCTCAAATTATTGTTTTATTTTCTCGCAATCGAAGTGAAAAGCAGAGTTTACAACTCGTGCACAAATCATTTTTATCCTCGACTTCATCATCTGCCCTCGCCCTGCGGGCTCGGGCATATAACGATCTCGGATAAAAATGACTTGCTTTATGCTCTCGTTGTAAAATCTACTATTTATAATTTCTTTTTGTAGGTACATACTTTGATCTTGTTAAAAAATGACGTGAGATGTTTATCGAATTCCTCACAGCGTGTTGCACTAAATTATTATAATTTTTAATTAAACAATTAATCTGATATCCCAAAGCGCAATAATTTATTATCTACTTTAACACGAATATAATCTAACACATAAATAGCCGAACGAAAAACAGAAAATGACTCTTCAATAAAAAAAAAACATTTTGCCTTTGCTAAGTTTAAGTAACCATTCTCACTCAACAAAATGCATGAAGAAGATCATGTTTCTTAGAAATAGAAAAATAAATATTGTTTATTTGCGTTTGTATAGGGTGTACAGAAGATGACACAGTAATTAGTAGTAGTAGACTGCCTCGTTGGTGTAGTGGCAAAGTTTCTGCCTTACATCCGAGAGGTCCTGGGTTCGAATCCCAGGTCGAGCCGAAATTGTTTCTGAGATTTTCTGTCATGAATTTCTCAAAAACAGCTCGGAGTCGGGAAGTTGGCGGTGTTACACTCCCGTGCCTCGGAAAGCACGTTAAGCCGTTGATCCTGCGCCTGATCTAGGGTTGCCAGACGGTCGGGAATTGGCAGGATTCTCCCGCATTTTTGGATGTCCTCCCGACTCCCGACAAAGCACTTGGTATAATGGTCACATAAGACACTGTGGTGTAATGGTCAAGAAGTTGACTATTGACCAAAAGGTCGCGAATTCGATCCCCGCACTGTACAAACATTTGTGTGCATGAACATGTCTGTTTGTACTGGTCTGGGTGTTATATGTATTTATTTAGGTTTATTTGTAATATCGCTGTCGATTCTGATATCTGTAACACAAGTGCTTAAGTTACTTACCACGGAGTCAGATCAATGTATGTGATGTCGTTGTTTATATAAATAAAATAAATGTCATGCGTCTGATCTTGTTTGTAACTGACTACCATAAAAAAAGTTAGTAAAAAATCCTTAGATTGAAAACTGAATCAAACTTTTTTGTTCCAGCAGTATTGAATACAAAATATATGTCGTTCTGAGTGGGTATACTTTCTCTGTAGGCGGAGGCTGCGCGACTGATATGCCGTTTTGTATTATGTTATTGACAGTGGACGAGCAAATTCTCGTTGCCGACTACAAATGAGACCGCTAACCGAGCTCACAGCTCGGGCTGGACAGCCAAGAGGATCAACATAAAAACTTTACACGTATATAATAATATGTTACCTACCGCTAAGCTGTGTGTGTGCGATCGGTACCATAGAAATTTTGTTTAAATCCTCAAAAATCATCGGATAAAGGTGGGCGGTTACGATTTTGCTTAGTTATCTTGAAGTTTTAAAGAAGTCATAATTTTAAAGTAAGGTGATGATGGAGAACTCCTCAATTTTTAGGATTTCCGGGAATCTTTCACCACAGTTCATGACCATTCTACTGGGTTACGATGACAGTAATAATGATTCATAAGTAGCCACTAAAAAGGGTTTTCCTTATTCAAAAGTCAAGGAATTTTACCCCCCAAATTATTCTAAAGTCGGCGCCAGCATGATCATTACTATAATCAAATGTAGCTCGTCCGAAAGATAACAGTGGCACCGACTTCGGAACAATTTGGGAAAAATTTCTTATTAACCTAAAATAATGGTTGAAATAAATTACTTTTGGTAAGACCGCCTTTTTCTGCGAGGAATTCGTTTTAGTTCATTTGATATTAGCATTTTTTGTGACAAACTGTCTTAATCTCTCAATCAAAAATCCGAAAATACTAAGTCGAAGATTGAACTTTTCAATCAAAAGGGGAGGAGGTTTCCTCTTTCAAAAAAATGTATACGTTTATATTTTTGATTTTTAAGAAAAAAACCCATTGTTAGATATCGTAATATCGATATACGAGTATATCCTCGAACCCTTGGTTATACAAGTAGGTCAGTTCAATCGCCATTCATTAAACTGTTTTTTTTTAATATATATATTCTTGGTAGTCTCTTCTCCCTGCGCTATGTAGCGTCTGCGCCCGCGACTAGCAGTAATCAATCTGCGCATTCACATCAACTTTCTTTGAACACGATCATTTATTAATATATCATTATGAAACATTTCACAGCGATGCAAATTCTTTAGCAGATCATTGAAAAGATACTTAACCAGTATCAAATGTTGAATGAGATTTATCTTCTTCTTTATATATATAAAATTCTTGTGTCACAATGTTTGTTCCCGTACTCTTCCGAAACGGCTTGACCGATTCTCATGAAATTTTGTGAGCATATTGAGTAGGTCTGAGAATCGGCTAACATCTATTTTTCATACACCTTATTAATAAGGGTTGTTTGGACGGTGGCGTCAGCAGGAGTACGTCCGCGGGGTCCGCTAGTATTTATATATTTAACCACGAATGAATACCATCGTAGCACATGAGAACAAAATCAGTGAAAATTTCACATAACTTGGCTTACAGGAGGTACATTACATAGGTATGTATGACTTCATAGTATGGTCAATTTAAAGCCTTGCTCGATAAAGGGGAAAAAATTGTTTATGTCAGTCCCGTTAGTTGCTGTGAATATAAAAACGTTTTTTATTAGATTATCCAGATCGCAGCGATCAGTTGGATGCAATTTGGGCTAACTGTCGCCGGCGCCCGCGCATGCTCACGGTTACGTTCTTTGCTTAAAATAAAAACTGACTATCCAGTTTTAGAAAAACGAATAAGCCAGGAGAACCACTGGTGAGCCACAAGGACTTAGCGGATTCTGACCAGCTACAACTAAGCACCACCGCGATTAAATTACCTTTCGAATAAAAAAAAAACGCTTTAAAATCGGTCCATCCGGGAGCTACGATGTCACAGACAAACACATATACACACACAGACATAACGGTCAAACTCATAACGCTCTCTTTTTCGTCGGCGGTTAATAAAAATACGGATGATGTGCTACCTGATGCTTGAACATGGGCATAAAAAACTGTGCCATTGTGTGCCCACATGACTGAGCTGACTGCGAACAGCTGTATCAGTGATCGTTACGTGGTAACTAGTGGGCCCCGGCAGATGTTTTCCTGTCCGATAAATGAAGAAAAATATTAGTTTTTTCTTTAATTTTTAGAATTCTGGCCCAGTCTTTAAAACGGTACCTCACTAATATTTTTAGGCCTTAGAACCGCGACACAGGCTAGTGAGAAAGGAATGCGTTTACTCAAATAATATAAACAATTTTGGATTGATAGATAACGAAAATTAAAATTCTTATTTTGAGAATATTTTCCGTATTTGATTTTAATCAAAGGTTACGGTACGTCGCGTGTTCAAGCGTGAGTTGCTTCTGCGATGGTATCATTGAAACTTGATTGTGCTTAAGATAGATACGATCGAATAGCAGAAGATAGGCTGTTGATAGGATGAGCAGTGATACTCACTAACCACTACATAGTATGCAACAAAGTCACTTCCCGCGTCTGTCCCTACGTCTGTATGTATGTTTGCATATCTATGCACTACTTTAGAACTACTGATTTTTGTGAAGTTTTATTTAATAGATAGGGTGACAAAAGGAGGTTTATCTATTAAACAAATATATTAGAGAACCGAATTCCACGCGAGCAAAGTCGCTGGCGGGAAGTTAGTTTGATATTAATTATCTATATAATTATATTCTATGCTATTCATACATATTAGGTCCTTACCTATGAAATTGGCGTTTTGTATGGGAGGAACAAAAAGTCGAAATTTTTTTATATAGCATATTTATTTAATCAAAGTATGAGCCATTGTAATCTATGCACTTTTGCCATCTCATAGGTAGTTCATTGATCCCTCTACTAAAAAAACCATTCGAACGGGAATCAATAAAATCTTTGAAGGCGACTTGGACTGCCCCATCTGAGTTGAACTTTTTCCCTTGCAAGAAGTTATCCAAATTTCGAAAAAAATGGTAATCTGTTGGAGCAAGGTCCGGGGAGTACGGTGGATGCCTTAGAGATTCCAATTGAAGTTCTTCTAATTTGCTAGCCGTCTGTTGTGCAGTGTGTGGTCTAGCGTTGTCGTGAAGCAGCAGTGGCGTAGAGCGATTGACCAGCCTTGGTTGTTTAGCAACTAGCTTTTCCATCATGGTTTGCAATTGCTGACAATAGATATCTGCCGTAATCGTCTGGCCAGATTTCAGAAAACTGTAATGAACGACACCGGCGCTAGTCCACCAAACGCTTACAAGTAACTTTTTATTGGTCAATTTTCGCTTGGAGCAGGCTTTGGCTGGCTTGCCAGGGTCCAGCCATTGCGATGAGCGCTTCCGATTATCGTAGAGAATCCACTTTTCATCACAGGTAATGATTCGATTTAAAATCCCTTCGTTATTGTGCCGGTCAAGTAATGTAACGCAGCAGTTGACGCGCGTTTGCCGGTTTGCTTCACTCAATTCGTGAGGAACCCACCTTTCAAGTTTTTTAATCTTCCCAATTTGCTTCAAGTGGATTAAAACAGTTTTATCACTAACGCCAAAGCCTGCAGCTAACTCGGACGTGGTTTGCGATGGATCCGCTTCCACAATAGCCTTCAATTCTTCATTATCAACTTGGGTCTCCGGCCGTCCACGGGGCTTGTTTTGCAGGTCGAAATTTCCAGAACGAAAACGTTGGAACCAAAAACGCACTGTGTTTTCTTTTGCGACACAACCGCCATACACATCATTAACCCTTCGAGCCGTTTCCGCAGCACTGGTGCCACGGTGGAACTCGTACTCGTAAATAACGCGATATTTCAAATTTTCCATTTTGTAAATTGAGCGATGCAAACAGAAAAAAGATAAGTAAAAAAACAAATGAATGACGGTTTACGAAACACAACTACATGTGGAAATAGCTGTATAAATTTGAATTTCGAATTCCTAACCAAATAGGAAAAATTTGTGATCAAAGTGGCCAGTACGACAAAACGCCAATTTCATATGTAAGGACCTAATACCTATGTATGAATAGCATTCGACAGTTACATAGGCATTTTTGTATTTCTCTATAATATAGCATACATTAATTCTGGTTTGCATGGTTTAGTATTTTAAAAATAAGTACCACCCCACCACCTCTGCAATAATACACACATTTTAAGTAAGCATGGTAATCTGAGTTCAATTTCTTCTAAGACCAATTTTTTAATCGGTATCGAGTACTGAATCGATATTACACCCTCTAAAATTGAGATTCGATGATTTTTGTTCGATACAAACAAAATTATTTAGTACAATTAGTTGAATGTACAACTCAACACATGTAAAGAAATGACAATTGTTCACGTAATTGCTCAAAAACTAGCTAGATATAGATATAATAAAATAAATATACAACAACATCATCACATACATTGATCTGATTCCGTGATAAGTAGCTGAAGCACTTGTGTTACAGATATCAGAATCAACAGTGGTATTACATATAAACTTAAATATATACGTATAACACCCAGAGCAGTACAAACAGACATGTGTTTGTACAGGCCGGGGATCGAACCCGCGACCTCTTGGTAAATAGACAACATACCATTACACCAAAGATGGATGTGAACTCAGTTTCTTTTAATTTAGGTTTGTATTTGTATTGAAAATATAGACTTAACCTCGACCTCGACTTACACCTCGATTTTTTTGTGTATCGATTTAATATTAATCATTGATTCAAATCGATTTTTTTCGAAAAAAAACGCCACCCCTTATTAGTCTAGTTTTGCCACGTTTGACTTAGTAAGTAGCTTATGTTCGAGATTAAAACGTGTGTAGAACATAAATTAGTATCCATGTTAGCCTAATTATACAAATTGAATTTGGCAAAGTAACCTTAATTGAAGCCCACACGAGCCGAACTGAGTTACCTGTTACCTACTAGAATTAACGCCTATGACGTTTAAACTCTACTATAGTTTCTCATTTTTGTTGCCAAATCACCTTTATTACAAGTATAAGACACCGCAGTAATGTGCTGTTGTCTCCACAAGTCTATGTTATGTATGTCTACAATAACATGGCAAGGAACATAATGAGTGTCAAGGTTGAAAGGTTATCGTCACTCTTCATCTACAATGAATTTTGATTTGCTTGAAAAAGCTTTCAACAAAAGCATCACTATACGCACAATACGTGAAAACTAAAAGTGTGAAGGATGGACGTAAAATTCACGACGATGCCTGGTTCAATGTGCTGGCTGAGAAGAGGGAAAGATGGCATCAGAGCGGCGATGATCCACCTGCCGCTGCCTTCCCTTGCCTTAAATGCGGAAAAGTTTGTCGCTCCCTGATTGGCGTATTTATTTATTTATTATGTAGATACAAAACAGGTTACAATCAGGTTAGGTTATTAAATACAATAAGACAAGATCAAGAGATTCGCTAGATTACAACCCAAAATAGAGGTATGTATCTGAGTTTGAAGCAAGATCATATTTTGTGTTTAACAGCGAAGGTATTAGTTAATACATTTCTTTTTTCCAATAAAAGTCCTAAAGTTAACATGAAAAACTAAAAATTAAGATAAGCTTAATTATTATTATCACGGATAACAGATTTTAATTGTTTTTTGAACATACTTTGGATTAGAAATAAAAATGTCAATTTCGTCGGATCCTTGTGAAAGATCCATATACAAGCGACACATACGGCTTACAGGGTTATAAAAGGATGTGTTATTCCGGCAAACTTCAAGTGAAAACAGTCGCGGGTTTCGAGTACTGTATGTAATATTACAATTTAGGCTAGCGAGTAAGGATTAAGAATCAACTACGGAATGAATTAGTTTATGGAGATAAACAAGATCGCTAAACCTACGTCTCAGCCATAATAAAAAGTGCCTTGCAGCAGACACTGCTTAAATCGTCTGTAATAGACGGGTAAGGCCCATGACACACAGCATCACGATACAAGTACCTCTGTGAAGTATATAACTTAAAGATTTTTAATAATCGTAGGATATATTTTAGACAAGCATTAAGCAGTGTCATATTTATAATTACGCACATCTAGTTCTTTAAAGTCATAAATGTCAAAAAAATTAAATTTGAGTCGACCACGCCACAGGTTTTCTTTTATACGAATCTATTGTTTGTTTAAACATAGTTATTTTTTTCATTTTTTATGATATTTATGACCATAAAGACCTAATGTGCGAATGGTAAACGTAGCACGTCAACTTTAGTCACTTTTTTAATGGCGACTAACTTTTGTGTTTTCCTCATACTTCAAGTCCCTGAAGGAATTAAGGAATACTTACATATTGACACTAAACAGATTTACTTACAGATGTTAGCATAATTAGTAGGTACATGTTTGTTTATTAACAAACTAAGTTACTTGCGTAGCGATCCAATTAAACGTTGGCGTAAGTATTAAGAGGCTTTCGTCGCCGCGAAGAGGTGCCTTCAGCAGCCTTCAAATAATCCGCTCAGTCGAGTCCCTTTATGTAAGACCATAAATTAAGTAAACATGACTATTTACTGTTATAAAATAAATATTGTTAGCTCCAAACATATCATAATTTTGTATGAACTTTTAAGTATGAGTATCGTATCTAGTAATTCACTTTTGAGTCAGTTAATACCTTCTCATAATTATTCTTAGAAGCGCCTCCCAGTCCCCACCCAGTCATCATGACTTGGTGATTAAAATGACGACCGCTTGGTGCAGTGGTCCACAGATCGGACTTCTAAAACCAAGGGTCGCGGGTTCGATCCCCGCGCAGTACAAGCATAAGCGTGCATGAACATGTGTGTTTTACTGGTCTGGGTGTTTTCTATGTATAATATGTATTTATTTACGAAAAAAAGTATTTAAGTATGTTTATCCGTTGTCTAGTACCCATAACACAAGCCTCGTAGCTTAATTTGGGACTAGAAAATTGGTGTGATTGTAAAAAAAAAGATGATTTGGTAGAATAAATTGTTAGTCTGGCTGGTCATACAGCAATAAATTATTTATTTATTATTATTTGTTTATTTATTTCTTTACATTACATTATTATTACAGGTAGTCTTAACCTAATTCAATCATGTAAAACTAATCTATACTTAATCTATTTACTTATTATAACTTATTATATAAAATGCCGTGTTTGCGAACTCACTCAGAGAACACGAAAATATGTCGAGTTGTTCGGCTACCGTGTTCATTAGTGCGCAATGCTCGAGTGAGCGGCGCCCTGGCCAGCAGGTTGATGCGCGCGTGCGGCAGCGCCAAAGCGCCGGCGCGCGCCGACGCCACACGTACCTGTCAGGCACGTCGAACTGGATATGTCGGAGAAACTCCGCGTTGTGCACTTTACCCCTCAACAACTTGTGGATATAGCACACCATGGCGAATTGTTTCAACGAAGCATACTATTTACTTTTCATAGTAAATGAGAATGTATCGTCTTTTGTTTACAAAAGCAAAGTGCTAAGAATCGATTTCGGCCGGATCGGTCATGCGCTCCGGCGCGAAGCGATTCCCAGAATAGCCAGCCGTTTCCCACTTTTACTGTTACAAGATGCTCAACTCAAATTAAGTAAAAGTAATGCAATAAAAAAAACGTTTAATTAAATAACCGTTCGGAACGAAAGACACTTGGCGCCTTGCTTTCGAATTTAAAATTATGGATAAGCAAAGAAGAAGAAGGTCCAAGTATTACCTTACGCATTTCGCATTCGACCAATGTTGATTTAGTTTAGTTCGTTCGACACCAACAATCGTTGACATACTTATTATTATCTGTTAAAACGGTCTGCCTCCATAGATTTTGTATGGGAAAACAAAATCGTGACGTCACGGTAGTGTATCAGAAATCGAAGTCAATAGACCGAATATTCATTGAATTTTGTGTGTTTAAAAATTGGTTTCGACAGCTTTTTGAAAATATATTGGTTGTATTAACTTCATAGGAGATTTGTTTTTTAAACGCCATGGTCTTGAAATTAATTAAGATACGTGTCATCATGCCTATTCCAAATATTACATGACACCTGATTTACAGTAGAAAAGGCCCAAGTTCGTACTTTCGAATTTTTCAATCAAACAAATGAATATAGAGTCGTGTCGTGACTCGTGACAGGTCACTTGGCCGACCACACACGCTTTACATTTCGCAACAAAAAGCTGTGATAGCAAATCCCACTTTCACACAATACTTTATTTATTTTGTTGTTATTCATTTATCAGTACCTATCAGGCTTAGTGACATCATGCAAAGAGCATAACGCCGTCCACAGGTAGTAAGTAGTTCCAAACTTAACTGACTATCTTTATTGAAGCCACTTGTTTGGACAAGATAACCACGTAATAAGATGGCATATTAAATTATAGCATAGGCTTTTAATAACCTAACATTAAAGGTCTTTACGTATACGGAAGCACAGATGACTCACTCGAGGAGTTTAATTCTAAAGTGCAGCGTTTGATCTCACTGCGCGTGCGTCTGCGATCCGCATTAGCCACAATTACTGGCACTCTAACTGTACTTAATTGCCTAATGAGCACCATCTAGGATGAGACACCTCTGTAGAGGAAGCATCTGGAAGTCACAAATGCCTCCTTAGTTATAAATATAATAAGAATTTTTCAAATGTTCGTCCGAAAAACCCATTACCGCTGCGCCGTGAAATTCAGTTCAATGATTTTTCTTTTTTATCTTCAGTGTCTAGTGTAGAGACAAGACGCTGAAAACTTTTAAAACCCTCATAGGTAAGCTTGTTAGCTTATTAAAATGTTGAAAAAGCCGTACTTCTCTACTACAAACGATTAAACTTTAAATTGCGTATACGCAAGTTACAAAGACTTTCGAATCTAAAGTCGTGAACTGAGCTTTTCACCCTGCGATGATATAATCGTGACACGCAACATTGTTAGACAGAAAAATAACACTAATAGTCAGTAACCTTCAAAGTAATCATAGCAGAACCGGCGCTCGCGGCGTTTGCGTCAGAATTGGAGGGAAAAGTCAAAAGGAAGCGCGGGATTAAATGATAAGTTGGCCTCGGCGCAGGCGCAGGAAACTGTCATCGAAGCAAAGCGCAGGCGCGCGCAGGCCATCATTAGTGACCGTTCGAAACGGGGACAATCCTTCCTACTTTGAATAATGTGGAGTCAACGATTTCCTACTTGATCGATATAAGAAACTGTGGTAGACAATCTTGACTCTACAACGGACAAAAGCGTTGAAATATGAATTGTTATAATTTGAAAAAAAACCTGAATATTTATAATTTCAGAAAAACCTGAATTTCCAAGATAATTCGTGACACATAGTCAAATTTACGCTAAGTTCAATACCATATTATTGCATTGACTGCCTCGTTGGTGTAGTGGCAAAGTTTCTTCCTTACATCCGAGAGGTCCAGGGTTCGAAACTCAGGTCGAGCCAAAATTGGTTCTGAGATTTTGTCATGAATTTCTCAAATACAGCTCGGAGTCGGGAAGTTGGCGGTGTTACACGTTACACCCCCCGCCCCCGTGCCTCGGAAAGCACGTTAAGCCGTTGGTCTTGCGTCTGATCTCCCTCCGGTCATGTCGGATTGCCGTCTCACCGAACTTTGAGAGTGATGGAACAGTGATTGCACCGTATTGCGCTCACACTTGTGCACTATAATATCTCCTGCGTAGTGTGCTGATCTCCGTTGAGATTGGCCGCCGTGGTCGAAATCGGCCAGGAGGACTATTATTGCATTTTGTATTAATTACTGCTAACCTTCTACCCATCCGTCTTCTGAACTGAGTTATTTTAAGTTTCCGTAAACGATATCATCATGAGTATGTTTTGATATTGTAACCTTATCCACAACTGACGTTTCCGGTAGTTAGTCATATAAAAAAAGTTCCCCGTTATAGGTACCTTACCTCCTTATTAATTTAGGTAGGTTATCTAGAAACTGACATGAGATGAACCTGACCAACCCACCTGGACATTTTTGTAATATCTGAGTCTAGGGAAAATATTTTTCTAATACAATATTGGTAGTTGACCGGCAAAAGCTTAGGGGATTCGCCGGAAATAGCAATCATATTACCTGCTGTAATACATTACTGTAATATGTAACACCATAGCATACTAACGTCCGGCTATAGAACGTCAATAAATCATCGCTTGTATAATATTATTATCTTCACTAAATGAAATGGATCACTTGATACGTGAATGAAATGGATCAAATCTTTAAAAATGTACACACACTGTCAAACAGTGTAGTAGCTTTGTTTCTTAACAATCAGCTGATATTTTGGAGATACCGGACAGATATATGCATTTCCATACCTAGGCTCTATGAGATGTGAATGTCTTAGTCTTAAAAGTACAGTTATAACTTTTTGAATCAGCCTTCGTTTATCAGACTATTACTTTTATTTCGAGACAAATCAAAGAACAGACTTTGAGATACAAGAACTAGCTAGACAAACACTTTTAAGACGAGACGCATCTCATGTGTTCACGTAGGATAGTATATCTTTACTATCGCTAAACATTAGGTGCGATTTGAAACCGAAATTAAAATCCGGAACTAAAACACTGCAAAAAACCTTGCCACATATCGCGATGCTTGATAACTGTTCGTGTGTTATTTAAGACTAAGCATTGTATATTATTATCATTACGCCATCATCCGTTAAAACACTTTCGAAACGATTACCTGGAATCGTTTGTGATTATTTCGGGTATGAACGAGAAAAACACAGAGGTGTCCTGACCAAAAGCGTTAAACTTAGGTAACTTAAAATGTAGAGTTTATTTGCGACCCATTCTATAAAACTAACTATATCATTAACCTTTTCATAAAATATTACTTAAAATTCTTTAAACACCTGCATGCAGGTTGAATACTTGTACTAACTTACGATAACATTAAGATCTTTAGAGGTGCTTGTGGCGCAATGGTTGCAGCGCTTTGGTAGTGATACCTAAAGTTAAGCAACCTAAGGCGCGGTCATGTTTAAGATGGGTGACCATTCTGTCCATTCAAGTGACGTCTATTTACAAGCATCTCCGTGTTTCGGAAGGTACGTTAAGCTGTTGGTCCCGGTTAATATCGATAGATATTAGTCGTTAATCCTGGTGGGAGGCCCTCGGGCGGTTTAATAACATCTGACAGCAAGGTTGGTCACTTGCCTTACAAACACCCCTCCACTAATCCGCACTGAGCCCGCGTGGTGGAGTAGGGCTCGGACCACCTCATAGTTATGGTGAGGCCTGTGCCCAGCAGTGGGACGTATATAGGCTGATGAGAGAAGATCTTTAAAACCCGTAATCTTGCAAATAAACGAATTTCAATTTCTTTTGTTAACCCGGATTAGTAGGAAAAAATTCGAAACTCATGAAAGTGGTTTGATGTTCAAAAACAATTCTACACATTTCTTTCTGGTCTCACATACCCACGTTTCAAAAATTAAAGTCACGCGATGTGTGAGTTACCGAAATGACAAAAACGTCTCATATTGTTCAAGTGTGTGTCAAAGGTTGAGCTTGTTTCCTGCCAAAGGTGAGTCTTGAGACTTTCTTCTTAGATAACGAGACAAATGCTTATGTTTGGGCGCGTGTGAGACTAGTTATGTCACTCGTGTTTCATTAGCCACATTACTTACATGACTGGCCTGGGAACCTTCATTAAAAAACATTGTTCGGGTCATTTACATGTAGAGCGAAACGTAATGGGCAAGTTTAATTAATTACGCTTCATTGTCATTTAGCGGAAGTTGAATGAAATTATTACGTGTTTTTAGTTCCCATTTTCTGCCGTTTTCGTAGTAGCACGTAATTAGTTGATCTCATTTTAGTTCTTAATGATTAATATTGATAATTTAATGAATAAAATTATCTATTCAAAGCGTTTTCATGAATTATTAGATTTACTCGGTTCGTCAACCTCGTCATTACTCGGTTAGACGACCGTTTGGTGCAGTGGTCTACATGTCGGACTTTAAAACCAAGGGTCGTGGGTTCGATCCCCGCACAGTACAAGCATATGTGTGCATGAACATCTGTGTTTGTACTGGTCTGGGTGTTTTCTATGTATATTATGTATTTATTTACAAAAAAAAGTATTTAAGTATGTTTATCCGTTGTCTAGTACCCATAACACAAGCCTCGTAGCTTAATTTGGGACTAGAGAATTGGTGTGATTGTTGTGAAATATTTAAATTTTAAAAAAAAATTATGAAGTATGACCCTTTAATAAGGGCGTTTGCAACTTTAATGCTACTAGTTGGCGCTACGTAGTCCTCTGGTCCAAAGTCGTATTAAGATTACCTTTTTTATGAAAATTCTTTTTGTTTTTGGAATTTTCTTGATTTAATTATTAAATACGGCTTGATGAAATAGATAAGTTGATTGAGTTCAAATACGGGTTTGAAAAAATCAATGATAGATGAAGTTGATCGATAAACACTATACACTAGTAATTTCCCACCTGTTACATGGTTTATTTGCTCGGTTTAGAATGAAAATGATCTCCCTGCATTTCTTTCGTACATTATTTCAACTCCAACAGCACAGAGGTGGAATTTTAAGCAAAATTGATTTACATATAGAACTTACGTCCTAAACAATCCATATTGTCAATTTCACAAATCCCCTTTTTAATGAACACTTACGTCCCAAAAAGAAACCCTATGCAAAATTTAAACCATCAAGCACTTGTTAGATCTGAGATTTTATGATAAGTGCAGCTTTTTGCTATTAAACAAACACAACTATTCTACTATTACTGTTCTACAATTCTACAAGCGTTTAATTCCAATCCGGTACCCTCTTCTGTAACAATGCGATAGCATCCAAATTCGCTCCTAAACTGCCGAAGCTTCTTAACTTAAAGCAAATGCCCAAATCGACGTTTTCCTGCTTCCGAACACCCCTCGGTGGGTTGGTAGTGGCGACGCACGCTTTGTCCGCGTCAGCGCCACTTTCGCGGCCTTCGCGACCCGCTAATGTTCCTCGAGAGTAAAACTTGGTGTACACTGTAGTATACCTTCCTGATAATAGCTTAGTACCTTCATAGCACTTTTTAGTAACATAAGTTTTTAAAATACTAAAACCCACTTTGCGTAAGCATCTCTTTTCGGGAGCTAGAGAGTAAGTTTCCTTGTGAAAAATGTCCACAGCACTGGCTGGCTGGACAAACGAAGGCCCTCTTGAAGTATTTTCAATGTTCTAAGACGCCAACCTCTTATATGATGTCCAGGATCAAATTTTCATCGTCAAAATTTGACAAATACTTGAACTATCTCACTTTTTAAAATATTTTTATTCATTAACGATAACAACTTACTTATAAAGGAAATACCACACCAGTTTAACCAAAAATTTCAAATTCCAAAATGTAATATTCTACACCCTGATATCATGTGTCAATAGCCTTATTCAGCTATTGTCAGCCATTATATAAATTGCTCGATTTATACTCTCGTTCGCGTGGACGTGTTTCCGGGTGTCTTCTTATTCTAAGGACGTCTTTTATTCTGTTATGTTATGTCACACACTGGTTGCCGAATTGTTCAGGTCTGGGAGAAAAGCGTGTGGCGACGGCGGAAGCAGTTAGCATTCGGGTTTATTATCTCACTTTAAAATACAATGTAGACAATGTCATACGAACGCAGCTGTAAAGAGCCCAAATGTGTTGTTTCCTGGACCCAGTTCACACGTTCACACTTATGTCACCTCAGCAAATATGGTTATTTGGGATGTGTCATAAATGCATGTGGATAGATAAGTTAGTTTACTTTGGACGACGGTTTGACTTGATATTTTCAAGTTTTCTCTTAAAATCGTAAGTTTTTTATGAAGTGCAGGCGTATAGGATATTTTTATTTCTTTAAATAAAGGGTAAATCACATTTAGTTTGTAGTGTAGATATTAATAGAATAAAAATAAGCATTTTACAGCCTAATTGTATAGATTTTTGAATAGGAAATGCGTTTCTAATTTTATTACTCAGCCTAAAGAATACCTAATATTAGAGAATGCGACATGGCATTAAGCTTCTGATCCCTTATTAGTTTATTACCCATAATAAGGTAGGCCCTTATGGGTAGTAAGGGATCAGAAGCTTGACCAACATAACTTTTCTTTTTCGTTTTGATTGCATGGTCTAGCGTTGTCATTGTAAAATAAA
Source organism: Pyrausta despicata (assembly GCA_963921415.1). Lineage (NCBI taxonomy): Eukaryota > Metazoa > Arthropoda > Insecta > Lepidoptera > Crambidae > Pyrausta > Pyrausta despicata. The sequence goes on along the minus strand of OY992859.1, from coordinate 391,673 downwards.
ATAAATGCCGAAAAAAGTACTTAGTACTTACTTGTATATAGTAGACTTGTACTGAATAACCGGTTAAATAAATAGAGAAGTTACTAAAGTAGGTAAAGCAGACTTTTTAATCAAATAAGCAGTAGTGTACCCGAACGACCTTCCGTGGCCAGTGGTCTGTCGGAGCTGTTCCCACGCGGGTCACGCTCCGATTGGGCTAATGCAATTAGCGGCGACCTGACGTCAGCGCTCATTACCGATACCGAGACATTTACAGCAAAAGACAATATAAGAATCTTCTACGGAATTATTACAGGATTTAGGTTAGGTTTAGGTTTAAAGACATTTATTCTCATAAAGACATACATTAATATCACTTACATGAGAATATAATATACTTATTGTGATACACACATAACATCATCACGAACGAAACAAACCAATAGTGAATGCAGATCCGAAAATGTATTTCAAATGTAGTATTCAATTAACTAATTAATACCTACTCATTTAAGTAGGTATTAATCAGTTATTATTCAAAATGTAATTTGCTTTTGAATAAATTGAACGACTCAATATGTTTAATACTAGAGGATAGCTGGTTAAATAGTCGCGCACCTTCGTATGTAACTGTGGTTTGGCCATATCTTGTTCGGGTTTTAGGCAAAACAATGAAGGCCCCACTAACACCAGCAGGGAGTATCTAAAGAGATATAATGGCTGTGTGATAAACTTATCACACAGGGCTTTTATCACCGGGTTTAATGTTGAAAAAGCGTACTTTGACATCCTGGATTTATCAAGATGTTTGCGTTCACAGGTATATATTTTTTCTGAGTATATTAATTTAACCACTAACTCGACTTACTTTAACTTAACTTAGTTTGGAATAGCCATTCCGGGTTACATAAAGAAACGCGTAATAGCTAGCTACTATGTAAAAAAATTGAACTCGTTCAAAGGTGGTATGACTGTAACTCTTTAATTTATAATACTGAAGCATGAACTACGCCAGTGCTCAAAGGTTTAAGTAGCACTCACAATTAGTGACAGTATTTATAAAACGTTACAGAACTAATAAATGTCATTAGTTTCAGCTCTGAAGTCGATAACTGTGAAACTATCTAGATCAACGATTTCGTTATCAAGTTTAAATTGCCTTCTCTAACCAATTTTTCGCCTTGAGGCGCACCTCGATGTGGTAACGGACATCGGTCTTTCATAATTTCAGCTTCAGACAGTTTAATATTTTCGCTTTCTTTTTCCCGGAACACCATTACTAGTTACTTTTTTTTATACAGCTTACTTAGCTACTGGCTCACAGTCGCCCAAAATGTCAGCATTCAATTTTTTTAAATTTTATTGCAGTATTCTACTTCTCATCAGCCTATATACGTCCCACTGCTGGGCACGCCTCAGGTGGTCCAAGCCATACTCCACCACGCGGGCTCTGTGCGGATTGGTGAAGGGGTGTCTGTAAGGTAAGTGACCAACCTTACTGTCAGATGTTATTAAGCCGCCCGAGGGCCAGGCTTAACGACTAATATCTGTCGATATTAACCGGGACCAACAGCTTTACGTGCCTTCCGAAGCACGGAGATGCTTGTAAATAGACGTCACTTAAATGGTCAGAATGGTCACCCATCCCAAACATGACCGCGCCGAAGGTTGCTTAACTTTTGGGTATCACTACCAAAGCGCTGCAACCACTGCGCCACAAGCACCTCTGCAGTATTCTACTTACGTCTCACAAATTAGTATTCCGACACAGTTTGAAAGAAACAAAACTCCCTCACCTAACCTCTTCGAATGCCTGGGATGTTTTTAAGCAGTTTTTATGAACATTTAGTGGCATTCACGTGTAAATGAATATGTATTGTAAGGAAGGCCCGCTTCCCGCGGTTTCCCCCGAACTGGGCGGGCGCCGGGAGCCGGGAACAATGCTCCCGTACATATTAATTGCGCCGGCATATTCCCATGCGCCCGCACACAGTTTACATGCCATCCTAAACAATCAACATGGAGGTAAGAAACTCGTATGGGGTGAAACGTTGTGACCAATTGTACCACAGCAAAAAGGACAGGACATTCGGATTGTATTTTTCTGTATTTTTTGTATTTTTGTGATTTGTATTTTTTGTATTTTTTTCTGTATTTTTTATAATCTGTTGCCTGAAATAAAGGAATTATTATTATTATTACTTGTATCCTCATTATTATAGCTTTTTTCCATTATGAATGGTCCCCAAGGGTAAAAGCCTTTTCCAATCTTTTCCATCTTCCTTATTAGTGGCTATGTTCATCCAGTCCTGTCCCGTTGCCTTTACAATGTCATCAACCCATATTTTCCTTTTCCTTCCAACACTTCTTTTCCTCGACGGGCCAGGCCATTTTGTTGTGTGTAGAGTCCACCTTTTGTCTTTGTATCTCGCTAAATGGCTTGCACATGTCCATTTCTGCTTTAAAGAATACTGAAGAGCGTCGGTTATTTTTGTTCTCTTGCGAATATCCATGTTTCTTGTTTTATTTATTTGTCTAAGACTTAGTATACTTCTTTCCATTGCCTGCTGGCACTATAAGATTATGATTTTATCTTCATACGCGCCTGTTTTTTCATTCAGGATCATGTTGTATTACCAACTTTGACATATTTCAAAGCCATCGTCATAGGTAGTGTCGATACCAACCTAAGTGCCTTCGTCTCAATCATCATTCATTCATTAACCCGTAATAGCGTTCACATAGCGCGTGCCTGTGCGCACAAAAGCCGCTCACCGCTCGGGGCACGCCAGCTGGCGGCTGGTGACTACTCTTCACATATTTGCCCAACAAATTCCACATTTAACAACGTGAAATTGGTGTGACAACAGTCAACCAAGGCGGGTAAGAGGAATGTACCTATTACTTACACCCAAACGCATAACGCGCATAGCGCATGCACAGATTCGTGTCGTGCGCATAGCGCATGAACATGTTTAACGTTTTTGTATGACTATTTTATTTATTTAACAGAAAACATACTGACTTACAGTCGCCCAAAGCGTCAGCATGCTAGTCGCACAGTAAACATGGTCAAACAAACATTTATAGTATAAAATCAAATAAAGAAAAATAGATACATCAGGATTACCATATCATATGTCACAAATATTAAAAATGTCAGAAAAAATACACATAAGAGTCAGTCAGAATTACAAAAATAATAAAATTATTATGTTAGTTCAGTAATACTACTTCTAAAACACTCGGAACACAAATTTTCTACATAATTAACAGCTTTATGCATGAATTGGCCAAAACTATAACTACGGTGGGTGCATTCGCGGCGTACTTAGTGCGCGCTGAGGGCCAACACAAAAGGCGCGGGCGCCGTCGCGTCGCGGCGCTACCAACCCCTCCGCGTTCCAGCTCAATCGATTAGGCACCTGCAATCCTATTTGGCTAAGAATCGTTGTATTGTATGTGTCGTTAGATTCGATAATGGTCATCCATGCTACGCAAATATTAAATTAATAACGTCATCTGTTCCAGAAAGTCCAGCCATTTTGTTTAACATTCAAAAACATAACCGATTTCATGTGTTTGACCTCCGGAGTATTTATTAATCCTAACATATTCGGCAGTTTCGGCACAAAACCTAAAATGCTTATGTTATTTCTAAAGCGGTTTCACAACCGGAGTTTTTTTAACCTGTTGCAGGCTGAATAGTTGTGTAACTGTGCAAGCTGAAAAAGTGAGGATGTTTGAAAAACCTGACTGTTGATTGAAGTGTAAAACCATAGTTCCTGACAGTTTTCTGTTGCAATTCCTTGATATTGATTGTATCAAACGTGTAGATGTTGAAGTATCTGATTTGCCATTTCCACCCTGTTTTTTTAAATTGATTTTTGTCCCTTAAGAGAAATGTCTCAACTAGCGGGTTGCTCGCGAATATTCACGCGCATTCGTTATCACTTTCAAAATCAACAACAATTAAATTTACCAGTCAAGTCAACAACAAGTCTGAATTTTTTCTGAACTGCTCAGCAGCGAGACCTTACAAACGATCTTGAACCAATGTTTTCTGACAAACCGTCGTCGCGGAAAAAGGTCTACGGAACTCTCTGGATTAGTCTAATAACATACAGAGATTGTCGCAAGACAAGTTAAGGGAATCGCTCAATTCGTATAATAGTTCGCTCATTCAGTATAATAGTTTAACAAAACAGTCGTCAGTAGCAAGAAAGGGGTGCTTTCGTTCGCGATTGACGCAGAGGTCACTGCGACAAAGGGCTCTAGGGCCGCGACCCTGGGCGCCCGCCCCGCCCAGCGATGTCCACTGACCCTTTGTGGTTTTTAGAACGTCTTGAGAAACAAAACCAATTAATATGTCTGCTGTGGAAAAGGTTCAACTACCATATTTCTCTACTAACTTTCTTAAACGTATGTGAATCAATCAGATCGGTGATGCCATTAAGACAACTGTTACTGCCACCTGCATTTTATTGATGATATAATCTACTTGTAGTTACCAAGTTTTTCCTATAATTGGTTAGTCAAATGTCGATCAGGCCAAGTCGAAGTTGCAATGGCATTTTCTTCCTCAACATAACACTATTGTAACTGCTTTCCCTAGAACCTACATAGATACACCTCTATGACAAAAATACCGATCCCTTTGGGTCACGTCCTTGACCTCACCCACTTAATATGGCTATGGCTACCTACATTAGTGGCTAGGTCTAGTCTCTACCCTTTTGTTTATTTGATAAAGGGAGGCAAGGCAAATATATTGCACATGTATTTTACTTCAGATGGAGTAGTACAACCATTTGTTTAGTTGTGAAATTGAAGCTCAGATACAAATTAACGGTGTCTATTGTACAACCGGTAGGTAATCAAAAATATATTCAACATTTATGAATGCAATAAATGTGTGCGAAACGTGACTAAGATATCAATTCTTGTAAGCAATTTGTAAAAATACAATACTAGCAGTTTTACTGATACTTTTGAGAGACGAAAGAACAACATCAACACTCCTAAGAATTATAGGAATGACTTGCTGAATTTGTCGCATCTTCTCTCAAACAATGGCTTTTTGGAGATTATGCCAAAGTTAATTTTATCAGTTTTATCACTCTATGATAAGTCACTTTAAACTTCATACCACCTACCTACCTTATCCTTAAAACATAAATAGATAGGTCGTGTTACTGGAATTATATTTCTTGTAAAAAAAAAATTGTAAGCCAAATTGCAACAATCACAATATTTGACACTCGAGAATCTTTGCATTTTGAAAATATCTATTTAATTTTTAGGAAACCAATACCCAAGATGGGTGCATATAACAATATTTAGACAACTAGCCCAACCAACCCATTGTGCCATTGACCTGATGTTTAACACCGTTCTCAAGCAAAACAAAGGTTATCGAAACCGTAAATAAACCGCTCTACTGCTGACCGACCATCACGCGCTATCCAATTAATCGGGCCTTTGAATACTCTAACTGAATTTCTTATCTAAATCGTGTAGACGAGATAAAAGTAGCAGAAGCTGGAGATACGAGAAATGGCATTGTGGAATAAATCAGCCATTGTGTTTGGCTACTCCCCGCGTGGGAGCCGCGAAGAAAGATCTCGATACGAACGGAATTCCTCATGCTAGAGTTGTTTAGCCGTCATATCGACAAAAACTCTCGTATCATGAGTAATGCAGCCTAGGTGCTGAGGAAATAAGTGTATTCAAACGTTCGCTTAGTTATCGAAATTAACTATCGGGTTTATATAATAATAGTCCTCCTCGCCGATTTCGCACCACAGCGGCCAATCTCAACAGAGATCAGCCAACTACGCAAGAGATATTGTAGTACACAAATGTGAGCGCAATACACAGGTGCACTAACTGCTCCATCGCTCTCAAAGTTCGGTGAGACGGAAATCCGACATGACCGAAGAGAAATCAGGCAGGATCAACGGCTTAACATGCTTTCCGAGGCACGGGGGTGTAAAACCGCCAACTTTCCGACTCCGAGCGGTTTTTTGAGAAATTCAGGACAGAAAATCTTAGAATCAATTTTGGCTCGACCTGAGATTCGAACCCAGGACCTCTCGGATGTAAGGCAGAAACTTTGCCACTACACCAACGAGGCAGTCAACTATCAGTCGTGCAAACAATTGATGCACTTCCATATTATTTATAAACACAATTTATAAAACTATCGATATGACTGTGCTTTCTCGCATGTTCGCCGCCCTGTCTCATGCCTGCGCCCTGCGTATAGAAATGTTGCGAGATGCGGCGTGTGCCTAAAATTTAGATAACTTTATGTCTTTTAACGAGGAGCCATTGCGACAATGTAATAGACGCGGACGCTATTTACTTAATGTATTGAAGCTAATGATCTCAGGCCTTCGATGAAAGTAGCAAGTCTTAAAAAATTAGTTTTTTTTTTAAATTGCCAACTGCCGAAATAGGACGTTTCTAAAGCTGCAAATCCTTGTCAGCTGCGGTTTTTTCAAATGATAGGTTATCTTTCTAATAGATTTAGGTAGGTACATAAGAAACATCTGACTTTAAACTCCAAACGCATCAAAAATACTTAACATTAGCATCAAATCATTTACGGTTATTCATAAATCTGCTGTAAAAAGTAATGTAGCTATTACAGATTCGGCAAGTCATTAACATTTGTTACTCATGGTGAGATACCTTCCTTTCGAACGGTATAAATATTTGTTGATACAAAAATTAAACGCGATGACAAGTCATTACGGATTTAATGTTTTTTTTTTCTTTTAATACGCTCCGCGATCGTTAAAATAACATAAAAATATGAAATCGAGACTTGCACGTGTAAGTTTCAAAGATTCCATAGTTACATAAACAAGAACTTTAATACCTTAACTTTCACATTGATACCTATACGTGTTTCTATCGGATGCAATATTCCAACATTCAGGCATTCACATCTAACTTTTTATTTTATCTACATGAAACGAACATGAGCAATCACTATTTAGTTTTGTTTGATAATTTACATTTTATTACATAGATGTTAGCCGGATCTGTCATAATATTGAAATTGACAAAGACAAATGAAACGACTCGGTGTAACTCCGAGAAAATATTATTATACAAGTACCTACGTGACAATATCAAAGCAAACATATAGATAAAAGCATTAATATCATCGATTAAGTATTTTGTTAATCAATTTTGACTCATTCTGAATCCGGACTTTTGAAACATGAGATTGATAAGAGATCATTAAAATACTAGAGTAACACAACTTTTCATGACTAACTTTTATTTCAGTTAATGTTTTTCTTATGAAATTATTATTATTTCATTACATGAACTCTTAAATAACACTAACTGCATAAACGACAGTAAAAATAATATTGCGTAAAAAATGCGCGGAATGAGTAATTTCTCCGCTCCGACGCGCCGCCCGCGCCGCCCGCGCCGCCCGCGCCGCACAACTACTTACCAATTATTACAGCTATTTTCTAACACTAACTCACTACTTCTTTGTAAACAAGTATGCACATACTTTCTTTGACGTGTGTAACGAATATGTATACCTAACAAAATATATTCCAAAAACTGTTAATGATCTATTCGAAATCAATTCGAAATCAAATCGAAGCCAAATTAAAATATAAAGTCAGATGGTTATAGATAAGTAAGAACCTTATCGCTTAATTATTATTATTGTTACAAATTTGGTAATGAACAATACTGTTTATCAATTCAAAACATGTATTATTTAGTTTGCGATATAATTGCATCGATTTCCAGTGACACTTACGAGTATACTCGTATTGGCATTTAGTATATTTTCTATAGATATACCTTGTCGTTAGTGCCAATAAAAAAAAACTATAAACTATTTACTTATACAGCTTGTACAATCTTTAGTTGAAAACAAAATTTAGGTACTAAAACGTTATTGGGATCAGAATTTATTATTTATTTTCCTATAATAATAAGTTTCTATAATAAAATTAATTTCTTAAGTTCAAAACCGACACGTCATAAAATACTTACCTACTATGCGATAATGCGATATCATACTATTTTACATATTTCATTTTCATTGACAGAAAAAGGAAACAGACGATTTATACGCCTGAAAAATCTAACATAATTTTCAGCTTGGCATTGAATGCCAGCAAATCCATGGTTTATCAGTTCTATTGTTCTTACAATTGAATTATTGTGTCAAATGCTTGAGCAAAGACTGTAATCTCTGTAATAAAGTGGCTTAAAGGAGTACCTAGGTAGTTAATTAGTTGGCTATGGGCATCTTGAGTCACGGCGTTATCAGCGATAGCTCGCGACTTATCAGCCGATATCACGACGTATCGATTGCTGCATGCACGGTTATTGTTTCAGCCTGGTATTTGGTCTGCAGTAAACGAATATTATTTCGATTGACTAATTTCATGGTTATGTTGCTTACTTTTTATATATTTAGGTAGTATTACGAATTAGCAATTAGCAAAGTCGTGAAAGAGAATTACATTACAACAAAAACACACAAGTATAACCTCTTTCTCTCTATATATATATACTATACTAAACTCTTCAAATAATGACTTAAAGATAATGCAAATACAATAAACTGAAACAAGGTGGCATGGACATAGACGTGTTCAACAAAAAAATCTCCACTTTCAAGAAAGAAATATCTCAAATCTTGGAGGCCGAAGCATCTTCAGCCTCACACAGTATTAAATTAAATATAAAGTTACTATATTTTAAGCTTGTAATATTCCTAATCTAGTATATTATTAATATTTTATGTAAACTGTTCGTTATAAAAACATGCTGTGTACACTATTTTTAGGTGTCGTCTAGCCTTAAGTGTAACAAAAATGTAATAAATAACATGACTGACTGTTATCTGAAAGTGTACCTATAATAAATAGATAAATAAAAAATATGTATTAGGTAAATTACATATTTATCTATCTTTAGAATATTTGCAAAAAGAACTGCAAAGCACATTTCAATCGCGTATCATAATTACTATATTGCACTTTGATTCTAGGTATATACCAACCTACATAATAGGCTAGAAATTCAATTAATTTATCTGAGTATATGACTATTACTTTTCAGGCTTGCAGTGCCTAATCTGCTCTTATTACATAACAACGTTATATTTCTAATCCAAATCCTCTCTGATCTATTTCATTTGTGTATCTATACTTAGTTGTTTAGTTGGTGAGTAATTTTAAAACTTGAGTGCCATGAATTAAGTCTATTTACGGTAACATTCAACTATCACACGTCCGATTTATCTGCTTCATAATACTTTATCTGACCTTATGAGATGCGTGTAGTTTATATAACCCTCGGCGGCTGCGTGGGCGCTGCTATCGCTATCGATCAGCTGATTGCCGATCACATCGTCTGTCGCTGTCCGTCTATATTGCTTCCGACTTTATTTGGACACATAAATAAATCTTTAGGTAAGAAATAATGTTGATTTTTCAAAATTCTGTGCAAGTGGTCTAACTAGGCTAACTATAATATTACCTAGGTAACGACCTATAGAATTTTGTGCTTATGATATTTTAATTAATGAGTTCTCTATCGCTAGTAATAGTGATATTAGTCCTCCTGGTCGATTTCGACCACGGCGGCCAATCTCAACAGAGATCAGCCAATACGCAGGAGATATTATAGTGCACAAGTGTGAACTTTATAGTTGCACTCACTGTTCGATCACTCAAACTTCTGTGAGATGAATCTCAGAAAAAAAATTGACTCGAACTGGGATTCGAACCTCTCGCATGTAAGGCAGAAACTTTGCCACTACACCAACGTGGCAGTAATCAATCGCTAGTGATAATGAAATAATTCCTTTATCTTACTGTAGCGGTAGATAAAAAAATAATGTTTCTTTTTTAACAAAGCATATTTAGTATAGTAGTTTTGGGGGTCCTTTGTTAAGTAAAAATACCTTTGGTAAAACTACCCGCCAATTTGCAAGACATTAAAGCAAGCTCACTTAAAATTACACAAAACAAACAAGAATAATTACAACCTAGGCTATATTATACTACGAAAGTAGCAACTTATTAGATTGTTTTGTATAAAAGTTCTTAAGTTTTTATTACCTCTATTATACTCGTAATAAAATCAGACAAATATCTCAGATGTCAAATTGCTAACTCAGCACGTGTTTCGCTAACCCAATTCTTGCAACTTATTCGCGAGTTACGCGAGTTACGTTATGCGACATCCAGCATGCAAATGCAGACGCAGCCGTTTCGAAAGGATCTAACTAACCGGTCTTATGTAAACTGATTATGTTACTTTATTGGAGCACAAATTCGATACACTTATTGTCACATAATTCAGACTTAGTCTCTCGAAGCGACAACATGTCCTGAGGATGCCACGTATAGTGGCGAAACGCTTCGAGTGTTTTGTTGATTCCAGGTGCATCTTCTGTGTCACGTTGTGAGTTGTATTGTAAGACCTGCCGCCTTACAGCTCTAGTTTTTTCAGGTGGTTACAGTTGGATGTATCTGGGTTCCAGAGCTGGCGCTGTACTCTTTTTCAGGTTTACCTACGGAAATATTCTCACTCGTTCACGTGACTGTATGGCACTAATCTTCTGCAATATTGTTATTACTTTTACACAAAAATTTGCATATACATTCATTATACCTCATACACATTATACCTCATATGTGCGCTAGCCATAACTGCACCTTTAGTTCGCGATGCACGTCACTGCCGACGTCAGTGGCGCCGGCGCAGGCTCGAGTCAAGGCTGTATTTATCCGGCAGAATTTCCCCCTGACCCGAGCTCTGGGATTTTTCTCAATCGTTGTAGGTACTTCGGGTAATTGATTGAATCATTCGGATTAAGTCGTACCCTGGTTCGTTGTTTTGCTCGTCACATTTCTTGTTATTTGTGCAGGCCCTATTAAGCGCCCAATATACAGGGTATCCCAGAAAGAGCGTGCCAAACTTAAGGAGATGATAGACTAAAAGATGACCATTTGTACAAAAAAATTCAATTCAATTCAATTCATTTATTTTGCAAGTGTGTGTGGTTACAAAATGTTCAAATAAATAATATACAGTACATTCATCACTTAACCTAATGGCATGCAAAATGTATATGTTTAGCAGTTAAATATTATATTATTACAAAGTCAAAATACAATTTATTTAATATTAATGTCATATAATTTAATGTTTCTAAAAAACACCTTAGTTTAAGTATCACCACTTCAAAGTAACGATTTCTTTCATCTCATTTTAAAATCACCAATAGTGAGCCTATCTCTTATTGCTGTGCGTGTACAAATGAGTTACTTATCCTTCTTGTCAAATATTCTCAAAGAATTGATCTATTTCAGGAAAGTAAAATTTTCTAAATCATTTTAAGGGATTTCAAAAAGGTATAAGACTAATAAAAAAAATATTTATTAAGTATTTTTAAGTGTAATGTCTTTTAAAATCTTAATAAAAATGTTCAAATTAAGCACCTATAATTTTAATATTAAATATTATTTTTTTCTCAAGTGTCAAAATAATTAAGTAAATTTAACTTTCCTGAGATAGATCAACTTTTTGAGAATATTTGACAAGGAAAATTTAAAAATTGCAGCTTATTTGTACACACAGCAAGAAGAGGTAGGTTCCAAACTGAATATTTTAAAATAAACATGAAAAAAATCGTATCTCTGAAATACTTTTAAAAAGTGATTTTGTTGTATAAATGGTCTATCATCTCCATAAGTTTGGCACGCTCTTTTTGGGACATCATGTATATAAGCCATAGATTTTTACCCGTAGAGCTAGGTAATTAAGATTGTTCTCCTATTCCTGTACCTGTTAAGGGGTCCTTGGCCGTAAAGAGTTCAAGGGCACACGAAATAACGATCTTTTGACGATTTGTTTATCAATTTGCAGATAAGTTGCACACTGACTTGATGAAAATTTTCAATAAGTCATTATTAAAGTACTTATTACTTATGTGTGGCGATTTATTCGGACTGTTTGTCTGAGGGCATCGAACTTATTGCACGGAGCATGCTAATGAGTCTCATGTGACTTTGAACAGCCTTGAATACGGTCGTGATTTTACTTTTATTAAAGCAAAGATATATAAGAGTCCAACAACAAACAACGTCCACATTTTTAGCAAACTTTTAACGTTACAATTTAATTGGTCCGTGTCTTTTTTATGCCAAATAGAATTACTTAGTTGCTTAAATACCACATAATCATGTTTTTATGAATGTAACATACTAAATAGTGTATCGTTGTCAGTTAGTGTGGATTACAATATCTGTGGTGTGTGTGGGTGTGTCGCAATGAGTGCGCATCCCTATCTCTGCTCATCAAACCGTTACGCCGTGTTTGTGTACGTGACGAGCGAGCCCAAATCACACTCATTCTGATGTACAGTCGCTAGCACATCAAGCTGCCCATTTTTGTTGCAAAGTCTCCTGTGTCACAACAGCATAAGACACCTCAGTGTTAACAGTGACGTGCCAGCTACCGTACCTACTATGATTGTAAAATATTGTTGTAAACTCTCGGTACATGTCTCCTTTGGTGTTGCTTCCAAGCTTGGGCAGAAGCCTATGCGAGTAAAAAACTTATATTTTACACCAATCAAACCCAATTAACAAAGGTAAAGCCTCGTCACACTAGTTTTCAATGAAATAATCCATACTATAATATTATAAATGCGAAAGTAACTCTGTCTGTCTGTCTGCTAAACTACTGAACCGATTTGCATGAAATTTGGTATGAAGATATTTTATTACCCGAGAAAATTACACATTCCCATGGGAAAATTCAAGTGGGCCGATCGCTTTTACGCCTAAACTACTAAACAGATTTAAATGAAATTCGGTTAGGAGATTGTTTGAGACTTACGAAAGGACATGAGTTACTTCTCCCGCGGGAAAACAAAGCATTTTCATGGGAAAAGTTACTTTCCGGGGAATCTGATCGCTTGCACTCCTAAATTAACAAAGACTCAAACTTTTTTTATTATTATTATTATTATTTGAATTATATTTTGATAAAATTGGTATTTCTAAAAAAACTACCTAATGCGATCGAAGACGCGGGGAAAAGCTAGTACAAGAATATAGCGAATTTATTCTCCTTTAGTCGTCACCTTTTCCCCATACGGGCACAGGCGGTAATTAACAACAGTCGCACTACAGTCAGACACTCTAACTTAATTAGTAATATTTGCTCGGAAGTCTTCCAAACACATGTTAAGTACTGTATTACGGTTACCTATATTTCTTCGGTAACTTAGGTGGGCCAAACTGTTCAACTGTGCCAACAAAAACTTCTTAAAGTTGTTATTTTCCATTGATTATAAACTCTAGGAGTATGCCACAAATAAACTCTATTTAAAGCAGGAAACGCACCAAACAATTTTAATAATTTTGACCTATTCATCAAAATTATTTAAAATTTGTTGCGATGTGCCTAAGAACATAATAAGGTAGTTGAAACCAATTGACGTCATCGCGGGCAATGCCGACTGAGTGACTGTTTATTGATTGAATTTCAATTAAAAATGAACTGCACAAATATGTTAATTAAAGGGGATCCCAAATGATAAATTATTTTAGAGAAAATCACTTTTGAATATTTCATTCATAGTGGAGACAAGCCTATTCAACCAATAATATACCTTATCATTTTACTACTTATCATTTTAATTAACTCATATGTAAGTTCTACAACGTTCGTCTCGATCAAACGAGACAAGTATCGGTAGGTACATCTCGAATTCTTCTTTCATAAATGATCAAAACTAAATCTATTTCCGATTTTTAGCTCATGGGCTTAGTCTTGGGCAAGAGCATACCTATACCAAATAAATGAAAAAAACTACTTGTGGGTTTGTGATTTTTTTTTTTAAACTTTACTGCACATGAAATGTACAAAGGGTGGACTTAATGCTAAAAGCATTGTCTGCCAGTCAACCTCAAGGTCATGCAGAAAGAAGGCAATAGGTGCAGTGAAATTTGATCGTGTACATTCAAGCGTTCAGACGTAATACCCATTGTGATACTCACATATTACTGATCAGTGCCCAAGTAAAAGGCCATGTAATAGGATATGATCATAACTGTAATTGATTCGAAGATAAATTATACCTGTGGCATGCGCTTTGAGCCAATGATTATATTTGCATTACATAATGGGTGAAAATTTTGTAAATCACTTAATTGTCTGACATAACTTTAATAAGTTTTATTCTATATCAGTAATTCACATGTTCTGCCTCGTTGGTGTAGTGGCAAAGTTTCTGCCTTACATCTGAGAGGTCCTGGGTTCAAATCCCAGGTCGAGCTAAAATTGTTTCTGAGGTTTTCTGTCATGAATTTCTCAAAAACAGCTCGGAGTCGGGAAGTTAGCGGTGTTACAACCCCGTGCCTCTGAAAGCACGTTAAGCCGTTGGTCCTGCGCCTGATCTCTCTCCGGTCATGATGGATTGCCGTCTCACCGAACTTTGAGAGTGATGGAACAGTGAGTGCACCTGTGTATTGCGCTCACACTTGTGCACTATTATATCTCCTGCGTAGTTGGCTGATTTCTGTTGAGATTGGCCGCCGTGGTCGAAATCGGCCAGGAGGACTATTATTAATTCACATGTATTCGTAAGTTGTAGGTATAGATAAGGTGACTGATAAATTTGAAATATCCATTCGTTTTTTCTGCTGTACGAGTATAAGCTCGTATCAAGGCTTGTGTTTTAGGTGGCTTTAAAAAGACTGAATCGTAATTGCATTATACCTTACATCTCCAAACATTGCCAAGGCTGATAATATGATGCCCAACAAAAACCGCTTACAGGTTTAATTTCATTTGCTGTCACTTTTTAGGGTTCCGTTTCGTAATGGTAATCCAACGGATCGCCTGTCTTTCAACAGGCTGCAAACTGCATCTCATAACACTAACTACTGGTTATCGGGTCAAAACACGATATATTTTAATGAGTATTAGGTACTCACTACTCGACGTTTTGACTGTGTGCAATTCAGTGTTAAAATGCAACGCGAAAGTTTAAAATCATATATTGCCTCTCATAGGCTGTAAAGTGCCTTTGCGACTAAAACTTTAACGTCCTCGATGCACTTGTGCGTCTCGCGCTTGACCAATTTGTATTTCCTAAATGGACGTGAAACAAAAATGTCGATGAATGAAGGAAGGATCAGATCACCGAGAGAAAAGTGGTTGGACACCTTTCGCTGCTTTTGCTCTCGTAGGAAAGCGGCGGTGCCGCGAATATGGCGGCGGTTATGTCCACGCGTACCCTACAAAATATCGAAATTGATTTTTAATGTGGGTAATACATTTTTTTTACCCGACTACGGCGAAGCAAAAGAAGGGTTATGATTTTGACCTGTATGTATGTATGTATGTATGTGGGTATGGATGTTCATCTGTTCACTCGTAACTTCTAAACTACTTATCAGAATTCGACAAATGACATATCATTAGAAGCGTCTTAATTGTCCGCTGGTTATATAGGCTATATGGGATTTCACAAAATCTAATGTGGCGCCCTCTGGCGGACAAAACATACGAAGTAAAAAAATAAAGTTAAGATAAATATGCCGTGTTTGGTATCATTTGAAAGCGCTTTACTTGTACATTTTAAATATATATATATTACTAGCATTTGCTTGTGACTTTACCTGTATTCATGGGCTGATTGTATATAATATTTAGGAAAGTCACTTTTTGCGAAAGGACAGGCTTATGTGGCTCTTAGCAGAGTAAGATCCATAGATGGATTATGGATTAGTTCACTGGAATCTAGCAAATTACTAAAGAATCCACATGACCAAAGATCGTTCGAGGAGTTGGAAAGATTGAGAAATCAATGAACCCAAGATTAACCTATTTAGAACTCCAAAATATGTTAAATAAAAATAAAGTTTAAAAACTAACACCCGACTACTTAAAAACACGCTCTAAAAAGTACGAAACAAGAAAACACTCTCCAATGAAATTACTTAGTATGTACAAACTATTAAATATTTACCGTTATTAAATAAACTATTACACATATTATTATATTTTAATATATTTTCAATTTATAATATTGATAGAGAAATGTTTTAAGGATAAAGCCGTGGTCGTATACCACTTTTTTTAATTTATTATTTTTATGGCATACGACCACGGCTTTATCCTTAAAACATTTCTCTATCAATATTATAAATTGAAAATATATTAAAATATAATAATATGTGTAAGTTAGTTTATTTAATAACGGTAAATATTTAATAGTTTGTACATACTAAGTAATTTCATTGGAGAGTGTTTTCTTGTTTCGTACTTTTTAGAGCGTGTTTTTAAGTAGTCGGGTGTTAGTTTTTTATATACAACAACATCAGGTAAGTAGCTTAAGCACTTGTGTTACAGATATCAGAATCAACAGTGGGTACAAATAAACTTAAATAAATACAAATAACACCCTGACCAGTACAAACAGACATGTTCATGCACACAAATGTTTTTACAGTGCGGGGATCGAACCCGCGACCTCTTGGTTAATAGTCTACTTCTTGACCATTACACCAAAGTGGTCGTCAAATTAATTCTTAACCTTTTAAATCTAGGGTAGCTTACTCTGTAAAAAAAGGGTGAAAAGCTGTCAATATGTCAGTGACTACGTTGCGAATGAAGATTGTGAATCCTATATCCTGGCATCTCCGGAAAAAACACTTTATTGTAAGTAGATACCTAACATCTTTTTAATTTCTGGTAATTGTGACCAAACCTAATATGTTTGAGAATATACTATTTAATGAGTTCACACGAAACCAATGCTCATAGTAAGTTATATTACCTACTCGACGATTACAATGTTGAAACGAATTCCAATTCTGCACGCTTTGCATTGAATCTCACTACACAACGAATGCTATCAGTTTCTTCAAAAGGTAAAGAAAGAGTATAAACATCATGTTTTGTGTTGTTCGTTGAGGACCAGGCAGTCTGGTTCCTTTCTTTTCACTAATACTTTGACTTTGAGTTGGAGGAACTAACACCGAAAAGCTCACCTTCAACCAATAAGCACCCGTTAATAAGGGATATTAAATAAAAATCAATTTATTTTTTGTCAATAGACTAACAAGTAGCACTTTTACACGTCCCAACATATAAATTAACCCTACCACCGCTTCGGGACAATTTGGGCCAGTGCTGAGAAGAAGACGCGCAAGAAACTCGGTCACTATTGTCATTGCCTCTTTTCAAAATTGATTTACAATAATTGTAATTGTTTACATTCAAACATTTCCATATATCTCTGTCATTTATATAATCATCAATTTTATAATATCCTTTCGACATTAATACATCTTATGCAACTGTTTTAAATTTATCTAAAGGCAATGAAAAAAAATATTTAGGTAATTTATTAAAAATTTTATTTAAAAAAACATAACACTGAAGCCTTCTAAAGGTATTTCGGAAAGCCGTTGGTTTCGGCATGCGCCTGCGCAGCTGCGCAAACGAGACGCGCAGGAATGAGGATGCGGCCTCTCGTGCGGTAACATCGCATCGCTCAATAAACCTACATGCTTTGTTACCGCCTTAACGTGAGGTATAGTAGCGGCATATGTCTCCTTTTTTACGTGTGTATGTGTTTTTGTGTGTGTCTGTCTGTAACTTCATAGCTCCCGACCGAATAGACCAATTTCAAAGCGGTTTTAGGGTTCCGTACCTCAAAAGAAAAAAACGGAACCCTTATAAGATCACTTTGTTGTCCGTCCGTCCGTCCGTCCATCTGTCAAGAACGTTTTTCTCAGGAACGCGTGGAGGTATCAAACTGAAATTTCTATATGATACATATGTCTACTGTCCCTGGAAGCTGTAGAAAAATCAACAATAAAATAATAAAATTCAATAAAATTCATTTATTACTGTAAGTAGGCTAAGAACTAGCACTTTTACACGTCCCAACCAACATATAAATTAACCCTACCACCGCTTCGGGACAATTTGGGCCAGTGCTGAGAAGAAGCGGCGCAAGAAACTCAGTCACTATTGACATTGCCTCTTTTCAAAATTGATTTACAATAATTGTAATTGTTTGCATTTAAACATTTCCATATATCTTTGTCATTTATATAATCATCAATTTTATAATATCCTTTCGACATTAATACATCTTTAACAACTGTTTTAAATTTATCTATAGGCAATGAAATTAAATTTTCAGGTAATTTATTAAAAAATGATACACATCTACCCATAAATGAGTGACCAACCTTATGAAGCCTAAAATGTGAAGCCTATTTTTTTGTCTTGTGTTGAAGTTATGCAAATCGCTATTTTTAGGAAATAAGTGTAAGTTTTTTCGAACGTAAATTAGGTTTTCGTAAATGTATTGCGAGTAAACTGTAAGTATTTTAACTTCTTTAAACAATTCTCTAAGTGTTTCATTTGATTTAAGTTTATAAATAGCCCGCACGGCTCGTTTCTGCAATACGAAAATTGTCTCTATATCTGCAGCTGAGCCCCATAGTAAGATGCCGTATGACATCATACTGTGAAAATAACTAAAATAAACTAGTCTTGCCGTTTCAACATCAGTCAGAAACCTTATCTGTCTTACAGCGTATGCAGCGGAGCTTAGTCTCTTTGATAAGGTCATGATTTGAGGACCCCACTGGAGCTTATCATCTAAAGTAATTCCCAAAAAAGTTGCAGTATTTGAAGTAACTAGTTGTTCATCCTTAACAACAACCTTTGTTGGAACTTGTCGGACATTGGGCATTGTAAACTTAATGCATTTAGTTTTGGTCGCGTTAAGCAATAAATTGTTAACGGTGAACCAATGAAGTACTCGCGAGAGAGTACCATTTACATCGTCAAACGATTCTTTACCCCTTGGAGTTTTAAAAAGTAGTGAAGTATCATCAGCAAATAACACTATCTCACAAGCACCGTCGACAAAGTATGAAAGGTCATTAATATATATCAGAAACAGTAACGGTCCCAATATCGAACCCTGGGGCACACCCATAGTGAGAGGTGCTCCAGGAGACTCTGCTCCATTGATAGAAACCTTTTGTGTTCTCTCAGTGAGATATGAATTAAATAAGTTACATGCATCAGTTGATACACCATAATGGCGTAGTTTTCTCAACAGGGTCTCATGGTCAACACAATCAAACGCTTTAGAAAAAAATTCCCACAGCATCATGCTTACTATCATAGGCATCAAATATATGTTTCAACAGAGCGACTCCATTGTTTGATGTGAAGTGAAATAGTAGCTGATTGAATATAATCTTTTCAAAAATTTTACTTAGAACCGGTAAGATAGATATTGGTCGAAAATTTGAGGGGTTATTTTTGTCACCAGATTTAAATAACGGTACTATT
This sequence comes from Pyrausta despicata, assembly GCA_963921415.1. Lineage (NCBI taxonomy): Eukaryota > Metazoa > Arthropoda > Insecta > Lepidoptera > Crambidae > Pyrausta > Pyrausta despicata. Next base: position 372,290 of record OY992859.1, on the reverse strand, counting down.
TTACTAAATTTCATTAAATTTGGGAATTTTCCTTCATCAATACATTTGTTAAAAATGATCGCCAAAAGAGGTGCTATGAATTCAATAATAGTTTTAATGATACATACGGATATTCCCCACAGATCCTCGGTTTTTTTCATATTTATTTCATTGAATGCGTTAACAACAGATAGATGGCAACCTTCTAAGCCAGCGCAATCAAAAGATACAGCCAGTTAGGCCGCAAATTTTCGAAACTCGCACGGGAATCAAAACCTACAGGGTACTTCCCGTAAACTAAGAATCTTGAAATTTTCTACAAAGTCTCGTCTTATAGTACAGATATAGGAAAAATTACGAAAACCGTAAATTTTCAGTTTAATAAAAAAAAAATTTGAAAAATATTTTTGACAATTTTGTTTCTCATTCGAAAGATAATATAATCACGGTAATTTCCAGCTATGACTGGTTAAAATCTGTCCAGCCGTTGCAGCTCACCAGCTGGTTTTGCTGTCTCATGTCGGGGATTTTTTTAAGCAAGGAAATTGGGTTACGCGTCGCGGTGCAGACCAAAGAGGAATGTTTTGTCAGACGGCAGTAGTGAGTAGCGACTGTCACCCGACAAGCATACGTGTTAAAAACCTTCGGCGTACTCTCTATGTATGGCGGCGTAACATGGGATACTGCTTGACTGTGACGTGGTAGAGCGTCAAACCCTCGTGCAGCTCAGTTGATTCTGGGGTTCCTTTCATCCTCAGGCTGTATTCCTTCGCACAGAAAAAGAACCACAGAATCCTAACGGAGGGTCCCTAAATTTTTTCCAAACTTCTGCGACCAGCTTACATCACGTAGAGAAATCTAAGGATAATGAGTCTCTAATACGTTCAACTCTATCTATCTGTTGTTAAGGCAGCTCAGCTAGGTATTATATCTAAACAATACATTGTTTGTCTATATCAGCTCCTATTCATATCTTTGCAGACGCGATAAGTGGTTTAAGAGTTGATAACAAATACTTATTGCGTGGCTGGCGTGATTACGAGAACCTAATTAGCGAAATACCAAATTGATTATTGAAAAAACTGCTTCGTTATTCAACTTCATACTTATCACCGGGTATCATATTTTCCCATGAGGCGAGTAAGTAATTACGCACATACGTAGGATGTGGCCCGTTAGCCGGCGCCCCGCGGGCCGACGCCGAAAAACTGCAAAACCGGCCGATCCCGCTTCCTCAATGACCTCGACTTGTCTCTGTAGTATGTGCAAACACTGGACTGACGGCCATAATCCTCATCAGTGATGGCATGCTACAACTGCTGCTGAATTTTAGTATATTTTATAACAAGATTCATAGCTCTAATACAGAATGTGTTTCAACTTAATAACTAAACTTACAGCCAATAACGAACCTGCATTTTAATAGATAAATAAGTGGGTTTATATCTAACATATAACTACCTGTGTGTGTGTGCGTGTGTTAACCAAACGACAGTAGTGTACAAAACTTTTAAAATTAAAATTACAATTATATTTACGTACCTTAACTAAGTATTACTAACAATTTATATGGAATCTTATTCTGAAATAAAATATTTTAATTTGAATTTAATGTATATTTTGTAGCTTTATACCTTTTCTTTTTGCTGGATATTTAAATTATAGTATTTCAGAGCCAGAGACGAATATAAAACCAGTCTTTGGTTTTTTATTCACAATAAGCGTAATTTTCCGTAAATAGAGGCTGGATCTTATGTCGCAAGAAGTGCAATGCCGCGGCGAGGCCCCAGCCTGCATAGATTGCCTCTTGCGGCCGCGTCTGCTAATTGCCTATTGTTCTGAGATGCGCTCGGCATTGTGCTACGAGTGTTATTGCTTATTGGCGTCGTTAATATTCACTAATAGGCTAAATAATGGGATAGATGGTTCTGATTATAAAATATCTTAATTATAGGTATTTAACACACTAGATGAAGATGTAACTCTTTGGCAGGTTAATTTGAATAAATATGAGACACTTACCTACTTTATTTCTGAATACAAAATTATTTAGAACTAAGTTAAAAAATATGGGACAAATATCATGAAATCTCTTTCCATTCAAGCATCTACTTATGTAACATATGTATATGTATTGTAAAAGAACCTATTAATAACAAAAAAACCTTTACATTTCAAAATACGTCAACCGTTCGATCTTTGTATTGTATCATAAGAGTGCATGTTTATACAAATATGATGAGCAAAGGATATGAAAGAATGCCAAAAGGCCGTATGTTTAATCAAGTTGAGAAAGCCTCAAACACTTTTCCAAAAATATCATTTACTAGGTAGTAATAGAACATTTATAATTACTTACGCTCACATGCATCACACTGACGTCAATAAATTTTAAAAAACGAATATGTTTAGTAGAGTTTTAGGCTATAGGTGGAATTTGAAACAGAATAAAAGTTGTAATACTGGCTTTCCTGGGGCTTAGAGCCTTGGTAGCCATATCCTTAAAAATCACGAATCAGCCAATTTTTGACAGCTTCAGAAAATGACACTAACCGGCTATTTACTTAACCTTAACGGGTGTAAAAAAAACCTTAACGAAGCCGGATACCACATATTTTACCAATTGTTACGATCATTTTTTTCCTTTACACCATACCTGGGAAGTTAACGGTTACTGAGATATTGATGGTTAAAGTTTGAAAAAAAAATTGATGATTTTTACAGAAATGACTTCTGTCCGTTATAACTGAACTTTTTTTCAAAGAAACATGATACAAATTTTCACTAGTTCTTTCATAAAAAGCCTCTAAATGGCACACTCCGTAATGAACAGCGCACACTCGAACCGAACCGCGTCGCGGCGGCGTATAGCAACACGCCCCGCGGTGACTTTTCCGCGTGCACGCTGTACATTGCGGGTTAGAGTTAAATTATTTTTTTGATGTCACAAAATAAAAGTTGTTTCCCAGCCAAAATTTCTTTTTCATACGATTTGGTTTGATGTACTGAACGCGTGGTTGACGGCTTCGTTAAGGTTTTTTTTACACCCTGTATTAAGACTAAATTTTAATACATCTACACATCTACTTAAACTCATGAATAGTATAATGTTTTAAAGTTGACAACTATAAGCGAGCTTTTCGTTTAATATTTAAAAAAAAGAGTAGTTTACTGCGCCGCTTCGCGCACTTGTGTGCGGCTAGTTGGTTACCAGTTGATTTTACTATTACTTCTAATTAACTTTGTGATGGATCACTGAGAATGGCGCCGGCAATTATTCAATCATTCCAATTATATTTTGACTTATATCACTGATTGATTGAAGATATTAGAAAGGCAGATCTCGATTATTTATAACTTAATCTCGATTACCTGTGCGGTAATCAAAACATTGAAGACTAGTAAATTATTAAGAAGGAATCTTTTGCAGCATTCATTAGATATTTGTTAGTTAGTATATGACAAATGATAAATGTTTCTTACCGTTGCGAACAGATTAAAAATGTGCCTGAATTGCCTGTATCTGTACCGAATAATACCTATAATGCAGATTTCATGGTGATTTCATACTGCAAAGAGGAATGAAGAACAGCTGGGAACACGGAAGAGTTTTCCTGATACATTATAAAATCTATTATCTAAGGTAGCCGTAAGGGAAGTTGCGAGTCACACCCAATACAAGTGTCTTAGACAACTTACTGGTAGTCTCGTCCACATGTTATAGCAATGGTTATAGAAATAAATTAATTTTTATTTTATTTTATTATTTATTATACAGTTTTAATCTTCTAGCAAACATTAACGCCTCCGCGTGTCAAACGTAGTGTATGTTTTGTTGTATCAGTGTAACGGTGTGTCGGCTAAGCCAGCAAGGCCGGCGCCGAAATTAAATATGCACGAGCAGACGATCCCGCATCTAGGGCACTAAATAAATAAACAAGATCACTCCGTTTGACCCGCTTTAGTTTACTGGTTTACGTCTTTATGCTTGTGTCGCAAAATCGAACAAGTTTATGCGTCTATGCTTGAAAATATGTGCTGCTTGCGTAAGGCATACTAACTTTATGATAATCTAAGTACTTACTTCTTGACGATTTACAATGCGAATGCACTTGCACATTCCATATTTATATGATAAGCTCAAGATTACTTCGTTAAAGTAAGATTCCATTCTATTTTAAAGTTGGAAACATTAACTACTGTACAAATGAAACTTAAATAGCAACGTAGGCCTTCTTGAAAATCATGTTTCAGTTACGTTAGACTTAGTTGTAAATTCTGTGGCTAAGAAAGTTGATATGTATACAAAACCGGGCGACATGGCATGTGATCTAGATTAAAGACCTGGAATTTACGAATCTAGTCTAGCAAATGTTTTATGTCCAGTTACCTACATGAGCGCACAATAACTTGTTGGCCGTACTTATCGCAAACTCCCAGGCAGATAGAGGCAATTCTCGCTGCAATGAGGTGTCACAACTGAGGCTTGTGCTGCAGAAATAATAACAAAACAGTATGACTCATATTGTTGCAAAATCTACCATGATCATGACATGATCTACCATGGCCGATCTGGAAGTCCTTAAACAGGCTTCGGACTCCGGTTGGTCGAAGTAAGGAGAACATGGCCAGGTGGGGATTTTCGGCGAGCTCCGATGTGGACTGTGTCTGCGGTGCAGTGCAAACTATGGCAAACTTAACATCGTGCCCGGCGTGCCCCAACACCTGCACGCCAGCGGATTTAATGAACTGCAGCCGATCCGCAATACAAGTGGCTGAATTCTGGGCTGCCACGGTGTAATTCCTCGTGTTCCATCGACACGCTAAGAAGAAGTTGCAAAATAGGTCACCAACGACATCAACTAAGCTGCCACTTTGGTAAAATATTTAGGTTTTTATTCTCCCTCGTTGGTATAGTAGTCAACTTCTGCGGCTGTCTTTATCTCAGAGGTCCCAGGTTCGAATCTTGGGTCAACTAAAATTGTTCCCGAAATTTTCTATCTTGAATTTCTAAGCTACAGCTCGTAGTCGCAAGTGCGTGGTGAATATCTTGGTTAATATATATCTCGAGTTCAAAATGTCATTAAGTTCCTACATCCGAACCTTGGGTACCTAATAGAGACAGTACTAACCTAACAAAGTAACAGACACGCACCAAACCATATCCTTTTCCTTGTAGTCGATTAAATCTGTAACTACCCGCATGATTAGGCGTGGTAATTCGCATAGTGACAGTGGTAGCATGTCGAAAGTAATCGTTCACTGCAATTGTTTGAAAAACGTCAGTAAATAATTAGCTGTAATGGCGGGTAATGCCACATTACCGGGGAGCAGCGAAACGGAGGCGAAATTACAAGCTGCCTCCGCGGGTGGAGAGTGAAGCATGCGAGATTAAAGATGGCTTTGCGCTTTTTGTGAGGCAGAAATCCGTTCGGAAAAAAATGAGTAAAAACGACAGTATTCAGTAATTGCAGGCTCCGCTTCAGTGGGCTCGCGGATGGGAGTGGAGCAGAATCTGCGTGGAAACTTTTTATTCAATATTTACATGGGATTGAGATGCTTTGCCGCGGAAAGAAGCAACCTATGTCACTCTCTAACCTCCTAACGTTGGTCCGTTGCGTGTTGAAAGAAGGACAAACAAATAAACTGACTTCCAATTTATAATATTACGAGTAGCAGGGATAGGGATTTAAGACATTCGATTCTTTGAAAGTTACGTCATGATAATAATAATAATCATAATCATTTATTCCTTCATAAACATAGGTACATACAGAGGTTGTGGGTTGTTTAAATGCGAACTCTATGTCTATGTTTCACCTTTTTAGGTATATGAAGTATATACATTTTAACAATAGTATTTAGCGTAATAATAATACGAGTAGTAGGACAATATTTGATAATTGAAATTATATGTACATAAGTATATGTATGTATGTAAGTATACATATATAAGTATACATGAATGCAATAAATATATTTTGAAAAAAGACTAGTTATTTCTTGGTATTTAATAGGTTACGGACGTCACGAGTCATGATGACATACTTACGTAACAAGACATTAATCTCGTTAATAACAGTTGTCAATAAGCTTGAAAGGAAGTAGGTATGTTTTGTTCAGTGTACCTAATAGTACGACTTAAAAATGTACTGAAAAGATGTGGAGGCTGTTTTTTCTTCAAAAATAACATTATCATCGCTTACGACACGAAGTTTTTCTCGTGAGCCTGCTGTGCCATCGTCATCAGTTGTGGCTAACTCCCTTACAATAAGCCATTTTGTTTTGTCACCGCTCCCAACATCACGAATTCTTTATAAAACTTTAGATTACAAGTTTTTACGCAATGCGCCGATAATCTACTGAGAAGTCATTGAACCGCTTTGGGTCTGAAGTAAGGATGTAACTCGAAATTAGAAGAAACTTAAAATATACTTTCTTATAAATCTGTGCTGTGCTCATACCCGTAATTAATAAACACGAAGTAAGTTTGGAATACGTATTCCGTGTTTTGTTCCATTCCTAAAAATACATTTGAACCAAAAAGGACAACAGGTGGATTAACGACTCTGTTTTCTTAGCGTTAATAAATAAGTAAGGCGGATAGAGGTCACAAAAGATATCGAAGGAGTTTTAAGTTACCTACATATTTACTTATAATTTTATAAGTAGTTTATGTGGATCAGTCTGCATATACAGTTAAACCAAGACTATCGCACCTCAGTATCAGACATCATAATAATCTCCAAACTCATGCCAGACCAGAGATGCGTAGTCACATAGGTACACGACTATCTGAATGTACGCTCTTGAGAAACTTGTATAACACATGTTATGAAATTATCGTGAGATAGATCATTGTAGTTATTTCAATTTGGTTCCACATACATATTTCATTCTGAACCAGACCACATAGCGAGTCGAATGTCGTGTGTGAAATTATTAAACTGACAATTTCACACACAGCTTCAGTTCCGCTATTCAATGGCAGCGTGAATCACAACTGTCAAATTGCGTATTATGCTCGGCTGGTTGATCTGCTGCGTCGTCTCTTAAAAAAACATTATATATATATCGTTAATATCCATAACCCTGCTGCGGTAGTCTCGATCAGTATGCATAAACAGCGTGTACGCTGAGAATATTAGTGCTTTCGTAATCTAATTTAAAACTTGTTTTCGAACAAAATACATGAAATTATTATTATTTTTTCTACTTATTAATTAGTAGTTCTCACAAAAATATAATTGTTAGCCTATGTGATAATCCGATATATTAGCTATACTGTTGTAGGTTTCATAAATATCCTATCAGTAGTTTCTTCCGTGAAAGAATAACAAACATCCATACTTCCATCCTCACAAGCTTTGTATTTGTGAGATATACATGATATTATTATGAACAGGGATTTTACTGCATCAGACTGCGGCTACTGACTATGTCTGCGAAGCAGCTGTCATATTACTGTTTGTATTTGATGTTGTATTTATCTGCCTAATGTTTGTATTGCCTTATAAGATAAAGTTTAATAAGAACTGTAAGCACCTACCTATTACTAAGTAGTTTTTATTTTAGGAATATATTATTTAAGCGAGAAAAACTGCCGACAAACTGCTGTGCAGTTTGACAAATGTGAAAACAATGTATAATTTCTGTATATTTTGGAAAAACAATAAAAAACCGCTGCGTCACCGCTGCGTTACCGCTGCGACTTTGCGCTTGTCTGCGGCCGGTGAAAGTTCGCCATCCTCAGCAGGTCACAGAGAATTGAGATGACGATTCACTTTCAGTTCGCTTCGACCCGGCTCGTTCTCGATGACGTCATTTTACCTAGATCAATCAACAATGACCAAGTTACAAGTATGGGTGACTGTTGACACATTCTTGAAGAATTTAATGATCAAATCCCGAAGACATATAGGCTACATGCTTTCGCATCATAACCCTACTTAAATAACATACTTCCTTCTTACCTACATTACGAGTGGTTAATCTTTCTAACCATTTCAAAACTAGAACCAGAAGTTATCATAATTATTTTTAAAGGTAAGAAGTTACAAAATATAAGTTTTTTTCTCCTTTTTTGGGACAATAAACTATTACATAAGTTATTAATGGTTACTACTTATTACGTCATGTAATGAATTCGTATATTTTTAACATAGATCCTCCCAAGAATTTAGGCAGCAAAAAGTTTGATAACATGTAAAATATTAAATGCATTGAATGGATTTGCTACAATCTGGAAAAATCTATTTTTAATTAAGTATAGTTATCTTAGTTATGTTTAATCTTATCTTTTGATACAAATTCCAATGCTTATCGAGCATTTTTAAATAATAAGCGTCAATTTTATGCATTTTGTATGAGATTTCCATGTTATCGTAATTCGCGAAATCAGCGTAACGTGACCAGGGTCAGTCGTATGTGGGTTAGCTCTTATGTCATTGGCTCGAGGTTGAATAAGAAGGAGCGATAGTGCAATTGGTAGGTGCACGCACGAATTATGCACGGTGCATAGGAAGCACTGCGCCTGCTGCGCTGCGTTGTTCGCGTCGCGTAAACTGTATTGTTATCGGTAAGATTTGTTTCGAGGGTACAGATTTAATTTTGTTAAGAGTAACATAAGAGTTTGCACTAAAACAAAGATAATGGAACGGCTTTTCCATTATCTTTGACTAAAACGAATCACAGTTGAGTCAGGACATTATGTTGCTCAAATGAACAGCCAGTATATGCGGGAGATGCGAGCAAGATGGCATATCTAACGTTTAAAGCTGAAACCATAACACCTAAACAATCATAAATATATTATAAAATCTTTCTAATTTTTTTATAATTTTAGGTATATAGTAATTATTAATGTAGAAATATAAATATAAAAACAGTCCCTTGCCCGCCACCCCGTCTTGCCCGCATCTCCCCAGCGTACAATGAACCCAATGTGACGCAGAAGAAGAGGTGTTGTCAACTGCTATTAATCAATTAATTACTGTGTTTAGCCTAGGCTCAAACCTCACGTTCAATAAAAGTTTAAAAAAAGTTTTGGTAAACATCATCAACTACCTAACATCTTGTCACTAATTCAGTCTTTAAATAATACAAAAAGTTTTAAAACTAAATAAGTGCGTACTGTTTCCATTTAATTCTCACACGTGGTAATAGTTTAATTTGATAACGTTACTCGTTAATTAATATAATAATAATAACAATGGTGGCGTCGACCGTTCCCAGCGAGCGTGAGTCGTCACGTGCAAATGGCGCCTGCACTGGCCACTGGTGGCGCCAAGAAGTAACGCTGCATCCCGCCCGCCACTAAAATTGATTAGCGAGGTTACATAATACTGCCAAATGTGAAAATCACATTTTGATCTCATCCTAAACATGTGTTGTGGGAGCAGCTAAGTTTTGTGACTTCACTTTTTATCTTATCCGTGGAGACTTCACCCTACATCACAAAATTTGTAAATACTGTGTTTTCCCACAACCTGATTTAACTAAACAGGGAGTTGTATAACTTGATTTTAACGAGACAAAAATGATAAGAGTTAATTATGAATCTAAGTTAGAAATTAAATTAAGAATACGTAATACAACAAAAGTCTGAAAAACAGTATCACATAATTAGATTATCCTTCCTTCAAAGTAATGCTTGACCCTAACAAGGTCCCTTATTTAGAGGTGAGCGCGTTGATGTCTTTTAGTCGCGTATCGCGCGTCTGCACATTCGGAGATCTCCGGGACGGACCGGAAGTAATTAACGCATGTTATTGACCTTTAAAGAGGCTTTGCCACTATTATGTACCGAAATAATGTTCTTAAATTCGAAGATGATTATTTGACTATTTTTTTATCTGATGCCACGTCAGCAATTCATTAAAATCTTAAGTATGCTACGACGTAGCGTTTTTTAAATTGTTCGATTCGGTGTTTGCACTGTGACTACTCGCTTAAATGTATAATACTACTTCTTCGATACAGCAGTAGAGGTTTTGTTGCCACGAAATCCCAAATATAAATAAAATACAGTGTTGACTGGGGCTTGGTCTCATCTTGCGGTTCATAAGTATTTGTTGATTTGTAGTATCAAGTTTAGGTAATCTTGATAAATTACTATTTGGCAATATTTATTTTCAATCAACGCATTACATTGTAATCTTTACTAGCTGCTAAAGATGTAATGATTATAACTTTATGCAAATAAATGTAGAATTATAAAACCATAGTGCCTTTTTGCCAATTTGTCCCAGGGTTGGTCATGTCTTACTGAGTAACAGACTAAACAATTACTTATTCATATAATCGGTGACTCTTCTTGTCAATAGTAGTATGACCCAGGTCTATTCTAGAACACTAATAATGGCCCTGCGCTGGCGCACTCCGGTGGCGCAACAAAACGTTTGTCCTCAACTGAATGCTATAAGATGACACAGAATCATGCTTAACGTGGCATCGTTTGCATCTTAAAATTCAGAAGCATGTAACTTAAATTTAATTTTAGTTTATTTAACAAAATCGTAATATGTTACGATCTTGCTTTTCGCTCATTAGCAGCGTTCTTATTTCAAAAATTTAGAGCAAAATCATGCTTAGATGTGCTTTCGTTGAGCAGTAAACGAGATCTTTAAACGGCCCCTGATATAATTATTCAGAAAGAGTTCATCATCTATATATCTAAAAAAGAAAGTGGTGTTAGTTACACTTTTTATAACTCAAGAACGGATGAACCGATTTGGCTGAAAATTGGTGGAGAAGTAACTTAGAACCAGGAAACGGACATAGGATACTATTTATCCCGTTCGACCGCGATTGTGAAAACAAAGGGATTCCACGCGGACAAAGTCGCGGCCACTAGTTTCACATAAATCAGATTCAAGTAAGCAATCACAAAAGTTTTGTTGCAGTGCATTCATCTGATGATCATCATAACATTTGTAAAAACGGATCTTGGATAATCAATATTCAAATACTTGAAAACTGAGAGAGCGTTCAATGAAAATCTTCAGGATAAGTATTGTAGTTCCACATAGAATAATTATGATAAAGTTCCATGTTTCATTAGGTAGGAATACGTCCATTGTGTATTAAGGTGACGCTAAAGATTTTCCTACAAAAATCCGTGTAAATCGGAGCATTTTATTTTATTTTATTTATTTAACAGAAAACATACTGACTTACAGTCGCCCATTTCTCATGTAGCGGCGCCAAAGTGATCGCGCTCTTGACATTCTGCCTCTGCGCATTGTTGCCTCGGTCGCGGCGCCTGCGCACATATGAGCAAAAAGACTCAACAAACTAAACACTGCGGCATCTCACACTCAGCTAAAATAAGGACCATTTTGCAATAAAAATGTGTAGTTTGATGAGCGCTGGCTGTACACCACGCGTGTTATTGTAACGCGCCGGCTACCGGTTAGACGGCTTTCCGCGTGCACTGTACTAGACAAATATTTACTTATCAAATAGTTTATAATGGATGTCCATTTTATGCTGTCTAAAAAAAATCTCCAACCTTAAAGTACTGCAGTTTGATAAAATTATCACCGCAGTTGAACTTATCTGCAAAATCTACAAGTTAATCACTGACCGATGTGTAGTTTTATATGATGCAACTTAATCAGAAATTACATTGTAATCGAATAGTAAGAAAATGTGCTAGCTTACCGCCAAGAATAGATTTCAGTTCGACATCAAGCACCTATAAAGATCCTGATGTGTAACTCTAAATGGCATGAAAGTTACAAAAACATGGTTGTTATAATTGAAACAAGAAACCAAGTGAGCAAAATGTAATGAAGCAATAAAAATATAACTAGATCTCTCAACACAGGCTGATCTAGAACGTAGGTCCAGGCCAGCAATGCGACCGGTCCCGCGGCTGCGTGTGCGCATTGTGAGACAAACTCGACAATGTTAGAGAAAAACCCTTGTAGATTTCATAATTGGGACTATTTAATATAGTTGATGGACTCAGCCGTTACTTTGCGGAAATCCATGACTAAAGATGAAAAAGAAGATTATTTTGCTTTAAAATAGTTTTTTGGATGTTTTTGGGTTCCAGCGCTTGCGTCGCTTAATGGAAATTGAAAGCAAAGTAATCCTCTTTATCAGCTTTGGGACTGTTTTGTCAGATCTGAAATAGTTACAAGCTATTTCAAGTCAGAATCTACTTAAACTGTAACTTTTTGGATTAAAAAACTACAGCTACGAACAGGGGACCAGTATTGCAATGATTAAAGCGGTTCTCGCTCAGCACAAAATACCATTGTTTCCATTTATCGTTAATAATTTATTGAAAACAACAAGGAACAAGACAATGGTTGCGAAACCTCTGACGGACAGCCACAATAAGTTCGAGTTATTCATAACTGCAAATGATGCAATTCGATTGTGTCTACGCCGCGTAGATGCAGTAAATAACAATTTAATTATGACTCGGCTATTGTCGATTATTACGTTTTTTTTTTAAACTGGGGTCAAAGATCAAGTTATATTAAATGGTATTTATATCTATCAGGAATCAATGCCGTAAATATCTACGAGTATTCTGAGCACATCAAGTACGAGTATGTATCACATTCGCTATAAATGTGATATATTTTATGGAATGGTAGCATGCAAATTCCTGTCTAGATTACATTAAAATGGAACAGTGAAGCCTCAGGAACTTTTATCTATGTATAAAAAAGAGGTTCTAAACTTAAATGCCTAGTTGCTTTTTTCTAAAGTAACTTTTTGTGGAACCAAACGTTATCGTGCCATATACTTACATATACTTTCTGTCCATGTTTGGCAAAAAACCAATCGTACCTAACGTTGGCGCCACATTTCCCCAAATATGCCTAAACTTTGGAAATGCCAATGAACCAGCAAAGAGCAAAGGTGAATTTGGCATTACGGTGGGCAAAAAATACCTACATAGGTACCTACCTACACTACGCGTGGGTGAGTCAAATAATACCACCGAGTCTTGTTTGACAAAGTATTTATTGCGAAAATCTATTTTTATCAACACCTCGTCTGCAAGCACACGAGTAAACATTCTGAATAAATAGCCATCTACTTACAATATTTCAACGCTAACAATTATTTTAAGGCATATTCCATATCACAATATTGTTTTGACAGAGCTCATAGAATAGAAACTTAAGAATTGTATTCAGTACATTACATTTCAGGCATTTCAGAACAATACACGTGTACAGATGGTCCACCTGGCACAATTTTTACAAAAAAACAAACTTAATAATACCTACAAGTAAAAAATATTGCAACAATTAAGACTATCAATCTCAAATTATTATGTATAGTTTGCTCAAGACGACATTTAATATTAATTTGACTAATTTATTATTATGCTACTGAAAAATAGTTAATAGAACGTGTAATAAATAGTTATTTAATTTTATACACATAGCTATAGTGACATGTTTTGTTAGGCACTCTTTCTGTCTGCGACGCTACAAACAGACACTTTAAGGCACAACAATTTGACACTTCTACGATTTACTTTCGTCTACTTCATTTCTTTATAACCTAAGTCTCCTCCAGTTACGAATAACTAATTAAGTACAAACTGTTAACGAACTACTCGAAGTCCAGCTTCGACTTTATGCAATCTCGACCCGATTTATCCTTTCCTCTCCGGACAATTTTAACAATTTATTTTTAAATTATAAAATTTTAAAAATATTACGTCTACTTGTGTGAAAGGTGAAATAAATGCAGCAGAGAAAGTTGAACAACATGGGAAAATGCATTCGCATCGCATTACAAATGAATAAGTAAGAAAACAAAGTTAACATCTAAACGCGGTGCAGTCGCGTGCTTTTAAGTTTATCAGGAATGTACACAACGTCGAGCCTCGAGCTTTTAATAACATGCTCGACGGAACCGCAAACAATAACGATCCGTGGAGAATTAAGAAACATACTTTAAGCTAATGGCGATGCGTCGCCGCGTGCGACCGTTTGTGATTTGTACTCGCGTTCCCACCGCGGCCGTGCTGCATGCGTCGGGAAAGCGGCGCCACCACAAAAAACACACCACTTTTTCAGCACAGGGAGTGACGCCGAACAATAGGAAGAAACTGTTCTACTCACACTCGGGAGACGAGTTCGCATCGAGTATCGGCCGCTTTCCAACGACGCGCATGCACGAGATAATTGCTGCTACGGATAACCATCATTTGCATTGTTCGCAATCTGGAGAAAATTAATTGCCCCACAATCGATCGGCGAAAGAAATCGATCGGCCGAACTCGCCTCGATCGGGCACTCGAAATATCTGAACGATACACTTTCATGCAAACGGGCGCCGATCGTGTTTTCTTCGAAAGTAAAACGTTGCGAGACGCGACACGTCGCAGTCGGCGGGCCGCAGGTATCGAGTTCTCGCGGTAACATATCCGAATCCACTGACACAAATTAAACCCGCCACACCGATCACGCGACGTTGTACGTACTGAGTTTTTTGGCGTCACACGCCCACACATTTGTATCCGACACGTATTCGTAGAACGGTTCCGTTTAAGCGGCGCCGGCCTCCTGTTTCTGTTGTATGATGGACTCCCACTGCGCAATGAGTCGCGTGGAGCTGGGAGCGAGGAACTCCTGGCCGGGGCTGAGGTCGCACAGCTCGGCGAGCGACTTGGCGGGCTTGAGGCTGCCGATGGACTCGTGCCCCGAGCTGTTCCGCGGCGACGGCGACCGCAGCTCCTCGTTCAGTGCCTCGTACAGCTCGCCTATCGACTTGGTCGCCTTCAGCTTGCCGGGCAGCGGGATCTCTTCGTCCTCCGACTCGGAGCTGGTTTCGTTATCGCTCAACTCGATGTCGAAAGGTTTCGATTTCTTCCTCATCCGTTTCAACTCGTGCTCTCGATCTTTCATCTCTTTGAGTTCTTTTTGGATTTTTTCCTCGACGGGCACGTATCCCTTTCGGATAGGTTTTCCTTCCGGCGTGCGGTCGATCACGGCGGGACTGACGACCGCAGGGGCGACGACCGGCGAGGTTGGGAATATGAGCGGCGGTGCCAGGGACACCGGGGACGAGGCGACGGGCCCGGGGATGCCGCCTCCTACTCCAACAGGAGACGTGACGGGCAGCTTACCCTTGTTTGCGATGAATCGTTGCATGATTCCCTTCGTGCCCGTCTGCGGCGTGAAGCGGCGCGTGTAGCCGTTGCCGTTGAGCAGGGAGGGCGCGGGGGGCGGCGAGGGCGTGATGGGCCCCAGCAGGTGCGACGTGGACACCGCCCGGTTAAGAGTTTTCTGTATCTTGTGGTCATCGTCGCCGTTGACGTGACCGTTCTGTTTGTTGACGTCGATAGTAGACTCTGACATGAGACGATTTATCCTGAAGTGACCTTCCTTGAACTCTCGCTCCCTCTCTGTCACTTCAATGATCTCTCTTTGGATCCTTGAGAGAGGATCCTCTTTTAGAAGCGACTGAAACAGAAGGAAAATATTTTTCATTATTATTAATAATAATAGGGTCTACGACTTAGATCGTAAGATAAAAGATATAGCCTACCTTCGTGAGGTCTCTTAAATAATTAAGACTAATACCTAACTTGCTGATTGTTATAATATGTTGATAGATAAGTGGATAAATAAGTAAACTGCGTGCAGCGGTAGGTACCTACATACATGAATATGAACGCGTTTGAAACGACAAACATGGCATATTGGCTATTCTGATCGCGCTGGCTTGCGATTACGATGCATTACGTATGGTGCTAACACGAGTTATAAATATTGACCTTATACCGACCGATATCTGGCTCAAAGTGAACTAGTTTTCACTGAACTAGCTCAGCACTTAACATGTGCTTGTGTTTCTAAACGTTGTGAAATGCAGACCTAAATCTTGTCAACCTGCATGCAGGCATTTCATTTCGTTTCAATATTTTGGGCGATTTAATCAAAATATCACAAGGGGAGACGCGGCGCAAGATATTTGAATTAACGCCTGGATTTGAGATCCTGGGCCTTAATCACCTGGCTAAATCACGTGATGACGAGTGAAATGCGAATGTTTTACATTGGACATTTTCCCGAGTCGATAGCGATTTCAGCTATAGACTTAATTATAAAACTTTGACTACTTAGGACTCCGGTCAGACAGATGCACTACTTAGTGTCTACAGAAATCTTGACGGTTGAATGACTATGGGATCATATTAACTAGCACGAGTAGTACACGACCAGTGATCCTTGTCTACGTCATTTCAATATATGTGGTTTAACCAGCTCGTATAATATTTCCCGATCTATTGCGTGTACCTGCTAATATTCAAATATTTGACTTATTTTCTTGTAGAGTACCTTACCTATTTACCAAGCATTACATAAATAACCTTACAAACTGTCATGTACTGCTTTTTCTTCGCATATATAATGCGACAAGGTTGAATTTAGATTTGTAAGCCGGCACACAATAGCTACGTTATGGCAGGCAGTTCAAAGTGCCTACTATTGGCGTATCCGCAGTTAGTATGTGTATAGCATTTCATCATAAAGAAAGAGGTCAGCGCAGGGCACGCTGTGGTGACCTACGCAACGGGGACGTAGCTACGAGTAAGTATACAACATATAACACTCGGCGACGCGCTGCCATAAACCCGCCTCGGCCGACCACTGCCCGATATGGACCGTGCCACAGCCCACAACCCTGACACATTTTAATCAACAAATTCGCGTGATCGATTTCAGGTGATTAATCTATCAATCGACCTTTTCTTATCGCATTAAATTTCTTCTAGCTGTTTCGATCGCCGAACCTTTCCAATTCCTCACAACGATTTATCTGTACAAAAACCACCTGATGATAAAATCAAGTTATTAACCGACTATAAAGTTAATTTCCTAGATAAGACAATGACTACCTTTGTTTTTGAAGAACGGTCGACTGCAATAAATATAAAAAATAATATCAAAGATAATAGGTATCGCTGACGCGGTATCAGATGGATGTGTAACAGTACTCGGCTAATCTCGATTTTAACGATGCGGCCGTCTCACGGAGCTTTCTACTGGGTTCGATATTGGCACACATTCCCAAAGTCGCACACCATTCTTCTCGAGAAGAAAGCGCTAATTAATCCGCGGGGCACGCGGCGACCCGCGACCGCACCGGCATCGGCAGCGCCGGAGCTCCGGCGAGGTACCTAGCCGGTGCCGACGACCTACGAACCCACAGATCACAATCACTAGACTGCGCCAGCGTCCGATCCGAACTGGAGCACGCTCGCATTCCAAACTACCCGCAATAAAACAAAAACTGTACTCACTTCACCCATAGTGAATCTCGGAATGCAAATCCAATTATCCAGGCAGGAAGGAAGTTAAAGGCGAGCACATATGGAGAACTGTTTCACGGTTGGAACATCACGGCACGAGTGGCGAGTACCGACGGTCGACACCTGGCACGAGTGCGCGCGGAGTGCGGCGGCAGCGTGCATTCGCGGCGGCGGGCGGGCGCGGGCTAACGTCCTCCGCGGCCGCGTATCGCTCACCTCGCGAGGCTAATTGCCGCCAGAGCGAGAGAGCCCGATAACGTTATATATTGAAAAGAGAAAGGGGCATAACACCTCACAACACCTGGTGCCGCTTTACCGATGCTGCCGCGATGAGGGACTGCTTTGCCGACGGAGGGAACGTGGCGTCCGTTCAAAACTTGCAAGAAGGATTTACGCACTATTGGGTTTCAGAGGGTCCGTGCTCCCCTGCACAGACAGGATATAGTTTTGACCCAAGTTTGGTGTCGATTGACGCTATATTATGAATGGAAGCCATAAAATACATTATTTCTTAATGACAAAAGAAGCCACCCTTTTTAAGCCTTGAAACTATAGTTACTTTAATTTACCCACATTTACTTGTATAAGGCTTTATTTCCCCTATTTTATTTTTTGTGGCCTGCATTATTTCTGCCATGGATAGAGTAAAAAGGGAAAAGGGATCCATCTCTATTAATATCTCAATCTCTATAATAGGCTTGTTTCCACTATGAAAGAAATATTCAAAAACTGATTTTCTCTAAAATAATTCATAATTTCAGATGCCTTTACACTAATATTTTTCTGCAGTTCGCATTATTTGATTTTTAATTGGAATTCAAATGATAATTAGTCACTCAGTCGGCATTGCACGCGATGACGTCAAAGCGTGTTATTCCCATACAAACTCTATTAAGAAAAGCGTTTTGACAGTTGATAAAAAGTACGTCAACGATTGGTGGTGTCAACTACCGTATTCTAATAGTTCATAGTCCGTCGTTTAGTGAAAATTAAGTGCAAAATAATCCTCTTTTTCAGCTATAATAATAGTCCTGAGAAATGTCTGCAGTTGAGTGATTAATTCTATCTCAAACTGGCAATACAAGTACATAATAATGGCATTTGTTTTATCCACAAGAAGCTGCTTTTTAAAAGTAAAATCCATTTTTTGCTAAAATAAAACAGGGAATAGGTAAATAGTTTATTTATTTTTAAAATGACTAGAGTAGTTCATTCAGATTACAGAAAGTATATTCTATTGCACAGCAAGGGAATTCCATAAGACTTAAATGGTCAGTAAAAAAGACTAGCTTAGAAAATATTTTCAATAACAGAATGATAAAAATAATTTAAGCCAGCTTAACTTTAGCTTGTAGCTCCATGTGGCTGACTCTCAAGTGACGGGACAGATCACTAGCTCTGAAAAATCCTCTGGCACAGTGCTGGCACACATATGGGGTGTTGTTGGTGTGTTGCTTCAGAAGGTGGAATTCCAGCATCATGGCAGTTGGGAAGGTACAAGTACACTCCCCTATGGAGCATTTGAACTTTGTAGCATTCTCATGCTTGAACGCTATGTGGTGTGACAAGCTTCTCTTAGTTGCATAGCTCTGATTACACAACTTGCACAAGAATGGTCTCTCCCCTGTGTGCTTGCGCATGTGTACCTCCAAATCAGAAAATGTTTTCAAGCAGATAGTGCACTGGCCCGACCGCTCCGAGTGCACCCTCCTGATGTGAGTTTTCAGGTTACCTTTAATTGAAAATGTGACCCCACAGAAACTACAAATCAACTGCTTTTCATTTGTATGTCGACCAACATGAGAGTTAAGTGCATTTCTGGTTTTCATTGACTTATTACATAAATGACAGGTATATTTCTTCTCATCACTGTGTACAGATTGATGTTTCTTTACAAGATTGCTGTCAGCAAATTTTTTACCACAAATGGGACAGGAAAATGGTTTTTCTCCAGTGTGAACCCGTTTATGGCGAATGAGTGATGTGATTTGGCGAAAGCTTTTGGAGCAATATGGACAGGAGTAAGGTCTCTCATCTGTGTGCACTCTCATGTGTATAATGATGTCATTTTTTCTATAGAAACTGTTGCCACAAGTTTCACATGTAAATTTCCTTTCCCTTTCACCATGCCGAGTTTCAAAATGTCTAGAGAGGGAGCCTTTGGTTCTGAATTTTTTGTTGCAGCTTTGACACTTGAATGGAGTCTCGCCAGTATGCGTGCGCATGTGCGCCTCCATGGCGGAGCGGCTGGCCGCGATCAGCCCGCAGATGACGCACTGCAGGGGCCCCGACTTACACCGCTTGCTCTTTCTTCGTTTATTTTTCACTTCCTTTTTCTGCCGATCGTGATTCTTTTTATTCTCGTACTCGTAGTTGGCCTGAACTTCATCTGTAAGTTCTCGCTTTACTGTATCCTCCGCGGAATCGTCTCCGGCAAAATTGCTCGAAAGATCAAATTTAACGTCTTCACCGTTTATAACAAACTCTAATTTGTCATCGACGCCGTCTTCGGGCTCCGCGAAGTCGTCGTAGCTCACGTAGCGCAGCGCTTTGTCCGTGGCTTCACATTTTTGAATGAATTCATACGCGACGGCCAACTCGTCCACGCAAGTGTCGCAGATGGCGCTCGGCAGACCGTCGTCTTCTTCGATGCTGATGGGAACGCATCGCATTATTTTAACACTGAATTGGACGCCTTGTCGCACCTCGAACACCGAAATAGTGGCGGTTTTGCTGAGGCAAACTCTGCACACTTTTGAATCCATTTTTACAAGGAATTGCCGATGCTGTTTAACATGAACAGCATTTTTGATATCTTAATAAACTGATGAATAAATCAATTCAAATCTCAATCAAATGTGATCACGAACCCACAAGTAAATATACAAATTACAAAACAAAAAAACCACCAAGCCCAAACAGACGGCCTCAAAAATGACGTACAATGTCACTGTCACTATTTATTTAACCGCATGTCAAGATGTCTTTAATAAGAACCAAACTGTGTTGTTACAGATTTACCTATACTATTAGAAAATGCCTCAGAAATGTTTGTAAAATGAATTCAATATTTCTTCCTGTATTTACCCTAAAGCTTATCTGAAAGAGATCACTCTCAGCTTTAAGACCGCCAACGTAATTCTTGTAAAATACCTAATATCCTACTACTATTATAAAGGCGAAAGTTTGTAAGTATGGATGTATGGATGTATGGATGTTTGTTACTCTTTCACGTAAAAACTACTGAATGGATTTGAATGAAACTTTACCACAATATAGCTTATACATCAGAATAACATATAGGCTACAATTCATAAAGAATTTTTAAGATAAAGGCTTTCCACGCGGACGAAGTCGCGGGCGGCCACTAGTAATTAATAAAAATTGAAAGTAACGTTGCTACAGTTATTTAAATTGAGTGTAATATTTTTTTTGGGTACTGTAATATTGGTGTTAGTCACTTGTGTACTGTTTTTCGAGTGCTTGCTTTCTTGTTCTCGGATAATTCTATAAAATATGGCAGCAAAACGTTTTCTGAGAAAGTTTTGGCTCCTTTTGCTAGTCGCAACGTGTTGAACATAACGTATTGTTTTAAATCCTACTACTATTATAAAGGCGAAAGTTTGTAAGTATGGATGTATGGATGTATGGATGTATGGATGTTTGTTACTCTTTCACGTAAAAACTACTGAATGGATTTGAATGAAACTTTACCACAATATAGCTTATACATCAGAATAACATATAGGCTACAATTCATAAAGAATTTTTAAGATAAAGGCTTTCCACGCGGACGAAGTCGCGGGCGGCCACTAGTAAGTAATAATACTCTACCTGTGTAAAATTGTATGGCCAAGTGTATGGTATAAAGCGGTTATTTACGTGCAACAATAAAAGCTAACTAGGTAGAAACGTGTACAATATTTTATGGGGTGATTTAGTATCACCCCATAAAACACATAAAACACAGAAGGTTAACCCCCAATCCACACGTTTACTGAACCGTTGGCCCCAACGCTTCTCGCCCAACGAGTGGATGGGGATTTCGGGCGATTCCAACTTGCGTAACCAACACTCGGGCATAACGTTGGCCCAAGCGTTGGTTGTTTACCCTCTTGTGTCGGTATCTTTAAAGGATTCCGCGTTGGCTGTTCGTGGACTATCCAATCCCATACGTTGGCGATGTGCTGAGTCTTTTCACAGCACCCACCGAGTGCGTCCATCAAATGAATTTTGATAAAGTAAATAAAATAATTAATTACCCGCACAATAAAATATTTGTTTTTTATTTGTAGATGTTTAAAGAGGACAATGACAAATGTATACCACATAATCTTTTTTTTTACGGGCGTTTCGTTTGTTGGTTGTTGGACGAGTTGTTCACCCAACGTGTGAGGCAAGCATAATGTGCTAACCCCAGAAACAAACTTGGGTTAAACAGTTGGCAAAAAAATCTATCACCCAATCAGCAGATATGAAAAAATTTAGTGAGATGAATTAGATAATTAGCTCTTCGTTCATTATCTGTGGATAGTGTCGGGCGGGCGGCCTGTTTCCAAGGCCGTAAATAAATTAAAAAAAAAACTTAAATCTCGTAATCTCATCTCGTTTCAATATTTACGTTTTTTTAATTAAATATTACCTTTCTTCGTCTGATTTGGCGAAATTTAGAATTAAATTCGCTTATTGTATTAATGACATGAAATGCCGCGGGTAAAATTAGACTATATTGTTAGTTTCAGCAGCGAAGATCCGGTATGTTGTTCTCTCTGTTAGCACCCGAATTAATAAAGTTTCGACATCGTCAAAAATAAGTTGTTTTTGTATAGGAAAATCCCGCAAGCAACCTGCTATCATGGGATGTCAGCAAGAAACGATGGCTTTGCGCGAAGGGCGAGCCCTCCTGCTCCGTTGTATTACAGCTACCTCGAGCAGTGAAGGTAGATATGCAAAAAATACTATAATTTTAATTGAGTTCCGTATGTACATACGGACGGATACATATTACAAATATTTTAAATTTCTATTAATGACTTGGTTTTATGAAGGAACCCCTATTTTTAGATTTAGACTATAGATCAAGATCTGTATGACAAACCAAATCAAAATGTTTCTCATATAAATAATAAATAAATATTTCAGAACAATCACACCAATTCTCTAGTCCCAAATTAAGCTACAAGGCTTGTGTTTTGGGTACTAGACAACAGATAAACATACTTAAATACTTTTTGATTGTAAATAAATACATATTATACATAGAAAACACCCAGACCAGTACAAACACATGTGTTCATGCACATTTATTTTTGTACTGTGCGGGGATCAAACCCGCAACCTGTGGACCACTGCACCAAGCGGTCATAATTTATTATATATTTAATAAGGTTAAAGGTAACTAGCTAACATGAGATTTGTTCACAGATATCTGCAGTGCATGTTGGGGCATATCATTCTGCTTTAGTAGAGGTCCTGGTCGGGCGGTCAGAAAAACCAAATGAAGCTTTCCAGGTATTTTTTTGACAAAGTTTTGTAAACCTACAGCCTATTAATCATAAATTACATGCATAAAGACATGTTTTTTATAGTATTAATGTATGAAGAAGTATATTGTGATCACCCATTGAAATATGACAGTCTTAAGTGTATACTTGTTGCATAAACGGATGTTTTCAGTTGTTTGCATTGCTTATTAAGTAAATAAATGTCCATTAATCAGGTTCTAGTACCCAGCTGCATATTTCTGACACCAGCAGAGTCCCGTAAGGATGTGGGTGTGGAGCGGGTGAGGTCGTTCACTGCGGACCAACTCTCTGCTTCGGCAAGGGACCAGCGCTGGGACCGCGTGCGCGTCGTGTGCACGCAGCCTTATAACAAGCATTGCAAGGTAAACTCCACATACCTTACAAAACAAATGCTTTTAAACTGTATTACATTTTACTTATGTATTTGTTGCCTTGTCAGATGTTGCTCTTTCAGAATTATACAATAGTTGAAAGAGGAGGTAAAAGTTAAGGGAAAATCATCTATCACCAATACTTTTTGTTTTAGAACAAGGCATTTCTTTTTATTTTGAAATATACACAACATCACATACATTGATCTGACACCGTGGTAAGTAGCTTAAGCACTTGTGTTACAGATATCAGAACCAACAGTGGTATTACAAATAAACTTAAATAAATACATTCAACACTCAGACCAGTACAAACAGGCATGTTCATGCACACAAATGTTTGTACAGTGCGGGGATCGAACCCGCGACATCTTGGTGAATAGTCGACTTCTTGACCATCACACCAAAGTGGTCGTCAAAAGCATGGTAGTGACTCATTATTTTTTTTTTGTGCTAAAAGCTTTTGCTCAGACTTATAGGCTATTCTTTTGACAGTATGGCCTCAATTTCGTGCATATATCAGAGCCGGAGGGAGCACCGTCTGGTTCTGTATCAAGCACAACTTCAGCAAACACAGCTGCTGCATCAGATGCCCCGGCCAAAGTACCATTGACAGCGCTCCTGGCGGACCATTGTTCTTCCTCGGATGACGAGTTCCGTCCGGGAGAGCTGTTCGCCAAACACAAGCGCCCTGGAGCTGCTGACACAGGTTGTATTTAGTTGTATAAACTTGAGATATCAATATGACGGAGTGGGGGTATTATGAGGTAGAAACTAATAATAATAATAAAATCTTTATTGCTTACAAAACTAACATTCAATGAGACAAACAAACAATTGGACATGACAAAGCAATTGGAGGTGGCACAGCTTGTGCTAACTTGGGATATGATCCCAAACAGCGCTGCTTTTCAGCCACACCCATCTTTCCATAGATAACTAGAAACCGGCCTACCTGGTAAGTAGGCACCATCGAGTACACACTTCCCTTCGAAATGAAACCTAATCTGTTTGCATCCGGCCATGAGTGTTCTATTTCGTCTGTAATTGTAATTGATTATTTATTTGTGTTTAACTTAAAGGATCTCTTTTTCTGTTTATCGTCTAGTCAATGTTCAGCTTTTCTAGCGTAAACTTTTTAGACATTACACATGAAACGAGTCGAAGGACAGGTGTCTTTACGTTTTTACGAAGTGCAAAAAAAGATGACCCATAAACAGTATACGAAGCTTTAAAAAACTAACTAAGAAAGTTCTTAAGTTGAAAAAACGGTACTAAGTAGCCCTTAAGAGTATTCATTTCGCAAGTTTTCGAGAAATCGCTATTGACTAAAAAGCGAGCCTCATCTGATCCTCACTACCTATAATCGCATTAGGTTAAGCATGTAATGATTATATAAGTTTTGGGCAATAAATAAAATATAGGCATGTTAAGTGCGCAGTTAATAAGACTGTTAGTGTTGTTATTTATAAATTCAATTCAATTCATTTATTTATCGGACAACAAAAATCCATGGGTTAGTAATACAATGGCGCTTAAACTAGGTGTTAGTACTTACATATATGTATTAAATTTTATAAAATTAAATTAAATTAATTTATTAAATTAAATTAAAAACAAATCAAAAAATAAAAATAAATAAATAAAAAATACAAAAATAAATAAATATAAAAATCAATTAGTCATGTACCTAAGAGGCACCCCGTGCGGCCGACAACTAGAAGAATTATCGTCCTGTATGAGTCATCAGTCGCACGAAATGTTAATGTGAGAATACAGCTTTAAATTTTTTCTTTGTTTATTAACAGGCGCTCAGATACGACAAGCAACATCACATGCGCTCAAAAACATATCAGATTCGGCCACGAAACTGGTGAAGACACCGATATCGAAGCACTCCAGCAGGCAGGCCAACTCCGACGAGCCTTCCAGCTCTAACCGGCAGAGGGAGACCCTCATGTACACTGATGATGACGACCGGCCGCACGCGAAAATAGATCATATTGTGCAGAGGCATAAAGATGAGAAGAGCAGAGACGAAGCTAAGAAACTAAATCAGAAAACAGATGACCGAAAGGCTTCAAATGAAGTGAGGGTGAAAGAAACTAGTCAAAATGAGAAACAAAAAGACAAGAGAGATAGAACTCCAAAGAATGATAGAAATAGACCAGACCCTGCGACACCAGCCAGTAGAAGCAACGTATCCCAAGATGAACCGTCGACAAGTAGCAGTCGAGATAAGGGTGACAAGGATAGGAAAAGATCTCGCGACGACAAATACGGAATGAAGGGTATGTGTTATTTTAGTCTCATGCTTTTTAGTTCATATTTAACTACAGCTTGAGAGGGGGATTTTTTCATGATCTCAAAAGCGGCAGACTCGCCATAAAACCGTCACGATACGTGATTTTTATAACGAATGGTGATTTTTAAAATACGGGATAAAGACGCATCCGTCTTTTTTCACGCTTCGTGAAGCGTGGGAATATGGGTATTTAAAAAAGTTCCCGTCAAATAAATAACGAATCGTAAAAATTAAGTTGATGATTTGAAAATCATAAGCCTTACTACAAAACAGTAAAAAAATTAAACAATCTGTAGTAGGTTCAGTCACTACTAGTGTTATTATATATGCCTCGTATGAATGTAGACAATGAATTACCTATACTGTTTTCTGGTGATGCTGTAATGATGACAAAGAAGCCAGCCACTCCAATAGGCATGATGACATCTATCTTAAATATTTTCAAGACCATGGCGTTTAAAATACATAGACCCTATTATCCAAAAAGCTGTAGAAACTAATTTTTAAATACACAAAACTCAATGAATATTCGGTCAATTTTCTCCGATTTCTGATACATGACCGTGACGTCACGTTTTTGTATTCCCATACAAAATCTATGGAGGCAGATCGTTTTGACAGATAATAAAAATTATGTCAACGATTGGTGGTGTCATCTAGCCTATTCATTGGTTACCTTTATAGTAAACAGAACAATGTGTTATGCAATACTGTTTCCTCGTAGCCGGCGGCGAGTTGAGCGCGATCCTGAAGGGCGTGACGTTCGCGCTGAGCGGGTACGCGAACCCGCGCCGCGCCGCCGTGCGCGACCAGGCCATCGAGATGGGCGCGCGCTGCGAGCGGGACTGGGGGCCCAGCTGTAACTATCTCATGTGAGTTATTATATATTTAGCGTTTAAGACGTTTTGCACACTATCAGCATTTCTTCAAATGAAGCTTAATTTTATACTTTTGTCTTATAAGCAATATTTTAGGATGGAACAGGATGCCAATTGACACTGCTTGACTTGGAAGGTTATGGAAAAGTTCTATGTTGTATAAGTAGAGGACGTGTGGCGACTGATAATGATTACGGCAATGAGGTATTTTACTATCTACAATATGACCTAAAGGTTTAACTGAAATAAAATGCTTTATACTGTAAGTCTACCTCTTATACACTCTTTTGTAAAAAATAATAATAAAAAATACTATAATTACTACTAAAACAATACTTATTATAATAGTATTTTGTGTTATATTGTACTTGTGCAATAAATAAATATTATTATTAAAATATCCACATTTATCTACAGCTGCGCGTTCCCGAACACTCCAAAGCTGAAGCAGGTGCGTTCTGGTCCCGGCGGTGCGACCGTCCCGGCGGTGCGGGCCGAGTGGGTCGAGGCGAGCCACGCGCGGCGCCGGCGCCTGCCGTGGCGCTGGTTCGCCACCGAGAGGGAACACCAGCAGACGCCGCCGAAACACTTCGATGTGGAGGTGGATGAAGTAGAAGATGATGAGGGTGCGTTTTAGTGTACTTGTCTTAAATACCTTTACAGATTCTATGGCATAGAAAGACCTTGTATACGCTTAATATAAGTGATATAATGGGTCGAATTGTTTTATTTAAAAAAATATTAAAACATAAATATTACTTAGGTACATTATTCAAAAAATATTAATTTCTTTATGTGATTAAGAACACATACATTCGTACTGAATGCATTTAAAAAAGGATTAGGCAACTAGACTACTGTTTAGGAACAATTTGTATTGGTAATGAAAGAAGGTGATCACAGTTTAGTTATCAGCTCTTCCTAAATGCTTTTTAAGTAAAACCATTTTTTTGCAGTTTTTGCCTAAAAAATAAAAAGGTTTTTTATTTCAATAAAATATATTTTAATTTTTTAGATTGTGACACTGACGACGAAATAGAGAAGGCCTTACGAAAACAAAAGAAACGTCGCACCGAAGACCCGCCTACCTCAAAGACCGAAAACAATAAGGATCGCGAACACAGCAAACGCGACCAACACAAAAGTAGCTCCAAAGACGACGCAAACGTGTCGAGTGCGTCCGGGAACACGTCGAACACGTCGGACGTGATGTTCGTGCGCGATGAACGCATGCGGGGAAACGTCTCGCTCCTCGACTCTGATGATGATAAGACCGATGAAGAGGATGCAGGTAATAAATAGGTTAGATCTTTGACTTTTATTGTATTAAAGCTGAAAAAGAGGATTATTTTGCTTTAAATTTCCACTAAACGACGTCAGCACAGGAACCAAAATACATCCAACTGTAATCACCTGAAAAAGCTAGAGCTGGAAGTCGCAGGACTTACAATATCTACAACTCACAACATGACACAGACGATGCACCTGGAATCACAACACTGACACCTACAAACACTCGACGCGTTTCGCCACTACACGTGGCATCCTCAGGAAATGTTGTCGCTTCGACAGACTACGAGCGACTAATTATCTAAAAATCTATTGTATTTTCAACATAAAAATGGAAATGATAGTTTCAGCACAGTTATCGCGTGTACCCTTACACCGTTGTGCTAGTTCAGATCAAATCATATTATATTATAGACCCGGCCTGTCCGAAGTTTTTTTTTAATCTTCTGATCTTACAAATATTTCAAGACTATAATTAGTCAAAGCGGTTCAGACTGACGAACAGCAATTGTTTTT
Source organism: Pyrausta despicata (assembly GCA_963921415.1). Lineage (NCBI taxonomy): Eukaryota > Metazoa > Arthropoda > Insecta > Lepidoptera > Crambidae > Pyrausta > Pyrausta despicata. The sequence continues at coordinate 344,127 of OY992859.1, read as the reverse complement.
ATATAAAAGATTTATCAACCCTAGCACAATTCGCTGCTATATATAGGCTGCTAATGCATAAATTGATTGCAGACAGCCTAAACATAAAAAAGTAAAGGTAAAGGCTTGAGTTTGTCCAAATTGTTTAAGTTTTTCGAGCTGTGTCGTCGAGCTACGTTAGGTTTAAGTTGCAAAAAATTAAACAATGTCTAAAATTTCCAGCTTTGACCGCAGAGCGCATCGACAAAACTAAATGCCTGCCGGACCTGTTCTCGGGCAGCACGTTCGTGATAGGCGAGAGTGCCGCGCGTGCGGTCGACGCGGCGCTGCTGGCGCGGTACGTGCGCGCCTACGGCGGGGTCGTCATCGATGTAAGTTGATACACTTGATTTAAAAAAAACTGGGGATAGCATTGCAACAAAATTAAAGCAACATAATAACAGTGCCACTGGTTAGTGCTGCATATTATTTACAGGTCAATTTTTACTCACACTCACACCACGGTAATATTATCTATACAGTATTCCATCTTCATATAAACGGACGACGATCGAGCTATACCTACTCGCCCGGATCTTGGCATGCGCTTGGCATGCTACAGTCGCGAGTGCGCGCAGTGACGAACGGACGGTGTGCTGTTTTTAATCAGTAACCGCCCGAATTTTAACTAGAAATGCAAGTAGCTATTTAACATGACAAGTAGAATATATTGTGCTGTTTTAGGATTGCGGATTTTTTATACACTCAAATATAATAATTAAGCATTTCGTTCATACGAGAATAATATTAGTAATACAATCAATGCGAAAATATTTTTCGGTCGCAAATTTATTAAAGTCACATAATCATGGGTTTTAATTAAATATATCAATCAATAAAACAACTTGCATTTTAATTGAACACTTTCTATTCAATTCATAAAGTATTTTATGTAATCATATAAATATTTTATATTGTTTCTAAGTATCTGTGCTTATAAATAAAAAGTAACAAATTTACAATCTCAAAACAATATAGAAACTCAAAGTAGGCAGATGCAATTAAAACGCTGTAGGTAGGCGACAGCGAGTACAGCGACAGCCCTATCTCATGCTTACGTACCACGCGGCGGTAGGTACTTATTTTAAAAACACGGCCGAGTTGGAATACTGTATGGATAATATTACCGTGCTCACACCCCTTTCGCTATTCCAAGAATTCGGCGGCCAGTGACCTTTGGTCGCATTAAGCGGTCATTGACCTATGGGGTTGTTCACCTATTAAAAAATAGTAATATGTCCATAACAAGTATTAAAAGTCTAATAGGGTCTCCTTTTCCTCTTAGGGCAACCCTAAAAGTTCTGTCTAGCTTTAAAAGCCTATTAATCATTAGTAACAATAGTCCCATTTTTCAACCTTTTCGGTTTTTGTGCAGGCCAATCAGCTGGAGTCCGACAGCAGCGTGTCGTACGTGCTGTGCACGAGCGAGGAGTCGAACCCGCCGCCCGGCGCGCAGGGCGTGCGGCCCGCCTGGCTGTGGCGCTGCCACGCCGAGCGGCGCCTGCATCCTCCGCAAGAATACCTTGTCACCTAACATTGATATAATTGAACATTTTTTGTGTCTATTGCGCCTTAAATGTTATGTAATGTTGATTGAAAAGCGGTTGAAATAAAGCTATTTCGCAAACAACTACCTTTTTTGCTGCCTGGCCGATTTCGACCACGGCGGCCAATCACAACAGAGATCAGCTAAGTACGCAGGAGATATTATACACAGGTGCACTCACTGTTACTCTCAAAGCCACCACTACTCACCATTACTCTCAAAGTTCGGTGAGACGGCAATCCGACATGACCGGAGAGAGATCAGGCGCAGGACCAACGGCTTAACGTGCGCACCGAGGCACGGGTTTGTAACACCGCCAACTTCCTGACTGCAAGCTGTTTTTGAGAAATTCATGACAGAAAATCCCAGAAACAATTTTGGCTCGACCTGGGATTCGAACCCAGGACCTCTCGGATATAAGGCAGAAACTTTTTCACTACACCAACGACTACACAAATCAATCGAAGGCTTAATAAACCATTCAATATTGATGGGGCTGTTTTTTTGGTGAATGGATAGTCCATTCTGCCGTTAATCGACAATCAATCGATCGGTTGGTGCAGTAACACGCTAAGGTCAATAAAATATTATGAGTTGAATTGTATATTACAATCACTTTATTTAATAAAATATGTGGTGATATTGATACCACTTGTGTGACAGTTACTTATAATCACTGCAATCAATATTCTGATAGTTTTTCAATATTTGAGAATGGTTTGAAACAATCAACAATACCGACCCACTGATCTGACAATTTATTACGTTGAAGTGAGCAGAGTCAATTTCTCATTCAGTTGAAGTTGTGTTTTGATCAGCTGTGCTAAAGTCACCACCTGAAAAACACAAAATAATGTTAGGATTAGAACGAATGGAAATGCAATAATCTTTTCGTAGGCATTTTGCATAATTGTCTAGTAAAGTTAATCCAGTTGGGTCAGGAGTCCAGGATCTCCCCCCTGTGGGATCTCCACCTTGTCGTGGTGGGGGGGGGGGGGGGGCTCAGTAACCGTGGCTTTGCCACCCACGGTGAAACTTAGCGGGATCCCGGGAGGGGACGCTCCACGTGGGCTTGGGGAGGCCTGCGCAGGATGCGTCCAAGGATGCGGGTGTGGGAGACAGTTTTGGCTGACCGCACCGGACTGCGAAAGATCGCAGTCCGATGCGGTCGCGGGAGGAGAGACGTCTCAGTGTGTCATTGCCGTGCGGCCTATCTCCCGCGACCAAACGGGGGCGCACCGTTGGATGGCGCTGCGGTGGGGCCGCAGAGGAAGAGGAGATGCGGTGTGTCGTTGCCGTCCTCCCTATCCTCTGCGGCCGAGTGGTGGTGGAGCCCAACACCTTGCTCCGCCGCCAAGGAGTTTGTAGCCCTCGGGCTATCCGCCGGGGTGCCGTGGTGAATGCTCACGCGACCCCATGGCACCCCCACACACAGTCCAGGATCTAGATTCAATGATAATGAGGGCTAGCCTGTCCAAGTTGTTAGCTAGGTTATGAGGAACAATTCTAGCTTGTCACATACCATGAGCAGGTCCTTGACGCTGGACGCGAAGGCAGCGGCGAAGGTGTCTGCGGCGAGCGAGGGCAGCGAGTTGACCAGCTCCAGCAGCGCGCGCCCCGCCGCGTTGTTCCCCGCCGCGCGCTCCGCCAGCACGTCCTCCACGTACGCTAGCACCTGGGAGAAAGTCAAAGTGACTGCTGTAGTAACCCACCCACACTGAGATAACGAGACGCGGAGGTAACACAGAATTATGAAATGGAAACCAATAGTGCCAAAGCTACTCATGATGTGTTGGAAGATTTGGGTGTCAATTTAAAAATTATGCACTCTCTCCGTTTCCTCCATCCGTCACCCTCTCAGTCTTATTACAAAAAAAATATTTGTGTAAAAAATTGATCAAGGCGCCTCTTACGATCTTGCTTTTGGCTCAATTGAAGCGCTGCTAATCATAATTTTATGCATTTAAAAAAAAAAAAGAATTCGGCTAGCACACAGAAAGCAAGCTCGTAATACATCCCACGCTCAGGCTAGAGAGCACTCACCTGCTCGAGCAGCGAGGAGAGCTTGGCGGCGGCGTCGGCGACCTGCGCCAGGTCCATGACGGGCTGCACCTGCCGCGAGCGCCCGCCCGGGCCCATCGTCTTCTGGCACAGGTTCAGACCTACTATCTGAAAAGTTATAAAAAAACAATTGTAATTTAACAATCAAATTTTTAGGGCATTTTCAGTATAACTAAATGAGGAATAACAGGAGTATCTATCTAAATATATTTTTTTAAATGTAATTGTTGTAAGTGTTAATTTGGAAGAAATCTCGTTTTCAGTTTTCATGAAAATTCCGATTATTTTGAATGCAATATTAGAAGCATTATAATTGCACAAGTGCATAGAATTATTTTGACGTAAAATGTACGAGTAATTTGCAGGGTAGGGCACAGTTGCCTGGGTTGTGAAGATCAATGTGGGAACTCTAAACTTCGCGGCACCGCCGTCGTACGTTTAAAAAAAGGTGACTTATACAAGAGGCCTTAACCACAGTATAGATTTTTAATCACATTTAATCATATTATGTTTGTTCAATGTAAGAAAATGTCAAAGGTTTTCTAAATAGTATTTTACTTCTTTTGTATATTAACTTCAAAGGTGGCTGACTGACTGACATAGTGATTGAGTCACTCAAACCACTGGCCGGCTCGGGCTGAAATTGGGCATGCAGGTAGCTTCCATACTGTCATCATCAGCTAAGAAAGGAGATCTCGAAATTCCCACAAGAACAGCAAATATACGCAGACGAAGTTGCAGGCGACCGCTAGTTAGTGAATAAGACATTTAGGAAAAGATTGAACGCATACAAAGCTCAGTCTCTTACCTCAGGCTCGTAGCTAGTGAGCGAGACGTCAATCGGCGTGAACATGCAGCCCTGCTTGCCGCGCGGCACGCCGAGCGCCACGCACACGTACGCGCGGAGCCCCATGCGCGCGCCGCCCAGCGACGTGTCCAGCGTCACGTGCACCGGCTCGCGGCACTCGCGCGAGTAGTACTCGTGGATCACAGACGAGTGGTTGGTCACCTCGTTGCCGGTCGCCCACCAGCCTGAGGACAATATAGGAGTTTGATTAGCAGCAGGACTCATTGTGTGAGACTGTCTGGAGAGCTACAATTTTATCGTAATCTGACACCATAACAGTTTGTTTTTTCAGGAGTTTTTGCGTTCTGCCAGAGTGATCTTGTGATCATTAGATCACAAGTGCCTCAGAGCTTGAGGATATCATCTATTAAGGATATCAGTACTTAGCATCAAGTGTAGTTAAGCACTACCCTGATGTGTAATTTTTGCACTTAAGAAGTGAAATGAAGTGAGTCCCTGTTTAGGGAAGGCCTATATATTTGTTCGGTATTATATTACCGAACACGTGTCGTCAGCGCACCCGTTCGCGATGCATTATTTTACCTAATTCACCTAATTTAGTGCGAAACACGGAGCCATCGCGACCGGGCGCGTACTCACAACATTTTAACAATTTAACATTAACATTTGTAAACAATTTATTAAACGTGGATTTTGAACTATAACAAAACAATCTTATCATTCAACACTTGCCACCCCGATCTCCAACATATGGTCCTTCGTAATGGGCCTCGCGCGTTGGTAGTGAAACAAACGTTTTAGTGTCGACAAGTGAGGTGTATGAACTAGCAGAACATTGAGTGAAAGGATTGCAGTGTTGGATAACATCAACATTAACAGCAGCAGCTCGGGCAGGAGTTCGTGCAGCAGCTCGGCAGCAGTTTGTATGCTGGAACACAAGTAAGATCTGTCCATTTTATATTTCTCTATTCTTCTTAACATCAACAAACAACATGGTTACTTTGGAAGCGCAGTATCAAGTGTCCGAAGAAATAGAACGTGATTACAAGAACTATAAGAAGGATGGCGCTGACAGGAAAAACAACACGGAGTATTTTAAGAGGCGGTGGAACAAGCTAGAAGAAATGTGGAATGAATTCCAATTCAACCACGACCAACTACTATCGAACATCAGTCAAACAGATCCATATTTTGCAAACAAACATTACGAAGCGATAAAAGACATCTATACGCAGTATAAAAACTTTATAAACGCCGAGTACCAACAATTTCAAGGTCAACAACCATCAACTTCGAAAACAGTAGAAATGGAACAAGGAACTGGGTCTAAGCAACAAACAAGTGAATATGGGTCAACTTTGAAAACAGGAATGGCGCAAGAATCAGGGTTCAAACAACAAAAAAGTGAACATGGATCGTACAGTAGATTAGACGAAACGCTACGCAAACAGTTTGGTAACTTTAAAGCTTTTGAGAGAACGGTGTCCAATATAAACCTGGAGCAGATAACAGACAAGTGGGAGTTTGAGGACACTCTTAAACGATTAGACTTGCGCTGGGCAGCAATAGACAGTTTACATTGGGATATCGATAGCGAGTTAAATGGCAACAACTTGGAGTACGAAGCAAAATTCACTAAAAGTGAAAAACAGTATAACATGCTGAAAAAAGAGATTAACAAGAAGATGTGGTCAGTCTCACATAGAGAAAAGTCAACCCCAACATGCGACATCCCCGTGTTCAGCGGCAGCTACACACAGTGGGTGTCCTTCAAAGATTTATTCAACGAGGCAATTCATAAAAATCCATCATTATCACTGGCTCAGAAAATGCAGTATTTAAAAAGTAAACTTAGAGGTGAAGCGGAGAAATTAATTCAACATCTGTCAATATCTTCGGATAACTATTTACCATCCTGGGATATACTTAATCACCGTTACAACAATGAAAGACTTATTTTTACTTCACATATAAACGTATTATTCAGCCTCCCTACAATGCAACAATCTTCGTTATCTCACATTAAGAAGATGCACGATGTTACCATCGAAACACTTCATGCCATCAACAACCTGGGTGTGGAAACAGCTGCGTGGGATCCAATCATTGTACATATATTGTCGCAGAAGCTATATAGTGAAACATATGCAAACTACTTAGAATCTGTTAAGAACCCAAGGGCTTTACCTGTCCTACAAGAACTTCTAGACTTTCTTGAGAGTAAATTTACCATACTTGAAACATCATCTCGACGCAAACAAGAAATAATTCCCCAAAAATCAAGTAATTTTCAATCAGGATTTCAACATAATACATCATCGAACACGAAAAAACAACCTTTTAACCATACCTATCGAGTAAATACCGGAAACCTAATTGCGAAAACTTTTCATGCTTCGGGTTACACTTGCCCGCTATGCAAACACGAACATGGCATTTATAATTGCCGATCATTTTTGCAAATGTCGAACGAAAACAAGCTGAGGACGATAAATAGACTAGGTATTTGCGTAAATTGCTTATTTTCGCACAATGGCCAACAATGTAATTCGACGAAATCATGCCGCAAATGCCCTGGCAAGCATAACACCTTAATTCATGATGCCATAGAACAATCCAAATTAAAATCAGAAGCCACATTATCTAAAAATGTCACTTCGAACTCACATAGTTCTCAGAATGACTATTCGGAAGTTCTGTTAGCAACAGCTCAACTAAAGGTATTGAAAGCAGACGGAACATTTCACATCATGAGGGCTTTGATAGACCAAGGCTCTCAAATATCTATCATAACAGAAAAGGGGGCTCAAATATTAGGTTTGAAACGAACGACGTGTAAAGGTGTAATCTTCGGCGTCGGTCAGAGAAAAAAGCAACTGCAAGGGAAAAATTGACATAACATTCGCTTCGATGTTTAACAGCTACACCAGTAACGCAACAGTATTCATCATGAATAACCTTGTAAAAAATTTGCCTAACAAAACATTTGCGAAGCCATCTTGGTCTAACATAGAAAACATTAACCTGGCGGATCCCGAGTTTTACAGAAGTCGCCCCGTCGACCTTCTTCTTGGTGCAGATGTCTATGCTAACATTGTCTTAGGGGGAATAATTAAAGGAGATGACGCAACACAACCAATCGCGCAACAGACGCAACTAGGTTGGCTGCTATGCGGAAGCGCACAAACATTTCAGTGCAATGTCATAATTAATAACATACAAGATATACAACAATTTTGGGAGATGGAGGAGATAACAGAGGATGTAGATATGAGCTCAGAAGATATTCACTGTATAGAGTACTTTGAAAAAACAACAACAAGAAACGAAGAGGGTAAATATGTGGTACGACTACCAATGAAACCGAATTTTGAAGAACAGTTAGGCTCCTCAAAACAAAAGGCATTAGCGCAATTTCAAAATTTAGAAAGTAAATTTCAGAAACAAGAAAAATTGGCCAAATCATACAAAACATTTATGAAAGAATATGAAGAGTTAAATCATATGAAACTTGACTACAATAAGAGTTCGTCAGTGGAGTGCTACTTACCTCATCACGGCGTAGAACGCGCTGAGTCAACAACAACAAAATACCGAGTAGTGTTTAACGCCTCCTCGAAAACATCTTCAGGAAAATCGCTTAACGATCTAATGTACAAAGGGCCTAATTTACAACAAGACTTACAATCTTTACTAATTAAATGGAGAAAATACAAGTATGCATTTACAGCTGATATTGAGAAAATGTACCGGCAGATATTAGTTAACATAGACGATCAACATTTACAAAAAATTGTGTGGAGAGAATCATTTGAAGTACCCGTACAAACATTTAAACTATTAACCGTAACATATGGCACAAAATCAGCACCTTTTTTGGCCTTGATGACACTGAAAAAATTAGCTTCTGATGAACGTAACAGATACCCCGACGCAGCAAAGGTTCTTGAACAGTCCTTTTATATCGACGACCTTGTGCATGGAGCACACTCCTTAACCGAGGGAAAACAAATAGTTGAAGATCTCGATAAACTTCTTAAAAGAGGTGGGTTTAACTTGAGGAAATGGGCGACCAACAAACCTGAATTACTATCGAACATTTCTGCCGATCAAAGAGTGGAAAATAACTTCATATTCAATGTTAAAACAGAAAACACATCGAAAACGCTAGGGCTGTGCTGGAGCCCTCTCGATGATGAATTCACATTCAAGTACGAACTACCCGAACAAACCTCAAAGCTTACTAAGCGTGTATTACTTTCTGAGATCTCTAAAATCTTCGATCCTTTGGGATGGCTCGTACCAATAACCACGAAAATGAAGTTATTGTTTCAAAAGGTCTGGAAAACAAACACTCAATGGGATGAGGAAGTGTCACAAGACATCAACAAGGAATGGTCAAAGTTACGAGGCGAATTAAATGAGATAATAAACAGTTTTAAAATTCAGCGATGGATACAGAGTAACAATTGTGACGTCATAGAACTACACGGGTTCTGTGACGCGTCGCTTGAAGCATACGGGTGCGTAGTATATGCTCATGTGAAAAAACATACACAGATTGTCCTTGTGGCAGCTAAATCAAAGGTCGTGCCAATTAAGAAAGTCTTAACATTACCTAAACTGGAGTTATGTGGCGCTAATTTACTAACAAAATTATTAAACAAAATTACACAAGCCCTTGAACACCAAAACATTGAAAGTTACGGTTGGACGGACTCCCAAGTCGTTCTAGGTTGGCTGAGAGGCGAACCAAGTCGGTGGAAGCCCTTCGTGGCGAACAGAGTACAAAAAATTACAGAGGTATTGCCTGAACAAAAATGGAGTTACGTAAAAACAGATGAAAACCCGGCAGATTCGGCCAGTCGAGGCTTGTTTCCAAGTCAATTAAAGGAACATTCTTTATGGTGGTCGGCTCCGTCGTGGCTAACAACATTTGAACATGAACAAGTTTCAAAACAAAAATTTGAGACAAATGAAGAACAAAGAGTTAACCAGTCCTGCGCTGTACAACAGATAGAAAACGAAAACGTGATCGAAAACCTACTAAATAAATTTAGTTCATTCAACAAAATAACACGAATTGTCGCGTGGATACAAAGGGCATTTACACCTAAACACACACACAAGCCGAGCTATCTCACATTACAAGAACTGCGAAATGCAAAATTGACGATTATTAAATGCACTCAAACAGCTGTATATGGAACGGAAATAAATGACTTACGTAAGCATGGAAAAGTTGAATCTAAAAGTAAATTGTTACCTTTAAATCCATTTATTGATCACAGTAACATCTTGCGAGTCGGCGGTCGGCTATCACAGGCGTCTATTGGCCTCGAGATGAAACATCCAAAAATCATTCCAAGCGATTCTCGTCTGGCAAGCTTATTAATTGACCAGGCGCATAAGTTAACATTCCATGGTGGTCCCAGGCTTACCTTAGCCACTCTGAGGCAGGAGTACTGGATCATCGGAGGGAACAATGCAGTTAAGAAGCAGTTGAGACAATGTGTCACATGTCGAAAACAAGATGGAAAGACACAAGAACAGTTAATGGGTGACCTACCTGCTGCTCGGTGTAACACTGCTAGTCCATTCTACCATACGGGCGTGGACTACACTGGATTTGTAGATGTAAAGCTGAACAAGGGAAGAGGAGCAAGAACAACGAAGGGATATGTGGCCATTTTCATCTGCATGGTCACGAAAGCAGTGCACATAGAGTTAGTGTCCGAATTAAGCACTTCGGCGTTCCTGGCAGCTTTACGCCGCATGTCTGCCCGCCGAGGCACGCCGAGTCACATTTATAGTGACAATGGTACTAACTTTGTCGGTGCTGACAGAGTCTTGAAAGGTCAATGGGAACAACTTCAACAGATTTTCAACAACAGCTTCTTGTCTGAAGTAACAGAAATGAAGATAGAGTGGCATTTTAACGCCCCGGCCTGGCCAAGCGCTGGAGGTATTTGGGAACGTGCTGTGCGTAGTTTAAAACATCATTTAAGAAGGGTAGTAGGCGATCAAAAGTTAACATTTGAAGAGTACAGTACCATTCTTACTCAGATAGAGGCCTGTCTAAATTCGAGACCTCTATGTCCATTGACTGAAAACATTGACGATTTAGACTTTCTTACACCGGCACACTTTTTGACAGGAAGGTCAGGAATAACTGTAATGGAAACAGAAGAAGATGCGCGAACACGTTGGTATTTAACACAAAAGGTGTTTCAAGATATCTGGAAGAGATGGAAATCAGAATATTTGAGTCAATTGTCAGCAAGGAGAAAGTGGCAAAACCCTCAACAAAACATCGAGGTAGGAGATATGGTGGTAATACACGAGGACAACCTCCCGGCTGGACAGTGGGCGATGGGTCGAGTGATCGAAGTACATCCTGGTGCAGACGGCTATGTGAGGGTGGTCACTGTGAAAACCAAAAACGGGATGGTGAAAAGGCCAGTTGTAAAACTTTCGCTGCTTCCCCTGAAACATAAATCAGAAACATTACCTCCTGAAACACAGCCTAAGAAAAGGTTTCCAAGCGGCAGACGTGTGAACAATTCGAGTCTAACAACCATGATGTTTATGTGCATCGCTATTCTAAACATGTTCGTACCCGCCCAATGTTTCCAAACAACATCATTGAATGAAAAACAGGCTCTTTATTTTGATAAAATTAGCAACATGCAATTAATCCGTGATGAGTGGAAAGTAGTGGCTTATTATAACATGCAGCCCTATTGGGAAGGAACAAATGCATATGAACAATATTATGATCATTTGAAAACAATTTGTCAAGTAATAAATCAAGCAACTCATTGTAATATCCTCATGCTGCAATTAGATCATGCCTACAATGAAATAAAACACAACAATCGAAATTTGCTGAATCAACACTTAAGACGCTCGTGCCCGTAAGCGCCGCGGCCTTATCAACGGTGTCGGGTATCTAGCGAACAGTCTCTTCGGCGTATTGGACGACCGATTCGCAGAACAGTATCAACAAGACATTACGACTTTGAGAGATAATCAGAAACACCTGGCGCTACTATGGAGAAACCAAACGTCTGTAGTGGAGGCTGAATACAATTTGCTGAAAAGAACAGAGACAATGATACAAAAGCAACATAAAATTATAAATTCACATTTGCTGAAGTTAGATAAGAGTACTAAAATTTTAGAGACGAAAGTGAACGAAGTGGAATACATGACCGAATTTACTTTATCTGCTATGGCAGCTAACAACTTGCTGATACAACTAAAAAATATACAAGATTCGTTGTTGGACACAATAACAAATGTTTACAACGGAAAGATTAACATTCATCTAATTAGTCCCGAACAATTACAAAATCAGCTGAGCATTTATCTCTACTCAGTTGAAAGATCTCACTCTGCCAATCGATAACATACAAACAGATTTGCACCAACTATACAAGCTGTTACAAGTTAAGGCCAAGCTAACGCATCAATATTTAATATTTGAGATAAGAATTCCGTTGACTAGCAGAGATAATTACGAACTTTATAATATTCATCGAGTCCCACATCAGGCTGGAAAGAATATGGTCACCCTGGTTCCAATTGAACATTACATAGCAATGAACTTACAGAAAGATTCATACTTACCAGTTGCGCCGTCAGAACTTGAACATTGTGTGCAACGTGATGAAACAACGTTCTTATGTCAACTAAAGACACCCATCTTCAAGATCAGATCTGATAAGGATTTCTGTGTCAAAGATGAGACTAACCACTGTAGAACTACCACTACTGTTTGTCAGAATCAATGGATTAGTTTATCAAAAGTTAACCAATACCTATTCTTTTGTTGTGATTACTGTCATGTACGAACAATCTGTAACGACCAAGTTACCGCCCACCAGCTGTCCAAAACCAACATTATCAACATAGACAATAACTGTATAGTAAAAACAGAGCCGGCACTTGACAGCTAAACACACGAAATTTTCGTCTCCCGAGTTTAATTCCGAAAACGCGCAATTACCGCAATAACAGTGTGAATTCCGCAAGATAACTCCAGCAAACAACAAATATCAAGTTTTGTGCAAATAATCTCAGAAGAATAGTGCAAAATTGGTGAAATATGTGTGATCGAAAACCGTAATTTGAAGTTTTTAAAAATTTGTTTTCCAATTACCCACAACAATCTACCAATGCAATCGAGCATTTACGAAGTTAGTTGGTAAAAGGAGCGTTTACACGGTCAGTTAAATATAAATAACAATAACGTTATTTATAACGTTCACCTACGCCGTTTACGAAGAAAGTAAAAAACGAAACGAAAAATGGATAAACAAACAGACCTGAGTGTAATTTTAGAAAGAATGGAAAGAATGCAAGCAGATTTCAAAAAACAAAACGAAGAACTAGCCGAAGACTTCAAGATAAGTCTTTCGATCACAATTGAAGAAAAACTAAAACCATTGATAGAAGAGAATACAAAACTCAAACAAGAAGTCAACAACTTAAAAACACGAGTGCAACACCTGGAAAGAAATGCAAGGAAAAACAACGTAGTACTACATGGAGTCGCCGAAAACGAAAACGACGAAAGCGAACTAAGGCAAAACGTAATAGAAATCCTAAATACAATAAGCCAAAAGGTAGAAGGAATGCAGGACTGGGATAAATGGGAAATAAGCAGCGTGAGAAGACTTGGAATGAGAAATGCTGAGAAAAAACGACCAATACTTTTAACACTTTCACTGACATGGCGCAAGTATGAACTTCTAAAAAACAAAAGAAACTTTCCCTCGGATATATATGCCACTGAAGACTATCCGAAAGAAATCCTCATAAAGAGAAAAGAATTGAAACAAAAAAAAGAACAGGAAGAAAAGAAAGGGAAAATAGCTTTTATAAGATATGATAAACTTATAGTAAAAGACAAGGACACAGCAGCAGCCAAAAGGAAACGATCTCTATCAAAGTCACCTCCAAAAGAAGACCAAAGCGATACGGCAGCTAATAGTATAAAGAAAATTATCAAACCAAACATACTTAACTTTGTTGCGCGTGGCAGATCGTTCTCAGCATCAGAACCTCCAAAAAACTAGAAACCCCCTTCTCCAGCCGGAACCAGAACAAAACATTACAAACAAGAAACAAAGCAACAAAAACATCACAACTTGAATCTCCCCCAAGCCGATTGGTCATCGTGGGGGAAGAAGACCACAACCCTCCAATTAAAAAACCAAAAAACAGAAACAAAACCAATACACTAAAAATATGTACTTATAACGTGAAATCACTACTATCTACGGAAAGATACCTTGAACTGACACATGTCCTTGAGAGGATTGACTTCGATATACTAGGCCTTGCAGAAGTAAGAAGAATGGGCTGCCAAATAGAGGAATACCAAGACTATATTCTATGCTATGTGGGTGAGACAAAGGGACTCTATGGGGTTGGCTTCTTAATAAAGAAAAAACTCAAGAATAACATTACGGATTTCATTGGAATTTCAGAAAGGGTAGCCGTATTAAAAATACAAATTGACAGCAGAATGACTACCATTATTCAAGCTTATGCACCTACAGAAAGTGCAACGGAAGAAGAACTCCAAAAATTTTACAATAATGTTAGACAGGCACATGCACTCGCAGATAATACTGTTATAGTTGCAGGAGATTTTAACGCGAAGGTAGGAATTCCTACTCAGCAGGAAAACTTAATTATGGGGAACTATGGTTACGGAGAAAGAAATGAAAGGGGTGAGCAACTTATAAACTATGCATATGAATATAAACTGTCAATTATGAATACTTTCTTCAAGAAGAAATTAAGCAGGAAATGGACATGGCAATCCCCAGACCACAAAGTCAAAAACGAAATTGATTTTATATTAACAAACAAGCCACATTTAATAAACAACCTAGAAATCCTGAACAATGTCCCTTTCCCTTCAGACCACAGACTAGTGCGGGCGACTTTTCTACTGACCAATCCGAAAATAAGCAGAGCAAACTTCCGTAAAATGCCTAAGACACCGAGGTCGGTCAGTGAAATAAAGAGCTTCCTTAAAAATCTCAAGGAATCTATTCGAGACATCAGCACAGCTGGCCAAAAAGAAACAATGAGTGTTCAGAAATATTATGATATACTGCAAAATGCCATTGTAGAAAGTCTGAAGATAAAAGAAAAAGAGAATAAAAGCCACAAAGTATTCAGTGACAATACCAAAATGCTGATCAGGAAACGCACAGAACTGTTAAATACAAAAGGAAAAACCAAAGAGCAAAAGACAGAACTAAGAACTATATTCAAAAAAACTAGTAAATCCATTAAAAAAGACTACCTCTTACATCGACAAAAAATCATAGAAGAAAATCTGAAAAACTATCGAAGTACTAAAAGGGCCTACAAACAACTGACATTACATAAGAACTGGATACAGAACCTAGAAAAAAACTCTAAACGAACAACATCAAGAGAAGAAATATTGGAAAGCGCAACGAATTTCTACAGAAAATTATATGAGGAGAGTAATCATAATGAGAAGGACGAAAACGAAGAAATACAAAAGAACAGTAGTTGCAGAGAGGTAGACAATAGTATAGAGCCAATAAACGAAAGTGAAGTGATTATACACATTAAACTACTGAAAACAGAGAAGAGTTCTGGGCCCGAAGGGATTAGTAATGAAGCACTAAAACTTGGATCTCCTATCCTCACTAGTATGTTAACAGACCTTTTTAACTTGATTCTTGAGACAGAAACAGTGCCCCAACAATGGTGCAGCTCCGATATCATACTTTTATACAAAAAGGGAAACCCACAAGATATAGCCAATTACAGACCAATCAGCCTATTGCCAACCATTTACAAACTTTTTTCATCAATTCTGTTAAATCGAATAACCAGAGACATAGACATGCACCAACCAGTGGAACAGGCGGGCTTCCGTTCAGGGTTTTCGACAGTAGACCAAATTCATACATTAGAGCAAGTAATAGAGAAATTCAAAGAATTCGACAGACCCCTATATATAGCATTTATAGACTACAGCAAGGCTTTCGACTGCGTAAGTCACAATGCTATTTGGGAAGCATTGGAATCTTGTGGTATCACTAGCAAATATACAGCCATCATCAAAAATATATATAAAAATAGTTCAAGTAGATTAAAATTAGAAAAAAGAGGTGGGATCATCAAAATAAAAAGAGGTGTCAGACAAGGTGATCCATTATCGCCTAAGTTATTTATTGCAGTATTAGAACAAATATTTGAAAAAATTAACTGGGAGAGAAAAGGTATTAGAATAAGTAACAGCCGCTTAAACCACCTAAGATTTGCAGATGATATCGCTATATTCTCAGAAAGCGCTAAGGAATTAGAACAACTGATTAATTCACTAGCCCTAGAGAGCTCGAAAGTGGGTTTGGAGTTGAATGCTGACAAGACTAAAATAATAACCAACAGCCACAGAAGACCAATCAAGGTGAAAGGAATAGAGATTGAGTATGTTAATAACTATATATACCTGGGGAAGCAAGTTTCATTCCACAAAAAAAGTAACGAGGAAGAAATAGAAAGACGTATAAATATAACTTGGAAAAAATTCTGGTCACATAAGGAAGTGCTTAAAGGGAAATACAGTCTCAAAATGAAGAAGGTAATAATGGACACCTGCCTACTACCTAGTCTTACTTATGGCTGCCAAACATGGGTATACACAAACAAAATTAAATCTAGAATAAAGACCTGTCAGAGAGCAATGGAGAGGAGTATCCTAAAAATTAGAAAAATTCACAAGATAAGAAGCGATATTATAAGAAGTAAGACGAAGGTAACGGACGCGTTGAAACACGCATTAAAAATGAAATGGCAGTGGGCGGGACATGTTTCACGTCTTACTGATAACAGATGGACAATGAGAACTACACAGTGGAAAGGACCAGAGGGGAAAAGGAAAGTTGGAAGACCTACCAAACGATGGGTCGATGATATAATTAAAATTGCTGGGAAAGATTGGATGGAAAAGGGTAGAGACAGGAAAGAGTGGAAGAAAATGGAGGAGGCCTTCACCCAAGAATGGGATTCATATCCAATAATAAATAAATAATAATTATATACTAACCATTGTGCAAATGATTAAGTGATACTAACAAGGCAAATTGTAATAGAGTTAAGGATATGAAGGAATTAAAGGCTTATTATTATTATATTATTATTATATTATATTAAAAACAGAGAACTTTACTATTTACACTCACAAACAACGAGAAAATCAACTCCAACTCACAACAAGCTTAGACATACCAGTGATCGCTCCCATAAACAACGTAATAAATATCACATTTAAGGACGAAAAGGCCCAAAACATTGCAGAAACAACTACTGAAACAGATCTTACTCATGAACTCCACAATCTAAAACAAAACATAGAAGCAATGAAGCAAAACGAGGGGTTGGTCAGTAACCTTTCTGCTCATGACCTTCACCACTACTCCGCAATATGGGGATTATGGATCATCGTAGTTATAGTTGGTATTGTCGTCTTATATCGTCGGCGTGGCAACTGTAGCCACCAACAGCGGGACTCTACATCTTCGGCGACAGCTGCAGCAACAACCGAGGCGGCCGGGGAGGAAGCGGCAGAGCCTAGCTCAGGCTCTCGGCCGCGCCCAGGCAACGCGACTAGTGATCAGTGTAATCAATGTGAAACAGTGAATGTGCGCGAATTTAAAGACAAGGGTACAACCCCAGTGTTAAGAAAAATATCGTTTAGTGACAACATGTAATGAACAATTTAGATGACTCTTAAGTTTTCTTTCTTTTCTTTTCTTTTGCCCCTCCGCAAGATGTTCGGTATTATATTACCGAACACGTGTCGTCAGCGCACCCGTTCGCGATGCATTATTTTACCTAATTCACCTAATTTAGTGCGAAACACGGAGCCATCGCGACCGGGCGCGTACTCACAACATTTTAACAATTTAACATTAACATTTGTAAACAATTTATTAAACGTGGATTTTGAACTATAACAAAACAATCTTATCATTCAACACTTGCCACCCCGATCTCCAACAATATTCATCATAATTATGGTACCAACATAGCACTTTCAGACACAATGCCAGACACAATAGTAGTTTTATTATTATATCAGTTACAGTCACCTACAATATGTCAGAGCATTTCATTTATACCTAAACTGGTATATCATATGAAAAATTACAAGGAAATGCAAACTGAAATATTATTATTATTATGGATGGCCAATGTGAAATTAAAACACAATGAATAGAAATTTGCATTTTTAAGGTAATGAAATAAAGTAACCTAGTGGATGACCAAGTTAAAATCATAAATGCTGTCTTAAGCCATAAGCTTGTAGATAAAATCTTTTGAAAACGTATCACATATTTAAAAAAATGTGTTGTTACCTTACCAGCATGAAAGGAGTTTCCATATTTGGGGAGGGTATTTGGTAAAAATTAACTGACAGGATGTTCAATATAGGCCAGCAGATATTTATAAATTATGTTATTTATAGGCTAATGTTTCAGTATTAGAAGTAAAAAATCATTGTCACTTATAGCATGAAATGAAACATGAACTCACCAACAATGTTTTCCGAGGCATTGACGCGTCGGTTGAGCTCATACACATCCATAGCATAGTTGAGCTCGGCCTCTACCTGATCGGCGTGCTCCTTGTGAGGCACGCAGAAACAATTGGTAACTTCCACCACTCCCTTGTCCGAAGAACCTTCAACCAAAACATAACCTCATTAAAAACACACAAGTTTCGTGACTTCGTATACTGGCAAAAATTAACAAGATGTTGATAAAAAGGGCTCCAACGCTTACGTGTTTATATTTTTACTGCAAATTATAAATTTTCGGAAAGGAAATATTGAGGAATGCCCACATGACGTCGGCATGAAAATGTTAGGTTTTAACCTTAGAGTTGAAGTGGTATATAAAAAGTTATTTACTTACCCAACAAGGTGCCAATAACTCGGTGTGAATCTGCATTTCGGCGCTCGTAAGCATCCACTATTTGAAATAGAACAACGGGATGAACCTTGACAACAAGATTGAGCGCCATTTTGAATTTGATTGAAAAGAAGGTTTTTTTGACGGCCCCAGCCAAACAAAAAATTCAGATCCACACATTGGCGGTAACGACCAACCGACATAAATCTGGTTCCTTGACGCTAGTATTACTTTCTCTATGGTTCCTTGTTTCATTAACACAGAAGTCATGGCGTGCGTGAGCCACCAATGTTTGGTTCAGTGCGAAAATGGCTTTCCATATTGTTTTGGCCAACGTTGGGGCTTTGGGGCCGACGGGCCAGTTCGTCAAAAAATCAGCACGAGCCTAGTATTGACTACAAAGAAATCGATTGGTTGGTGATTATTATTGGTATCTTCAAATAGAACGCCAATAAATCGTCCATATAATTTATACTATAAAATTTGAACAGCATACTGGCTACCAACTGGTAGACGTTTCAATTTAGTTCTACAAACTTAGTTCTAAATAAAAACTAGCCTCCAAAATTATTATTCTTTCATGTCCTAGTGATAAGTTAGATAGTTAGTTAGTTATATTGGAAAGCCATTTATTGAAAACACAGTGTTCAACAAAACAAAAATATTTATTTAACTTGTCAACTACTAAAAGTATGTTGCTAACACAATGGGAACTACAGTAAGATCATACCCTATATTTACAAGTAGCAACTACAATAACTATTTTATCATTTGCTGTCTTTTGGGGTTGGAGTGGTGTGGATTCGGATGCCATGCATTTCTGCAATCTCACTTTTCAATGTTTCTGTAACTAGGCGGTGTTGTTTCACAGTTGATAGACCTACAAATTCTTTTGCTTCTATGCTGACCTAAAATGATGGTAAAAAATTAGAATCATAATTTTTGGTAAGGATTACAGGTGTAAGGTTTTTAAACCACATGTTATGTTACGTTTTAAATGATAATATGTGAAAAAGAAAATGCAAAGGTTTTTAAAGTTTAAAAGATTTCTGGGTTTCAGTCAGGAGAAAATAAATACCTCGAACATAGCCCCACATCCGCCAGATATATCCTCAACGCTCAAATATGTTATACCCGGTAGCGAGCGTTTCAGAATACTTGATAACTGCTGTTCCTTCGTCGCACGATTACGATCGAAGGCACTGTTTCCACCGCTCGCCTCACCCCCACTGGACCCAGCAACGGCACGAGACTACAAAAAACGTTTAATTTACGCACCAATTTAAATAAAAACATAAGATTTTTTTTCTTATTTATACTTACCAATCTGTTTTTAACCGGTCCCAAAGCACGTATAAACTGTCGAAACATTGTGCTGCTTTTTACTAATAAAAGGATATTCACTGATCCAATAATACGTGGTATTGATTAAGTAGAAAGCATATTTAATTTCCTTGATAAGTTTAGCTTTAAGTTTCACCGTATTCTTGAATGAAACTATTTTTAAATAATTTTTACATAACCTCAAATCACAAATGTATTTAGACAAATGACAAATTGTCTGTTTTTGACATACAGTGAGACATTCCGTTTTGCTTCTTTATCAAACAGTTTAGATACTCAAGTTTTCTACATGCGTAAAATGGAGTACTAAGAACTGTCAAGAGCCATATGTCAAGTTAGACTTTGTTTGACACAGTGTTGCCACCTTAGCCCTTTTCGGGCTAGATCTAGCACTTTTTACTATGTGTGAACTCGTAGTTTCATGATTTAGCCCGAAAATACATAATCTAAAAATGTTGCATCAAAATCTGAAATTTGCACCATTTGCTAATACTGAACTATCGGAATAAGTGTCTTTAATAAGATTTGTAAATATTTTTTAAAGATTAATTTTTTTTTAGTATTGAAACAGCCGCCGGCAACAAACTGCCAAAAATTGTTCTATCTTTGCCACATTTGCCATGGTATCCGTGGCACCCCCCTCGTTAAATTCGCAAGCTATCTCACAAATCGTACGCAGTGCGTGAAAATTGGTTCCCAGATAAGTAATGAAGTTAGTGTATCTTATGGGGTTCCACAAGGAAGCATTTTAGGGCCTACGCTATTCACTATATACATTAACGAGTTGTGCAGTATGTCACTCCATAACTGTAGTATATTTACCTACGCAGATGATACTGCACTCTTGGTTCATGGAGATAGCTGGGTGAACGCCAGAAACAATGCGGTGAGTGCAATAAACTCTGTGATGAAGTGGTTATCTTCTAACCTACTTAACCTTAACTTGGATAAAACACGCCTTGTTCGATTTGACATATCCAAATCTAGACATCTCGATCCTGATTATAATAATGTGATTGTCCACACTTGTCGCGAAGATTCCCATGACACTTGCGAATGCAAACCTTTAGCACGAGTTAGTAGCATGAAATATCTGGGGGTCCATGTAGACGAAAGACTTGACTGGCATGTCCAAATTGAAAAAGCAACGGAAAGAGTTCGAAAACTCATATACATTTTTAAAAATCTTCGGAACTCTGCTGACCGACGTACACTTTTCACCGTCTACCTTGGTTTATGCCAGTCACTCATCTTATATTGTGTTCCGGTGTGGGGAGGTGCAGACAAAACAGCCATGATGAAGCTAGAACGGGCTCAACGTGCTGTTCTTAAGGTCATGACTAGGAAAAAGCGTATGTTCCCAACAAAGGAACTTTATGCCGAGTGTGAAGTTCTCACAGTTCGGCAACTCGCTATTCTCCGATTGGTTCTGCGCCGACACCAAACATTGCCCTTTAATCGCCAGATCTTAGCGAGGCGACAGGGAGCAATGAGAGCTTGCCCTCTGATTCGATGCCGTACATCATGGGCAAAAAGACAGCACAAAGCCTTGAGCTCAAAACTTTATAATGTAATTAACAACACTGCACAAATCTATTCACTAACCACACACGAGGTCAAAAGAGTAGTAAAAGAACGCTTACTTGCCCTAAATTACAATGAGACTGAAAATCTTTTAACTTAAAAAGGAGTTAACACAACCCCAAACCATTTCCGATTAGGCGCTCACACACATAAACAGACACATACATGCACATTCTCTCTCTTACACACACACACACACACACACAAACACACACACACACCACCACAACACACCACACCACACACCACACACACACACACACACACACACACACACACACACACAAACACACATACACACACACACACACAAATTTAAAACCACATTAGTTAATACAAGTAATGTTCATACAATGTCTCTGGAGGAATCACTGTTCTCTAAGAAACAGGATCTATCCTAGTTTAGAGGGCAGGGGCTTGCCATTCTATCAACATGTAGGCACTGCACTTTAAAATTATTGTATATTATTTTCTTAACTCTATGTAACATGTCTTTGTCTTTATGGTTAATAAATATTATTATTATTATTATTACATTCCAGCGTGTTTTTAGCTCGATGAACCTTATTAAAACCATAAAAAGGAACAAATTGGGACTAAAAACGGTTGCCTGTAAAGTCGGTTTTACGGGCGAAGATTTTACGTGACACCGATCATGTTTGAGTGGGAGAGAGACGCAAGGCATTCACCGGTCCAGCAGGCCTCTCTCTCGTTCGGTGACTCATCGTTACGTTACCGGGCGTTACACTTTTTCATGAGTGACTCTGAGCCGCAACCTAATTTAAGACGTTGTCACGTCAAAAACTTTAACTTCGTACAAGTTTAAGGTTCGTTAAAACAATCATTTTCTAGCATTTGTGGCCATTTAGCCCCATCTAGCCCTTTTTAGCTTCTTTAAAAGCCCCAATTCAAAAATTGAGGTGGCAACACTGGTTTGACAATATTTGACATTTAGTTGATTATTGCATCGTGATCAACACGTGTGTTTGTGTATAAAAATTTGGATTATTATGTGAATAAATTGATTTAAAATGCCACCATTTCGTGCAGGACTACTAAAAAGAAAGATTCAGCCTGCAGACACTAACACTTCGACGGAGAAAGATGAAAAGGTAAGTAAGTAAACAAAACCTGCAAACGTGCTATTTTTTCCACGAACATTCTTTTTTTCTTCAAGTTTGTAATTATATTTTTAGGAGACAAGCCTCTCTGATAGCGAAGATCTCATCCGTGGGGAGCTGGACGATGAAGCCGATGCAACAGACTCGGAGCGCGACGACGAGGGCGATGCCGACTCTGACCATGAAACTGAAGTATGCTTACTATTTATCTTTCTAAATCTCCTTTAATTACGTCTATCTAGAAGTAACACACATGTGGACATCTTATTTTACTCGTTTCAGTAACATTATGAATTGGAAAATATTAAGAAATATACTTTAATTTTGTTTCAGGGTGTCATGTTTGGCGATGACGCCGATTCAACGTTAGGTGATGAAGATGATGTCGAAGGATCAGATCAGTCCTCAGTAAGTGGATAATAAATTAATTAAAAAAACAATATAACTGTAACCTAACTACATGAGATGAATTGTAACTGTTGCATTTTAGGAATTGACAGATTCAGAAGCAGATGATGAGTCAGACGAAAATGATGATGATGAAGACAGTGAGGGTGCTGACGGAGAATCAAGTGAAGAAGAACACAGTGTTGACAGTGGAGCCGAGTCCGGCCCAATCCTGACACACTCCAGTGATGAGTCTGAGAAGAAAACCGAGAAACAAAAGCCTAAAGCTAAGGCCCAAAAGCAGAGACCAGCAAAAAGTAAACAGGGTGCAAAGAGTAGTGTAGAAGAATTGACAGAACAAATTAGGGCAACTAGTGTCAACATAAGGCCAGTAGAACAGAAAGGTAATTAAAGATTTTTGACCCCCCCTCCTCCCCCTGTAACAGACCGTAACCAGGCCTCTCTCACTCGATGTACTTGCGCGCGATAATAACCTACTCTCGCCCGTACCGACGTCGGTGCGAATTCAGTGGGCTGCCAACAACCGTCGGACGCGCTCACGACGCACTATCATTATTCGTGTTACGCTTACGATCAATTTAGTTTTCATACGAACCAAATAAGTAATCTGTGCTTGTTAAACGTTAGCTTTATTTAAGAAAAATGACTTCTGGTGGTGGAAATTTATGTGCTGTTGATGGGTGTAGGTTGAATACTAAGAGAAATAAAACGCTTCCTTTTTTTAGTCTACCAGCTAATGAAGAAAATGTAATTATTACCTGGTAAGTTAGTAATTTATTTACAAAGTATAAAAATAAACAAATTAGTAGGTGGTACCTACATAGGTAAATTGGATAAATTCAGGTAAATTGGGGTTCGGCTTTATTGAATTAAAATGTAATACCTACAGTAAAACATAGGTCAGTACTTTATCGAAATAATACCTAAGTACCTATTATACCTATCAGTCTACTTTTTATGGGCTGCGCACCACCTACGAACTTTGTGTACCTACCTACCTACCTACTCGACGTGGTGGTTTAGTCGACTAATGACTAATTAATTAGTAAAATGACTAGGTAGGTAGGTAGGTTCCTACGTAGTTGAGAATAAAATTGACCGATTCTCGAAGTGTACCTACCTACTAATAATCTACAAACGTCAGATTCCACAAATGACAGATTCGTTTTAGGAAGACATAGCAAGAGTCACAATTAAGTAGCTCATAATTCGCTTGTTATACCTTATACAGGCTGAATTTCTTATTTCACATTTGTTATTCAATAATGTTATATTATTTCAACACCAGTCAATCAAATACCATTTTAGAAAAATGTGGTTGAAATATTTTTACCGAAAGTGTCAACCCTAGGTCGATTGTCACTGGGTCTCACGTCACGTGGTCTCGCGCAGGTGCATTATTATACGCGGCAGAAAAAGTAGTCTATTAACGCTGTAGGTATCGAAATTTTTCTATGGAGTGATTTATCTGTTACGTAGTAACTATTTAGTAATCTGTGCCGTAACGTTTTTCTGAACCCATACACCCTTCCCCTCTCTAAACGTTATGTCACCTTTTTTCCAAAATATTGCCAACTTGTTGCAAGAACAAATTAAAAATGACGACCAAACTATACAATCAAGGGGTTCCCTGCATAAACAAAATGGGCTACCAATTTAAGAGTTTAATTTCCTTATTTTTTCTTATAAAAATACAATGTTACATAATGTGTTGTAAGAAAGACCCCCTCTGCCTCTGTAACGCATAGTAACTTTTTACAAAACCCCCCTTCCCCAAATTGCGTTACGTAATACTTGAATGCCTCCATGAGTATCAACACCGAAAATATACTGTGCTGATCCCAGATAATGGATGACAAACAGATGATGTTTTTTTATAATAACCAAAAAAAACACCTCATAGTTGAGATGGGGCCTGTGTGCAGCAATGAGATGTATAATCTGAGGACATGAACCAAAGAAAAGCCAACTGAACAGCACAAATCTCATATTTTTTCTGTGTGTAGGCCATATTTCACGGGTTCACTATGTACTTCCTTTCAAAATATGTTTTGTCAAATTACAATTCATCGATGACAACAAGTCTTCTAATTTCTTTTACCATTTGATCAAATGAACCATTGATGTAATGTAACGTCTTTTGTGTATATAACGCATTGTTCAAACAAATAATCGACTTGTTGTCATTGATGAATTGTAATTCGTACAAAATGTATTTCGAAAGGGAGTAGTGAACCCGTATTTCACAAACTTAATACATACTTAAAGCTGGAAGTAACAGCTCTTTAGCCTGTCTTACAACCTTAAGGGATAAAAAAATATATACTTGGTATTTCGATATGAAATCTCATAGCTTTAGTTGGACAAGCAATAAAAACTATGACTTACGAGTTCCGTTTCTGATATTGTAAGCACAAGTATAAACTGTTCAAATTGCATTCCAGATGAGTACGAGTCGGGCGACACGTCGGACGAGGAGGAGCGGCTGAACACGGCGGGCGACGTGCCCATGTGGTGGTACAACGAGTACCCGCACGTCGGCTACGACCTCGACGGCCGCCGCATCATGCGCCCGCCGCAGCGCGACCAGATCGACGAGTTCCTCAAGTGTGTACTCACTTTTACTTTAGAAATACAAATCTTTATTTGCGTTTGGTTAAGGTACACTGAATATGATTAAGAGAAGATTAGGTTCATAGTTTGTCTTTGGGCCATACTGAACCGTCAGGAGGCGCTAGTTAGCTACCTTTAAAGTCCCAGCTTATGATAGAAGTACCTAATTGATGGTATGAAACTACGAAGTCGGGAGATAGTGGGCAATTTGCGCGCCAGACGTCCGCGCTG
The DNA here is from genome assembly GCA_963921415.1 of Pyrausta despicata. Taxonomy (NCBI): domain Eukaryota; kingdom Metazoa; phylum Arthropoda; class Insecta; order Lepidoptera; family Crambidae; genus Pyrausta; species Pyrausta despicata. The sequence goes on along the minus strand of OY992859.1, from coordinate 318,417 downwards.
TCACGAAAGAGCGGAAAAGAGACAGCTTCCAAACGTAAACTCCCCCCCCTGCAGCTTCCTTTTCACGTGACGCGGACTGTACAAGAGATTAAAACCAGACTCGGGGCAAAGATTGAACGAGATTTTCACAAAATACAGAAACTTTTGCAAATAAATGTCACACTTGGAAAATTTGACACAGGAAATGCGAGGACCCGGACTTCTGGCGCACGGTGCGCGACCCGCAGACGGGGCAGGACATCCGACTCAGCAAGGAGGACCTCGAGCTCATCCAGAGGATCCGCGCCGGGCACGTGCCCGACCCCAACCATGACGAATACCAGGTATGAAGATATAACACGCTAACATATCTGCTTAACTAGTTCACTTAAGCAGCTTATGAAAGGAATGATGTTTTAAATTTTAAATCATTCAGTGGCCATTAAAAATATCGACCCACCTAAATTATATTTAAAAGCTCATTATGAACATGTCATTTCTAGCAATATTGCAAAAACAGTGCAGTTTAAAATTTATCCAAATGCCAAACTAAATGAAAGATGAACAATTGGCAGACATTTTTTTTTATCAATATGGGTTCGCTCTTGACATCATTCTCCCTCTACAAGGTAAAGAAGATAAGAAGATGTCGACGATGTAGCGAGCTCACCCAGAAGGTGCCTATTTACTTTCGCTTTGAATGAGCTCAAGTTATAAGAAAGAGGGAACACCGTCGGCGGAAGCGAATTCCATTCCTTGGCTTATATTCCATTCTTTGGCATATAACTAGTCATGAGCGATTTTTTCTTGGCTATCTTCGGATTACGTAACGTTTTCATCCACAAAAACGGCGACATTCTAAAATTGAATAATGTGTACGAAATGCAAATTTCGAAAGTTTTTTTTTTAATTCTGTCGATTGGTTTTACTAGTTTGTCACATTTTAATTGAGTTAAACCATTGTCAATGTTCAGCTCGATAGTAGTACATGGTCGCTAGTGGTACATGGTCAAGCCTAGGCAAGACATGAAACGTGACGTTTTTATCCCTTCGGGGGAAAAACGTTTGCTATTTCAGGGTCTGTGCCGTCGGCTTGACCATGTGAGAACTCTTTGGTTTCTGACGACGCGGGGAAAGCGTACTGTGAAACTTTATTTGCTCTAAATTGTGTGCTAGGGATTAACTAACCTATCAAGAAAAACAAAACATTTGCATAGGTAATATTATAGCATTTATTAAACTTTACAGTGGGAGAATAATCAACAATGACAGTGATCGTACTATCGGTATATACTATATCTATATCAGTCATTTCTAGAATTACTTACATTATTTAAAATAATATAAATAGGAACATTGTTATCACAACATGTTCTTGTTGTTATTGAGCTCCGTAAAAGCTGTCTTTATCCAGCCAGCTATAACCACTTTGGAAGCAGGCAGAACTCTACCTCTGGAGGTTATAAACAAGGAATCAATCACATTATCATTACTATTTCTTTTTGAATTAGTCACAAAAATGTGGATCTTTAGCCAATGCACCGGATCAAGCTTCTGTTTGGGACCCGCGACAGCCTCCAGCCAGACTGCCTGTGTGTACTTTTGTCGGTCTTTGATATAAAATCCGGCCATAAAGTTACCGAATTCTCGTCAATGGACAAGGCAGCGTCATTGACTCTAAGTAGAGTAAGATCATGAACCCTTCGTCCATATGCTTGCAGTAGTAAAAGAGCCAAATGTCTTGAAACCTGGAATATGCTATCTTCTTGTATTGTCGTATTATTCATCCAATTCAGCAACTGTTTGACATCCCAGATTTGTTTCTTTGTTTCAAACAGCTTTGCTAAGTCAATGGCTTTAATAATTTGTCTGACTAAAGGATTGCCTGAGATAGCGTCACTGTGGACTGGGTCAGCAAAGGTTGCGATGACCGATTTGTGCAGCTTTATAGTACTCGGTGCCAAGTTCCTTTCCCTAAACAGATAACTAAGATATCTAGCTACTCTGAGACTGCGTCGGGCTGATAAGGATTCAAATTCAGAGTCCGGCATCTCAGAACGCAAGTTTTCCATGGAGCAGAATAGGTCTTCTACGAGGAATTTCGCCATGCCTTCTGGAGGAGCTTAGTCTTTAGTTAATATCGACCACCCCGTATCTTCCAAGCCTCCAATCGTTATTCTTTCGACAAAGTCTTTTGGGTCGTCAGATCTTGTACATGATGTTGAAGGTTCCGAATCTGAAACGGACAATCTGAAAATCTCCCGCAAGCGCAGGTCTGATCGCCAAAACACCTCCCACCGCGGCACTATTAGGATGTATGTGCCTATCGCGCTGTTTAGGTGGGCAAATACTCGTGGAATCAGAGACGGAGGTGGAAAAATCCAGCCCAACCTGAACACCCACTTCCTGCTGAAAGCATCCACGAAAAGTGCATTCCTGTCTTTCGCATCCCGAGTGACGTAGATCGGAACTACTCTTGACATTTTTGTCGCGAACAAGTCGACCTCTGCGGTGCCCCATCTCTAAAAGATGAGGCTGCATATCTTCGGCGACAGGTGCCAGTCTGCTGGATGTTTCTGTCGTAATAGACTGTCGGCAACATCGTTGTATATTCCTGGTATAAACTGAGAGCACAAACTGCTCCCAGATCCTGAACCAATGTCAATAACTGAGCCACAAGGCTAGCAGTGGACGTGACCGTGTACCACATTGGTACCTGATGTATGCAATAACTGTCCGATTGACTGAATGCACTAAAATACGCTTGCCTCGTAAATGTAATAAATCGTCGAGATAAGCTATCACTCTTATATTAATTTGCCGTAGCTTTGAGGCTATCCAAATTGCTTACTCTTGCAAAGGTTAGAGGGGCTGTCGATGGGCCAAATGGGAGACTTGTGAATTGGTACACCTTGCCTTGGTACACAATCGAAAGAAACCGACGATGTCGACTGGCGATAGGGATTTGACAGGCGTACTTCGCCTGTGAAATGTCTATTTTTACGAGGTAGTCTCCTTGCTGTAGGAATAATGGTACTTTGAAGTGGTTCAGTAACCGAAATTTCCTTGGCTTCAGAAATCTGTTTAAGCCTTTGAGGTTTACTATCGGGATATACACTTTGTTGTCTGGCTTTGGGACTGGAAACATTGTTGTCACAAAACCTGACCGAGCGGTTGAGTTTTCCAATACCCCCTGACAAACTAAGGCCTGAATCTCTATTTCCAGTCCTTTTGTTTCGAATTTCCTCAATACTTCTGGTTGAAATTGAATCAATGGGGGCTTTTTCACAAAGGGGATTAAATATCCTTCTATGATGTTCAGTATATTTTTTGGCGCCCCCTTCCCTTTCCAGACCTCTACAAAAGAAAGGAGTCGGCCCGCAACAAAAATCTCAGGATCTTTTAGTCTCTGAATGACCCTTGGCGGGCTTGGAACGCTGACCTTGGTCCTTGTACTTCGCAGTGGAGGAGCGCTTGAAAGTGTCATGGGCTTTGTTACCACCTGCTTTTCTATTAAATTTCAGCTTCTTCGAAATTCTTGGGGATCTTTGCAAAGACGTCGAGGCCTGATCAGACTTTGACCGCAGCGGCCTTCCACCTGCTTGACGAAAAAAGGTCTGCTGAGACGGCAGCTTCACTAACTTTGCCAACTGCTTTTCATCGAAAAGGTGTGTGGTTGGCGGTGGAATTGCTGCTAAGAGCGAGGCCTGATAGGCGTCTTTTGGAAGAACTGCCTTCTTTGATCTAATACATCTGCCCTTCGTCCATATACGTATTGCAACAAGTCATCCGAGAACAATTTCACTGGAGAGTCTGTGATCAAAATCCAAAGATATCTTTCAAATCTTGTTTAATACTTGGAAGTTTTTGCGCCAGATCCCTAAACGTCACAAGTAACGCTTCTCTTTGCAAAAGTAAGCCATGGGTGATCGTGCCCAAGGTATACTCGTAGTCATGTCGGGTGTTATGTTCTTGGCCTGTGGTTGGCCCATACGAAGTCATGATTGGGTTAACCTTAAGTGGAGCAAAAACTGGGCTTGCATGAAGTCTTTTCTGAGCATCAGCATAACGGATGTCTGAAAAGGATATGTCACCTAATCTCTGGCAATCAATCCCCTTAGTGAGAATATGTGGCTTAGGAGCCGGAATTGAAGCACCTGCTATTTGGTGGCAGGTGCCCAGTCAAAATCTTCTTCATCTATGCTTGTCGGAGGTACCCAGGGCTTCGGTGATGATACCGCCAGTGAAGACAGTGGAACGTTTTTATCGTCATCATCCGACGAAACTACCGTAGCGTCAGACGGTTCATGCTCCGAGAATGAGCAGTCCCTTGGCTCCGGCTGGAAGCTCTTGATGAAATGCTCCATCATAGTCTTCATTTCTCTCTGACTTTCCTCCAGTTTATCTAGTCTGCTCTTTTTCTTGCTCCTAGATGAATATTTTGGATGGTGGTTATAGTCTTCATCGGAAAAACCGTCGTTCTGGAGTTCTCAGTTTGCCTCCTCTCTGCTTACTAGAAGACGCTTCATGTCCGTGACGGCTGCGATTATAATTTCGTTTTTTACCGCCGATCCTCGAATTCTTGCGGCCAGACACATAGGATGAATTATCAAACCTTTTTTTTTGCTCGCTGTGGAAATGCTTTTACGCATGCCCCCCACACATCTGCAGGGGGGTATGTGGGACTCAACGGCTGGTGTGCAAGGCCGTAATACCCATTAAAACCACAGCGCATTCCACCACTCCGCCATTGTGGGGGGTGCCATGGGGTCGCGTGAGCATTCACCACGGCACCCTGGCGTATAGCCCGAGGGCCACAGACTCCTTGGCGGCGGAGCAAGGTGTTGGGCTCCGCCACCTCCCGGCCGCAGAGGATAGGGAGGACGGCAACGACACAACGCATCTCCTCTTCCTCTGCGGCCCCACCGCAACGCCATCCAACGGTGCGCCCCCGTTTGGTCGCGGGAGATAGGCCGCACGGCAACGACACACCGAGACATCTCTCCTCCCGCGACCGCACCCGACTGCGAGGGACAGCCAAAACCGTCCCCCACACCCGCACCCCTGGACGCATCCCGCGCAGGCCTCCCCAAGCCCACGTGGAGCGTCCCCTCCCGGGATCCCGCTTAGCTTCACCGTGGGTGGCAATGCCACGGTTACTGAGCCCCCCCCACCACGACAAGGTGGAGATCCCACAGAGGGGATGAATTATCAAACCTGCACAAATCGGCCATTCTAACAACTTAAGTTTTATGTCCCTATAAGCTTATTCAGGCAAAGAAATGCATTCCGGCGAAAAAGCCCTTGCCATACCAACAGTGGGTATCGCAAAACGGATTTTATTTAGAATTCTGGGGTCCAGTTCCTCTCCCAGTAACTCTTCTTATGTGAATATTCTAATAGTCCATTCTTTCCAGCCAGATGGTAGGTGGGCGGCAATCAAGATCTTGATACGGCCAAGAATAACGTTGTCCCCCAGGGTCGTCCGCTTCCCAGCTGAGAAGGCTCTGGAGCGTCGACAGGTTTTCGGTTGATGTAGTCTAAAACAAATAAAGTATGGTCATTGTTTAGTCTACACTCTTTGCAAGAACGAGCTACTCAGGTATAATGTACGGTCCATAAGTTGACCCGTACGGCCCGTGAGTTGGCCCGTTCGTCCCGCTCACTCGACCCGTATGGCCCACCAAAACGGCTATTGCGGCCTGTCAAGCTGGCCCGTGCGGCCTACCAAAACGGCTCTTGCGGCCCGTCAAACTGGCCCGTACGGCCCACCAAAACGGCTCTTGCGGCCCGTCAAGCTGGCCCGTGCGGCCCACCAAAACGGCCCGTGCGGATCGTTAGGTCGGTCCGATCGGCCCAACCAATCGAGCCGTACGGCCCAGGGAATCGATCCGTACGGCCCGCTAAAATAAGGCGCAAATACGGTCAAAAAGCTTGCTCTCGTGAAATAAACTACGAACTGCAAGAAATTAGTTGTCATACAACATAATTCGAGCTTAGTAGCAAAGCAATCTGGGCTGAATGGCACGCAGATTTGAGAGAGCTGAATTACCGTGTTACGTTAAGTAACATTAATTTAATTTGCCACAGTTCCAAGGGAGACTGTTGACAGTTTGTAATAACATCCCCGAATAGGAAGTTTGTAATAGTTAAAACTGAAAGGAAAACATCTTAGCAATTATATGCACAAAAAGATTTTTAAAACAAAACTCACCATTTTTATCTTTATGTTAATCCCTTATAAAACACAATCTTGGTCGATCAGTCACTGACTTCGAACACACGTCGTTAATGTTTGCACTATGACACGTTACTTTCGTAGGGCAATCGAAAGCGTACTGACGAGCGCGCGCGACGGGCGCAAGGACGCTCTCGCTCGATGAACGGGTCAAAGACCTCGCCGCCGCGCGGACCTCGACGGCGCGGGGAGTCGAAGCACAATGATTCGTAAGGAACATCGAAGGATGTAATCTCACATGGTCAATCCGACGGCACAGACCATGAAATGTTGTGATATAAGCCCTATGTTGTACTGTACGAGTAGATATTATTTCGCATATTTGTATACACTCATCAAGTTATTGGTTCCCGCAGCCGTGGGTAGAGTGGTTCAGCCGCGAGGTGCTGGCGACGCCGGTGCGCGCGTTCCCGGAGCACAAGCGCTCGTTCCTGCCGTCGCGCTCGGAGCAGCTGCAGGTCGCGAAGATCGTGCACGCGCTCAAGATGGGCTGGACCAAGACCAGGAAGCAGCTGGCGGACGAGAGAAGGAAGAAGAGGGTGAGTGCTTGCCAACAAACAAGATTTTTTATAGCTTTTTGGCGCAACTGATCCAGAGTTAGGAAGCTAAAGGGAAGCGCTTCCTACCGACCGGGTGTTATGGTCGGGGACCAAGGTCCGATAGACATCATCTTGATTTGTCTATCTATATTATTCTGGATCGAAATCTTATATACCGCGGTTCATGTGCGGTACTAGGCCGGTATCATTTGGCCGTTACTAGGCTAACAGCGCCATCTAGCCTTATGGAGCCGTATCAGCCCTCGCTGTTGTGCTTGTCGTTAGGCATGCACTTGTGATGACGAATGGTAGAGGTCGCCACACCACTCCCCTCCGAATAACCGGAGGTTGGTTGAGCCAGGATGAGCCAGCAGTCTGTGCGTCTTGAGCTTGCAAGTGCCAGAGTTCTCGAGTCCACCACGATGAGCCGGGATGAGTGTGCGTGATGTCCTCGGTGAGTCGGGATGTGCACACGGGATGTCCACAGCGAGTCGGGATGAGCATGCTTGATGTCCACAGTGAGTCGGGATGAACATGCGAAAGTCCACGATGGTCGGGATAAGCGGCCTGTACTCCACAGTGAGTCGGGAAGAGGCCCGCCTGTTGTCCACGGTGAGTCGGGATGAGGCGGTTGCTGCTGACCAGGATGTGTGGGGACGAGTCCAGAGGCCACGGTGAGTCGGGATGATCTGGATGAGGCTGCCGGAGGTACCAGGAAGATCCAGTGCGGGTCTGCGGATGGTCCTCTTGAGGCTGGTGCTGGCTTGCTGGAGACTGCAGGCTGGGTGCTGTTGGCGAGAGGAAGGAGAGGGCGACGACGATGATGACGGGCGGCTCCAGGGTGTTGATCACGTCGGGGTCACCAGTTTGGCGCAACTGATCCAGAGTCAGGAAGCTAAAGGGAAGCGCTTCCTACCGACCGGGTGTTATGGTCGGGGACCAAGGTCCGATAGACATCATCTTGATTTGTCTTTCTATATTATTCTGGATCGAAATCTTATATACCGCGGTTCATGTGCGGTACTAGGCCGGTATCATTTGGCCGTTACTAGGCTAACAGCGCCATCTAGCCTTATGGAGCCGTATCAGCCCTCGCTGTTGTGCTTGTCGTTAGGCATGCACTTGTGATGGCGAATGGTAGAGGTCGCCACAGCTTTAAATATGAAAGTTGTGTCTACTGTCAAAGATGTGTTGTGAAAAATGTGCTTATCAGTTTCTTATAACCTCTAAGAGGCCATCCATAAATTACGTCACACAAATTGCATTATTTTTGACCCCCCCTCCCGTCTTGTCACAGCTGGTCACATTTGTGAGACCACCCCCTCCCTATTGTGACGTCACATTTTTTACATTTTACCCCTAGAAATAATTATTAAATTAAAACAGCAGTTCCGTTTTTTTATTTCAATTTAAATTACATAGGACTTATCTCTTCCAGCCAACCCTAACAGTTAAAATATAGAAACATTGATAATCGGGATGTTAACAACAGTGCACAAAACTCATTCTGTGATTATAATGAGTTTTGAAATGTGACGTCACGAAATTAAGGACCCCTCCCACCCCCTTGTCACACAATGTCACACTACGTCGACTCCCTCCCTCCCTAACGTGTGATGTAATTTATGGATGGGCCCTAAGAAAAGTTTATCATTGTTGTGGCGACCTCTAGCATTCACCATCACAAGTGCACGCCTAACGGCAAGCTCAAAAGCGAGAGCTGATACGGCTCCATAAGGCTAGATTGCGCTGTTAGCCTTGTACCTGCCAAATAGTACCGGCCTAGTGCCGCACATGAACCGCGGTATATAAGATTTCGATCCAGATTAATACAGATAGACAAATCAAGATGATGTCTATCGGACCTTGGTCCCCGACCATAACACCCGGTCGGTAGGAAGAGCTTCCCTTTAGCTTCCTAACTCGAAATCAGTTGCGCCAAATTGTCATGTTCTGCTACTGAAGACTGCTTTCTCGGCAAGTTCCAGTAGAAAATGTTTCATTATTATTAATTGAGTGGACAACTTTGAGTTGGATTTTTATTTCGTGTAGTCTGTTCATAAGCTAATTTGTTGTTAGTATACAGACATATCAACAAAAAGCAGAAACTTAATAATAATAAAAAACCCTATTGCCCTTCTATTACTAAGTCATTAATAGCAATACCTATGTCAATTATTTCTCCATATAGACCCACTTATAAACTACTTATACTTACTAACTTACTACTTACTTATAAATAATAAATAAAGTAAAATTAATTTATTTCGGGTATCTAGGACCCATAATAATTACCACATAAAGAACAATTTCATAAATACAATTTCATAAAATAAAAATAATAACTTATACATGCCACATAACAAGAAAACCCCTACCATAGAATCAGAACTAAATTGAGCTAGTGCAGAGAGAGCAACGCAATGATAAATTAACTATATATCAAGTATTTCCTGTACTGTTTAACAGGAGAAGAACTTCTACAACCTGTGGGGATCATCGACAAACGAGGAGGAACAGAAGTTGCGCGGCGTCCACAAGCACATCCCGGCGCCGCGGCGGCCGCTGCCCTCGCACGCCGAGAGCTACAACCCGCCCCCAGAGTACTTGCTCGACGCTAAAGAGGTATTCTACGTCGTAAACCTTCATGAGGTGCTTGTGGCGCAGACGTTGCAGCGCTTTGGTAGTGATACCTAAAGTTAAGCAACCCACGGCGCGGACATGTTTGGAATGGGTGACCATTCTGACAATAAAAGTGACGTCTATTTACAAGCATCTCCGTGCTTCGGAAGGCACGTTAAGCTGTTGGTCCCGGTTAATACCGATAGATATTAGTCGTTAAGCCTGGTCGGCGGCCCTCGGGCGGCTTAATAACAACTGACAGTAAGGTTGGTCACTTACCTTACACACACCCCTCCACCAATCCGTACTGAGCCCGCGTGGTGGAGTATGGCTCGCACCACCTCATAGTTGAGGTGAGGCCTGTGCCCAGCAGTGGGACGTATATAGGCTGATGATGAAACCTTCATGAACTAATAATAATAATAATAGTCCTCCTGACCGATTTCGACCACGGCGGCCAATCTCAACAGAGATCAGCCAACTGCGCAGGAGATATTATAGTGCACAAGTGTGAGCGTTACGCACAGGTGCACTCAACTCAAAGTTTGGTGAATCAGGCGCAGTACCAATCGCGGAGGAGGCCTATGCTCGGCACTGGGCGTCGAAAGGCTAATGAAATTACAAACATTTTTAATTTCGACTAATAAGTAGGCCATGCCATTCTCCTGTATCTATGTCATTTTCGCAACCTACCTTCACTATCTTGCGATTACAATATTTTGAAAAAACGTAGTGTTTTGGTATGCTAATTTGGTCTGATTTTTTTTTTATCTAAGTCTGGTCCCAATACGATGTCTTGCAATCACAATGGGCTAGATGACACCACCAATCGTTGACATACTCTTTATTATCTGTCAAAACGGTCTGGCTCCATAGATTTTGTATGGGAATACGTGATCGTGACGTCACGGTCATGTATCAGAAATCGGAGTCAATTGACCAAACATATATTGAACTTTGTGTATTTAAAAATTGGTTTCTACAGCTTTTTGGAAGTATACTGGTTGTATTAACTTCATAGGGGCTATGCTTTTTAACGCCATGGTCGTGAAAATATTTAAGATAGGCGTCATCATGCCTATTGACCATGCACTGTGCAACTATAGTAAGCGATAACTGTCACACCTATAAAGTGGGTGTACAATTCCTAAGCCTTTTATGGTAAGGTGTAGGGTCCTTCAATTGCGTCATATCTCATTAGATATTTGCTCAATTTACGTTCTCTTTCCATCGATTGAATGATACTACGATTGTTTACTGACTACCATATCATTTGATGCATAAATATACTGAAATGAATCCTTGTTTCAGATGAAAGAGTGGAACAAACTGGCAGAGACCCCGTGGAAGCGCAAGTACACATTCCTGCCGCAGAAGTTCAGTTCCCTGCGCGCCGTGCCCGCGTACGAGCGCTTCATACGGGAACGGTTCCTGCGCTGTCTCGACCTCTACCTCGCGCCTAGGGCTATCAAGATGCGGGTGAGTTCTATGTACTGTGCTTATTGAAGCACAACATTGCCAGACGAGTATTGATGTATCTGGCAAAGCTTGGTTAGGAAAAATGACACAGTTTCCAGTTTCCAATCATATTTTTCTAACTGTGACATTGGAATTCAGTATGACTCTAAATTTACATTTTGATTATATTATGTTATTAAATTAAATATCATGGTCATTAAATTAGTCTTTACAATTAAAATATTCACTTAAGCTATAAAAACATTTATTTTGCAGCCATTCATTCAATTTTTTCTTAAATATAATTCCTTCAAGTACTTTTAGTCTTTCTGGCAATTGATTAAATATATAGATTGACATGTTATAAACATTTTGCTTATAAATATCTTTATGGCATGGGGGCTGATAAAGCAAGTTTTTAAACCGAGCACGCTTTGCACGCTTTAGCTTAAGCACTTGTGTTACAGGTGTGTGAGAGGTGCTTGTGGCGCAGTGGTTGCAGAGCTTTGGCAGTGATACCCAAAGTTAAGCAACCTACGGCGCAGTCATGATTGGGATGGGTGACCATTCTGACCATTTAAGTGACGTCTATTTACAAGCATCTCCGTGCTTCGGAAGGCACGTTAAGATGTAGGTCCCGGTTAATATCGACAGATATTAGTCGTTAAGCCCGGTCAGAGCCTCGGGCGGCTTAATAATATCTGACAGTAAGGTTGGTCACTTACCTTACAAACACCCCTCCACCAATCTGCACTGAGCCCGCGTGGTGGAGTATGGCTTGGACCACCTCTTAGTTGAGGTGAGGCCTGTGCCCAGCAGTGGGACGTATATAGGCTGATGAGTACTTGTGTTACAGACATCACAATTAACATGGATATTATAAATAAACTTCAATAAATAAATATACACCCAGACCAGTATACAGACCAGATAGTAAATTAACTAATATTATCCGAAAAATATTTTTGTTCATGTGCCTGACACACAATATCAATTTAATACGACAAGCTTCACAGTAGGATGAGATGATAAGTCACCGCACCGGTCGCTTTCATGCATGTTTATCTGGAATCTACAAACAAGATATTGGGGCCTCTTATCTATCTCGATTATGCTTACCGCTCTATTTTTTTTTATTGGATAACCAACCACATAATACATTCATTACACTTATGCTACAGAGCTTATGTAAATCGAAGTGTTTATAGATTTTCACAACTTGTACAAATTATGCAAACGAGCCGAAATACAAAGAGCTACACCACTTAAGCGAGAAGATAAAAAAAGAGAAAATAAGAAGAGAGAAAGAAGAAAACATAAAGAAGAACTAAATAAGTGATGCTGTTCTGATTTTACTCCTATTTTCTAAGAATTGCAGCGCTGCCATCGAGCGGAAATTCCCTGAAGTTTTTTTTTATAGAAAAAGTATTTTTTTTTTTGTTTATTTATTTCTTTACATTACACTATTATTACTGGTAGTCTTAACCTAATTCAATAGTGTAAAACTAATCTATACTTAATCTATTTCCTTATAACTTATAATATAAAATGCCGTACCGGAGCTGAAAAGAATTTTATAAGTGTTGTCTTTTCGAAATTAAAAAATAGCGTTGTAAACGCAAAAAAAAACTTAACAAACAAAATTATAGCCTGTTTCATCTTAACCGATTGTTAAATATTTGTAAAAATTTCTCTCGGGTGATTTGAGGGTGTCTCCCACAATCATTGATGAAACAAAAGCTGGCTCAAAGCGTTAAAAAGCACAAAATTCAACGACTCCATTAAGGTTCTCGGTAGCTCAGTGTTCAGAGCATTGGACCGGACTTCCAAAGGTCGGGGGTTCGATTCCTCCCCGATTACCGGAGCGGAAAAGATTTTTTTAAGTGTTGTCTTCACTCAGAGAACATGAAAATGTGTCGAGTTGTAAGTAATCTTAAAATGTTTTTGTTTAGCTGACCATCAGCCCCGAGGACCTGGTGCCGAAGCTGCCGGCGCCGCGCGACCTGCAGCCCTTCCCCACGCACGAGGTGCTGCAGTTCCGGGGCCACGCGGCCGCCGCGCGCTGCCTCGACTTCGACGGCTCCGGACAGTACCTCGTGTCCGGCTCTGACGACGGAACTGTTAAAGGTAACGGCTGACTTTATTTAAACAGGTTTTCAGGTTTATCCCCTTTCTACATTACTCAAATTCATCCTGTAGTCTATCATCTTCTCAGTCTATATAAGTCCTACTGCTTGGCCCAGTCTTCACCTCATCTATGAGGTGTTATGAGCCATACTGTACCACGCAAGCTCAGTGCGTATTGGTGAAGTAAGTGACCATCCTTGGTGTCAGAATTTATTAAACCGCCCGAGGGCTTCTGACCTGACTAATATCTATTGATATTAACGTGCTTTTTGTAGCCCAGTAATGCTTGTAAATAGACGTCACTAATATTGTCAGAATGGTCACCCATCCCAAACATGACCGCACCTGATTAGGTTACTTAACTATTGGTATCACTACCAACGCTCTGCACCAACTGCGCCACAAGCACCTCTAATAATTTTGTAGTCCATATTTGGTATGAAAGATAAAATTGGTCCTAACAAAAAACAAATTGTGATTTTTGGCGAAGAATGAGCCAGCAGTTTGATGAAATCTACTGGTTTAACACTTAATATTTCTTCATAAAATCTATATCAATTTTCTGCTTATTAAAATGCACAATTTAAGAACTGTATAAGAATAGACTGACGACCTCGTAAGATTGTTATCGAACAGGATGCATGCAGGTGCCTGTCAACCGGCAACCGCTGGACCTGATAAACTTTAGATCTCAAGGGAAGGCTATGATCAGCTGAGAACGTCTTGCCTCTGGTTACGATGACACAAATAATAGTCTTCCATCCTCAACACAGATCAGCCGACGCGGGAGATATTATAGTGCACAAGTGTGAGCGCAATACTCAGGTGCACTCGGTGCTCCATCACTCTCAAAGTTCGGTGAGACGGCAATCCGACATGACCGGAGAGAGATCAGGCGCAGGACCAACGGCTTAACGTGCGCACCAAGGCATGGGGGTATAACACCGCCAACTTCCCGACTCTGAGCTGTTTCTACACTTTTCCACTACACTAATGAGGCGTTCAAAGTTTGATGACACAAATATAACTTTTGACGTGACAACGTCTTAAATTAGGTTGTTGCTCGGAGTCACTCATGAAAAAGTGTAACGCCCGCTCACGTCTGTTACGATGAGTCACTGAACGAGAGAGAGGCCCGCCGGACCGGCGAATGCCCTGCGTCTCTCTCCCACTCAAACATGATCGGTGTCACGTAAAATCTTCGCCCGTAAAACGGACTTTACAGGCAACCATTTTTTATTTGTCCCCAGTGTGGGAGACCAGCACCGGCCGCTGCCTGCGCACCATCGAGCTGGGCGAGCCGGTGTGCCAGGTGTGCTGGGGGCCCGCGGCCGGGCTCAGCCTCGTGGCCGCGGCCGTCGGCAACCGCCTGCTGCTGCTCAACCCCGGAGCCGACATCGGGGCGCACCGGGTCGCCGAGAGGACGGACAGACTGTTGGACGAGCCGCCTCCATCGCATGATATCGCCAGTAAGTTAACATTATCTTAAACTTGAATTTTGGTTTGCAATTATTTTTGTGAAATTTTACCAACAGGCTAGATGACACCACCGATCGTTGACATACTTTTTATTATCTGTCAAAATGGTCTGCCTCCATAATTTTTGTATGGGAATACAAGAACATGACGTCACGGTCATGTATCAGAAAAAAATAGTTACTATAGCTTTTTGGAAATATAGTGGTTGTATTAACCTTATAGGGGGCTATGTTTTTTTAAACGCCATGGTCTTGAAAATATTTAAGATAGGTGTCATCATGCCTATTATGTTACTTACAATTTCCAGGTGTTGCAATCAAATTTGAGCTATTCATGGCCTAAAAGTAACTTTAATAAGACGTGTTTGCTACAGCTCATGAAGAGTCGCTATTACGTTCGTGCAGCGCGCAAAATGCCCGATACTGCCCCACTGCGTACCATAAATTTGTTGATGGAATCAGGCGTTACTTTGCGGAAATCCATGACTAAATCTTTAAAAAAAGATTATATTGCTGTAAATTTTCACCAAAACCTCTGTTTTGAAATTTTCCACCGCGATGACCGCCAGCCGGCTTGTATGGCTTATTGTAAGCGATCTTCTGTTGATAGGGCTTGTAAGATGATGCTGTAGTCTCTTTTTCCTTTGTATTTATAGGCTCAAGAGCGGTGAATTTGCCTTCTAAGAAGTCCATAAGCTCAGAGAGTGCAGGAAGTTCACGGGGTGATTTTCGTGCTACCTTGTAGTCACTATAGGTCTCAGCATCCAGTTTCTTAGCGATGAGGTGGACTAACAACGGGTCCCACGAGGTTGTATCAACACCTAGGTTCTGGATGGCATGAATGATGGCATGACACTCCATGGATGTATCGTAGAGGCGTCTGATCTCGTAGGCTGATTGTTTATGAACTACGGGTTGGTTGATGAATATCTCGATTTGCTTGGTAAACAACAGTTGAGGGTTGTTGTATCGGTGAGTTAGAAGTTCCCAAGCCGTCTCGTAGTTGTCTGCTGAGACGTGTAGATGCTGGACCAGACGCTCGGCCTCTCCGCGTAATTTTCCTTTAAGATGCTGCTTAAGTATGATTCTTCATGAGAATAAAATTCAGCATCATACTGAATATCTGAACCTTGAAGTATGTTGTCAATTTGTAGGTGTAGAGCATCGATTGTATTCCACCGTGTTTGAATACTACGCAGTTCATCTTCCAACTCCCACTTTTCACGTAAGTTTTCAAGCTTCAAGCTTCTCACTTGTCGATGAAAGGCTCTGAAATTGGTTCGCTGAAGGGTTAGCAGCTTGTCCGCTTGAAGTTGATCAGAGGGCATGGCTGATGAAGTTGTCGCAATCGGAGTCGGCAGGATTATTCTTGGCTGTGGTGGTGGCGCAGTAACAGTAAACTGTTCGACCTTAGGTAATCCTGATGTTGCTCGTGACGGCGAGAGGGAAGGTTCACTTGTCGGCGGAAAGGACGATATCTTGAATTGTACTATGTCAAAGTATGTTCTTGATTGTTCATATTGATCTTCAGCAAAATAAGGTTCGGAATTATCTTCATATCGGCATAACTTGTCGTTGTTAAGTTGAAACTCAGCCCACAGCTTGTCAAGGGCGTCGATCCGTTCATCTAAGTACTTGCGCGTCTTCCTAGTAACGGAATCCTTGGCAAAGTTTCTCTCTATCTTCTTGATATCTTCGATGATGTCGTGTTGGCGCTGAAGTAGGTTCTCCATTGTTGTATGTAGTTGAGAATGAACCCACTTGAGTAACGCTCACTACTTGATACTTGTTTGTAGTGCGTGATAAATAATAGCAACGAAGAATGTTTGTTGTCGTGGTCTCAGTCACTCTATGGCCCTGCAAAATTAGTACGAACTTTGTTGCGCCTTCTCAATTAACTGGGGAATCCCTCTTCCGGGAAGCCAGCAACCGATTCGCATTCGCACAAATTCACAAGGACACAAACTGACCTGCTATCTGTCCACGATCCGTAGATATTCTTCAATGTTGACGTAAGTCCACAGGTATGGTTTGTAGTTCCGATGTTTCCGGACGTCGTTGGAAGTTGTGGTCCAGAACTTCGGTAGTGTTTACGAAGGACCAAAAAACTGTAGGGTGTGTCTACAGCTAGGGGATGGGTTGAGTGCTAACGACTTGAGAGGGAAGTTGTAGTAAGAAACAAACCCGTTGTATGCCGTTCTAACACTGACCTTTATTTTCATCGTACCAAACTTATTAACTTTACAAATATGATGATACTTATAATAATGTTATTAATTGTAGAGGCAGTTTGACCTAAATTAAGGAGTCATTGACTTAGCTAATTTATGCCTATTGTGCGGTAACCCGTACACGACGCCAGCGCAGGAACCAAGATACATCCAACCGTAATCACCTGAAAAAGTTATAGCTGAAAATCGCAGGACTTACAATACCTACAACTCACAACGTGACACAGAAGATGCACCTGGAATCACAACAGGGACACCAACAAAACACTCGACGCGTTTCGCCACTACACGTGGCATCCTCGGGAGGTGTTGTCGCTTAGACAGACTACGAGTGCTCGTACCATTAATTAGATCCTTATGTCGTCAAAATGTATACATATGTATGTAGCGCAAAGGTTTTTCATTAAGCGTAAAGTATAGGGTATTTGGCGCAACTGATTTCGAGTTAGGAAGCTAAAGGGAAGCTCTTCCTACCGACCGGGTGTTATGGTCGGGGACCAAGGTCCGATAGACATCATCTTGATTTGTCCATCTATATTAATCTGGATCGAAATCTTATATACCGCGGTTCATGTGCGGTACTAGGCCGGTGATATTTGGCCGGTTCTAGGCTAACAGCGCCATCTAGCCTATGGAACCGTATCAGCTCTCGCTGTTGTGCTTGCCGTTAGGCATGTTCTTGTGATGGCGAATAGTAGAGGTCGCCACAGGTATTTTGTTAATGTGTAAAATTGTTGACTAACAATGGAGTTTCTCCCACAGTGGACGAGCGCACGAAGTCGTGCGTGACGTGGGAGCGCGTGAAGCCCGAAGAGTGGGCGCGCGGCGTGCGGCTCGCCGTCACGCACTTTATGCCGGTCATACACGTGAGTTGCTGATTTTTTCGTTTTGTATTCAACACGTACACATTATGTATTTTATTTTTTAACTAAACCAAAAGATGTTTGTCGCAGAAGCTGGTTGTTCATCGTTTCAGCGACTGTACGGTCTTAACCGCACATTTTGTTCCATCAGCATTTTACTTCGATGTATATATTATATGACCGCCATACGGTGTACTCGTATTAAATCGTTATCAAATAAATCATTATATCAATCAACTGATTGATTTCCTATCATTTTCTAAAGATGTGCAGCAAGCTGCTCGTACAGTGACTGTGTTATCTGATTTGGTGAAAGTGATACTTGAGTGTGATTTTGGGGGGAAAAACGATAATAACGCATTTACATAAATCAGCCGATATTAGAGACTCACAAATTATGTTAATCAGTCGCCTCGTTGGTGTAGTGACAAAGTTTCTGCCTTACATCCGAGAGGTCCTGGGTTCGAATCCTAGGTCGAGCAAAAATTGATTCTGAAATTTTCTGTCATGAATTTCTCAAAAATAGCTCGGAGTCGGGAAGTTTGCGGTGTTACATCCCCGTGCCTTGGAAATCACGTTAATCCGTTGGTCCTGCGTCTGATTTCTCTCCGGTCATGTCTGATTGCCGTCTCACTGAACTTTGAGAGTGATGAAACAGTGAGTGCACCTGTGTATTTCGCTCACACTTGTGCACTATAATATCTCCTGAGTATTTGGCTGATCTCTGTTGAGATTGGCCGCCGTGGTCGAAATCGGCCAGGAGGACTATTATCAGTCGCCAAATGCTCCTCGCATGCGGACGCTACCGACCAAACGACCAAACTAACATGTATTAAAAAATCTGGCGCACCCGCATGCAGGCACCAACGGCTAATGGTATTGCGCCTCCGGCGGCTCCACGATGATGAACGCTTGTTGTGGTCTCCCAGGTGGCGTGGCACGCGCGCGGCGACTACGTGTGCTGCACGCTGCGCGACGCGGCCTCGCGCGCCGTGGCCGTGCACCAGCTGTCGCGGCGCCGCAGCCAGCTGCCCTTCCGCCGCGCCAAGGGGCTGGTGCAGTGCGCGCTGTTCCACCCCACCAAGCCGCAGCTCTTCGTCGCGGTGAGTCACACACCGTGGCCGTGCACCAGCTGTCGCGGCGCCGCAGCCAGCTGCCCTTCCGCCGCGCCAAGGGGCTGGTGCAGTGCGCGCTGTTCCACCCCACCAAGCCGCAGCTCTTCGTCGCGGTGAGTCACACACCGTGGCCGTGCACCAGCTGTCGCGGCGCCGCAGCCAGCTGCCCTTCCGCCGCGCCAAGGGGCTGGTGCAGTGCGCGCTGTTCCACCCCACCAAGCCGCAGCTCTTCGTCGCGGTGAGTCACACACCGTGGCCGTGCACCAGCTGTCGCGGCGCCGCAGCCAGCTGCCCTTCCGCCGCGCCAAGGGGCTGGTGCAGTGCGCGCTGTTCCACCCCACCAAGCCGCAGCTCTTCGTCGCGGTGAGTCACACACCGTGGCCGTGCACCAGCTGTCGCGGCGCCGCAGCCAGCTGCCCTTCCGCCGCGCCAAGGGGCTGGTGCAGTGCGCGCTGTTCCACCCCACCAAGCCGCAGCTCTTCGTCGCGGTGAGTCACACACCGTGGCCGTGCACCAGCTGTCGCGGCGCCGCAGCCAGCTGCCCTTCCGCCGCGCCAAGGGGCTGGTGCAGTGCGCGCTGTTCCACCCCACCAAGCCGCAGCTCTTCGTCGCGGTGAGTCACACACCGTGGCCGTGCACCAGCTGTCGCGGCGCCGCAGCCAGCTGCCCTTCCGCCGCGCCAAGGGGCTGGTGCAGTGCGCGCTGTTCCACCCCACCAAGCCGCAGCTCTTCGTCGCGGTGAGTCACACACCGTGGCCGTGCACCAGCTGTCGCGGCGCCGCAGCCAGCTGCCCTTCCGCCGCGCCAAGGGGCTGGTGCAGTGCGCGCTGTTCCACCCCACCAAGCCGCTGCTCTTCGTCGCGGTGAGTCACACGCCGTGGCCGGGCACCACGAGTTTAGAAATTTTCACTCCTCGAAAGTCAGCAGCCAAGTGGCAGAGTGGAGCGTGTCGAGCCCGGGCGTCCCCGCGTAACCGGCTCGGCTCACGTGACGTCACAGCCCGTTCGGAAACGCAACGATAATAAACACTACCGTGGAAGTGCGATATAAAATACGTTCTTGAAACCAATTCTAATGTAGACGACGTAACTCCGATATGAGGTAAAAAAAGAACGTAGTGGTCCACACCCTATATAAGTTCATCTCCATGTTACAGACGCAGCGGGCGGTCCGCGTGTACGACCTGGTGAAGCAGGAGCTGGTCCGAAAGCTGCTGACGGGCGCGCAGTGGGTGAGCACGCTGGCCGTGCACCCCGGCGGCGACAACCTGCTCGTCGCCTCCTACGACCGCAAGTGCATGTGGTACGTACTATCGCGGTCTGCATCGCATGAACACCTTTAAGGCGAAAATCATTCGCTCATCGCGCACAATCCCGCTTTCTAATTGCTCCGCGTGTGTCGAAGATCATGCAAACAATTTACGCTTGAAAGTGTTCACGCGGCGATGACCGCCACCGTACACTGAAAACCCTCATACGACGTGCACTCGACATTAGATTTTTTTCCCATGAATGATAAGTTCAAAAAATGTGAATAGAAAGGGCGATGGCGGAATTCGCCGAAATAATATATTGACTGTCCCCTTGTATTAGTCACGAGAAAATTACATTGATACTATCACAGACATATTGTACATACACAGAAATATGATTCGTTCGTTCTATTGGGTCACGCCAGCACGTTCGCTGTGCAGTCGAAACTTGTAGAGTGATAGGAATAACAAAAACCGAAATTACGTACGACATATTAAAGATAAGGGTCATTTTTATTAAAAATTACACGTCATTTGTCCACTCGATCAGTAGCTCAATATTATTAGTATTTATGATATGGGACATAATTATGTTGTAATTCGTTGCCTGAAATAAACGTTATTATTATGATATCGATGCAAAATGACACCTAATCTTGCATTACACGTTGCACTCGTCTAGAGCCGGCCTAATATTGTTTCCGTGGTCCCAGGTTCGACTTGGAGCTGTCGTCGAAGCCGTACCAGACGCTGCGGCTGCACGGCAAGGCGGTGCGCTCGGTGGCGTTCCACCCGCGCTACCCGCTGTTCGCCACCGCCGGCGACGACCCCTACATCGTCGTCTCGCACGGCATGGTCTACAAGTGAGTAACACTACTCCGACCACTTTGGTGTAATGGTCAAGAAGTTGACTATTAACCAAGACGTCGCGGGTTCGATCCCCGCACTGTAGAAACATTTGTTTGTACGTGTCTGGGTATTGTATGTTATAATTAAGTTTATTTGTAATACCACTGTTGATTCTGATATCTGTAACACAAGTGCTTTAGCTACTTACTACGGAGCCAGATCAATGTATGTGATGTTGTTTAAAAAAAAACTCCACCTGCCGCTGTTCTCGAGCGCGTCTACCGGCAAGATAAACTGATGACCTTGTAGATATTGCAGGACCATAATAGTAAAAGTCATCCTGGCCGATTTCGACCACGGCGGTCAATCTCAACAGAGATCATCCACCTACGCAGGAGATATTATAGTGCACAAGTGTGAGCGCAATACACAGGTGCACTCACTGTTCCATCACTCTCCAAGTTCGGTAAGACGGCAATTCGACATGACCCGAGAGAGATCAAGCGCAGGACCAACGGCTTAACGTGCTTTCCGAGGCACGGGGATGTAACACCGTCAACTTCCCGACTCCGAGCTGTTTTTGAGAAATTCATGACAGAAAATCTCAGAAACAATTTTGGCTCCACCTGGGATTCGAACCCAGGACCTCTCGGATGTAAGGCAGAAACTTTGCCACTACACCAATGAGGCAGTCAGTTACATACTCTTTGTTATCTGTCTGCCTCCATAGATTTTGTATGGGAATACAAAAACGTGACGTCACGTTATTGTATCAGAAATGGAGTCATTTGACCGAATATTTATTGATTTTATTGTGTTTAAAAACTGGTTTCTTTTAGAAATAAGCTTTTTGGAAATAAACTGGTTGAATTAAACGCCATGGTCTTGAAAATATTTAAGTTAAGAAAGGTGTCATCATGTCCATTACAATAGTACCTTGTCAAACTTACAAAATCGACAGTTTCCTAAATGTTCAGTTTCAATTATTTTTGATGGTAATGTCGTACTTGTGTTGCCCCCAGCGACCTGTGTTGCCCCTAGCTACCTGTGTTGCCCCCAGCTACCTGTGTTGCCCCCAGTGACTTGTGTTGCCCCCAGCTACCTGTGTTGCCCCAGCGACCTGTGTTGCCCCCAGTGACCTGTGTTGCCCCCAGCGACCTGTGTTGCCCCCAGCGACCTATGTTGCCCCCAGCGACCTATGTTGCCCCCAGCGACCTATGGGAGCGTTCAAGTATTACGTAACGCAATTTGGGGGGAGGGGGGGGTCTCGTGAAACGTTACGATGCGTTACAAGGGCGGGAGGGGGTCTTTCTTACAGCACGTTACGTAACATTGTTTTTCTTAAATAAAAAATTAGGGAATTAAGACTCCCAAGCTGGCAACCCATATACGTTTTACGGGGAATCCCCTCGATTGTATATTCTGGTCGTCAATTTTACTTTGTTCTCGTAAGTTGGCAAACCTTTTCGTTTATATTTCACGGGGAATCCCTAGATTGTATTGTACGGCATTTAATGTTGTTTTCGTTGTCAGTTTACCGCAATTACCGCAAAGGCAATTAAAAGTTTATCAAGAATAAAAACTATAACATAACTTTTTGCAACTTTAAGGTAAAAATGGTCACTTGAGTGTTACGTAACGTTTAGAGAGGGGGAGGGGGAGTACAGAAAAACGTTACGGTGCGTTACAAGGGAGGGAGGGGGGTTTAAAAATCTTCAAAATTTGCGTTACGTAATACTTGAACGCTCCCTATGTTGCCCCCAGCGACCTGTGTTGCCCCCAGCCACCTGTGTTGCCCCCAGCGACCTATGTTGCCCCCAGCGACCTATGTTGCGCCCAGCGACCTATGTTGCCCCCAGCGACCTGTGTTGCCCCCAGCTACCTGTGTTGCCCCCAGCTACCTGTGTTGCCCCCAGCGACCTGTGTTGCCCCCAGTGACCTGTGTTGCCCCCAGCGACCTGTGTTGCCCCCAGCCACCTGTGTTGCCCCCAGCTACCTGTGTTGCCCCCAGCGACCTGTGTTGCCCCCAGCGACCTGTGTTGCCCCCAGCGACCTGTGTTGCCCCCAGCGACCTGTGTTGCCCCCAGCCACCTGTGTTGCCCCCAGCCACCTGTGTTGCCCCCAGCTACCTGTGTTGCCCCCAGCGACCTGTGTTGCCCCCAGTGACCTGTGTTGCCCCCAGCGACCTGTGTTGCCCCCAGCCGCCTGTGTTGCCCCCAGCTACCTGTGTTGCCCCCAGCGACCTGTGTTGCCCCCAGTGATATGTGTTGCCCCCAGCGACCTGTGTTGCCCCCAGCGACCTATGTTGCCCCCAGCGACCTATGTTGCCCCCAGCGACCTATGTTGCCCCCAGCGACCTGTGTTGCCCCCAGTCACCTGTGTTGCCCCCAGTCACCTGTGTTGCCCTCAGCGACCTTGTTGTTAATGTATCTAAGCTCGTACTTGTGTGGCCCGCAGCGACCTGCTCCAGAACCCGCTGCTGGTGCCGCTGAAGCAGCTGCCGGCGGGCGCGGCGCGCGACGCGCTGCACACGCTCGCCGTGCGCTTCCACCCCGCGCAGCCGTGGCTCGCCGCCGCGTGCGCAGACCACACGCTCCGCCTGTACTCCTGAATAAATATCTGATACAAACAAAACAATTGCATTTTATTTGATCGCTAACGTCACAGAAGTTTTAGCAACCAGCCTGTAGGATGGGAATCGTATAAATGTTGAAGTCTCTCTTTTATATTCAGAAAATTCAGCAACCAACTGACTATTTTGGCAGTTGGGCAAAGTACGATAAATGTATGAACCTACGCACGTTATCCCTCTAATCTGTGATGATTGCGTTCTTGATTGATCTTTAACCATAAAAATTATATTTAATCAACCAACTACCTACCTGCTAGATCAAAATTTTGTTCATACAATCCATTATAACACTACTAATGTATAAACGCAGTTCAATCCCTATCTTCCTCAGAATAATCATAATTCATTTTTGTCTCGAGCTAGCCTTATGAATCGTTGGAATTATCATTACACAAAATTATAAAGTAAAAATATAACTGCGGAAAAAAGCTCATAAGTAAAGACGTTGCCCCGCCATTTTAATGAGGTTTGCGATAAAATAAAAATATGGTATTGGAACTCGGTATCTATTCAATCATTATAAAACTTTCTGGCAAAGAGGCGACCTCTGGGAGGAAAAGCGAGAAGCTTAAAATAATCACTTCATTATAGACCTTAAAATATACTGGTTCAATGGTTCAGTTGTGTTGTTCCAAAATACACAAATGACATCTAAAACGGACAGATGGGCGCTGTTTCTTAATTTCTAAATTAATTTTTCGTGGCGTATTATTGTGATAGTGAGGAAATTATCATCATAATGTGTTACTGAAGGAAAACAATGGAGTGAATGTGAGAAATATATATATATATAATATATTCCCGTGTAAAACTCCATTTCTAGGAGCATTGAAATGTGAACCATCCTCGCATTTCAATGAGTTAGGTTAGGGCTTAGTTTGTAAGTAGTATGTAGTTGTAAGAAAGAAGTTTTAAAAATTAAATAATTACCTAAGATAATATACACCTAACAAATGACTAGGCAGTATGATCTAAAACCTTAGCCTGTTCAATATGGAACAAAAAAAAGCATAAAAAGCTTTAACCTGTCATTGTCAAAAGTCAACTGCCAATGCTGTCACAAATATACTTTGTGTGTCGCCGTCAAAACAAAGCAAACTGCAAAGCTTGCGTTGCGCTCGCTTTCGTTAGCTCGTTTCGTTCGTATCGTTTATTTCGGTTTTGCGGCTTACGTTGGGTGCTCATCTGCAACGGCCTACGGACTATTTCCATAACAAACAATTTTTAACATTTGATAAAACTATTGCGGAACATTTTCATCAATGAAATTTAGTTCGACAATTGGTGTTATTTCAATTTAGTATTACTGAGTTGATCGTCGTTATTTTTGTGCATCGATTCATATCGTGCGGGCTTATCGAGTGCTATATTTGAATTTGTTGGAGTGAGTGGAATACCGATGATCGTTGGCCGCGCGTCGGTTGGTGGTCTCGTGGTGCGTGGCTTGTAGCGGCTGAAGCGCAGGCTGAGCCATGTCGGGGGCTGCGACGCCGACGGCCACGGAGCCGCCGGCGCTGGACGACCGGGACATCGAGCCTCGTACGCCGATGAAGCGCCTCGGCTCCACGAGGAAGCTGGCTGCTTTTAGCAGTAAGTGTTCTAAACTCTTATTTTAATTTTTGTTTGGGTTTTAGTTATTTACCCCCCATAGCTCGCTAAAAAGTAAGTTAAACTGAGTCTGTATGAACATTTTCCAGGCCTTTTTTTGCAACCAATATTCTTAGACTATGTATTACTTGTGGACACATTATAGTCTTTTACATAATGTGTCCACAAGTAATAGTCTTAGAATATTGGTTGCAAAAAAAGTTTTGAATAATAATCATAATAATAATCATTTATTCATTCATAAACATAGGTACATACAGAGGTTGTGGGTTGTTTAAATGCGAGCTCTATGTTTCACCTTTTCAGGTATATGAAGTATTTACATTTTAACAATAGGGTTTAGCATAATAATAATAGTAGGATAATATTTTATAATTCAAATTATATGTACATAGGTATAAGTATGTATATATAGGTAACTTTGTTGAAAAATATGAAAAATCAACAGTTAAATCTAAATATTGCCATTGTGGTTTTACTTTGAGGCATTAAGTAAATTAAAAAATGTACTGTTAAAAAAATTCACAGTTACTCATTAAAATTCTAATTTATTGTGGTTTGAAAGGAACAATCTTTATTTAGGTGATATCTAAGATTTATAGATTCTGTTGGAACTAGGATAAAGTTTAATGGAGCAATGTGATGTTCATAATTTAAGCAAGCAAGTTCTTAAATCTCCAATTTGGACTTAGTGTTTTGACAATAATCATATCTGCAAATTGCACGATTGTCACTAATATTTTAGATTAATTGGGTAATCTTATCTAAATATGTCAGTTCTAAATTGGTGTAAGAAGTTGTTCATTGTTTTTTCTCAAATTCTACATTTGTGGAAAGAATTGTGTGAAGCAATAAAAACTGAATGATGTGAAAAAGTTTACCCAATTACCCAAGTAATTAGGTAATGAATATAAAATACTGTTGTGCAACTTATTAAACTTGTGTGTTGTAAGGTTGGATTGTTTGCAGTTAGAAATATGAAAGTATGATAATAGTGCAGGTTCTGTTAATGTACTTGCAAATGTTAGCTTTCTACCATCAATTGAGTTTGAATATGAGATTTTACTTTTGAATATTCAAATTAGTACAGTAAACTTCAGAGTTCACTGTTCATTAGAATTTCACAGTTAAATTTGTTATTTCTGGTTAGTTTTTCTTAAACACCATATATTTTAAAGCAGTTTCCTTAGATTATGTTACCCATGTATAGGTATAGGGAAACCTACCTTTGTTTACTTTATCTAGGAGAAAAGCTACCCATTAAAAACTATTTATTTTCGGCTACTAAAATATTGCGACCAGCCTCATTATCCAAGGTAGAGAACAGCAATAATTCTGACAATAATACCACTAAGAACAGGCAGGTTTTTTATGATTAATATTGATGTGATAATAAGGTACTGTTCCATCCATGTAAAGTAGATGACCTTATTTTTATCATACGATTTAGACCATTATTGTAACAAGAAAATTTAACCAAGGTAGTAAATAAATGTTAGCTCCATAAACTGTTGAAAGTGGAGCACTTCCTCCAAGGTTTACGGTCTGGAGCGGGTGATGTAAGCGCCCTCACGCGAGTGGTCATTGGCGACTTCCCTGCGGGCTGCGTTGCGCCCACGCACGCCGCCGGGCATACCTTTGCCCACATGAGCCTACATAGAAGTCATTTAAAAATTTAGAGTACTTACCTACTGGATTTAGGTGATTTGCGCCAGTAAAAATGAATGAACCTCCTTTAATATGCTCATAGGTGTGTAGGTACTATTTGCATCATCATGTACTTTTTGAAGACTAAAACATTCGGTTAGTCATACAAAATACATATAAATAAAGCCCTGCATATTTAATTAGTGTATTATTGATTTGCGCGTCTTATTATGTATGACGCAAATTGTACAAGTACCAACATAGGTCTGTACGATTTTCCTATTCTCTTAGATTTCTGCCGCGAGGGCAAGATAAATGATTGAAATGACACAAGCTGTGGTCTGTGAGTCACTTACTCTGGAATGTTTTATTCTGCTTACAATCTAATTCACTTCAAGTTTCTGTTATATAACGCATTATTTATTGAGTATGGCGGCAAAACGCCGTTCCCCTTAAATTACGTTGCAGAACGTTGTCGTAACCATCTCAGATCTAATATCGAACGATATTTATAAAATAATTTAGGCAGTGAAGAAGCTTATCGTGACTCGGGACCGATTTGAACAATGTATGAAACTTTTTGGAAGGAGGAATTGGTTCGACTTTATCGTGCTGACAGTGTATAACAATTTATACACACACAGTCCGCAAGATATGAAATTCAGATCAGTTGAATCAACAATTCGTAATAATATCGTAAATTCGATCTGTTGCAAATACATTTCAGACAGATCAACCAAGATCGTTCGCAGATTTCATCGATATGCGCGTCATGCAGCGTGATACTCGTTCGTTTACCAATACCTACCAATGAATAGATCCAATCGGAGAAACACGAGGATGAAACTACAAACAAATGCTATCCAATGCTCAAGCTACCAGACAAACGAACCTACCAGCAGTTATCGCTTCAATATCACAACCAGCTCTACATTACATATGTTTGATTATTGTTTTAGCGGGCCGGCTGCGATTATTCTATCAACACAAACAATGGAACTTCGAATGAGTATGTATTGTATTGTGAGCGTGCGTGATATTTGAATATGTAGAGTGGGTTCGCGGCGTGAGCGCAACACATGGGGCGCAAATGTTCGTTATTCGGCCGACACCACTTCCGGCTGCGGCTTCGTAATCCCGAACACTCGACTCGGGGGTACCGGGTACCGACCTACGCACCGCCTAAAATTACGAGCTTCTATTTAAAAAACAATAAAAATAAACAAACCATTAATTTTGCACCCATTTTTTCGGGGAAATTCTAGGAGAAACGATTTTGAACTGTCTAGGTAGGTGTGTAGTATCTCCCATCTGCTCATGGGATTTGCCGAAGAAAATTTTTATTCTACTCACGGCTATGGTACTTACATAAATGGATCTGAATAATATCTATACCATTATTATACCATACAATGGATAACGTACAAAAATTAATTGATCACCGTGTTGATGAAAGAGTTATTCGTTGGTAATTTATTCATGACACGACTAATGAAGTTGCAAATAATCTAATTTCCATAGTTATTTGTTATTTCGTTGTGTTGCGAACAGTTTAAAATCGCCTTCAGACATTTAAATAATTAGTCGACGATGTTAACGACAAAAGATTAGTATTGAAAATTACTCTACCTACAAGCTCTTTGTCAGGCATTTCTTGGTCTTACAAAATGCTATTCTCTGGCTATAATACAAGTGGTAAATAGCCTCGAAGTCTATTATTCCAACAAACCAGCCGTAATAACAACTAATAAGATCACCGAGTCAGTAGCTGTAGGTAATTAAGATTTTCAACTGATTCTTGCTTAACCCGGCACGTCACGCTGCAGTACCCATTTGGAGCGTTTTTAATCTCCATCAGATCTAAGTGTCTGTTTGTTAGAGTGCCAGGAGTGGTGGTGAAGCTTTGGTGCGGCGATAACGGTCGGGAAAGGAAAGAGTTTGTTGGTGTCACGGCGTGAATCAGTGGCGGTGGCGCGGGGCGGCGCCGGCGCTATATTTAGCCGCCGACTCGCCGGAGCCGGCTCTGCTGCCCCTTGTATAGAGGATTTTACATGACTTTACTATTATTCAGAGAAGGGAAGACCGTTAAGGAAACTTTAATCGTCAGAAATAGCAAAATTTTATTTTTAGATTCTTATTTTAATTTGTTGTGCAGGCACTTCGAGGAAATGTCGAGGATAATTACGGGTATCTACAGAGCTTCTGGACATAATACAGCCCTAATAAATAAGTCTAAATAATACCTACATCGGAAAAACTGTAAACAAAAATTGCTATATTTGTTTTCGACCCCTGAAGTTTTATGGTTCTACCGTATCTAGTTTAAAACTAAAGCTCCTGTGATTATTGCATGTATCCGAACGGCAAATGAAAATTATACAAAGTCACTGAAAATTACCGCACATGTCATATCAGATGGTATCATTCGTTGTTGTTAGTTAAATCAAATAAGGCATTTTACATTACTTGCCAGCCTGCGACTACACTTTAACTATTTCTTCTTCTTCTTCTTCAGCCTGTGATCACCCATAGTCGGGTATAGGCCTCTTCATGAGCACGCCAAGTGTTACGGTTCCGTGCCAACCGCATCCAGCCCCTCCCTGCCACTTTTGCGATGTCACCGACCCAACGGGTGGGTTGTCTCCCGACTTTTCGACGTCTCAACCAGGGTCCACTCCACTCAACAACCTTAAGGGGCCACCTGCCATCTGTTCTGCGGGCCATATGACCAGCCCATCTCCACTTTAATCTGGACACTTTTAGGGCTTTGTCGGTCACTTTGGTGCGTTCCCGAATGGTTACATTGCGAACTCGATCCAAAATTGATATGCCCAGCATAGCACGTTCCATAGCTCTCTGCGCTACTTGGAGTTGGCTAATGTACTTCTTCGTGAGTGTCTTAACTATTTATCTTAGGCTAAAGTTAGCCGCCAGCGGCGATTTGCTGTTCTCCGTCAGTATTGCTTTAGGTACCTATACATTGGTTAACATAAACAAACCTTAGATATTCGGAAAATGCCGCGCCGACTGCCGTGTTTCGGATCACACCTCGACAAGAAATAGATTCGTTAAAAATAAATATCGTTCCGTTATTTTCGCACTTGGTATAAACTATTGCCGATTCGATCGGTTACTAAATCGATGAAATATTATCATTGTTTTGTAATTGAGCGCGATAATAACGTCAGTAAACATCGGCACAGGAAATATTACATCAAAACGATTTCGGTCTTAAAATAATCATGACATTATTATTGATTGCGGTGATGCAATTTCAGACTGCAGTAGACTAACAATTAAACTACACACATCAAAAGTGTCTAGGGATCAACATTATATTTTTGCAATAACTTTTCTCCTGATTGATATTAATTAAAATTTTCTTTAAGGATTCATCAAATAAAGTGTTTTCGTTTGTCTACAGTAACGATAAACCAAGTCATCTTTGCATTAATAAAGAAAATTGTCATTTTCCTAATAAAGGGATTTATGACATTTGAACCACTAACATTAAAGTTACAAAAAAAACTGAAATATCAGTTTTCTTTAAAATTTTATTGGGTAACTTAAACAATTAATAATCCGTGTTTCTACCGCGAACACTAACAACACAAGAACATCGGTTTGGCATTCTCAAAATGAGTTCATCCAAATCACGCTGTGGAATGGCCGCCCATGTTCGTTGCAACAACAAAAAAAGGTCTTCTTGCGACTGGCTACCCTCCATATTCGGCAGAGCTCTTCTCTGTAGCATATCCCATGCATGCTCAATCGGGTTCAAGTCTGGCGACTGAGCAGGCCAGGGCATGACATTGATGTTAGCTGCGGCGAGAGTCTGTCTTACAACTCTTGCGGTGTGTGGTCGTGCATTATCATGCATTAACTGAAATAAGGGACCGATTTGCACTTGTAGAGGAACGATGACGTCTGATACAATCGTCTCAGCATAAATTTGAGCGTTGAGGTTGCCTCTGATCCAAATCAACTCAGTTCTTGCGCCGATCCAAATACCCGCCCATACCATGATGGTTCCACCACTATAAGGATGGACTTCCTGGCAGGATTTTAATCGCTGTTGGCGTCCAGGGGTTCTCCAGTGTCGTATACGTCTTGTATCCGGTCTCATACCAAAACGAGACTCATCAGAAAAGCACACGAAACGCCATTGTTCTTCTGCCCAATTTCTGTGTTCAAGAGCCCATTGATATCGAATCCTACGATTGTGCATTGCTATAGGTGGTACCCTTAGCAGTCTTCGGGAATGAAGCTTCACTTCATGCAAGCGGTTTCTGACTGTTTGGTAGCTAATTAAGTTCCCTGAAAAGTAATGAAGCCTCACGGCTAACATCATGGCGGTTATTGTTGGAGCTCTTCGAGTTGTGATTTGAATGTATCGGTCTTGTCTTCGTGTGGTGCACCGATACCGTCCTCCATGGCGCTCAGCCACGGTACCAGTGCTTCGGTAACGTGTCCAAAGTAGACTGATAACACTCTGACTTGTATTCAGAGCTAAAGCCACAGTACGTTGCCGGGAACCAGCTTCTATCATTCCCACGGCTATGAGCATTTCTTCCCTGCTTAAATGACGTCGCCGCTCCATAATAACGTTGGTTTTAATCAGTAGTAGGGAAACAGTAGCACTAATAATGTCTTCAATGCGTTGTATGTTTTTATAGGGAAAATATTGACAGCTGATTTTCATCTTTTACTCGAATTTGATTGACAGTTCCTGTTTCAAATTATGAAATGCACCAAAAAGGATCCATATAAATTTATAAAATCATAAATTTATTAAAAAGCCACATCTCAATCTCAAGAAATCCGCATAAAAATGCTTGATCCCTCGACACTTTTGATGTGTGTATATACGAGTATATTATTATCAAACTCAACAAATTATTCGATACAGCGACTTCATGACCAAGAAGTTTCATAATATGGATACTTAGAAAAGTAATTCGCATAACATTTGAAATAACGAATAATAAAAATGAATTGCTGTTTGTTATTCTCGCAAAAACTTGAAAACGGCTGAACCTATTTTGATAATTTTGGTTTCTATTTATGTATTTGTGGAAGTTCAGGGAAGATCTTAACGGTAAAAAACAACCAAATAATATTTTATTTTACTCTTGTCGCCATAGTTAAGTTGGGTGAAAGTTAAACTGGTGTAATAAACAGTTAGCGTAATGGTGTTTTAAGTGACTCGTGCCTTTTGTTATTATACCAACTATCAGCTAACTGAACCTCAATCCATAACCAATAATTTGGTAATCATAACATCTTGGATTTTCTAGAGACAGATTTACAGTGCAAAAATGCAAATTTCTTTACAATGTGAAATTTAAACAGCCTTAGGAGAGCTGGAAGAAATTCGGACCGATGAGAAAGAGAGCCCGGTTTGCTAGAGGTGCGGCTTCGAGTACCTACCGCCTGTTGCAGTCCATTTTTCTTTAAGTGTGTTTTAACTTTACAATGCATAATCGATAACGAAAATCGAAATCATTGTAGTGTGCAAAATGCAGAGACATTCTTTTTCGGCAAGTCAAGCCTATGACTGCATATTCTTCCCATACATTGAACAAACGAAAATGGCGACAGTAGCTATCGACATAGCGATTGTCGCTATCGACTGTGCAATTTAAGTTCGTCTAGGGACCAGGGAATAAATGTAGGGTCAGTTGATTGTGTTTACAAGGTGCCAGCCCAACAATTGCCCGATTTTTGTTTTACTCACTGGTTTAGCTATCCCAGAGGCTAATCTGATTACAGACAATAAGCTTGGTTAGTCATCGGTTCCCCTTTGCGAGGCCACGCTCTTAAGTTTGTTTTTGTCAAGTGGTACTCATTTTAATATGATTGACATCACAAGGAGGGTCATGGATCTAAATAATTTGGGTCTCTTCAATTCAGCATGGCCTTTTATTAGGATTTCCTTGCATTTTATGATGCATTGATGACATGGTCATGCAGTTTTTGCTCTCATATTTTAGTTTTGTGTATAAATAAATAATAATAACGATTACTCTCTCTCCCCTGTTTGATCCTCGTCAGTGTCGGTAATGAGTTAATTGCCTGTACTGTATCCTGAAACCGTTGCTATTACTGATAACGAGAACGGTTATTGGTGAGGTCGCTTTGTGCCGTCCTGAGTGGCGTACGAGTGATTGGCGTGTCACTCGCGTCGTCGCGGGAGGGCCGCACCCTCCCCGTGGGTAATTAACTAACGGCCGGCCGCCCCTTATAATATTACACGCAACTAAATTAAAATTGATCGCCAAATACTAGCACTTCGAAACCCATAAACACAGCCGTAAAATTCTCCAGTAGAAAGACATCTTTATCGATACGATATTAGAACGCCTACGCTACTATGAATACTTTGTGAAATGATTTGTTATGATGCTTTATGGCCGCAATAATATACCGTGTTTCCAGCTGGATCGAGAGGCTTTACGACCTCTTAGCTAACTATGTAGTGAACGAGCGAAAACGTGTCGGTTTCTATTTCAGGCGATGAAAACCACAAACGATGAGCACCATTCAAATGTTACTAAAACTGTTGAATAGACAATGTTGAGTGGTCGCCAACGAATAAGCGTGGAACGCCTCTTTGTGTTGAACTAATTGGGCGCCCATTGTGCTTGTCAAAGAATTCAACTTTCGGGACAAATACGGCGTGTTACCATTTCTGATGCATGTCTGCGGTGCGGCGACGCGTCTGCTGTCCGTAAAGGCAGTATAAATAAATATACCAAGGCGTTCGATGCAAATGGATATGCCCACAGACTCGTGCATCTTTCACCATTATAGCTCTGTCTGGAGTTCAAGTTTTCATTTAAACTGTCAAACTGTCTAGACCCCATGGTTTGTTAATTTGCAGGACAGACCTGCAGCGTCTAATTAGAATTTTGCTGTCAATGTGCTAGACCTTTAGGTGTGGCGTTCCTCGTTCTAAAATTGTTTTCGAGAAGTGTTTGGATGAGCAAAAACGTCTTACAAAATGCGGTTTAGAAATAAGAAGTGATGAGATTTGGAACGGCTAAGACAACCGCACAAATTATCGTGATGCAACGCAGCAAGACTAGCGTTGATTGAAGTTGGTATTAAGGTTGCGTTTCTGCGTTGATAGTCCGGGGCTTCAGGCGGCTGCCCTTGGTGCACCGAAATACGATGCGGTTCATAATAAAGGTCCCACAGATGATCTGTCGCCCTCGCCGCTGAATCACGGCCGGCCTGCGCTGGCGCAGACACTCGCTAAATTAAAGCCTGTCGCTTGGCGGCCACTTAATCAATGTCGTCTTGTCTGTAAATCGCAACTGGATGATTACAAAACAATGCTGCGCTCTCTGATACGCCTCGTCCGTGTCACTAAGAAAGTTATAGCCTGGTGATATCACTAGTTATCAACCAGCGATTCTATAACAAATCGACGTTATATTATTTCCACATTGATTGAGTGCTGTAACCATCAATTATGGAAAACTCGTTTCTAGGGAAAAGGCATTTAATCAAGACCTGACTGCACTTCGGCCAGGCAAATGCAAGGCCTGCATTAATGCAAGCGCATTATTCAAAGCCCGAGAATAAATATCTTTCCAGTTAAAACCCCCGAATGAGCTAGAGAAACAGCTGGTGGGATTCACCGGCTGGATGGATGTCATAGCTAAGAACCCTCGTGGCTAAATTATCCTTCGAATAAAGAAAAGCCCACTGAAATCGGTCCATTCATTCGGGCGCTACGATGCCACAGATAGACACAGACAAAAAGGTTCAAACACACCTCTTTTTCGTTGGGTTTAGAAACAGAATTATCTAAAGCTGAAAAAAAGGATTATTTTGATTTAAATTTCCACTAAACGACGCCAGCACGAGGAACCAAAATACATCCAACTGTAATCACCTTACAATACCTGCAACTCACAACGTGACACAGAAGATGCACCTGGAATCCCAACATGTTTTGTTGGTGTCAGTGTAAAGTAACGCTAATTCTATCAACAGAATTATCTGTTTTCCTTCCCTGATTTCAATTTTAGGTACTCGCGTTTGTTCATAGCTTTGTAATTTGTGCGCTAAGTCAACTTTTATCAAACGTATTCATATATTTGCCATATATGGAGTCGTCCTCACCGTATCCGGTGACGGCGACTCCTGCAAAATTTCCAGGCTTAAAGATTAAGATAAAGATTAAGATAAAGATATTAAGATGAGCCCTGCTGTGACTGGCAAACCAAAACTTTGTCTTAAAGACTCGGTTACAAGGTGCACAGTACAGTCGGCCAGTGGAATTGTATGTGTACGTGTATGTGATTTTTGGCCTAGTCTTCCGTATTTAACGTTTAGCATCAAGGTTCTCAAGTCGCCTAGTCTCAAAACTATCCACACTCTGAATAGTTTGTCGCCATTTCGGTCTGAGACGCGCTCTGCCCATCGAGCTAGAGCAGCGTTCTGCTCCGTTAGTTGCTCGGTTCGGTCCTTGTTGTATATTGGGGCAACTTCGGCCCAATATTTGCCAACTAAGTGTTACATACATATAGCAGATGAACATAAAGATGGCTTTCCGCCCAACTGGGTTATGATCGGGCAAAAACGTTTTAACCCGATTTTAATCTGTTTTTGTCCATTTCGGTGGGCATAAACTACCTATTTGTACGCTGATTTTGATACAACTTGATTTTCGGTAGGTTTTTAACATGTAAACATTAACGCAGTATTGAAAGCATGAAAAGATTCAAGGTGGAGGTTAATTAAAAGAAACAGCCGTTACAAAATAGTAGGTATTCAAATTGAGCCAAAAACAAATATTGATATCGGATCTAAGTATATACTTTTAATAATGAGTTAGTGTTAAAAATAATACCAAAAACCGAGTTTCATGAAACTCGGCCCAAGAATAAAAAAAGTTTGCCAAATAGTTAAGTTAGTAAATTTTGAATTTTTATTATTTTAACATTGTGTAGTTGCATTCTGGTCAAAATGCTACCGAGAATCCAGATACAATAAAAACTGATTCCGTATTTCACCTTCTTTGGCCTTAGATTGACTTAAGTATTACTTATATCAATAAGTAACAAATTATTTCGTTTCTGCTCGGAGTTAATCGATAACGCCAGGCATTTACAGGGCTAAAACGGGTTTTAATCTAGTAATCTCTAGTAATGTAGGTACGGGAAACTGTGCAATAATTTCCTGTTACAAATTAACGTACGAATGATTAAATGTAACGAATGGTAAAAACCGAGACCTCTCCCTCCTAATTTAGAAGATTGTGGCAATTAACACTTCGACACGACCTACCATAAGTTGTTCTTGACGAAAAAAGTTTTTTTCTCTCACTGTCAGCAGACAATTTTCGGATTTTTTAAAAACTCTGAGTCGTGTATCGTGCGGTTCCATGTTTTAACCGTGATGTTGCTAATCGCGCTTTTATGTTCATTACAATAGGTGGTAAAGACTACCTTGTCCAATTCAATATTTAATCATCTTTAGTGCAATTAGCTATGCTAGTGACTTCTCTATCATGTTGTTCTTACACTATACGTCATAACAATGCTGGTTATAGTTCAGTGACCTATCCTTCCTCAGTCTGATCCAGTCTAGCGAAGGAAAAGGTTCGCCTTATGTAATCGTTGTATCGCAGACCGACCCACTCAGACAATTGCCCGGTTCGTGGGCTCAGTGCACCAGACCCTATCTTTTACTAATTAATTAAAATGGATGTTAAGCGCTTCACGGATTTTACAGTTTGATCTAGCTTTCTCCTTATTATCATTGCATGCTAAATGTAGAGTTAATTACTGTCACAAATCATCAAATAATAGTCATGCTTAATTTGATGAGAAAAAGATTCGAAATTGCTTTCGGATTCTTTAGATGAAATTAGAACATGCTTCGTTATGTTTATGAGGAACAGTACCTGGCACCATAGTTGAAAACAGGCCACTCATAATTTACAGGATAAATATCTTATCTTTATGGTATTGTTGAAACATCCGTTAATAGAATCCTTTTATGTTAGACAAAGCTGGGGTTTATCCGTTACCAAGGTAGTCCAGCCTCTATTTAGGAACGTACAGTTATAATAAATTGCAAAAAAACTGTTTCATAAAATGTAGAGGTTAATTTTAGAATATGTATGTAGGTATTTAAAATTCATGCTTGTTTGTGCGCACAGCAACGAGGAAGTAAAGCTATTAATGTTCATTATCATCAAAATACGTACGCTGCATGCGTTACCTGAGAGAAGTAATCATAAATGGAATTGAATAGGTTGATGTGCGTGTATGTACAAGTTTGTTCCCCTAGCGGGTCGTTTCCTTTGTTCGCCGTGTACCGTGCACTCCACAGATATATATATATCTGTGGTGCACTCTATGCAAGGCGAGGCCAAAGAATAGATACAAGCTAAAACAGTAACGGAGCTCATAACAAATCAAAATAACACGCACGTCGTATTCGCACGTCTAAACAGTTCACGTCACGTAATACATAGAATACATTTACCTATAGTTAGTTATCTCATGTAGGTCATTCATGTAGATCAGAAATAGGAGCGGGTCAAGCACACTCCCCTGCCAAACTTCACACATGTTTATTATAAATGTTGACCAATATTGTGTCACATTGGAGCCTCTGTTCATGCTTGAGATCTTAAAAGCCTGTTTTCTGTTCCTTAAAAAAGATTCTATACCATCATAAACGAAACCCGTCACTCCCATGTTTTCCAACTAAAAAACAGCAAATCATGTGAACCAAAGTCCAAACCAAAGCATGGGTCATTTTAAAAACGACAATTGTGACACGTTTTTTTGCATTGAAATGGGTATTTATTTCTCACATTAAGTGAAACATAGCTAGAGTCGTTACGGTGACGGTTAGAAATTATCGCTGTGAAGCAGGTGTCGGGACTGTCGGGTACCTGCCTAATCCCTGCTGGCTGAAATCTGTGTGCGAGTTCATGAAGTGTGTGTGTCATTTTGTTCTTTGTTTCGCTACTGCTTTAGCTTTTATCTGTTCTGTGTCTCTGCACGGCGATGGCGCCGCGGCGGCATGCGAGCGTGGGAGTGCCGCAGCGCTTGCGGGGTGCAGTTTATGTGCATTGACCACTCGCATCCTTTACTGCAATAAATTACAATTATATGTATTTGTACTTATTGTCAGTGCTAGACCTATTCTATTTATCCTGGTTAGTCATATTCATTGAGCATTTTCGACCGAATACGGCTCCGCAATGATAGAACACGTATTTTGTCTGCGATCTTACGGATTGACATGACTTGACTTGATTGATTCGATTAAATAAATTAGCTAAAATCATAGATTCGAGTTGATCTACTTATACCCAGGGTTGGCCTGGATAATTATCGTGATAATTATCTTGATAATTATCGTTGATAATTATCATGATAATTACGTGTTGATAATTATCGTTGATAATAACGAGTAACTGTTATTGTACAAAACAAAACGAAATAATATATATGTGTATCCAAACCACTGACCTGAAGTAAGTACCACTGGACAGGTGGCTGTCACACTGTTTTTGTGCCTATTTGATAATCGCCATTTTGGCGCTGTAGGCTGTTGCGAGTGTCTACGGTACTAAAACTAGTGATGTCTGATATCGACATATGTAATATAAATATCGATAAGTGTTCCGTGAACTTATAAGAAAGCATTTTCAAAAAATAGTTTATTAATGGGTATGGCAATCATCAAATTGGCGGCAGAAGCTGTCTACACAGACGAAGTCACGGGCAAGTTCTCGTTTGTGTAGATTTCATATTTTTGACGGTTTTTTAACTATACAGGAACAATACATTTTTCCTGCATAGATCGTATATTAATCTAGTGCTTGATTCATCTACTTGCCAAATTTCATCGAAATCGGTTCAGTTGTTTACGCGTGAAAGTGGAAGAAACTAACATCCATACTTTCACGTTTATAAATTCCTAGACTTCCACCCGCGTAAGTTTCGGTCAAATCGCGATCCCTATTTTATCCCACGGGAGCATATTCAATCGAGTTTAAACGTAATCTATGTTACTATTGGGCTACTAAGCTATGCAAAAAACAAACTTTTTGTCAACCCTCGGGAACAGCGTATTCCTATTATTTAATCTGCGATTCTTACATTGTGTTTGCAAAATTGGAGTCAATCTCCATTCAGTAGTTATCAAGTGAAAGTAGAACAAACAAGCAAATTCATTTCCGCATTTATAATATTACTAGATTAGGGAATGAAAAGGCTGCAAAGCTAGTATTTATGTTTAAATACTACAATCAAGATAGCGAAAAAAGGAGTGAAGATTTGAGCTGGGTTGCAGGTGGCAATGAAGTGACTGAAACAGAAACCACACAACTAGAACCAGGCGACACAGAAAACGTAAATACAGTTTCAGATGATGAGGATGATATCCCATTGAATTTATTAGCTAAAAATTAGAAATAAAAATAATGATGTATGTGATTTAAATGTGATTTTATTAATAATAATAATGAGAACAAGTATAAGAACAAGAACATCTTTTGTTTGAAAATATTATAGATAATTAATTATCTTTATCTTAAATAAATAAAAATGTAAAAAATGCCTTTTTTTTCTAGCTTTACAAAAAATATATATTAATAAATTAAAAATTGCATTATATTTAATTAAAACATTAGTAAATGGCACTCAAAAATTACAATAATTTAGTCGTACACATATCAAAATTAATAGTTTTTTTTTAACAAAAGTAGTCACAGGTAAAACTAAAAGTAATATCTAAATATAGAAAAAAAAACTTTCATTTATATAGACGTTATTTGATTTCATAGTTGGATAATTATCAGAGAAAATAATTATCTTGATAATAGCCAACCCTGCTTATACCTAAAACAAAATACTTTTTTGGTTGGTTACTGTTTTGCGTTTACTTTCCCGGAGTTTCAATCTTGTGAGTTGTACAAATAAATTTAATTTGCTATCTGTACAATCGTGTTATTCGTGTCGTGTAGCTCACGCCAAGTGTCGTGATGTCTCTATGCGAGCGCTCGCGGCAGAATTAATAATGAAGTAAATGCAACAAACTACTTTACAAATATCGTGTATTGTGTTCGCATCCGTTATATCAAGCCTTTCTTCGATAAATCATTTCCAATCAAATTTCATAATCACAAATTTTGTGACTATTCCCACGCTTCATTGAACATTACTTAGTTTATTATCTTTATGTGATAAAGTTTGCTTTAAATGCGTCATCTCATTATGACTGTCCAATCCAGATTGTATTACACAAACAATGAGTGTTAATGATCAATGGCCATTTACTGCTCATACAACACTATCATTAAGATGATGATTTTACATCATCCATAGATGAATCTTGGAAGTGTGTCTAATTTGCTAAATGTGAGTTACGCGTATATAATATGAATGTCAATGCAGGAACTAATCAAACAGTGATGCATATTCAGTATGTATTCATCGGGATCATTGACGTATTCATTTGTCATCTTATTATTGACGGATTAGTTTTCCGAACAATTTTTGTCGTGGAATCTCTGACTAGGCAACCATTATTGCGATGTTCCGAGAAGTGTGGAAACGGTTGTGGCTGGTAGAGTCTCGATTAGACCTAAAGAGCAAACAGATCGGATAGTTTGTGGTCATAAATATCCCATAGGTGTGCCAAAATGTTCTTATGTTCAGAGCTCACGTGATCTATGTATTTCTTTACGAGTACATACTTCAATTCTCGTCATCAAAATTGAAATAGAAATCTTTATTTGCGTTTGGTTAAGGTACACTGAAGATGGTCATAGTTATTTATCAGCAATTATACATCCGCTTAATCAACCATTATCAATGGCATGCAAATCTTAAAGTAATTTTGGGATAATAAATTTAGATAGTATAAGCATCACATCATTGACATGAATTTATAAAATAGAGGGAGGGAGACAATCCATTGGAGATCTGCTTTTCCTTTTTGACGGTCATGATTGAAATTAATATGGATCCCAATCAATTCCTCTTCTATGAGAGTACCAAGCGAGGTGGCGAAGGCGATTAGCAGGCGGGCGGCGCGTGTCTTCCGTGCGCCTGCGCATCGCGCAAGCTAATAAGCCCGCGGAGACGCCTGTGACTCCGACGCACCCGCGCATGGGAACGATGTGCTCGAGACTATTGTTTCTTTATCGGTTCATTGTAAAATGGCAGACATTAATTGGTAAGTTTTACTTAGGCACTATGAGGTTTTGACGACCACTTTGGTGTAATGGTCAAGTAGATGACTATTAACCAAGAGGACGCGGGTTCGATCCCCGCACTGCACAAACATTTGTGTACATGAACATGTCTGTTTGTACTGGTCTGGGTGTTATATGTATTTATTTAAGTATATTTGTAATACCACTATCTTAAACACAAGTGCTTAAGCTACTTACCACGGAGTCAGATCAATGTATGTGATGTTGTTGTATATGACACAGCGGCAAACAATTGGAGTCCATTTAAATGTAAAATAGAAGCATTAAAGAAAATTCGGAAAATAAATTTCAGTGCACAAACTTTCGGCGATAACAGCTCGATTAATCCCGCATTTCATTCGTACACGTGTTTCCTTGTCGATACTTCGTGTCCCAAAGTATTTATACAACAGACTGCAAAGTTTTCCAGCAATATCTCCGACG
Source organism: Pyrausta despicata (assembly GCA_963921415.1). Taxonomy (NCBI): domain Eukaryota; kingdom Metazoa; phylum Arthropoda; class Insecta; order Lepidoptera; family Crambidae; genus Pyrausta; species Pyrausta despicata. The sequence goes on along the minus strand of OY992859.1, from coordinate 277,099 downwards.
AATTTTAAGTAGGCCCTGCCGAACGGCGCCGCCGGTTCTTCGTTTTTGCACCTTGTCTCGCCTCGCCTTGGACTCGGATGATAACTATTTATGAGTTTGAAAATAGTTCTTAGGTTAAGCCTTTCATCAAAAAATGGGTAGATTTTAATAAAGTTCAAGCTGCTATAATTTCTAGTTATCAGGATTATCTTTCCAAGAGATTAAGAAACTGATAGAACCGCATAAGAGTGCTACAATAACCTAATTCATAGTTTACCAGAAGAGTATTGCATTGTTGAGAATGGAGATGTATTTCGGACCTTTCATTGTAGAATTTAAAAAAATCTCGAAACAACGGTGTTGTTTATAGAGTCACCTCAATATAAACGTATAAATGAAATTGATGGCTTGTGGTCCGACGGAAATAGATTATCGTCAAATTAAAATGGACAAAATGCGAAGAATTCAAATGTCTGTTTACTATTTACATGTAAACAATTTCATTCGCGTATAAGTACTGGCGGTATCTCCATATTATCATCGGTGACCTTATTTACTGATGCAATGAGTTACCCTCATGGTAAATAAGCCATTTATGTTAAACTTAGGAGTATATAGATCATGAGTCTATATTAGCCAACGTTAGGTGCGTCTACTGCACAATAGGTAGGCAGGAATGCAGTTCAGCTTGTTGCAGTCCAACCATATCCTGTCGACACGAAAAGCTATGTTTGGGATTCGATGCTGTCTTTGTCGCACTGAAAGTTGCAGTACTTGCAGTGTGCAGACTGCATCAGCGACAGCTGATGCTAATGTGCCACAAATGGCGAGATGTTTGCAAATCGTGAGTTGTGATTCAGCAACCTGTTTGTGTCGAAAGGTGTTGCTCTCTGGAGTATGTCGATCGACGATACTGCGGCTGACGAGTGCGCGTTGTGCAAGCAAGAAAGTCACTAGCGACTGGACTCGTCCATGTAAGATATGAAGAAGGTGTGTCTGTTTACTACATAGAGTCGTTTTGTACAATCAAAGTCAGAAAAATAATCAAGTTAAATGTCCTTTTTGCATTGGTCTGTGTGTACCGAAATAGAATAGGGATTTTTGCTCCTACTATTTTACTTGATGTTTTATTTAAACACATACATGCTTAAATGGCCCCGGTATTTTTCAAGGAAATCAGTTGCGTATGTCAGGATAAATACATGGAACAATTCGCGGGCGGTGGCTAGTTTAATCGTACAGATTTTAGCAAACCGTCCCGCGACCGGTTCTCCTCGCGCGCCGCGGACGCGGTGCTGTTGAACTGCGTGCGCGCCGCTCGGACTCGCTGCGCTGTTTGCTCGTAAATATTGACCCATTTCTTACGCTTTGGTCGCTTTAAGCTTTCTCCTTTGTCCAAGATGGGCGGAGGGCCTGTCCGCATCTGTCACTTCAACAAAGCTAGTGGATGTCAATTCTCAGTATACCAATCTGAACGTTTGATTTGGAAATGCTTTCACGCCTAAATGTTGTTGACATTACAAAGCCAAAGAATAAACCATGATACGTCGACTACGACTTGTATAGTCGTAATTATACTGATATGCCGACTTACGCGATCGTTAATTTAAGTAGTAAAACAAATCGTAGTAGAAACGACCTCGTTGCATTCAAGAAAATGTGATGTAAGTGTTGATTTATGCAACTGCTTCCGGAACGGCACTAATGCGGACGGAAATAGAGCGTTGTCGCGTGCATCGAATAAGTGATGAGGAGCTGGAGATGCGGCGTCGGCGGGTGCGTGAGTGCGCAGGGGTGGCTGCGAGGGTGCGGGCGCGGGGCGGCGGGTGCCGGAGGCTGCGCGCGGCGCCTCCGAGTCAGTCGCTCGCCCGCGCGCCGCGAGCCCGCGCCCTCCGCGATGTTCCACTGCATCGTGCAGCCTCGCCACGACTGGGGACCGCCCGACCTCACCAATGCGCATCCCGGTACGAACCACACGATGACACGACCATACACACCGACTCCATATCCACCTCCGACAAAATACTTCCACACGGATCTCGTACGCTCGCTCTGTGGTCTCATCTCATCGGGAGCACCGTTATGATCTATTAATGGCACAAAAACGTTCTCTCGGTGTTAAATGCCAATAACTAATTATAACTGAGTCTCCGGAGTGTGATAGATATGATGGGCGTTTTTTTTGTGAAAGCTCCCGAGAACAGTGTACCGTAAAACATGTGTTCATTGTTGTTATTGTGCGGCGTGTGAGCGCTGAGCGCTCGGAGACGCCGGCATACGGGCGTAATGTGTGTTTGTTCATGCGGGCCGCGCAGGTGTGCGCAGGTAGCAGCCGGCTGCACCCGGCTGATGGGCCTGCGTTTTTTTGCCAGGAAATCACTGTATTTGCGTGTGTGCGACACACTCTAGGGCTATAGGCGAAGTCCTTTCACGAACGGTAATGGGGCTGACAAGGTTTTCCTTAATCACTGGTCCTTTAAATACTTACTCAGATGACGGCCGCTTTGAGCTTTTTAAATATTAAGCGTGTTTTATAGCATGGGCATTGGTGTTTATACTTGATAGTTCGTCCGGAGACGTTGATGGAGCGATATGAAGCCGGTCCCCGCGCTCGTCCCCTCCGGCCGCTCCCCTCGCTCGGGCCCTTCCATTTCGAGAACAACCACTCTTTATATCGCCTCAGCTATGTGGATGACCTTTTGTTTTCATAGCTCACCCACAAATGTTTAAATCTATGACTTCAGTTCCGGATCATAGAAATAACGAGACTAGGGGTGGAACGAAAAAAGCCCATGAATCACACTTCTATTACGAATGCAAAATGTTTGGATGTTTAGATGGTTGTGACTGGGTGATAGGATACTTTTTATCCCGATTAAATGCTTCCTTGGGATAAAACAGGAATGAGGAAAAATACAATGTTTGCGCGGACGAAGTCGCGGGCGGGCCACTAGTTTTTAAAAGCAAACAAAAAAGAGCTTCTCGTTTCCATTCAAACTCATACTTAAGAGGCTACTGAATGAAACAAAGCTCGCTATCAATTGCGAGATGACATTTATTCGCTCTGCACAATCAAGAAATACGCGATCTGTAAGATTTATGACGGTTTGAATGTGGGAATGGAGCGGGCTGTTCGCTTAACCATAACAACACCCAACGGTATTTGGTACAGTTGAACTCTACCGACAAACATCCGACATCGATTCGAAAACAAATACAGCGAAAGAAAACAAACGATTTTTATCATTTATCACCAAGAAAACACTGGAGAGACTTGCCAATTCTGCAACGCGTTCTAGTAAGAATGCAAATATTTTAAAAATACGTGCCAAGCCCAAGGTAAAAATAGATTTTAAGCAACTTTTAATGTAGAAATTATAAATGTTCATTTTAAAACCATGGTTACAGTTTATACAAAATAAACAATCTGGCCTAAGCTAGGCAGAGGAATACATTTTTGTGTTATCATCAAGTTTATTTTCGCAGCAAGGCTTAGACTCGCGAGGTCTATTGGTCAAGGTGCTGACGTCGCAGTGACGTCGCGTGACGCGCCTCTAATTGACTTCTTTTTGTACAATCCTACGCTAGAGTGCACTAGACCTGCAATTTTAGTATTTTGATGGACTGTTCGGAAGATAATTATGTGGGCGTATGATGCCGAAAAAAAAACAGATAATAACTGTTATTAAAAGAGTGAGAGATTGTTGTGCCCGCTCCTGTATATCGTTTTCCGCGTCTAATTTGCGGCCGTCGAACTGCTGTTATCGATTGTATCAGAAATTGTAGTGTGTGCAGATACAAAATTAGAAACAGACTACGTAGCGACTATACGAGTACAATGTAGAGTATGCATTTGTGAAGTTACGCGCCCGTTTGGTTTATCAAGTAGGTACCCAGTAAACTGTAAGGTGAGATTTAGATTTTCGACTTTAACCTCATTTTAAATTGCTTCGGAGTGAACTTAGTCATGAAATTAAGGGGCATTGCATTAGTCATCGCCGTAGAGATAAACAAGCCATCGTTAGCGTTGCGCAAATTGCTAAACGATTCCCGGTTTCTGGTCCAGAGCTGACGCTGGGAGCGGAAGGCGTAGTCGGCTGCAGTGATGGACGGCTTCCTCCCGATAATGCGCGGTAATTCGTGGCTCTTAAGTTTTAAGCAACGGCTGGTATATGACCAGCCAACGACCGCTGCGTCGCTACACTACAGGCAGGGGATCCAGCCCAGCTAATGAGCCGTGAGAGCGCTCGCTGTTCACTTGCCTCAGTTACCGTGATGACATTGGCCGTGATGAATCGATCCGCAATACTCGCAAAGGACGAAGTTTCTAAATAAGAATAGAGTAGAATATGATAGAATATCATTTATTTGACACACTACATTAAAATTAATTAATTATAATTAAGTTAATAGGATAAACTAATTAAAAAAACACAGACACTCGACTGTTTTATTTTACTTCGTTATTTATATTCTCCCTTCAATTACACAATAGCTACCACTAAAGTAAAGGAATACATTTGTCAACAGTTCGATGAGTTTTTATTTGGCCACATAATATAAATAGACGAGAACTGTAACACGTCCCACTTATTTAGAGCTATTTCGGACGTTTTCTTCTCCATAAACCACTTTGTGAGTCACGGTTGTGGCTGTGCTACATAAACTGCCGTGATATGCGGCAAAAATAATAGACGTAAACAATGTTTGACGCATCAATCACCGTCACTTCGCCGTCAAGCATCTCAGGAGCACGTGGTTCTGAAAGTGACAGTAAAAATAGTTGCAGGCGTATCATAACACGAGATCAATCAAATCGTGCTTCCATTTGGATGAACGTTTGGCTACTTTCTCTGAATTTCTTGATATAAAACGTTTTTAATGTGTTACTAGTGTGATGAAAGTTCCCTCAGGTAATCGTGTTTTAAAGTTTTCTGTGTTGGTTTTTGTTAATTATGTAATTGTACAAGCTTGTAAGCGTGCTGTTTTGAATTTGAAGTTTCTTACTTTATGTTACTAGCTGTATAATCTTTTATTTTCTCTCTACAAAACCAATTAAAGCGTTGAACACTTCACTTCGTTTTCTTCAATCGCACTTTGTTAAGTTTTTGCAATTTTTTCTTGCGATTGCAAGAAGAACACTCCTTACGGATACCCTGACGTCAGTACGATCATTACCCACCTCCCATGGTTCCACCTGCCTGGCGACATACGAACCGAATCACGAGAGAGCGCGTTAGCATCGCGTGAGCGCCTTCATCATTGACCACCTGTTGTCTTGTTCCAGACATCCGCATCCAGTTGACGGAGCAGACGCGCGTGCTCGAGCAGCGTGCGGAGGCGGCCGCGGGCGTCGCCGGCGAGCTCTCAGACTACTGCCGCCGCCGCGCCGACCTCGAGCACGAGTACTCGCGGGCGCTGGACAAACTCGCCAGAGCTGCTCATCAGAGGCACAAGGAACAGAAGCACAAGTAAGCCATTATCTATTTCCTCTTTATGAAAGGCGAACTATCGGACTACTGCCGCCGCCGCGCCGATTTCGATCATGAGTACTCGAGGGCTTTAGACAGGCAAGTTATCTAGTGATAAGTTGGCTCGAGCTGCTGAGCTGAGATTGTTGGATTAGGAGAAGCCAAAGTAATCCCCATCGTCACGGCTCATAAGCCAGTACACGGAGCCAACAATCATAGCTGCTAACACCCTTGGATACTAAATGTAGTGTAAAACTTTCCCGTAGATTAAAATAACCCTTCCAAACACCATGTCTTGGAGGACTTACTCAAGCTTGTGTCATTGTCTACAGAAGAGAGCAATGGGCGCTGACGGGCGCGTTCGCGTGCTGGCAGGCGGCGCTGGAGAACACGAAAGCGCTGTCGAAGGACCACGCCGCGCTCGCGGAGCTGTACGCGGGCCCGCTCGCCGCGCGGCTGCAGCGCGCCGCCGACGACGCGCTGCGGCTGCACCGCAAGTGCCGCGACATAGGTCAGTCAACGCAGCAGCATAGTTTTCGTGAACAGAGTTACTGCTACTGGATCTCAGAAAACACTGAGGCCCTGTCAAATAATGACGTTGCCCTCGTTGTCGAAGCTGTCGTGGAGCTGTACTCCTAGAAATGGTTGTTAAACTTCCATTCTTCGTTATCATTGAAGACTTATTTTAAATACGACTTTCGAAGATATGTGACCCCTTGGAAGATCTGCGCACCACCGCGGCACTGTCGATGCAAAGCCCCCAGAGAAATCGTGGGAAACCAGACCGGCGGTACTCCCTTCAGCTGTGAATCTACCGCTACCATCAGAATGACGGGTACCTCTTTTTACCAAAATATTGGTTTCATCTGTAATCTTTCTTTTGTGAACAGTGGCTGAGCGTCACGAGGAAGTGGGTGCGGCGCTAGCGGAAGCGGGCGCGGCGGGCAAGGCGCACGCGGCGGCCGCGGCGGACTGGCGCGCCGCGGCGCTGAAGCTGCGCCACGCCGCCGAGCAGCGCGCGCGCCTCGCCGCCGCCAGCCCGCCCCGGCACAAGAAGCTGAAGGCCGTCGACAAGGAGAGAGAGAAGGTACGAGGTGGACCGATAACCTGGTGAAGGTCGCGGGAAGCCGTTGGATGCGGAAAGCGTAGGACCGATCGCGGTGGAGAACTTAGAGGGAGGTCTATGCTCAGCAGTGAGCGTGGAACGGCTGATATGATAATATCCTGATAAGCATTACGTTTCATTGTTGTGTAGCCGCTTTAATAATAATAATTACTTTTATTTCGGACTTAATCCATATTTTGTTAGTATACAGTGACTCAGAAAACTAGTGTTAGTAACAAAAAGAGAAAATAAAAAATCAAAAAATCAATAATCAAAAAAAATAAATCAGAACCTCGTAGTACGAGAGCCCACGACCAAAACCATGTCTCATAGCAATACGGCAAAAACCCTATAAAATCGTTAGATTGTATGATTCTGAACCCGACTAGGTGTGTAGTAACGGTCGAAAGTGTAGCAACTGCGTGGGAGGCCATTTCTGCTGTGTCAAAAAAAAAAGACAGTCGGTATTATAGCAATACGTCTGATAGTGAAAATGTACATAGATTTTATAATTGTATTACGAAAAAGTTTGTTTTCAGACATTTTGCGCGTAGCATATAGCCTGAGCGCATTTTTGAAAATGTCAACAAATTTAGCCGACCTGTATCATAGCAATACGGATAAATTTTTTTTTCAACTTTTCGTATTGCTGCCATGATTACCAATAACCTGTTTTCAGACACTTTAAGTGTAGCATATACTCCCAAAAACGAAAATAACGTTTCGGAGTCGCCTGGCCGACGCCTCTGTTAAATGTTTTTTTAAATTTACAGCCTTCATAGATATTCAAGAATCTCCCTTGTCTATTATATGTACTTTGACAGATGACAGATGTCATTACTTATTTCTCTTGTAAAAGTTACTCAAGTGTGCTTTAAATAAAACCAAAACTATCAAATCAATCAGTATTTAATTTCAACAGCCTCAGCGCTTGTTACGCTCCTGCCCCTTCCTTCCCTTCATCCCAGTTTCCTTTTGTGCGATTTATTTCAGTCCTTCAACTTCAATGTTAAGGTTTCGGGTAAATTCTTTGTTAATTATCATCTAATAAATTCAGGGTCGCAACGTATTCATTGGTTTGTAACAGAAAATTCAAGATGCCTCAATACGATTTTTAAATGATATCTGAGTATCGAAAAGTTGTCTGATAGAGAAGGTGCTACACTTAATTTGTCTGATATAAATTTTTTGCACATGTGGACAACTTATTTTATCATGTCCAACAATTTTCAGACATATTGCTATGATACCGATCGGTAAAATTTGTTAACATTTTCAAAACGGTCTCAAAATTTAATGCGTTCACATTTCCGTCTGAAAATTGTTTTGTTCGCATCAAATAACCAAAATTTACTAATAAAAAAGATTTTCAGACGTATTGCTATGAGACATTTTTTTTGTCTCATTTTTAATTTTTTTAAGTGATTTTACGGGTTTGCGCTACACCACTAACGTCTGAAAAATATGTTTTCGGTATCTCAGAACTATCATTCAACTACAGTCTGCAAATCAGACATATTGCTATGATGCAGTTCGGTAAAATTCTTTGACAATTTTGAAAATTCGGTCAGATCAAACGCTACGCGGAAAATGTCTGATATTGGTATTTTCGAGTTCAGGATAATCGTATCTATCGATTTGATACAGTTTTGGCCGTATTGCTATGAGACAAAAATTTTGGTCGTGGGCTCTCGTACTATCGGGGAGTGCTGGACTGGCACCCTGGACTACTTAACTGCATGCAGTGTTATCCAGCGTGCCAGCATAGGGGAGTCCCAGCGGTCCATCAACGCGCTCAGGATCATGTTGGGGCTGTCACGTGCGCGGCGTAACATGGAAGCGCAGTGCTTTAACATGGGCAAAACTGACTGGGAATATGTCGTGCGATGTTGCTCCAATCGGTCGGTTTCCGTCACTTTCATCGGATTTCTTTTGACATTGTCTACCACACGTATCGTGCGATCTCTGGCGACTTCAGAAGTCTCCAGTGTCGTCGTTGACGACGCGTGACTTTTGTTGTTTACTGTAGCTTCGAATTAAGTTCAATGTCTGATGTTTTATCTGCACCGTTGCCATCCGCTATCTTCCGAAACAGGCAGCAGGAGAGACGCATTTTGTGATTTGACTTCTTCACTCATGAATCATTTTATGTTTTAGCGCCGAGCGAGATACAGTGAAGCGCGTGCAAAAGCTTTGCGAGCACGTGCTGACTACGCGCTTAGCTTGGAAGCCGCGAACGCGACGCTGCAGAGGTACTACCTCGACGATATTGCAGATATAATGCTGGTGAGTTTATATTTAACTTTGACTAATGTTTTTCAGTAAAGAGCCGCATTACTTAGTTCGTCCAGGCAGTAGAGTGGGGAATTATAGTGTCTGAAACCATATTCTCGTATACTGAACTCGTATGTTGCAAACACTAGCCGTGTGCTAGGGGCTTTGTCGAGAAAATGCATCAACCTGCAATAATTTTTACTGGTCATTTTTTCTGAGTAACTTGCTTGTAATTTATAGTGGTGATTAGTTATGATGTTGGCCTAAGGTTTCAATTCTTTTGTAAGCTCGTTGTACTAGAAGCCATTTTCAGTTGTTACTGAAATCTGATTCTTATTTACTTTGTGAACTATGCTGACGAACCCACGCTTAAATTCATTTTATTTGTTTGTAGAAAATGTTGGCTGTTCCATCTATACAGAGCCATAAAAACTCTTCAAACAACTGTCGCGTTTGTTTGGGAGCGTTTGCGACACCTATTTTTTACAGGGATATGAGTGATTGAGATGATTACAAATTATAGCAAAAGTAGTACCAATAAACAAATCATGTGTGCGTACGTTCATACCCTTTTACGCGCATCTTTTAGTAATACTTTCGACTTTTTTAATTGTTCGACGCCAGTGACGTTTATCATCACGCCCGAGCAGCGAGTCTTTTTCGATACTCCTTCTGTTTTATTTCAAATTATCTTGGTCAATTTTTTTATGAAACACTATAAAATATAATATTCTTTTTATGCAACCACAGGTTATTTTGATGACATATGGTTAATATTTAAATGTGTAGTGTAATGCGTAATTTAAACGCGATGCGGCGCAACATTTTCGTTGTCTTTGTCACGTCAGACGTTTTGCTATAGTTGAATATTTATTACTAAAAAATAATGGTCACAATTAAATGAAATTTGGCATGTAAACCTTGAAGAGTTTAGTTATTTGCCGTATTACTAACAGATCATATCGATACCGAGAATACGTTGAACGCCCCTCGTATGTGTTCAGGCTCTGACATCGAACGTTGTCCGCAGTGCACGGAGGTGGGGTTCGAGGCCGTGGTGGGGCGCGCCGTGCGCACGGCGGGCGCGGCCGAGACGTCGCGCGCGCACGCCGCCGCCGCCGCCGCGGGCGCGCTGCTGGCCGCGGCCGACGCGCTGGACGCGCTCGCCGACCGCCAGCGCACGCTCGACGCGCACGCGCAGGCCTTCGCGCTGCCCCGCCCGCTGCCCTACCAGGGCGCGCCGCCGCACAAGCAGGTACGTGGCGCGCTGCTGGCCGCGGCCGACGCGCTGGACGCGCTCGCCGACCGCCAGCGCACGCTCGACGCGCACGCGCAGGCCTTCGCGCTGCCCCGCCCGCTGCCCTACCAGGGCGCGCCGCCGCACAAGCAGGTACGTGGCGCGCTGCTGGCCGCGGCCGACGCGCTGGACGCGCTCGCCGACCGCCAGCGCACGCTCGACGCGCACGCGCAGGCCTTCGCGCTGCCCCGCCCGCTGCCCTACCAGGGCGCGCCGCCGCACAAGCAGGTACGTGGCGCGCTGCTGGCCGCGGCCGACGCGCTGGACGCGCTCGCCGACCGCCAGCGCACGCTCGACGCGCACGCGCAGGCCTTCGCGCTGCCCCGCCCGCTGCCCTACCAGGGCGCGCCGCCGCACAAGCAGGTACGTGGCGCGCTGCTGGCCGCGGCCGACGCGCTGGACGCGCTCGCCGACCGCCAGCGCACGCTCGACGCGCACGCGCAGGCCTTCGCGCTGCCCCGCCCGCTGCCCTACCAGGGCGCGCCGCCGCACAAGCAGGTACGTGGCGCGCTGCTGGCCGCGGCCGACGCGCTGGACGCGCTCGCCGACCGCCAGCGCACGCTCGACGCGCACGCGCAGGCCTTCGCGCTGCCCCGCCCGCTGCCCTACCAGGGCGCGCCGCCGCACAAGCAGGTACGTGGCGCGCTGCTGGCCGCGGCCGACGCGCTGGACGCGCTCGCCGACCGCCAGCGCACGCTCGACGCGCACGCGCAGGCCTTCGCGCTGCCCCGCCCGCTGCCCTACCAGGGCGCGCCGCCGCACAAGCAGGTACGTGGCGCGCTGCTGGCCGCGGCCGACGCGCTGGACGCGCTCGCCGACCGCCAGCGCACGCTCGACGCGCACGCGCAGGCCTTCGCGCTGCCCCGCCCGCTGCCCTACCAGGGCGCGCCGCCGCACAAGCAGGTACGTGGCGCGCTGCTGGCCGCGGCCGACGCGCTGGACGCGCTCGCCGACCGCCAGCGCACGCTCGACGCGCACGCGCAGGCCTTCGCGCTGCCCCGCCCGCTGCCCTACCAGGGCGCGCCGCCGCACAAGCAGGTACGTGGCGCGCTGCTGGCCGCGGCCGACGCGCTGGACGCGCTCGCCGACCGCCAGCGCACGCTCGACGCGCACGCGCAGGCCTTCGCGCTGCCCCGCCCGCTGCCCTACCAGGGCGCGCCGCCGCACAAGCAGGTACGTGGCGCGCTGCTGGCCGCGGCCGACGCGCTGGACGCGCTCGCCGACCGCCAGCGCACGCTCGACGCGCACGCGCAGGCCTTCGCGCTGCCCCGCCCGCTGCCCTACCAGGGCGCGCCGCCGCACAAGCAGGTACGTGGCGCGCTGCTGGCCGCGGCCGACGCGCTGGACGCGCTCGCCGACCGCCAGCGCACGCTCGACGCGCACGCGCAGGCCTTCGCGCTGCCCCGCCCGCTGCCCTACCAGGGCGCGCCGCCGCACAAGCAGGTACGTGGCGCGCTGCTGGCCGCGGCCGACGCGCTGGACGCGCTCGCCGACCGCCAGCGCACGCTCGACGCGCACGCGCAGGCCTTCGCGCTGCCCCGCCCGCTGCCCTACCAGGGCGCGCCGCCGCACAAGCAGGTACGTGGCGCGCTGCTGGCCGCGGCCGACGCGCTGGACGCGCTCGCCGACCGCCAGCGCACGCTCGACGCGCACGCGCAGGCCTTCGCGCTGCCCCGCCCGCTGCCCTACCAGGGCGCGCCGCCGCACAAGCAGGTACGTGGCGCGCTGCTGGCCGCGGCCGACGCGCTGGACGCGCTCGCCGACCGCCAGCGCACGCTCGACGCGCACGCGCAGGCCTTCGCGCTGCCCCGCCCGCTGCCCTACCAGGGCGCGCCGCCGCACAAGCAGGTACGTGGCGCGCTGCTGGCCGCGGCCGACGCGCTGGACGCGCTCGCCGACCGCCAGCGCACGCTCGACGCGCACGCGCAGGCCTTCGCGCTGCCCCGCCCGCTGCCCTACCAGGGCGCGCCGCCGCACAAGCAGGTACGTGGCGCGCTGCTGGCCGCGGCCGACGCGCTGGACGCGCTCGCCGACCGCCAGCGCACGCTCGACGCGCACGCGCAGGCCTTCGCGCTGCCCCGCCCGCTGCCCTACCAGGGCGCGCCGCCGCACAAGCAGGTACGTGGCGCGCTGCTGGCCGCGGCCGACGCGCTGGACGCGCTCGCCGACCGCCAGCGCACGCTCGACGCGCACGCGCAGGCCTTCGCGCTGCCCCGCCCGCTGCCCTACCAGGGCGCGCCGCCGCACAAGCAGGTACGTGGCGCGCTGCTGGCCGCGGCCGACGCGCTGGACGCGCTCGCCGACCGCCAGCGCACGCTCGACGCGCACGCGCAGGCCTTCGCGCTGCCCCGCCCGCTGCCCTACCAGGGCGCGCCGCCGCACAAGCAGGTACGCGCCCTGCACACTGCGTGTCGTGGCCTGAAAAAGTTATATTAACAGTTTCACAAACGATACTTAATTATAAGATTTAGAATAATGCTAGGATGAGTTGCGAGAATTATGATGATATGAGTTTTGAGCGCGACCGCACTTGTTTGACAATTTTTACGCTTATTAATTGAAGAAAAAGTTAAGGATGACTAATGTTTTCAAGACGATAAACCTTTATTATTCTTCCCAGGACGCGGAAATGAGTTCACTGGTCGAGGATGCTGTCGAAGAAGAGGACGACGCGACCCGCGCGGTGGCCGCGGAGCTCCAGCACCGGCTGACGCAGCTCGAGGCCGGCGCGCGCCAGCTGCGGGCCGAGTGCCGCGAGAGCGCCAAGACCGTCGACGCCGCCGAGGCCGAGCTGATCAAGCAGGTCGGTGTACCCAACACGTAGGGACCCGAGACCGTCGACGCCGCCGAGGCCGAGCTGATCAAGCAGGTCGGTGTACCCAACACGTAGGGACCCGAGACCGTCGACGCCGCCGAGGCCGAGATGATCAAGCAGGTCGGTGTACCCAACACGTAGGGACCCGAGACCGTCGACGCCGCCGAGGCCGAGCTGATCAAGCAGGTCGGTGTACCCAACACGTAGGGACCCGAGACCGTCGACGCCGCCGAGGCCGAGCTGATCAAGCAGGTCGGTGTACCCAACACGTAGGGACCCGAGACCGTCGACGCCGCCGAGGCCGAGCTGATCAAGCAGGTCGGTGTACCCAACACGTAGGGACCCGAGACCGTCGACGCCGCCGAGGCCGAGCTGATCAAGCAGGTCGGTGTACCCAACACGTAGGGACCCGAGACCGTCGACGCCGCCGAGGCCGAGATGATCAAGCAGGTCGGTGTACCCAACACGTAGGGACCCGAGACCGTCGACGCCGCCGAGGCCGAGATGATCAAGCAGGTCGGTGTACCCAACACGTAGGGACCCGAGACCGTCGACGCCGCCGAGGCCGAGCTGATCAAGCAGGTCGGTGTACCCAACACGTAGGGACCCGAGACCGTCGACGCCGCCGAGGCCGAGATGATCAAGCAGGTCGGTGTACCCAACACGTAGGGACCCGAGACCGTCGACGCCGCCGAGGCCGAGCTGATCAAGCAGGTCGGTGTACCCAACACGTAGGGACCCGAGACCGTCGACGCCGCCGAGGCCGAGATGATCAAGCAGGTCGGTGTACCCAACACGTAGGGACCCGAGACCGTCGACGCCGCCGAGGCCGAGCTGATCAAGCAGGTCGGTGTACCCAACACGTAGGGACCCGAGACCGTCGACGCCGCCGAGGCCGAGCTGATCAAGCAGGTCGGTGTACCCAACACGTAGGGACCCGAGACCGTCGACGCCGCCGAGGCCGAGATGATCAAGCAGGTCGGTGTACCCAACACGTAGGGACCCGAGACCGTCGACGCCGCCGAGGCCGAGCTGATCAAGCAGGTCGGTGTACCCAACACGTAGGGACCCGAGACCGTCGACGCCGCCGAGGCCGAGATGATCAAGCAGGTCGGTGTACCCAACACGTAGGGACCCGAGACCGTCGACGCCGCCGAGGCCGAGCTGATCAAGCAGGTCGGTGTACCCAACACGTAGGGACCCGAGACCGTCGACGCCGCCGAGGCCGAGCTGATCAAGCAGGTCGGTGTACCCATTACGTAGGGACCCGAGACCGTCGACGCCGCCGAGGCCGAGCTGATCAAGCAGGTCAGTGTAACACGTAGAGACCCAAGACCGTCGACCGAGCTGTTCAAACAAATATACTCAACCATCACACAGAACATCAAAGTCATCAATAGGTGTGCGATCGATGTGCGATGGGATCACGGAGACTCTCCCGTGAGCCCATCTCATGCAGCGCACATTACACTGACAATTTCCACATTCTGCAAGCTGGCCTTTACTTTTTCTGTTTGTGTGTTTTTCGGCTTGGGATTACTCGTTTTCCGTTCCCTTTGGGGATTAAAAAGTAAATTTGTTCAAGTTTGTTTGAAGTAGTTGGCAATTTTGACTAGGTTTTCATAGAGTGTATTGTTCATAGATGGAAGGCAGCGACGCGGCGTGGGACGTGAGCGGGCTGTTCGGCGCGGGCGCGGCGGGCGGGGGCGCGCTGGCTGCCGCGGCCGACGACGACGCGCCGCGCCGCGACCAGGAGGACTACTACCTCGCGGTGAGCTCAGTGGTTGCTTAGCAACGGATCTCCTTCGTACCAGGGTCTCTCGGGGCCTGTCCGCCGTGGGCGCGCTCGCTGTTGTCGAAGCTGATGTCGACGTCCCGCGTCACGACCAGGGCCTTATTACACTCTTGTTTTAGCTCAATAGAAGCTCTGCGATAGCAATATCGTAATTATGTTATATTTTTTTGAAATAAGCAAAACGCTGACATTAAACGGAAGGCAAGATCGTAATACGGCTCCAGGATTACTACTTCGCGGTGTCATGAACGGTTGCGAGGCAACGAATCTTGCGGTTAAGTTTTCGTTTTAGCACGTGGATGACCGAACGCGGCTCAACAGAACCTGACAGAACTTTCAAACATAATGATATTTTGCGTATCGAACATTCATGTGGAATTTACACACATTTTTGATTTTCGTACTAAGAAAATTTTCATTTATTTACCAAGACACGTTATCAAGAAACTATATTAGTAGTCGCATTCCCAAACCATAACGTTTTAATGACTCAAATTGATATAATTAATAGTATCAGGCGTTACTTTGCGGAAATCCATAATTAGTATTAACATTGAAAAATTACTTAGCTTTAGATTTCCGCTCAGTTACTCAAATTGAAGTTTACTGTGTAATCTTTGCGTATCTACATTGACACCCTTTGAGGTTTTCTAAATTACGCTTTATTTCCAAGCGGTTCCCCGCTCCTTATGAAAGGGATATGTTTCTGAGACCACCGTTTATAATTACGTGAGTGGGTAAGTCGTTTTCGACACCGATTTTTTTTTAAATTAAATTATTAATCTTTTATTTCGGATCATAAATCCATATATTGTTAGTGACAGATGACTTAAAACTACTTTTTACTGAAGTGGTACCTTCTTTGCGCAACAGAAGTTCCGCGCGTACGTGTCGTGCGCGGGGCGGCTGGCGCGGCTGGAGAGCAAGGCGGCGGCGGCGCGCGCGCGGCTCGGGGCCGCGGGGGGCGCCGGCGCCGCGGGGGGCCGCCCGCCCTCGCCGCCCTCGCCCCCGCGCCGCGCCGCCGCGCGCCTGCGCCGCGGTCGCTTCGCCGGCCCGCTCGACACGCGCCTGCCGCTCGTGCTCACGTCGTGCGTCCGAGTCATCGCCACGTATGGACTAAAGCATCAGGGCGTCTTTCGTGTGTCTGGATCGCAGGTCGGTGACCCTGTCGTGGCCTGAGCTTCGGTGGATGTGTTGGTCGTCATTCGTATTCATGTGTTCTGTTTGTCCTCAGGTGGAAATGCAGGCTCTCCGTGCCGCCTTTGAACGCGGCGAAGATCCACTAGCCAGAGTGTGCGACGCGTCGGATATCAATTCTGTAAGTTTTCATTTTTTACTTTTTTTAGGTAAACGTAGTGTGGGACGCCCCCCGGCTAGATGGACAGGCGACCTGAAGAAGGCAGCTGGTAGTGACTGGATGCAAAGAGCGGGAGATCGTGGGCTGTGGCGCTCCTTGGGGAGGCCTATGTCCAGCTGTGAACTGTATCAGGCTGATATGATAATGATGACTTATTTTACAGACTTTCTTAAAATCACCGTTTTATAGAGTCCTGTAGCTCGAAAAGCAAAAAAAGAAACACAAAAAAATTGTCATCTTGTTTTTAATCTGTTTTTATTGATTAGATTAGACAATTTGTTGAACACAAAATAAAAAAAAGATTCATAAAATTCATAGGTTTTATCTTACGTAGGTATAGAGTTTTTTCTATTTAATTTTATTTGTCTTCTTGTCAAAATCACATAATAGTATACAGCTCCGGCTCGTTCCACCCTTTAAGCCACCCCTCACACATCGCACGGATGCCCTGTCTCCATCAAATACGGTGTGGGTTATTCCGAGCTAAAGGTATACCCGGTCAATTCGAGGGAGGTCCATGTTAAACGCGATCAGCAATGGGTAAACTTGCTAAATAAGTCTTTGTCTTTGGAGCCCCGGAGCGTCGTGACAGGACACCGTGCGGGATGCGGAGGCCGAGCACTAATTGTCCGTTGTGACACGCGTTCTAGCGTACCACTGACTAGGACTGTTTTACCCGGCCTTCCTTCCTAACTTCGTTTCGTGGCAGGTGTGCGGGTTGCTGAAGATGTACCTGCGCGAGGTGCGTCCGCCGCTGCTGCCGCCGCAGCTGCAGGAAGTGCTGCTGCGCGTCGCCGCCGTGCGGGACGAGGGCGAGTTCGTGCGGCGCCTGCGCGACACGCTCGCCGCGCTGCCGCAGCCCGCCGTGCTGGTGCTGCGCTACCTGTTCGCCTTCCTCGCGCAGTGAGTGTGAGCCCTGTGCCTGTGTGTAGCGGCAGGCGACACGCTGCCGCAGCCCGCCGTGCTGGTGCTGCGCTACCTGTTCGCCTTCCTCGCGCAGTGAGTGTGAGCCCTGTGCCTGTGTGTAGCGGCAGGCGACACGCTGCCGCAGCCCGCCGTGCTGGTGCTGCGCTACCTGTTCGCCTTCCTCGCGCAGTGAGTGTGGGCCCTGTGCCTGTGTGTAGCGGCAGGCGACACGCTGCCGCAGCCCGCCGTGCTGGTGCTGCGCTACCTGTTCGCCTTCCTCGCGCAGTGAGTGTGAGCCCTGTGCCTGTGTGTAGCGGCAGGCGACACGCTGCCGCAGCCCGCCGTGCTGGTGCTGCGCTACCTGTTCGCCTTCCTCGCGCAGTGAGTGTGAGCCCTGTGCCTGTGTGTAGCGGCAGGCGACACGCTGCCGCAGCCCGCCGTGCTGGTGCTGCGCTACCTGTTCGCCTTCCTCGCGCAGTGAGTGTGGGCCCTGTGCCTGTGTGTAGCGGCAGGCGACACGCTGCCGCAGCCCGCCGTGCTGGTGCTGCGCTACCTGTTCGCCTTCCTCGCGCAGTGAGTGTGAGCCCTGTGCCTGTGTGTAGCGGCAGGCGACACGCTGCCGCAGCCCGCCGTGCTGGTGCTGCGCTACCTGTTCGCCTTCCTCGCGCAGTGAGTGTGAGCCCTGTGCCTGTGTGTAGCGGCAGGCGACACGCTGCCGCAGCCCGCCGTGCTGGTGCTGCGCTACCTGTTCGCCTTCCTCGCGCAGTGAGTGTGAGCCCTGTGCCTGTGTGTAGCGGCAGGCGACACGCTGCCGCAGCCCGCCGTGCTGGTGCTGCGCTACCTGTTCGCCTTCCTCGCGCAGTGAGTGTGAGCCCTGTGCCTGTGTGTAGCGGCAGGCGACACGCTGCCGCAGCCCGCCGTGCTGGTGCTGCGCTACCTGTTCGCCTTCCTCGCGCAGTGAGTGTGAGCCCTGTGCCTGTGTGTAGCGGCAGGCGACACGCTGCCGCAGCCCGCCGTGCTGGTGCTGCGCTACCTGTTCGCCTTCCTCGCGCAGTGAGTGTGAGCCCTGTGCCTGTGTGTAGCGGCAGGCGACACGCTGCCGCAGCCCGCCGTGCTGGTGCTGCGCTACCTGTTCGCCTTCCTCGCGCAGTGAGTGTGAGCCCTGTGCCTGTGTGTAGCGGCAGAGCGGCAGGCGAGACGAGTGCACTCATTGTCCGGTAGCAGCACTGCACCGCCGGTGCCGGACCGGGACGCGACTTACAAGTGTGCGATGCACCTTATTACACAGGAAACGTAAAGCGGGACCCGCGTTTTTATAAAACTTGACTTTTTAAACCTCTAAAGTCCAGTAGGCGGAGCCACACATACAAATTGCCTACAAATACTATCATACTTCACTTATTTTCCTCAAATAATAATCGTGGCAATCACAATTGCCTTCATTATTCATTGCTATCCCACTTCATAGCCTCGTTATAATTTTGTCCTTTGATATGTGGCGAATTTTCTGCCTTACATCCGAAAGGTCCTGGGTTCGAATCCCAGGTCGAGCCAAAATTGTTTCTGAGATTTTCTGTCATGAATTTCTCAGAAACAGCTCGGAGTTGAGAAATTACGTTACGCCCTCGTGTCTCGGTGCGCACGTTAAGCCGTTGTTCCTGCCCCTGATCTTTCTCCGGTCATATCGGATCGCCGTCTTACCGAACTTTGAAAGTGAAGGAACCGTGAGTGCGCACCTGAGTATTGCGTTCACACATGTGCACTCTAATGTCTACTGCGCAGTTGGCTGATTTCTGTTGAGATTGTCGAATGGTCGAAATCGGCTTAGAGGAACTTCTATTTTACTGTTGTCCGTACCCCGATGCTAATTATCTCGTTCTCGGCAGCCTGACGGAGTACAGCGAGTACAACATGATGGACGCGTGGAACCTCGCCATCTGCCTCGGGCCCACGCTGCTGGCCGCCTGGGGCGAGGGCGGCGCGCAGGTGGGTCACGGTTATTGTTAACTAGCGGACCCGCCGCCCGAGATCTTTAAAACGGTACCTCAATCATATTTCTGGGCCCTAGCACCGCGACACAGGCTTGGGAAAGGAATCTTACACAAATAATATTTAGAGATGCGAGTAAGTTTGGCCCTATGGTTGACTGGTAGAGAATGCCTTCGGCATTAAGTCGACCATTGTACACATGTTTGTGCAGAACTTAAACAAATAAATAAAATAAAATAAGCTTATTTCATTTTGCAAAACGAATTCTTGCAATTTAAAAAACTTCATCTTATATTATACGTTTCCTAAGTTCACGCTCAGTGTGGAAAAATGAAACCGCACCATCAGTCGCCGGTATGAAAATCGAAATTTACATGATATTCAAAACGATCTGTCGTTATAGTTTTTTTTCTTCAAAAATACACAGATGTGATTTAGGTAGTCGCCTAACAGCAGTAAAATTACCATTTAATAAAGCTATCAATGTCTAAGGATGATTTCAACGAGTTCTCATTACCACCTTTAGAGTTCTTCTAAACAGCTGTTCCAAGTTAAACCTTCTCAACAATTTTCTTCTCGTACAATCGGAAAGACATTTTATCATAAAGGATTATTATTATCTAAAGTAGTAGAGTATTTATTCAACAAAGAACGATTGATGAACGAATCACACCGAGGTCTTTCCGATGAAAATTTGCGTGATGCACATGAAAATTTGTTTTGATTAGAAAAACACAAGTTAAAAAAATATATTTTTAAAAACCGATCTTTAAAAGCAAGCGACCACATGCAAGCATCGCACGCATGGGTGGTATCGCACCTTACGCATTTTAGTTTACCTTGTATAAAAACTGTTACAACAGCGTCCACTGATTCGCACCGTACGGATCGCTCATCGGCAATGCCTACATACGATGCGTACCGATGACGTCATACAAAATGGCGATCTACAAAAATCCGAAGAAAAGTGTCATCGGCAATCCGATTTCTGATACTCACGTCGGCAATCCGATCGCTGCCGTGGACGCAGTGAAAAATGAATGAAAGATTAAATGAAATATTATTATTTGCACAAAACATGGTAAAAATAGTGACATTCACATTACAAATATGTATAAGCTCAGCATGTTTTGTCTTGTCAGACATGCAAATATAAATAAATGTGGTTTACAATTACAAGATAATATAAGATATCGGTAAATTACAATTTATATTCAATATTTTTAATGTCAGTAGTTTCATTATTAAATTCAATAGTTAGTAAAAAAAAATAAAAATAATGTCAAACAAATTACAAATTCATTAATTGAATAAAAACATTTATCTACAAGCCATTGGTTTGCATTGAATCCGTTTGCGTTTGCGTTGAATTGGTATTGAATCCGTTGCGTGCGATGCGTCCGATGCGCAGAATACCGATCTGTGGAGGTTCGCCTAAAATGGAGTGTTGGCAATGTTACTTAGATAGTTCTATCTTTTTAAGGAAGAGCAGTAACTCCTGGCACAGGCTTTATCAAGCTTAATAGGAGATACTGGCCACATCTTGTTTAAGCTTATCTTTGTATAAGAAAAAATAAGCATTTTGTATTTTTTAGGGTTCCGTACCTCAAAAGGAAAAAACGGAACCCTTATAGGATCACTTTGTTGTCCGTCTGTCCGTCCGTCCGTCTGTCAAGACCCTTTTTCTCAGGAACGCGTGGAGGTATGAAGCTGAAATTTATATCAATTACTCAGGTCTACTGTCCCTTGAAGCTGTGAAAAAATCAAACTTCTAAGCCAACGCAATCAAAAGATACAGCCGTTTATGCCGCAAATTTTCGACACTTGCAAGGGAATCAAAACCTACAGGGTGCTTCCCGTGAACTCAGAATCTTGAAATTTGGTACGAAGCAACGTCTTATAGCATAGATAAAGGAAAAATTACGAAAACCATAAATTTTTAGTTACATCACATAATATTTTTTTTTTAATAATTTTAAACTTACTACCCATTTCCTCATAAACGCGTAGAGGTATTAAATTGAAATTCATACCAAATACTCAGGTCTATAATACCTTTAAGCTGTAACAAAATCAAACTTCTATGTCAACGCAATTAAAAGAAACAGCAATTTAAGCTGCATATTTTGAAACTCGCAAGTACTCGCAAGGGAATCAAAACCTAAAGGGTACTTCCAGTCGACCTAGAATCTTGAAATTTGGCATGAAGCAACGTTTTATAGCACACATAAAGGAAAAATTCCGAAAACCTTAAATTTTTAGTTACATTACAATATATATATTTTTTAATAAATATAAACTTATTACTTTTTTCCTCATGAACGCGTAGAGCTATCAAGTTGAAATTCATATCAAATACTTAGATCTAATTGCCTTTAACCCGTGAAAAAAAAATTCTAAGTCAACGCAAAACGCAAAAGTACAACCATTGATACCGCATATTTTGAAACTCGCAACTACACGCAAGGGAATTAAAACCTAAAGACCACTTCCCGTTGACATAGAATCTCGAAATTTTGTAAGAAGCAATAGCTTACAGCACAGGTAACAGAAAAATTCCGAAAAGCTTAAAATTTATGACATTATTATATTTCTTATTGTTGGTTATAAGTGTTTCAGTTATATTATAGATAAATGATATGTGTTAATATAAAATAAAGGATTACTTAAACGATAAAGAGATCTTTGTCTTAAATTTATGCTCCTCCATCTTTCCCCATTGTAATGTTATGAATTTCATTTTGCAATAAAAATACCATAGTTATGACTCGATTGTCATAATGAACGAACTTTGTAAACCTTGCAGGTTTGTACGGAACCCTCGGTGCGCGAGTCCGACTCGCACTTGGCCGGTTTTTTTTGTATGGTGCTTGTGGCGCAGTGGTTGCAGCGCCTTGGTAGTGATACCAAAAGTTAAGCAACCTACGGCGCGATCATGTTTGGGATGGGTGACCATTCTGACCATAAGAGTGACGTCTATCTACAAGCATCTCCGTGCATTGGAAGGCACGTTAAGCTGTTGGTTCCGGTTAATATCGATAGATATTAGTCGTTAAGCCTGGTCGGAGGCCCTCGGGCGGCTTAATAACATCTGAAAGTAAGGTTGGTCACCTTACACACACCCCTCCACCAATCCGTACTGAGCCCGCGTGGTGGAGTATGGCTCGCACCACCTCATAATTAGTTGAGGTGAGGCCTGTGCCCAGCTGTGGGACGTATAAAGGCTGATAATGATTTTTTTGTATTTGTAGGTGGCGGCGCAGAACTTGCTGAACGAGCTGGTGAAGCGCACCATCGTGCACCACGCCGAGATCTTCCCGCAGCACGTGCACCCGCACGCGCTCTACGTGCGATCGTGAGTACCACCTAGTTTCAACTCCCGACGAAAAAGACGGGTGTTATAAGTTTAGCCCCTATGTAATCATTTACTAATCATTTCTGCTTAGCCCAAAGGTATAACTGGTAGAGAATGCCGTACGGCGTTAAGTCCACCTTTTGTACAAAGTTTTGTTGTGCAATAAAGCTTTAATAAATAAATAAATATGTCTGTTTGTGTATGTTTCTGTTGGTTTGTTTTTATGTGTGTCTGTCTGTGGTATCATAGGTTTAATGGGACGTGTAAGGCTCCCCCTGTGGGCCTATTTGCAGAAAATAAATGACTTATGACTTAATGACTTTCATAGCTCTCAAACGAATACACCGATTTCAAAGAAGTTTTTCTATTCGAGAGATAATTTAATCACAGCGGTTCGTAGCTATGGCTGGTCTACATCTCCGCATCATCGTCGCCTTTGGTAACGCGTTCTTCGCGTGCTTTCTTACGTCAGTCCTCGTGCTAGCTCGCCTTTGCACATGGTACATCCCTATTTTTGCGCTCAGATACCTCTCTACACTGCCAGACGACAGACCTATTCTTATTTATAAGCTATCCGTCAAAACCCTAGGTGCCTATGTTGAGGTGATAAGTTTTGTTTTAAAAGTTTATCGATTTTTTTTTCCTTTTTATTTAGGACAAAAAACAGTCTTACAATGTTTTATTATTAATACGGTAAGTAACATAATGTAATTTTATTGTAGGACCAACAACATTGTCCACATATTAATATTAGAAAAATTCACGATGTTAAGAGCAAACAATACAAAATGTGTAAATGGTATTCAGAATGCATAAGAGAAGTTAAGTTAATGAGTTCAGGATTGAAACAATCTCACTCTTGAATTTGCTTAGTTTTAGGTTATGTATATCTAAGTCATTAAATTTAGTATTCAATATTTTGAATAACCTATTAAATGGCGAGCGTAAGCCGGCATTGGTACGACATTTCGCAAGTGCAAATGTTTTAACTTTACGACAGGAACGAAAAGAAGCATTTCTCGGAACTGAAAACCGCAGACTGTTTGCTAGTTCGTTACTATCGTATTTATTATGACATAAATCATATAGTACAACCATATCTAGCAATATTCGTATCTTTGAGTTGTAATAATTTATGTTTTTGTAACAATAGGTCATATGCTGAGTAGCTATGAAAGTGTAGTT
Source organism: Pyrausta despicata (assembly GCA_963921415.1). Classification (NCBI taxonomy): domain Eukaryota; kingdom Metazoa; phylum Arthropoda; class Insecta; order Lepidoptera; family Crambidae; genus Pyrausta; species Pyrausta despicata. The sequence goes on along the minus strand of OY992859.1, from coordinate 253,571 downwards.
AGCACATCGCAAGAATTTCATTTGCACGTTTCAATTGCATCACTATATTTTTGATAATAAGGATTCCAGACTGGTACGGCATATCTAATTCTAATTGACTTCTTATGAGAGACTTATATAAGTGTGTAAAAGTTTTTGGAGATTTAAAATGTTCACAAGAATTATACGAATTAACTATGAAAAGTATTGTTAAAATCGCAATTATCTTTGTTTAGAACTAGCGTGGAGGAGCTGGAGCCGGCTGCCGACGAGCCCGACGCGCGCGACGACCTCTCGCTCTACGACGAGGACGAAGGTATGCACCATGTTACTTTAGAACTAGCGTGGAGGGGCTGGAGCCGGCTGCCGACGAGCCCGACGCGCGCGACGACCTCTCGCTCTACGACGAGGACGAAGGTATGCACCATGTTACTTTAGAACTAGCGTGGAGGGGCTGGAGCCGGCTGCCGACGAGCCCGACGCGCGCGACGACCTCTCGCTCTACGACGAGGACGAAGGTATGCACCATGTTACTTTAGAACTAGCGTGGAGGGGCTGGAGCCGGCTGCCGACGAGCCCGACGCGCGCGACGACCTCTCGCTCTACGACGAGGACGAAGGTATGCACCATGTTACTTTAGAACTAGCGTGGAGGGGCTGGAGCCGGCTGCCGACGAGCCCGACGCGCGCGACGACCTCTCGCTCTACGACGAGGACGAAGGTATGCACCATGTTACTTTAGAACTAGCGGGGAGGAGCTGGAGCCGGCTGCCGACGAGCCCGACGCGCGCGACGACCTCTCGCTCTACGACGAGGACGAAGGTATGCACCATGTTACTTTAGAACTAGCGTGGAGGGGCTGGAGCCGGCTGCCGACGAGCCCGACGCGCGCGACGACCTCTCGCTCTACGACGAGGACGAAGGTATGCACCATGTTACTTTAGAACTAGCGGGGAGGAGCTGGAGCCGGCTGCCGACGAGCCCGACGCGCGCGACGACCTCTCGCTCTACGACGAGGACGAAGGTATGCACCATGTTACTTCTTTGATGTTTAAATCCTTAATTTAAGTAATTACATTTTGACAAATTGGCAGAGGGAGGCAGAGCATTCATTTTCCACCAGCCCGTGTCGCGGTGTCTTTACTGTCGAAGAAAAGTTCAACCGACGAAACAATAAAGTGTATGCAAAAAGTAGCAAGGACGTCCCAGCTTCAGCACGGAATGTCTCACGTACTCATCATCCGGCTAGTGTGATGGTATGGTGGGGAGTTTCGTATGAAGGTGTCACTCCGCTCCATTTCTGTCAACAAGGCGTCAAGGAAAAGCCAAGAACTATCAAACTGACATCTTAGAGCCTGTTGTGAAACCCCTGTCCCATACTTTGTTTCACAACAAGGATTGGATTTTCCAACAGGACTCAGCGCTATCCCATAAAGCAAAAACCACCCAAGCGTGGTTGAGGGAAAATGTGCCGGCCTTCATCGCGGCGAACGAATGGCCCTCTTCCAGCCCCGACCTCAACCCGCTGGATTATGCTTTATGGGCTGAGCTAGAGCTCAGGGCCTGCCGTATGTCCCACCCGAACTTGGAGTCACTGAAGCGACCTCTTGTCCGAGAAGCAAAGCGAATCCCGCTGGAAAAAACAACTTAATGACTAAAGGTTATTATAATGATCATTTAAATGATAAACACCCTTGGACTAGGTCGTAGCAGCACAATTCATGTACCTTATCCAATAAGCGTTCTTTTAAAAGAGGCAATGACAATAGTGACCGAGTTTCTTGCAGCTTCTTCTCGGCACCAGCCCACAAATTGGCTAGACGACACCACCAATCGTTGACATACTTTTTATTATCTGTCAAAACGGTCTGCCTCCATAGATTTTGTATGGGAATAATGAAAGTGACGTCACTAGAAATCGGAGTCAATTGACCGAATTTTTATTGAGTTTTGTGTGTTTAAAAATTGGTTTCAACAGCTTTTTGGAAATAAACTGGTTATAATTACTTCATAGGGGCTATGTTTTTTAAACGCCATGGTCTTGAAAATATTTAAGATAGCTGTCATCATGCCAATTGTCCCGAAACTGTGGTAGGGTTTTATGGGAAGTGTAAAAGTGCCCCCTGTGGGCTTACTTACAGAAATAAATGACTTATGACTTTTTCTTTATGTTTTAAAGAAGTCAGCGAGTAGACTGAGCAAAAATTCTAACTTTTCGAACTTGAACGCAGACGAAGTCGCGCGCGGCCGCTAGGCATACTTTATAGTCATTATTTTAATGTGAACTTACCTTTTTGAGCAGCGAACACATGATTCTAATTCAATAAAAGCCTTTAGTACACAATGTTACGCAATCCTTACATTTTATTTTATTTAAACAGTTTACATACTGGCTGATGATGGATGATCTCCCCAAGATGTTTGATCACTCAATAAACTGTCCATTTCAGATGAACTCAGCGAAGATGGGGAGAGCGGCGAGTGGCAAGACATGAACTCGACTGGAAGTAACTACAGGTATGTAGCATTCTTGTGTAGTGTAGAAGTCATCGTTATCATTCAGGGATATTCCGTAAAATTACCAATATCGCGATTTCAGATAAACCACTGTCTGATTTAACGAATGAAGATCGATTCTACACTAATATTGTAAAAAAAAAGAAGAAAATGGATAGATGACATTCAAGACTGGACCAAACTTCGTTTTTATGACCAGCTAAAAAGAGTGGCTCAAGACCGCATCGGTTTCTACATGCTGACCTCCAAACTTCAATTTGAAGATGCATGAGGCACCCCAGGATGATGACTAATATTGTTAAGAGGAATTATTTGATTGTTTGCTTGTTTGAATTGAATAGGCATCAAAACTACTAGACTGATTTAATAAAATCTTATACAATTAGAATCCTACATTCCCACTACTAGTGTCTTAGACCACTTACCGGGAAAACTCAGCAACATAATGTAAAAATGCTTTTGGAAATACATGAATTTATTATTATTTATTACATTATCCCTGGCATACATAGGCTAAATTGTACTATAAAGTCCTACAAATATTATAAACGCAAAAAAAAGAATTGTCTTTGTTACTCTTTCATGTAAAACCTACTGCATGGATTTTAATGAAATTTTACCAAAATATAGCTTATACATCAGAATAACACAAAGACTACAATATTTTAAGAATTGTGAAAACGAAGGGTTTTCACGCAAACGAAGTCGCGGGCGGCCACTAGTACTTAATATTAGATTTTAAATTATGTAAGAGACTGCCTCGTTGGTGTAGTGGCAAAGTTTCTGCCTTACATCCGAGAGGTCCTGGGTTCGAATCCCAGGTCGAGCCAAAATTGTTTCTGAGATTTTCTGTCATGAATTTCTCAAAAACAGCTCGGAGTCGGGAAGTTGGCGGTGTTACACCCCCGTGCCTCGATGCGCACGTTAAGCCGTTGGTCCTGCGCCTGATCTCTCTCCGGTCATGTCGGATTGCCGTCTCACCGAACTTTGAGAGTGATGGAACAGTGCTCACACTTGTGCACTATAATATCTCCTGCGTAGTTGGCTGATCTCTGTTGAGTTGAGATTGGCCGCCATGGTCGAAATCGGCCAGGAGGACTTTTATTACTATTATATAAGAAAACTGAATTCCACGTGGGTGAAGCCGCTGGCGACAAGCTAGTTATAAATACATTTTAAAGGGTACATAAAAAAGGAGAATCTATTGTTTCATTATGAAAATTTTTACAAGTATTGATTGAAGTCTTTTGTGTACAGGTCAGCGAGCGTGGAGCGGCGGCAGTCGGCCTCGCAGGTAGCGCTACTAGAGACCTCCGTCTGATACCCGATGCCGTATCGTCGACGCACTATACGACATTACGCCTTTCTAATACAACTATATTGAGGAAATAAATTCACACAAATCACCTCGGCGACCTGATAATAATCTGTGACCGTTCGCAATCGAATTGCGCCAGCGCAGCGTCCAATGGCATGGCAGCCAACTTGTTGTTCAAATACTTACATATTGGCTTTTGATTTAATAGTATCTGCACGTATTTTGTATTTGTTGTTTTAGACATATATATAAGGAATGACAGGAAAAGTTTTAAACATTGATATAGTGATATTATTTTTAGATACAAATAGGCAATTCATAGGAGATTATTAATATCAGTATGTTATAGAATTATTATTATTATACTCGTAGATTTTATCAGATCACCGCATTTATATGTACAGCTTATATCATCTGCATGTTCATTCATTGTAAACTAGATTGTAACGGCATTTACAGTACTGATTAATTTTATAATCTAGTAATTAGTATGTGTTTTATATTGTCGAGATTAATGAGCACAATGCATGGTTGTTATATGTATTAATATTAGAAGAAATGTTATTTGCATAAATAGATAAAATTATATTAAAAGTGTTTTGACAAAGTATGAACACTAAAGTGGTCTCTTGCAATCAATTTCGCTAAAATAGTTTCCGAAAGCTTTTCTTTCGATCCGATTAGACCATTGTAGGCATCATAATTGATGGTCTGTCCGGGTTCGTCACTTTGAGATTCGATGTCCAGATTAGTTGCCGACTCAGATTTTAATTTTGCTAGCCGGCCACAGGGCTGGTAGTGAAGAATTGTATAAGCCTGTATTTTTTTATAGTCTTACAGAGCTGTGTGGTCTGTGTTTGTGATTCGCTTAGTGTGACTACCGTATTATCAATTTATGCTGGCCCTGATTGTTTTATGCTTTGATTTCGCGGTGGCGGTCGTAGCGAAGCAGATGTTAGTGCAATACCCAAGTACTACAGAATAAAACGATCTATTATGGTCTCGAGATTATGGGACTAGCTCAAAACTTTAGTACCTGTAGCTTTGCACTTACACCTCGGGCCCACGACAAAGTTACAATAGGCATGATGACGCCTATCTAAAATAATTTCAAGACCATGACAAAAAATATAGCCCCTATGGAGTTAATACAACCAGTATGTTTCCAAAAAGCTGTAGATACCAATTTTTAAACACACAAAATTCAATAAATATTCGGTCAATTGACTTCGATTTCTGATACCCCGTGACGTCACGATTTTGTATTCCCATACAAAATTGCCTGGTGGTCGAAGTTGCCATGACAACGACTAAGGTTTCATGGCACATTAGCGTAAACAAATATCATGTTATTGTACGACTTTGTCTCCTGGCCCTTGTCTGCCACTTCCATTCACGATATGCTTAATTCGAATAGTTTTTGCTTGCTTTACGTACGTTTATGATGTAAAGCTCTTCATACAAGACGAATGAAATCAATTTAATATTATAAATAAAATGAATCGTAGATGATTTTGAGTCACAAAACGCTTCGTCAACTATGAAGTGCCCTGTTTATGAAGTTCACGAGAACAAAACGTAAGCACCCTGCAAAGATTATAAAAAAAAAAATTGCATATATTTTTATTGATTTTAAAGCGTAATATTTGGTTAAAAGTAAAAAATATATTGGTGAACGTTGTATTCCCGTGAGCATTTTGCCTTAAAGAAGACTGATTATACTAACTTTATAAAATTACGACTACCTGTGAGGTGGAAGGTGCTTGTTCGTTGTGATAATGTCAATAAACTGTTTCACTTGTGCATGGTTTTGTTTAATTTACGCTTCTGTTGAGTGTTCTAAGGCAGCGGGGTGGGTGGGGGTAATGTCATGTGGAAGCTTGTGTTGTATTAGAAGTATATATTTTTTCAATTGTGATGAATCATTAGTCCAAGAAAGCAGCAAGTAAATAAAAATTAATTATCTGTAGTGAAATCATCGTAATATCAGTAAATAATTAGTAGGAATTCGTCTGAATATGTTCAACACTTTGCCTGGTTATTGATCGTCAGGTTTAAATGGATTTTTGCAGTAAATTTTATTAACATATTTTTTTAATAAGAATCTCAAAGTATAGGCCTCGAAAATATGTTGGTATTTTTTAGTTTCGTTTATCGTATCAGTGCGATAACATGACATTATGATCGAGAAGGTATCGCGATTAATTGAGTAAATATTGATACTATAAAAAAACTACAATAGAAGACTTTGCAAAAGTGTGATAACAATGTGAATGTCAATCTACCTGTGACCAAAATGTCAATGAATTGTGAAATAATCCGTAAAAAAAGTCTAATTTCAATGTCTACTGTTCGCGTAAACCGAAGAAACAAACAATGTGAAATTGAAACACACTTAAAGAAAAATGGATAATGACTCGAAGAAAAATGTGAAAATAAGTGTGTTTCAATTTCACAGTGTAAATAACTTTGCATTGTTAATGTTAAAAATAAAAGAACCTAAGTGTGATGACAAACTTATCAGTCGTCGGTTGCAGAGTGCGCCGGCGCCCCCGCCGCGCGCGCCCGCCGCGCCGGCCCCGCCCGCCGCCTCCGCGTCTGCCGCACAATGCAGGTATTTTTTTTAAAGTTGAATAAAAATAAATAAAAAGCGAGGGGTATAGTTGCCAATAATAAAATTATTTTCACATACTACCATGCCAAGCACCCCACGCTTTTTACTCTACTGTAATATAAATTCCGTGTACTCAGAAATTATTTTCTCTTTTTTAGTTAGCAATAAAAGCGTGTTTTTTTAGTTTTTTAAACTATTTATTTTTTTGGTTAATAAGGATAATGGAAAACTCTTATTAAATTATTGCATTGTCATCGGTACTTAATACGTGTGCAAAATTTCTAATTAATTCGATTTTTGGAAGTTGGTGAAAATTGAGCTCAAAAATTCCGTTACATACATACATACATCCCGATCTAATAAAAACGTGTTAAAAAGAGGATTATTTTGCTTTAAATTTCCACTAAACGACGCCAGCAGAGAAACCAAAATACATCCAACTATAATCACCTGAAAAAGCTAGAGCTGAAAGTCGCAGGACTTACAATACCTACAACTCACAACGTGACACAGAAGATGCACCTAGAATCACTACACTGACACCAACAAAACACTCGACGCGTTTCGCCACTTCTTGTCGGTATTTTTATACCCCCCATGAAAAAGGGGGTTGAGTGGGGGTTACGTGTTTAACACCTATGTCTGTTTGTGTGTTTCTGTGTTTTTGTGTGTCTATCCGTGGCATCGTACCTCTTGAACGGATGAACCCATTTCATTTTTTTTATTATAATAAAGATAAATGTAAATAAATATAATTTAATCACGGTCGTTATTAGCTAAGGCTAGTCAAAGTCCAGTTGTTTAAATAAATAAATAAAATAAAAATTGAGTTTATTACTTCCAACAAACAAATGATGCAACACTTAATAATAATTACAATAAAAATAAAAACATGGAAGCAATTGGATGCGGCTCAGTTATTGCTGACATATGACAGCGCTGATTTTCAGCCGCACCCACTCCTCTGAGGTCTATTGTGAGGGTTTGGTAACGAGGGCTTTGACAATACGTTTAAAATCACACTGCATAACTCTGTGTGTGTGTGTGTGTGTGAGTGTGTATGTGTGTGTGTGTGTGTGTGTGTGTGTGTGTGTTTGTGTGTGTGTGTGTTGAGTTGAATGAGTTGTCGAAGCTTAAGCTGTTTTCCTGACTCATTTGGGGTTTTACAATTGGAAAGTTTGTTATCCTAACCCTAAGTTATTCCTTCTATATATTTCTCGACTGCTTTGCTCTTTCGTTGCATCACTTACTGTTTACAGTACGACTAGCGGTTGCCCGCAACTTTGTCTGCGTATATTTTCCGTTCCCGTGGGAATTTCGGGAAATCCTTCCTTAACGGATACCTACATTAAAGTAGCTACCTGTGTACGGGGTACATTCAAAGAAAGTTTGGTAGCAGAATGAAAGTCACTGGTACAAGATAATAAATTATTCTATTCTGGTAAACCACTACGCTAATATGGTAAATGGTATGAATGAGCACGCGCGAATGGTTTGGTAGTTCGTCGAGTACTGGTGAAATATTGAAACTAATTATGAATGGAAAATTTTATGAATGACCTGAAAAATGCTGACGGTGCGCTGATGCGCCGCGATTTATGACATAATGTTCGTAGTTCGAACAACCTGCATGCCCAATTTTAGCCCGATCCGTCCTGTGATTTGGGCACTACGTCAGTCAGTCAGTTTTTATATATTTAGATGACAACACTCAGACACTAATATAGGTGATTCACACAACTTTGCTGTGTTTTAAGGCGTTTAAACTTTTATATACACTTAAAACTTTGACGGACGGTAGACTGCTATACCTGTTATAACAATAAAATATCTACTGTGTGTTTAGTATTACTATTCTCGCTCTAGCTCTCTTCCGTCTCGGTTTCGAACCAAGCGTCATGACGTTCTCACATAAATTACTGTTGAAATAGTTTTAAGCTATCTATCTAGACTCTCAGTGTATTAAAACAGTGTAATTGTGTTGGTGAACAAAACAAACATTGAAGTGCAGTCGGTGTTTGATTTTATCCTCAACACTGTCTGGCCACCGTCCGTCAAAGTGGTAAACTTTTGGTCATACTTTTAATTCATCGCTCACCGAAGCTTGTGTGCTTTTCCTACATGTTCTTATTATTATGTGGGAATGCCGTTTTGGGGGTTAATTGTGAGTTTATTTAAAGTTTTACCTCCCCAGACGCCTAGCGGAGAGCACCCCGGACCTCGTACTGGATCTCCCGGCCCGCTCGCCCGCCGCCGCCCCCGCGCCCGACGCCGCCCCCGACGCCGCCCCCGCCCCCGCCCCCGCGTCCGCCCCCGCGTCCGCCCCCGCGCCCGCCGCAGACCCCGCGCCCGACGCCGCACCAGACGCCGCTGATACCTTCTTGCACAACCGCGACACGCTCAAGAAGAGGCCCAACTCCAAGTGAGTCGTTTTGTTTCGAGCATCAATCCCTGACCATATTGTTAAAATACTAGGTGAGATGCTGCCGAAAAGACTGGCTCTTTGAGCTTAGTCTTGGTGGGTCAAAAGCAAATATTTAACAATAATAAAAAAGTTAGTGTGTCAGCTCCGACGCACGACTGGAGTTTACTACATAAGAATGGTTTAAAAAAGTAAATAGATTAGGGAATAAGGATAAATAAATGCATTTTTTATGATACTTAAAGCATGTATGATTAATAAATGTTATTTACATTAATTATTATATTAATTATACAATGAATCTGTTAATATACATAACAAAACCATAGAAATATAAACAATAGACTCCATAATGCAAACATACTACAATACACCTATACAATACTCGGTTGAATGTGTTAGAAAATAACCGATGCGTCTTCGGGTAACATCGTGTGACATCGTCGTGTAATATCGCGTGACATCGGATAACATCGGGAATTTGATTTTACTCCCGTATATTTTCATACCCCGGCCTTATACTCGTATATGAAAATCGATTCTTAAGGAGTAAATTCCAATAATTTTGCGAATGTAAGATTTTTCGCGAACTATTGCTAGAGAGGCATAAATAAGATGGTGTTTACCGATAATAAGAGCTTTATTTCCTGCAGAACATGTCATTGATAACAGTAAGAATAGAAAGTCGGACGAGTATGTTTGGAAATATCATTCATCGATATATCTCGCCTTCTTATTATCACAGGAGGTCCGAGGGTCCCGATACGGAGACTGCAGCCGACCCCGAAGCCGCGGCCGCCCCGAGCAGCGAGTCGGGCTCGGGCGGCGCGGGCGGCGCGGGCAGCCCCGTGCCGGCGCGCAACACGGCGCGCGTGGCCGCCAAGTTCGCCGAGCTCACGCTCACGGGCGGCTCGCTCAAGCCCGCGCTGGCCGCCAAGCCCGCGCTGCTGCGGCGCCCCACGCCGCACCCGCACCCGCCCGCGCGCGCCCCGCCCGCGCCCGCCGCGCCCGCCGCGCCCGCGGACCCCGACCCCGCGCCCGCCTGCTAGCCCGGTAGTCCCGGTCAGGCGAGTGCGTGTTATGGATGATAAGATTTAATTTTGCATCAGTTTAACGCCGGCGTGTAACAAAACGTGAATCCTGTTTAAGTGCTGCAAGCGTTTTGTTTTCAGCAAAAATCACTTTCGGTGATATACGAGCGTTACGTGTAACACTCGTAGTGCCGTCCGAACACAGAGTTCGTACTCGTTCCACGATATATTGTATTTGTCTGTACCCGGCTGTAGCTAGACGAGTAGTTGTGTAATCGACTGCCGAAATAGAATAACTATTTTAATGTTGTTAGGTGCTCCTCTCGCAGGAAACGATATGAAGGCGTTTGATCAAAGTGAAAACGATAAAATAGTAGCATTCAGTTGCCTGAATTAATGTAAACCTGCGACTGATGACGCCGGTTTATCCCGATATCATATCCCGTTTAGTGACCGACGTAGTTCGGATAGCCTGGCTCCGCTAAGGTGTTAAAATTGTCAAGTCTTCAAACTGAAGGTGCTTAGGAACTGATTTTCGAAATCATTTCCTCGTGACTCGACTAGGAATCTCTGTAAAATAGTTATTATTCTTTTAATGTGTTCTTTCGTCCGATTTTATCTTATGCATGAATGACTATGCCACATCGGAAATGTATCCGGTTCTGTTATGGTATTTTAACTTAACCTGCATGAGTTTTCTAGTTGATGGAATCAGAATTTACTTTGCGGACATCGACTTTATCGAATAACTAAAGCTGGAAAAGAGGATTGTTTTACTTTAAATTTCCATTGAGCTGGCGTCGTTTAGTGGAAATTTAAAGCAAAATAATCCTCTTTTCCAGCTTTAGTAATCTTTTTTTCATGCTGGTAAAGTTTAATAGTTTAGATTTTAATCCATCGTGATGTCACGTTTTTGCCTCCAAAATTGCAGATAATACGTCCCATAAGCTAAATTTACTTAATATTAACGTATGCTTTTGTGTAAATTTGAGAAGCTACGCCTACAGCCTGGCCATAAAGTGTTGAAAATAAATGAAGGTGCTATGGACGGGAACTGGCCTTTACATGGCAACATCTGCATACCAGGACTAAAGAATTTTAGTTTCATCTTATTAAATTTCTACTCTTTCTAGTCAGGCTGCATCCTGCCGCATACTTCTGGGTTGGATTGCAGGAAGCTGTTACTCGTATCTTAGTAATTGTCACACCTTAAATAGGATACAATATTGGCATTTAAATGCCACAGTGTAGATCGAAAATAGTCAAAGTCATAATCATATTTTAATAAAATATTTTGCTATTCATACGTTTGAAACTGTGACTCAAAGAGAATGGTGCATTTGCTACTTAGTGAAGGATGATGGGTGATCATCCAGGGTGGTCGCATGAGGCTCCTGCGTTGTGCCACATTAAACTTAAGGTCTGATCCGAGAATCGAACTCTGCTTGTGCAGTGTGACGAAACTTTCCACGTTTTTTAACTGGTTGTTCATGGAATTGATTCAATGACCCACAAAACAAATTCATTAAAAAATGTTTTTAATCGTGCCAATTTTGTAGGTAATCGGAATTTACTAATCTGAAAACCTATAACGATTAATCGTACGACGTATTAAGTTTCGTCATACTACACAGCAGAGGTAACTGTAGGTCTGAAGGTGAAGTCGAAGAGACTCCTTGCCGCGTGAGGGAGATTTAGTTTTGTAAGCGTGTATCGTCCGAGCCTGCGCGGTGTACGTGCGCGGGCGCCGCGAGATGTGAATATTTTTGTACGCACTTTTGGCGCCGAGCGCCCGCTGTGGCCGCCCCTGGCTAGTTTACCTGCCTACCTTTAAAAGATACGACCATTTTATGATCGAGTAAGTAGATTTTAAGAATTCACCGGACCTTTACAAGGTTAAAGCATAATAAATAGAGTTAGTATGGTCAGTTGTTCAGGTAAGCCAGCTTGTCAGGCGTGGGGCGGGCGCCGCCGCCTTCTGTGATATTGCTACTTGTATTGTACGTATATGTCGGATGTTGTACCTCCTGTAATCATCAACTCAATAAACCAGTATTACCGATGTATCCAAACGTTTTATTGTATTCTCCCTACCTATATGTTCCCAATGATGCTACCAACCAATGACTAATGCAATTCATGTAAGCGCTTAGATAGTTTGGGTGTATAACCGAATAATAAGCTAGGAACTGCATGCAGGTGTGTATTTGCTTTAACACAGTTTAATCAATTCATTCAAGTTTCTCTATTTTAAAGATTGATTAAGAATATTTAGATCTTGCAGTCAAAAGGTGTTTCAGAAAACAGATTATGGTCACTTGTGTGAGTCAAGAAAGTATTTTTGACTCGAATAAAACAATGTTTTGTAATCGTAGTAAATACTTTATCTAGTAACTCATAACTTAACAGTTTGTACAGAAGTTGTCGAACAACTACCACGTATAAAGTTATCTTAATTCTTTTGTTATTAAATAAACAAAAATGGCTACTCTCCTCAGTGAGGTGACGGAACCCGTCCAACGAAACCCTAAGCTATTTCACAGGTACGAGTGGAATGTTTTTGTAAATTATACGAGAATCGTTCACAATACGCTTATTCTTAACTACAATATTCCAATTTTATTTAGCGTGAGAGCGAGTCCTTATTTTATTTAGAACGAGTGATTAACACTACACTTCGAACAGCGAAGATAGGACGAGGACGAGACAAGCGCGGCGCGGCCGCAGCAACAACAGCAAGTCGAAAGACGCAGGAGTCGTAGAAGAGAATCGAAAAGCGTTCTTAGTGCACATAATGTTTTAAACCGGCGAAGTACAAAACGGTCACACCACGCACGTGACCTCCAAGCTTCTGTCTGAATCAAAATCCAGTAGGTCCGGTGTTCAACATAGCGTTCGTCACTTGACGCGTGGACCGGCATCGAGCCCATGGGCCCACGGCGTCAGTACTGCATGTGGAGGTCGTTGATGCAGGGCGGGTCGGGCGCGGGCACGTCGACGATGACGGAGCGTCAGCTGGGCGCGTCCGGCCACGCCCCCGCGCTGGGCTAGTAGCGCAGGCAGTGCTCGTGGTGCACGGCGTGGTGCAGCGGCGCCGCGTTCTCCTTGTCGCGCGCGTAGTGCTGCGGCGCCGCGCCCGCCTGCGCGCTGGGCCCGAACTCGCTGCCCAGCGCGCCCTCGTACTCGTCGCCCGACCCGTCCGACGCTTCCAAGTACCCGAACAGCCTCGCCGCGCCCGCCGCGCGCGTCTCCCGCCGCCGCCCCGCGCCGCTGTCCGCGGCCCCGCCCTGGCTGTTCGTGGTCCCGCCGCCGTTGGTCACGGCCGTGGTGACGGGCTCGGGGGCCGTCGACGCGGTCGCCGTCGCGCTGTTAAAGCCCGTGCTGACGACGCGCCCCACTCCGGTGGGTACCTTTAGGTTCCGGTGCTCGATATGGCTGTGGACAGTGATAGAAGGTTTGCTTACTACCTTATCTCTTGAACATCAACTGATCGAAAGGTGTAGTAAGAAAAAAATACTCACTGCGCCTCCCGCAGATGGTGAGCAAGCTGGTGCTGGTCGTCGGCGAGGAAGGGGCACTTGCTGCAGGACTTCTTGTTGTGCACCTTGTGCACGTGCGTGGCAAGCCGCTCGGCGCGCGCCGCCTTGTACTCGCACAGCGCGCACGCGAACGGCTTCAGGTGCGTGTTCAGGTGCCGCTTCAGGCACCAGTTGTCGACGCCCGACCACGTGCAGTAGCAGCACGCGTACCGACGCTCACCCTACGGAGAAAGAGTTAAGGGTTCTCATGTATCGGGATAGATATTGATGTCACGTAAAAAAATCTAAATGAATAGATCATAGTACCTTTCTTCGGACGGGTGAGGAGGACGAGGCAGCCGTGGTGGGCGCTGGAGGTGGGGGCTGCGGCTGCGGCTGGGGCTGCGGGGCCGGCTGCTTGAGGTGCGCGGGGTGCGCGGGGTGAGAGGGGTGCGAGGGGTGGCCGGGGTGCGGCGTGACGGCCGGCTCCGTCTTGGCCAGCGGCGCGCGCTCCAGCTTGATGGGCGGCGGGGGCGGCGCCCCGCTCGCGGCGGGCGGCGCGGGCAGCGCGGGCGCCGGCCGGAACTCCAGCGGGGGCGGGGGCGGCGGCTCCGCCGGCGGCTTCGTGTAGTAGTGCAGCGCCTGCGTCGGCGCGGGCGCCGCCACCGCCGGCTGCGGCTTCGGCTGCGACCGCCTGATTCTGTTCAAATCGTACGGCTGGTCTCTGTGCATCCTCAGGAAGTGTTTCTTCACGTGGTCGGCTCGGTTGAACTGCTTCTGGCACAGGTAGCAGTGGAAGGGCTTCTCGTCGCGGTGGATGTTCTCGTGGCGCGTGAAGAGGTCGCGGCGGTCGGTGGCGTAGGGGCAGGAGCCGCAGGCGTAGCGCTTGCCCGCCTCGCCGCCCGCGCCCGTCCCCGCGGCCCCCTCGGGCGGGACTTGGGCGGGCTCGGCGCCAGCGCTGTTGCGCCGCTCGTTCCGCGCTTCTACCTGTGAGACAACAAAACGCGTGAGCTCGACTGCTCCCTTGGGTTCTCTTTAGGTGTTCGTTCAATTAGTCGGTCGTACCTTAGTCTTGAGCCGCTGCAGGTAGCGCGTGAGGTCGTCGAGCGCGGGGTTGTCGCGCAGCAGGTGGTCGGCGGCGGCGGGGTCGGAGTGGTGGTCGCGCGCCAGGTGCGAGCGCACGCCGCGCGCCCAGCCCGATGCGAACCCACACCCGCTCACCGGGCACTGGAACGCGCGCGCCTAACAAAAACAATGCCTACATTAGTTCTCTTACTTAACAACCCGCTTGTCTTTTAACTTTTCAAACAGCGGGATTTGCGTCACAAATTTATGGATGAGCGAGATTTGATAAAGGGAGAATATGATTTACTGCCTTTCAGTCGTCGGAGTTATGCTTTAGACTTGCCTGTTTGGTTTGAGGCTGTTTGGACTAAGAATTTGAATAAGACTTTATGTACAGTAGGTTAAAGGCCCTGTCAGGTAAAAGATTCTTTCTCTGAAGAAAGTGTGTGTACCTGCGAGTGCGTGCCCAGCCAGTGCTCGGCGACGCGCGCCAGGAAGCCGACGCACTCGCAGTCGGCGCACTTGAACAGGCGCTGCGCGGGGTTGTAGCTGGCGATGCGCGAGTGCGCCCACGCCAGCGGCTCCTCCGCCGCCGACCAGCGGTCCTCCGCGCTCGGGTCGATGCGCGGCGTGAAGTTCGCCTGACGAACAGCACACGTTGCAATAATGACTTGGGCTTTTGCGATGTTTGGTTTCCACTCAACAGAAACGCTGCTGTTCATGGGTCTATATCGTAACACTGATTGCAAGCGGGAAGCAACAGCGCAATAGAGACGTAGTTTTTGAAGGTTCCAAAAAGTTCTAAACCGAACGATGTCATGCACATCGTTCAAAAGGCGTGAAAGGGTCGTGAGGTTTACCAGTAAAAGTACCTACTTCCTGCTGTAGATGGTGATAAGGATGCCCGGTTGTAAGATTACATATGCTACGACTACGAACTCAACAGCAACTCAGCGAAATAATTTGTTCTTTTCCGTTAGGATATTTTTGATTAGGATTTGTTTAAGTTGGAAAACTAGTGAACTAAAAACATCAGATAAACTCATTTGTCAAATGTATCTTACCTGCAAAATCCCAGGCGGTGGGAACCCATTCTGCATGAGAGCGGCCAATCCCCACGCCGTAATATGCTCTTCCGGGCGCAGGTCGTCGTCCAGGTCGCGCTCCGCCGCGGGGAACTCCACGCCCACGACGCCCACGCCCACGCCCACGGCCTCCTCGCCGTACAGCTTCTTGGTGATCTCCTTGAACATGTCCTCGCAGTCCATGGTGAGAGACGCGACGCTGCCTACGCCAACGCCGCCCTCCATCATCCGATTAACTGACCTGCCAATAAAATTTGATTGCATACCTTGTCTTTGCGGAGTCTGATAAGGGTTACGGATACACATATCAGAACGAAAACTTTATAAGATTGGTTTTACTAGTAAGTAAATTTTTGGCACTATCAGCGTTAAGTCAACAGCTGATTAAAATGAAGTGCTAAAAAACTATAAGTGGGTTTTATTTTAAAAAATACAGCAGTCTGTAAAAATAATAACAGGAGAGTACTGTGATTTGCCTAAAGTATTTGAAGCATTTTTGATAGGGGATAATACTAGGACAGGTGAACATATTATGACCATGCATATCAATTAACCTTAGATTAAAGTACCTACATAGTTAATCCACCCTTAAAAATGTGTATCACATGATAATGATTGTTTGTATCACATCCGTGGGAGTGAACTGTCGGTATACTTTCTTAGAAACATGTCGTAATTTAACGAGTGAATAATTCAGTGACGAAAGATAGGAAGAGAAAAACATATTGCGCTGAACCCAGATAACCTGGGAAGAGGACAAGCGGATGATGAGGCGGTAATTTGACACGCATGAGCATGACCCACATTGCGTGATTTTCCAAAAACTGAAAATGTTTAAATGTACATTTCATACAGCTATTTAAACGATCATAGGGCAATAACTCTACTATAATTTTGCGTCAACCTTGCAAAGGCCAGTGTATTTCGGTTACCCCAGCTGTTACGTGCATGCCTACATCGCTACGCGCGGGTTGCATCGCCCCGCGCCCTGCACCCAGCGGTCCTGCCCCCCCGGGCCCTGCACCGGCCCATGACGCTCCCCCTTCACCAGAGACGAATTAATAGATAGGTACAGGCTGACTGACACCCGGAACAAAGGGATAGTGGGGCGCACGAACAAAAATTAAGATAGGAATAGGATTCGAACTCAATCGCAAAAGGTAATTTAAGGTATGTTTACCAGTTATGTTACTTACCACGAAATGTACCTAACCAAAAAGTTTTAGTTTTAATTCGAGAGGTGTGCATTCACCCTTAGTTCGACCCTTGTTAGCTCTACCACCGCCACTGCACCGGCGGGGTCCCCACTTCAGCAGATTTTATAATCAGCTATGCACTAGAATTTATTGACTGTGCTGAATTTTTTTATTTTCGTGACTGTAAATAATACAATGCGTGTTGGAAGAAGCTTAAAGATGTAGTTATCTTAGGTTATTATGCTAATTATGTTATGTTAAAAGTGAAGTTTTTATTGGAGCAAATATAATAAATCCCTACTTATATTATAAATGGGAAAGTCAGTTTGTTTCTTTGTCAGCCTTCTTTCACGACGCAACGGAGCCATGTTATGATATGATTTTTTGTGTGGAGGTAGGTAGTAGGCTGGTAATTAACATAAGCTATTTTTTCTACGACAAAACATGTCAAACTCATGAAAAAAATCAAAAATCAATTCATAGCGTACCGATAAATGGCCCCACTTGGTTAATTTTTGAGGGCTATGCGCACTTCTGAGCCAAACGCTGTGTGAAAGTCGGTGGCAAAAAACTACAGTCAACGCGGACGAAGTCGTGGGCGGCCGCTAGTTGATAAGTAGATAAGAAGCCAACAAAGTTGTTAAATAGACAAGAAATACATCTGTTATTTGAAATGTCTTGCGAGTCGTTCGAATTATAATGTGTTTTCGGAGCGCAAGAAGTGCCATTTAGAAAGACAAATGAAAACAAGGAAATACACAAAATTAATTAGAACACGTCATTTTTTATAGTTACTTTTTGCCAACAGCAGGGTATCACGAGCTTATTTATGAGTGAAGGCTGCTTTATAATTTTAACGGGTGCTAATTTTAAGAGCGATTAATTGAAAAGAGACACTAGCGTAACATGCCCACGCCATTAATGCCTTCAAAATAAAAATACAACATAAACAACATATGCACTGGACAAAAACCGTAATAGAGCGGTGCTAATCTATGCGCAGTTGAAATTACTCATGGATTGATAAATCACTAAAATAGTTTGCGATGCGCGACGGCCGGGAGTGTAATTTATTTACATTCACGCATGTCATTATACGTAGATATAGCGAAGCGACGCGAGCGCGGGAGGCTGCGAGTAGGTGCAGCGAGGGGGCCCCCCCTCGCGCCATCAATGAACTAGCTTCGGCACCAGCTCCAGGCCTCGCTGGCGCAGTACCTCCAGCAGCCGCGACGCCGGGCGCCGGCGACGCCGCGTCCGCTGCCTCCGCTCGGCGGGACCGTCTCCGGTGATGTCTCGGCGCTACGTACCTAGGTATGTCTCGGCGGTCGTTGGAGCGCTGGTCCGGGAGACTAGCGCCGCAGGGCGGGTATCGATCGAGGCGCCGGCGGGTGGGGGCGGGGGCTGCGCGCTCGACGCTGGCGGCGCGTCGTGAGGCAGTCAGCACCGGGCGGCGCGCCGGCCGCGACTGAGCCACCCGCGCCCGCCGCCGCCCCCCCGCCCATCGATCCCGCGCCCCCTCCGCCCACCGCCCGCCGCCCGCCCTGCCCGCACCCATTCACGACGAGTATTGACCGACTATCTAAGTACGTGTTACGCGGATGAGCCTTCCACCTTCCTTGTTACGTTTCAATAGCATTAAATACTTGCAGGATAGTGACTCTCGTTGAGATGGATGACTAATGCATCTCACGTTGTCATATGCAATTATTTGACTGGCTATCATTTAAGTCTCATCGCCCGAAACGCTTTTTTAAGATTGAAGTAAATGCGTCATAATTTACAATGAAGATAGACATCACTTACCTACGTCAAAAGACGGATCGCCTCTCTCTCTCTCTCTTATGAATCTATTGCAAATCCTTGTTAATGTGTCACTTTGCACTGATCACTTTCCGGTAATACGGATATGAACAAGCGTAGCTATATCGGTTACGAGTAAGTTAGAAGTCAGTGGTTAAGGTACGCATGGAAATCGTCTTCAACACCTTGGCGTGTTCTATAGCATGTGGGGTGCGCTATAAAAATAGGGCGCACTGATGACCCCGCAACACCCTCCACTTGTCTGCGCCCACGGTCCCGCGTGGTCCCACTGTGAGGTGGTGCTGGGCCCAGAACCACCTCATATATGAGGTGAGCCTTGCTACCCCGCTGTCCTTTTAAACATCATTATTTTACTTTCCGTTATCAACTCCAAAAAACAGGAAATTAACGAGTACTTCTTCTAGTCAATTTTTTCTTTTTATTACTAGCCGGACCGTAAGTTCTAATTTATACGTAAATAGTTTTTCAGTATTACCTTAACAACAGTGCAAGCTTTGAAAGGGTTAATTACATTACTTAGTACAGTTTCTTCTAAGTATCTACAACACAAAAGAAACCTTCTTTCGATACCTATTAGAGATAAAGTTCGCGAGAGCGCAATCAAGGAAGTGCGGAAACAGCCCTGCTATTCCAGATGACTACTTTGTAAAAGTCTAAACATTTTAACATACAACTTACTTTCTAGTTAAAAAATCCCCGAATGAGCAAGGAAAACAGCTGGTAGCTTCGGCGGCTAGACAGATCACGACCGAGATTAATTTTCTTTCAAATAAAAACCGGTCAAGTGCGAGTTGGACTCGCGCACTGAGGGTTCCGTACAAACCTATACATAAGGAGTAGTAGCTTTGAAATTTTCAAAATTGTCAAAAATATTTTTCAAAAATATATTTTTTTATATGATTAAACTGAAAATTTACGGTTTTCGTAATTTTTCCTATATCTGTACTATAAGACGTGACTTCGTTCTAAATTTCAAGATTCTAAGTTTACGGGAAGTACCCTGTAGGTTTTGATTCCCGTGCGAGTTTCGGAAATTTGCGGAAATTTGCGGCTTAAATGGCTGTATCTTTTGATTGCGTTGGCTTAGAAGGTTGATTTTTCTACAGCTTCCAGGGACCGTAGACCTAAGTATCATATATAAATTTCAGTTTGATATCTCCACGCGTTCCTGAGAAAAACGGTCTTGACAGACGGACGGACGGACGGACGGACGGACGGACAGCAAAGTGATCTTATAAGGGTTCCGTTTTTTTCTTTTGAGGTACGGAACCCTAAAAAAGACCGCTTTGAAGTTGGTCCATCCTTTCGGGAGCTGCGACGCTACAGACAAACACACAAAACATAGGCGTCAAACTTATAACAACCCCCCTTTCGTCGAGTGTTAAAAAATAAATTAATTCAGTGTAATGTGATGCGCTCTCGCAATGCCGTCAATTTCCTAATTTATATCTTACATATAAAAATGAATTGCTGTTCGTTAGTCTCGCTAAAACTCGACAACGGCTGAACCGATTTGACTCATTTTAGGCTTGAATTATTTGTGAAAGTTCAGGGAAGGTTTAAACGGTTAGATAATATATTTTTTTAAATGCGAAAACACCGGGCAGGACGACCTGTCTGCCGGGTCCGCTAGTAAGTAATATAAGATAGTGATTACGAGCGAGGCAGTGAGACACTTCAATCCGGAACTGTTGGAACTCCAGACATCCGAATATAGAGGTCGCGTTCGTAGCCACACGGCTACGACCGATGCCGGGCGCTACGAGCTACGGCCCGCGACCCGGTTAAGGGCATTGAATTGCTACGACGTAGCTCCGAAAGATTCATAATACGACAAAACCGACAAATACAGTATGTCCGGACATGACATACCGATATTTGAAGGGGCTGTTCTCCAGGTATTTTTATCGACAATTCAACCCCTCTACAGTCCCCTACCTCACCCCCCTCAAAATGGCCGCCATTTTAATCTTTACTTAACAATTCTGATAGTGAATTTATGAAAATTGCAATAACTTCGAAAGTGAGTGTCATAAAATACTAAATTTGGTTTTATTTGAACAATAACAAGTTGTTCTAGGGACCACTAAACAAATTTAATTGATAAGAGTGATGAAACATACTTTAAAAAATTCGAAAACCGCAAAAAAACATAAAAAATTCCGAAAAAAAATTACATTTCTGCACATAATTAAAAAACTAGCCCCTTATGATGGTATTTTTTTATTTTATTTCAATGGTTAGTTATGTTAGCTACAAAATGACACCAAATTTGTAAGTAATAAGTAATCCGCTTTAAGAAAAAAAATTCGGCGCCGTTCCACGAAAGACATTATCATAAGAACTGTTAAGTGCTTATTATGTAACGGCGGCCATTTTGAACAGTTTTCAATTTAATTTTTAGTTAGTTTAGATACATAATTTGTTTATGAATGATTTTTAATAAATGATTGTTAATTTTAAATCAAAATTTAAAAATAATGCCATATTACTTTCATTTCGACCTATGTCAGAGTTTTAATAATGTTTTTTTTTTCTTAAAGCGGATTACTTATTACTTACAAATTTGGTGTCATTTTGTAGCTAACATAACTAACCATTGAAATAAAATAAAAAAATACCATCATAAGGGGCTAGTTTTTTAATTATGTGCAGAAATGTATTTTTTTTTCGGAATTTTTTATGTTTTTTTGCGGTTTTCGAATTTTTTAAAGTATGTTTCATCACTCTTATCAATTAAATTTGTTTAGTGGTCCCTAGAACAACTTGTTATTGTTCAAATAAAACCAAATTTAGTATTTTATGACACTCACTTTCGAAGTTATTGCAATTTTCATAAATTCACTATCAGAATTGTTAAGTAAAGATTAAAATGGCGGCCATTTTGAGGGGGGTGAGGTAGGGGACTGTAGAGGGGTTGAATTGTCGATAAAAATACCTGGAGAATAGCCCCTTCAAATATCGGTATGTCATGTCCGGACAGATTGTATATTAATTAACTAGCTGACCCGGCAAAGGTTGTTTTGCCATTTATTGTGGACAACCCTTATCACTAAGGGATATAAAAAAAAAATGTTGGCCGATTCTTAGACCTACTCAATATGCTCACAAAATTTCATAAGAATCAGTCAAACCGTTTCGGAGGAGTACGGGAACGAACATTGTGACACGAGAATTTTATATATATCTCTTCTCTATATATACGATGAAAAAGAAATAATGAATAACTAGTTTACTAAAAAGTAAGATTTATTATAGTTGATGGAATCAGGCGTTACTTTGCGGAAATCCATGACTAAAGCTGAAAAAGAGGATAATTTGCTTTTAATTTCCACTAAACGACGCCAGTGCAGGAACCAAAATGTGCGACTGTCGCTCGTAGTCTGTCGAAGCGAAAACATCTCCTGAGGATGCCACGTGTAGTGGCGAAACGCGTCAGTGTTGTGATTCCAGGTGCATCTTCTGTGTCAGGTTGTGAGTTGTAGATATTGTAAGTCCTGCGACTTCCAGTTCCAGATTTTTCAGGTGATTACAGTTGGATGTATTTTGGTTCCTGCGCTGGCGTCGTTTAGTGGAAATTAAAAGCAAAATAATCCTCTTTTTCAGCTTTAGTAAGATTTATTCCGCTGCCTCTCAGTATTTGGACCGCGTCGACGGAAAATGCTATTTAGCAGGGTCTTTAGCGATTACGTTTTCCGGTTAAAAGTAAAAGCGTCTTCAATAAAAGCCTTATCTTATTTTTTGGGGTTCTTTGCTATCGGAAAAAATAACGATTCCTTATAGAAACAAAAGTCCGTGTACCGTTATCAAAACCCCTTTTTTAATAGGAATTCGTGGATATCAGGATTTATGCGATTCGGCTGTAATAATAAATAAAAGGCCTTAAAAATATCATTTATATAAATGAAAACCGGATAAATGTGTTGTGTGTGCCTGGACCAATTTAGCCAACTCTTTTTTTATGATATTCCTTAAAATGCGGGGATGGTTCTCACGAAGAAAAAATAATTTGTAAAAAATGCCGGCAGGACGACGTCTGCGGGGTCCGCTAGTAAATAATTAACATGCAATCAGAGGCATGATACTTTTTCGTTGCTTATTTTATTGAATTTTGGGTTTCATAAGCTGTATTTCGGGAAAAGTTTGAGAAGTTCATGTTTGCAACAACTTGCAAACATGAACCGAACCTTAGTATCGCGAGCCCGAGCAAAAGATAAAAAAATATATTTTCTTCTTATAGTGTTCGTCGAGAGGTGCTACAATATTGTCCTTTACCTTTTTTACAGAGGTGTTACTGAAATGTAATTTGTTAGAGGAATATTTTTCGTAATTTAATGATATCATCGTAATTTTTAATGTAATTAGGATACATCGGGCGTGGCAAACATGCGTAGTGTCGCGACCTACATATCGCTAGCGCCAGAGTTTCATTAATCATTTTATCGTCGTCATTAAATCGCCTCGGGACGTTTTGGAAAAGTTCCTCTTTGTCCGGCAAGAGCGGCCACGTCCGCGCCCGCGCCCGCCGCCGCCCGCCCTCGAGCCGCGGCGCGGAGACCGAACGCATGCGGCCGGCGGGGCGGGCGGGGCGTACGGGGCGGGCGGGGGCGGCGGCGCGCGCAGCGGGCGGGCGGGCGGCGGAGCGCGGCGCGGTCGATGCTCAGTCGCGCCCCGACCGCGGCCCGTCCCCGTGCAGCCCTCGCCCGACGTCGCCGCCTCCAGCCGCCGGCCGCGCGCTCGCCGCATGCCGCGCCCGCGCCCGCGCCGCCGCTAGCGCCGGCGTGGCCGGCGAGGCGCTCGCCGCCCGGAGCCCGCCGCCCGTCGGCAGGTACGCACCGCCGCCGCCGACGCCTCGATCGATGCCGCGCATGTGTCCGCGCCCGTGCATTTAGGATATTGACCGTGTGCGATCCGCCGCCTCTGGGCTCGAGTGGCCCGCTCCGTGTGCCCGAGATCGATAGCAGCGGCCGTGTCGGTCGCGGTCCTCGGTGCTGCCGATGCGGGCCGGCCTCGTTCGCGCTCGGGCCTGCCCCGCACTCGTGAAGCTGTCTCCGCTGAAGGTGGCTAGCCCCGGCAGCGGTGTGTCGGGGCGCCGCGCCGGGCCGCTCGAGGCGTGCTGCGGCAGCAGGGGCGGCACGCTGCGCCCGCGCGTGTTTACATGCGGCGGCTGCGGCGCGCACCGATATAGCGACGCGCAGTAAACACGCGCCCGCCGCCGCCGCCTCAATGGGAGCGCTTGACTATAAATACGCCGCTCGCGCTGCCCCCCGCCCCCCGCGCCCGATCTGGACGACCCTCACCTACTACCCTCCAAATTCTATTTATTGTAGCGTCACATCTTGGATCAGTACTTCCGCGCCTATCTGATCAATCTGATTTTTGATATATGGTTGTTGGGCGTTGTTACTTCAGGCAGTTTAAGACTACTACTTACTGATAAGATTCGGAATAACTAAAGACGAGTAGTCTTTAGTTATTCATTCATTTATTTCATGTGATTTGTGGAAAAAGAGTCTGTTTTGACAGTAGTGGTGTTTCAACATAACTCTCTTCATACATGGGATAAACTGACACTGACAAGTGTATGTTTTAGAAAGAAAAGCTCAATCAACTTAAAAACTCGTATCATCATGATCAAAAAAATCTTTGCATGTGTTTTCAGCGCGTACTATTTATTTCTTACTTATAAATGTATGATGGACTCTACCAAGCATGCATCAACAATCACGATATTTCCTCATGCAATAGTTAAAATTTAACTATGTCAACGACATTACTTAGATGAAACTAACCCTGAAAGTTCTATGCATATTTTGTGGGTTCGATAGAGGTCTAAGAAAGTTGATGTTGATATGTCGTTAGCACATTTAGTTAGTCATTTCAGACTTACTATTCGTGCTCCTGAGTGCTAAGAATGTTTAGCGATGGCTCGTGTCCTGTCGTGCGACGCTCGTGCTCCAGTGTTTATCGGCGCGCTAAATCTCGAGTTCGTGAATGCGGTGGGCTGTTGGCGCGCACGCGTGCACGCGACGCCGCCCTGCATTACACTTCTCACAGCCCTTTTATATTCTTTAAGAATTATTCTAATTGTTGAATAGATAAAAGCGTTAACTAAGCATTTCCGTTTCCTGAATTCGTTGAAAAGGAATAGTTGTAGGAAGGAGTTGACGCATTCAATAGTTCGTGATTGGGAGGCGACATGGCGCAATACTCAGGAGCTTTATAGTACGGATCGAAGGTTTGAGTAAAATACTT
Organism: Pyrausta despicata; assembly: GCA_963921415.1. Classification (NCBI taxonomy): domain Eukaryota; kingdom Metazoa; phylum Arthropoda; class Insecta; order Lepidoptera; family Crambidae; genus Pyrausta; species Pyrausta despicata. The sequence goes on along the minus strand of OY992859.1, from coordinate 228,748 downwards.
CATGTTCTACAAGTTAGTTAGTTTAGCTCTGTGATATGAGCTGCTATCCTTCCTGTTCTAAAACAGCCCGGACCTTTTCAAAAAGCAAGCAGGCTTTTGCTGAATTGCCGTCTAGCTTCCGCAGGAAGTCGATTTCTTCACAGTTTTATTCATTTTAATATGTCGTTGAGATAATGAGGTGTCGTTTTTCATTATTTTCGGTATTTTGGAATTGTACTGGTAGGATAAAATGATTGATTTCTTCAAAATTATAATTACCTCAAAAATTTTAAAGTACATAGGTATTAAGTAAAAGGTAGAATTTCATAACAATATTTCGTTTTCTTAATAATTTAAATTTTTATCAGAATAATTAACTTTCATTTGTTGCTTTGAAAGCACTCCTCTAGACCTCTTCATCTTTTTCAAAGTAATCTGTCATAGTAATATTGGTATGATTAATTAAGTAGATAAGAAGTCTAGGGGATAATCGGGTCAGGATCAGGAAACAATAGAATAGAAAGGAGTCCGGTGGTTGTAGATATATCGGCGATTGTGCGGCGGCTACCTACCTAAGAAATCTGAGAAAGTAGAAAGTACATGTATGTCTTCTTTTCCTTATAAGGTAAGCATTAATTGTAAGCTTTGAGTAAGAAGAATGATAAAACTACAGTTTTTAGGGTTCCGTAGTCCGACAAAGAACCCTTATTAGATCGTTCAGTCCGTCCTAGTCTGTCACAGCAGAAATATCTTCTACGTTTATGGACTAATTTGCATGTAACTTGGTTCGAGGATACTTCACATATAGATCTCATTTTTGAAAATACGAAAAATTTAAATTACCCCTTTTTAAGGGTACCTCCCTATACATGTAAAGGGGGGGTGAATTATTTTTTTGTGTGCACTCCCGTGTGTGGGGTATCGTTGAAAAGGACTATGAAAATAAGATAGGGTTTCCATACAACACTTTTTTATCAGCTTTGCCATTTGCGAGTTATAGCCCGCCAAAGTCGTTTACACGGGAAACAGGCACGGAAACTCTTATTTAAAATTGTTTCGGGTATTCTGTGATGAATACTTTCGAAATTATAAATAATATAATTTTGGGATACTTTTTTGGGATACAATCTAGAACTTATAATTTGGATTATGACTTATTTAATAATGTGAAGTTTGTATGCTGTTTGTGTTTTTGTTTAAATAAAAAAAAAATAAAAAAAAATAAAAAAATATATACTTTTTTCCAAAAGAACAGTATACACTTAAAATAGTTTTTACTGTTAGGACTGAATAAAGCTTAAAATTTAATTACTTTTTAACCTGATATTGAAAAAAAAATGTAATGTAGCGATATTCCCCATATAAACATTCATTAGTTCCACAATCTACCACATCTGCCAATAGATGGAAATTTTGTATAGAAACCTACTTTCTTTTGTATGTAAGAGGTTGTCCGCGATAATAATAGCTTTCATTTGAGACCAATTTCAAGTCGCTTCGACCAAAACTGCGAAAACCGCCCATACAACGCTAGTATTACTGCTTGATACGGGAAAAAGCTAGGGAGATGATGATGACGCAAGAAATGCAAAACAGCGCGGTGCCAAAATTTACTACGGAACCCTACTTTATGCGTGGTCCGACACGCACTTGGCCGGTTATTTTTTACTTGCTTTTTCAAATTTTGTGCGAACTTAATGCACGTCACAATAAGACATTTTCATTGTGCGAATGTAACAACTAGCTTAAAATGCCATCCTGGATGACGATCGAAAATGTATATGACAAACAGTAAAAAGGTTCAGTATTTGCATGCTATTGGCAATGGCTTACTACAATGACATCTACAAACGCTAACAATATTTCATTACATAACACAAAACTGAAGTTAATGCTATTCGTCCAATTATTAATTTTATGTACAACTAAAGTCACTTTCTTTTTGTCAAAACGCTCTTCCTCCTTTCATTGTATTTTTGTTTTTTCTAGCACCTGCCTATATTGCCGGTAGGAAGAACCTATTGATATGTTTTTCTGGCTTAGAAGGCACTATGAGCTACCATGTTCTGATGTATGGCCGAAAAAGCAAGAATATTGTTAACGTATTTATCTTATTCAATATTTTATATCCTCCAATAAGATAGTTAGTTATTAGTACCATTTGATACTAAGGATAGTCTATCCTTAGTATCAAATGGTAAATAAACAGCTCAAGCAGTAGGGTGCTCTATCTCTATATTCTAATATGATTTCATTCAATCTGTTTGTATTTTGAAAAGTAATGATTGCTTTGCAGATGTGCAGCCTGTCGGCGCTGGCGCGCGGCTGCCGGCCCGCGCCCGCGCCCGCCGCCAAGCCGTGCTGCCTGTGCTGGTGCTGCTGCTGTTCCTGCTCCTGGTGAGTGTCTCCTGCTATGTCTGTCGCGTGCAGCGGGGGGCCTGCGCCCGCGCCCGTCTCCAAGCCGTGCTGCCTGTACTGGTGCTGCTGCTGCTCCTGCTCCTGGTGAGCATCCCCTACTAAGTCTGTCGCGTGCAGCGGAGAGCCCGATCTCGCGCGTGTCGCCAAGTTGTGCTGCCTGCGCTGGTGCTGCTGATGTTTCTGCTCCTGGTGAGCGTCGTCTGCTATGGCTGTCGCGTGCAGCGAAGGGCCCGCGCCCGCCGCCAAGCCGTGCTGCCTGTGCTGGTGCTGCTGCTGCTCCTGCTCCTGGTGAGCGTCTTCTGCTATGTCTGTCGCTTGCAGCGGAAGACCCGCGCCCGCGCCCGCCGCCAAGCCGTGCTGCCTGTGCTGGTGCTGCTGCTGCTCCTGCTCCTGGTGAGCGTCTTCTGCTATGTCTGTCGCGTGCAGCGGAGTGCCCGCGCCCGCGTCCGCCGCCAAGCCGTGCTGCCTGTGCTGGTGCTGCTGCTGTTCCTGCTCCTGGTGAGCGTCTCTAGTTTCATGTTTAGTGAGCGTTTATCGCTTTACAGTTAGTAAACAGGTGACAAAAGATAAGGAAAGGTTTAGTCTGGAGTAGTCCACGCGCAGACGAGCAGGCTTTACTGTGTGTGCTGATGCTGGTAAGTGTGTCTTATGTTTTAAAATCAGAGGTACAACATGGTAACAAAAGTTTCTTGTTCCTGTTAAACCTCAACACATAGGTCATTTGATAACACTTTCTTAGAGAACTTTGAGTCATGAGGACTTTGCAAGTTTCTAAAATTTGGTGCAACTGATTTCGAGTTAGGAAGCTAAAGGGAAGCGCTTCCTACCGACCGGGTGCTATGGTCGGAGACCAAGGTCCGATAGACATCATCTTGATTTGTCCATTCTGGATCGAAATCTTTTATACCGCGGTTCATGTGCGGTACTAGGCCGGTATCACTTGGCCGGTAGGTACTAGGCTAACAGCGCCATCTAGCCTTATGGAGCCGTATCAGCTCTCGCTGTTGTGCTTGCCGTTAGGCATGCACTTATGATGGCGAATGGAAGAGGTCGCCACACCACTCCCCTCTGAATAACCGGAGGTTGGTTGAGCCAGGATGAGCCAGCAGTCTGTGCGTCTTGAGCTTGCAAGTGCCAGTGTTCTCGGGTCCGCCACGATGAGCCGGGATGAGTGTGCGTGATGTCCTCGGTGAGTCGGGATGTGCACACGGGATGTCCGCGGCGAGTCGGGATGAGCATGCGTGATGTCCTCAGTGAGTCGGGATGAGCATGCGGAAGTTCACGATGGTCGGGATAAGCGGCCTGTAATCCACGGTGAGTCGGGAAGAGGCCCGCCTGTTGTCCACGGTGAGTCAGGATGAGGCGGATGAGGCTGCCGGAGATACCAGGAAGATCCAGTGCGGGTCTGCGGATGGTCCTCTTGAGTGGGGCTGGCTTGCTGGAGACTGCTGGCGGGGTGCTGTTGGCGAGAGGAAGGAGAGGGCGACGACGATGATGACGGGCGGCTCCAGGATGTTGATCACGTCGGGGTCACCAATTTGGCGCAACTGATTTCGAGTGAGGAAGCTAAAGGGAAGCGCTTCCTACCGACCGGGTGTGATGGTCGGGGACCAAGGTCCGATAGACATCATCTTGATTTGTCTATCTAAATTATTCTGGATCGGAATCTTATATACCGCGGTTCATGTGCGGTACTAGGCCGGTATCATTTGGCCGGTACTAGACTAACAGCGCCATCTAGCCTTATGGAGCCGTATCAGCTCTCGCTGTTGTGCTTGCCGTTAGGCATGCACTTGTGATGGCGAATGGTAGAGGTCACCACACTCAATGCTATTTAGGTTTCACAAATAATAGCATTTTACAATTTAAACCAATTTAAACGATTATACTCACGTATTAATATGCAGTATACAGAAGGAACTAATTATCCATGCTTTTTAAAAACTCTTCGTGTATTTTTTTGAATTTACTTTATTAATGATTTATTTCTTGTTGTTACAGGGCTAAGTGGTAAGTGGCCAATTGCACTGCAGGGTCCGGCGTCATCCCAACTTTGAAGCGATTAAGGTCGTATTTGAGAACCCGGAAATGTGTGACTATGTCTATACGATAAGCTTAGCAAGTAATGATCACCGACCATACTTTGTGGTGATACTTAACCTTAAATTCTACAGTTATCTCTGATTAAGATAAAGTTACCTAACGGAATATTGGTTATACGAATATAGTAGCAGTTACTTTTCGTTTGGTTCGCAGCGGAAGTTTAGGTTAGGTACTTATTTTGGTAATAGTCTCTGGAATCCTAAATTCAACGATTTATTGTAGATGGATTTGCCACGAATACTTCTCTTTTAAGAGCCTTTTGCGCTTTCAAGAATCATTTTTTATTGATCAACTAATTAAAATGTAATGAATTAATACATTTACGGTCACTGCACGCCTATAGACGTTATGACAATAAAACCTTTATTGTGTCTGGCAAACTGTCCGTGGATGAGTTAATAAGAACATGCGTTCTTTGCTTTTGTGCGTACTAGACAAGTGTTCTGTGTTGTGTTGCAGCCTGGCGGCGCGCGGCTCCGAGACGGGCCCCGGCAAGAAGCCGCGCGAGCCCGGCCCGCAGGACCCGCTGCTCGCCGACGGAGACGCGCCGTGAGTACCCACGAGCCATCACCACTACACTCTGTAGAAAATTGATGATGGTCTCCTACCCAATTTCAAGCACAGCGGCTAATCTTTGCGGCCAATCTCAATAGAGATTGTGTTTTGGCAGTGGCAGTGGGCTGGCCATGTCTGTCCGAGAACCGACGGCAGGTGGAGCAGGAAGGTTCTCGAATGAATACCACGCTTAGGTAAACGTGGTGTGGGACGCCCCTCGGCTAGATGGACAGACGACCTGAAGAAGGCAGCTGGTAGTGACTGGATGCAAAAGGCGGGAGATCGTGCGCTGTGGCGCTCCTTGGGGGAGGCCTATGTCCAGCTGTGGACTGTAACAGACTGATATGATGAATTTCAAAAGAGATGAGCCAACTACTCAGGAGATATTATAGGGCACAATATACAGGGGGACTCACGGGGACAGTTCTCTCTCAAAGTTCAATCCGATATGACCGGATTGCCGAGCCATGGGGGTATAATACCGGTAACTTTCCGACTCTAACTTGTTTCTAAGAAATTCATGAAAGAAAATCTCAGATATGATTTTTTGGCTCGACCTGGGATTCGAACCCTCCCTCCTCTCGGATGTAAGAAACCTCTTTGATGTTACTCAGTATAATTTCCTGGCATTTATTAATGCCTACCCCATTCATTATAAACTATAAAGACGACCGTTTGGTGCAGTGGTCTACATGTCGGACTTTAAAACCAAGGGTCGCGGGTTCGATCCCCGCACAGTACAAGCATATGTGTGCATGAACATTTGTGTTTGTACTGGTCTGGGTGTTTTCTATGTATATTATGTATTTATTTACAAAAAAAAAAAGTATTTAAGTATGTTTATCCGTTGTCTAGTACCTATAACACAAGCCTCGTAGCTTAATTTGGGACTAGAGAATTGGTGTGATCGTTGTGAAATATTATTTATTATTATTATTTTATTTTATTATAAAGGAGGGTTAAATATCGATGTCGCCTTTGGTGACTGCAAGAATTGTTTCTTTATATTTGTCTTAATCAGCTAGTGCCTAATTATGTGTTTAATTATTTAAGCGAACCTGTTAATCGACACTACATACCTGTTATTAGTAGCGATAAACGTTACAGAAATATTGAGGCCATAGGGAGTTAAAAAATACGCCTTTGAAACTACTAAAAAATTAGATAATTACTAGTTTTTAATACATACATGCATACATAATGACATATGAATATTTTTATTTCAGGCCGACACTAGAAGAGATTCAGAGTTGGGGCCAGTCATTCGACAGACTAATGCGAAGTGCAGGTAAATATTATATCTATTGTCCTACGTTTTTAACTCTAACATTCTATGTTTTGAAGATGACCGGGTAACATAATTGATAGACAGTGGATCTTTATGTATCGAGCAATTGTTAAGGGTAAGGGTAATGGTGCTTAAAATAATTTATTTATTTAAGCTATACAGACAGATTACAATCAATGCATGCTTATAATAACTATGTTCGTAATACTATGGCTAGATGGTAATCCATAAAAGAAAAACCTTTTCTTATACAACTAATTAAAATTAGAAATTTTATATCTTATTAAATTCATATTCTTGGACTCTTAAAAATTATGTAGATAAAGAGGGGGTCTCTTGGGGGGGGGGGGTCTTGCTTGAAATGGTCTGTGATGGACTTTTTATACAGCGATAATAATATCAAAAACAGTTAAAGGCAATCAATTTCTGCTCCTAATTGCTAATAGCAGAGCGCACGGTCGCATTGCCGGTAGCATCCGGGAACAACTCTAGGATGATGATAAATATCACTTTTAGTCTGAAAGTACCTACCCATACATACTGGTATTATATGATTTTATACTCTCGCGTTGCATTGCAACACTTATTACTTCTTAGTGGGTCTAAACGCGATACATTTTAATGACCACGGCTGTGAGCAATCCCGTCGAAACGTCGAGCAGTGAATACCGAATACTCATTTCAATATAACACATTTAGACCCTCTAACAAGTAATTAATAATAGTCCTCCTGGCCGATTTCGACCACGGCCGCCAATCGCAACAGAGATCAGACAACTACGCAGGAGATATTATAGTGCACAAGTGTGAGCGCAATACACAGGTGCACTCACTGTTCCATCACTCTCAAAGTTCGGTGAGACGGCAATCCGACATGACCGGAGAGAAATCACACAATAAGTAATTAGTGACACTGGTAATAAATAATAAACGCTTGGCGGTTCCACAGCGGGGCGCAAGGTGTTCCGCGACTTCCTGCGCGGCGAGTACTCGGAGGAGAACATCATGTTCTGGCTGGCGTGCGAGGAGCTCAAGCGCGAGACCGACCCCGACGCCGTCGAGGAGAAGGCGCGCTTCATCTACGAGGACTACATCTCCATCCTCTCGCCTAAGGAGGTCTAACACTTATTTTATTCTTTTTGACGACCTCTGTGGTGTAGTAACATGTGCGACGGTTTCAAGGTGTCGCCATCTTTGCGGTCCCGGGTTCGATCCCCGGACGGAGAGTAACGTACGAGGGCGTTTTGATAACTCCATGACTTTCAGGCTGAATAGAAACTTTTTTTATTTTTAATGATATTTTCTTAAAAGTAATATTTTTGCGAACCTAAAATAATTCTATTTTCAAATATGGCGCGAAAACAATATTTAATAACAAAAGAAGTTTGGCGGCTGTGAAGGTGTTCTTCGAAAATGGAGAAATCCGAGTTTCGAGTCTTGATTAAACACTATTTTTTACGCGGGAAAACCATTAAGCAGACCGAAGACAAGTTGAAAAAATATTACGGGGATTCAGCGCCGTCTCATGGAATGGTACATAAATGGTTTACTGAGTTTCGTTGTGGACGAATTACAACCAATGATGCCGAGCGCCCAGGAAGGCCGATTGAGGTAACCACTGAGGACATTGTTAACAAAATCCACGATATTGTTTTGGCTGACCGTCGAGTAAAGATACGCGAGTTAGCTGAGGCTGTGCACATCTCAACTGAACGAGTTTTTCATATTTTGCACGATATTTTGGGAATGAAAAAACTTTCTGCAAGATGGGTGCCGCGCTTACTGACAGTCGACCAAAAGCGAAAACGCGTGACTACTTCTGAGGCATGTCTGGCTATGTATAATCGCAATCCAAGTGAATTTTTGCGTCGGTACGTAACCGTGGATGAAACGTGGGTCCACCATTATACGCCAGAGACTAAACAACAGTCAAAGCAGTGGACTTCTACCGGCGAACGTGCACCAAAGAAGGCAAAAACGGTATGTTCGGCTGGTAAAGTGATGGCAACAGTATTTTGGGACAGTCAAGGGGTTATTTTCATCGATTTCTTGGAGAAAGGCAAGACAATAACCGGTGCTTACTATGCTGCATTGCTGGAAAGATTTAATGAAGAGTTGATGAAGAAACGACCGCATCTAGCAAAGAAAAAAGTTCTATTTCATCAGGATAATGTTTCGGCCCACTCGTCTGCAGTCGCGACTTCAAAACTTGTCGAATTAGGATACGAATTATTGCCGCACCCTCCATATTCACCAGATTTAGCCCCCTGTGACTTCTTTCTCTTCCCAAACATGAAGAAATGGCTTGCTGGGCAAAGATTTTCATCCAATGAAGAGGTGATAGCTGCAACCGAGGCCTATTTTGCAGGCTTTGACAAAAAGTATTTTTTGGATGGGTTGAAGAGATTGGAGCATCGCTGGAAAAAGAGTGTAGAGTTGAAAGGAGAGTATGTAGAAAAATAAAATGTTTTTGTACACAAAATATATGTTTTTCTTTTCAAAGTCATGGACTTATCAAACCGCCCTAGTACGTTCTTTGTTTCTGATTGCCATAACACAAGTGCTTCAGCTACTTCTTCTTCTTAGCATGTCGATGGAACACGAGGAATTACACCGTGGCAGCCCAGAATTCAGCCACTTGTATTGCGGATCGGCTGCAGTTCATTAAATCCGCTGGCGTGCAGGCTAAGCTAAGCTACTTACTGTGGGATAAAAGCAATGTATGTGATGTTATCCCCATTTATTCTTACTGTCTAACACTAACTCTTAGACTGTGGTCCTGTATTTAACCTTGAAATGGTACGTACGGTGAAATGTATGATATGGTGCGAGGTCTTGCTTGAGCCTAGTCTAAAACAGGATTCCAAGCTGGTGGGATTTTCCAACCATATTTTCTATTAAAATTAGATTTTAAGTTTAAAAATTGTTTTATCTTCTAAAAAAACATTATTGCTATGTAATTGATGCGTTCTGCAAATACCATACTTAGCTAACTACACAAATTTAGCGATGTCATTCATGAGTCACTAACTTGTAACTGTACTCTGAATGTTGTACACGTACATCGACAGAAGTAAAAAAAATGAGATTCTAAGTCCAGTAGAGTTACGTAAGTTGAGATTGAGTTCCGACCTGGCATGCTTTGTTGCAGGTGTCGCTGGACTCGCGGGTGCGCGAGATCGTGAACCGCAACATGGTGGAACCCACGCCGCACACGTTTGACGAGGCGCAGCTGCAGATCTACACGCTCATGCACCGCGACTCGTACCCGCGCTTCGTCAACTCGCCGCTCTACAAGACGCTGGCGCGCATCTCCAGCGCCGACGCGCCCTCGCCGCCCTCGGGCTCGGCGCCCGCGCTGCCCGCCGCCCCCGCCCCCGCGGCAGCCCCCGCCCCCGCCCCCGCGGCCCCCACCGCCCCCACGGCCCCCGCCGCGCCCGCGCCCCAGTGACGCCGGCGCCGCCGCCGAGTTGGACTTTCCTTCGAATCGATACCTTTCGTGTCGCGAGCGCGGGCCTCGGTTCACGCCCGCCCGCGCCTATTTTCTATTCTGTATATATTCTCGATATACGTTGGTTAAACGGGTACTAATTTTGTACATAGTTAGCGTAAGTGTAAAAGTAGGTGCACGAGCGGTCCGCCGCCGCGGCAACTTGGCTGGTCCACCTGCGCGTCCCGCGCCCCGCGCCCCGCGCCCCGCCGCGCAGGCCCGCTCCCACGCTCGTGCGAACTGTACCATTCTAGTTAGAAGCAATAAAAAGGTGGACCAATTAAGTTTGCCGGAGAGTCAACGAATAAAATTTGTTTTCATGTAACTTCTATTGACTTTTATTAATCCCCTTGCCTTTTTAAAAAACATGAATTCATACATATATATTTTCAATTGTTTGTAAATCCAAATATAAATATTTATTGATTTAATCTAATAGGAATATGCGTTAAATCATCTTAATTTAAATAATACCATCAAGGTTAAAGCCATGAATGTATTGATTTAGCTACGACTACGAGTCTACGAACGTAGCACTGTGTCAGCAGTGCTCGTAGCCTCAACGCTACGAGTGCTCGAGTTCGCTGCTTGATCTACAAAGTAAGTCCTTATTTTGTGCGTTCGTAACAGAACAAATAATACTTAAACACAGTTTTTTATACCTACGACGTATTTTTATTAATTTTTGACGTGACAACGTCTTATAAATTGGTTTGCCGGGTGACACTTCAAGAAACTGCGTTACGCTCCGCTCACGTTATGCGCTCACAATGAGAGCGAGTGAGAGGCACGCGTCCCTTCGACTCGGGCATGGTTAGCCCGCCTAACAGCGAGAGAGACAGACATAAAAAGTGAAAGGCACGCGTCCCTTCCACTCGAGCACAGTTAGCCCGCCTAAGAGCGAGAGAGACAGAGCGAGAGAGATATGAAATTCAGTGCGAGATTCTTTGTATAAATTAATGTTTTAAATATAATTCTTTGTATAAATAAATGTTTTAAATTGTTACTATTATTTCATCCTTCTTCCTACTATACGAATGAATAGTCACATTAAAATTAATTTACCACTCAAAGTCGTTGTCACGTAAAACTTTCGCCCGTATACCGACTTTACAGGCAACCAATTTTTTAAAGTGGTCACAGGGTATCTCTCTACTAGTAACTATGTCTTTTACTGTAGTAAATTTGAAAACACGAAAGGTCTGATGATTTCGTTATTTTTATTAAGTCGCGAGCGTAACGATTTAGCTGCATTTTTGTACTTACTAATAACAATAAACAAAAAGTTAATACTTCAATAAAGGTACTGGTTGACAAAGTAAAGGTAAGCCTGTTTATTAAGACATATCCCATCAGTCAAGTATAATTAACCTAATCTTACTGATAAATTCAAATTACTTAGCTTACAAAAATATTTTTAAAATCGATTATTTATAATCATTTGCTTATCTTTGTAAATTCTATTTCAAAGCTTATATCGGCACGTGTGCAGTTGTATACTGATTAAGGCCCATATCACAAAAAATTTGACCGCAAAAAACTTTTGCTTATAAGGATAAATCAAAACTCCGGAGTCCGCTACTAAGTAAAGTCTTCGCAATAAGGTAGATGTTACATAATCAATTGCGTTACAACATTGTCAATGTTCAGATCGTTGGGCCGAAATTGCATCAATCTGTGCAGATTGATGCAATTTCGGCCATTGACCATTGACAATGTTTTAAGCTTTAAATGAAATAGAAACTAGACATTATATTACGAGTACTTACTTCCACATATTGGGTACTTACTTGCACGTATTACGCTGGGGAACCTTTCGTACCTAGAAACCGTTCGTTTCAGTTGCTCTGGTTCTTAATTTATAGGATAAGAAATTATATACATTTATATAATAAAAAAAATGAGGATACACCCATTAAAATCGTAAAATAAATGAGAATGAGATGGCAAAATATTGTAAAAGAGATGAAAGACCTTCATACGGGACACGACCTTTAGTATTGAAGATAAAACTGCAAAAAAAAAACCCTATATACTCGTAAGAAGTTGGTCCAGTAATTGATCTTTTGCGGCCGAACCAAATGAAATGAAAATTTATTTGCGTATGAAAAAGGGCACATTTAGGTTGTAGGTTTAACATTGTGGTTCAGCTTTTTCAGCCATATTATAACAACATGCTAATTATATTAAATCATTTTAAAATACAATATTCAAGTTCCATTAAATATATATTTGTCACAAAATTAAATAACTATGTCAAATACTATGTCAAATCACTATATCAAATTACAAATACATATATCAGCATTAATAAGATAATAATAATAAATATTTTTCAACAACGACACCAATTCTCTAGTCCCAAATTAAGCTACGAGGCTTGTGTTATGGGTACTAGATAACGGATAAACATACTTAAATACTTTTTTTTATAAATACACATATTTTAGACCAGTACAAACACACATGTTCATGCACACATAATATGCTTGTACTGTGCGGGGATCGAACCAGCGACCCTTGGTTTTAGAAGTCCGACATGTGGACCACTGCACCAAGCGGTCGTCAAATGTCCATGAAAGTGAAGCCCATTAGTAAGATGCCCATGCACCATGTATGTAGATAAAAAACTGACTTCCCAGTTGAAAAAACCCCTGAATGAGACAGCAAAATAGGTGGTGAGCCTCAACGGCTGAAGGGATTTTTACCAGCCATACTAAAAACTTTAATTATCTTTGGAATGAACGCACTTAAATCGGCCCATCCGTCCGGGAGCCGCGACGCCACCGACACACACAGTACACGGTCCAACGTATAACACCACTCTTTTTCTTTCGGGGGTTTACAAATTTACAGTTAACCCTGTAACTGAAGTTTTTCCTGTACTACTCAAGAGTTTTAGAGATAGCTGAGAGAGTTAACTTATGTGAAAATCAATACTTGCGGATAATAAGTCTCATTTCACCATACATTATCTAACTAAGTTAATTAGGCACCCAATTTTTTTACCTTAAAACGAACTATTTAGGCTTAATAAGCCGAAGTGTTTAAAAAATCGGTGATCTTAGCAACAATCCTCACTGGAATACTTTATTAAATGGGTGAATGACAAATTATAATAGTAACAAAAAAAAACTTTTAGCAAAGAAGACCTTCCATCGCCTTGCGGGTCGCGTCCCGCCGGGACACTGAAGCCAGCATAAACAAACTGATTACATTATATCACAGCTCACGTTTACATCATTTAAAACCTATGATTGATGGACAGTCTTTAGATTTATTATAATTTATCAATGGATGCAGCTTAAAAGATAAGGACGATATGAGTTGTCAAGTCTGATGAGAGATTAGTTCAGTTATTGAAAATATACTGAAATTTATAAGTAAATAATCTGTAAGGAGCAAAGGTTTACAATTCATGCGGAAGTATCAATTTATTTTATTATGTGATCATAATAAAATAAATTGATGCTTCAATTGAAAGTGCTTCTCCTAGCCCTAACTACAGCAACTCTACATCGAACCTTATATACTCGTATGTGACGTTGTAGCCAAACGCCGTTCTGAAATACGTCTACCTACATACATACTTTTGTTTAAAGTAAAGCATTATGACTGAAAGTTTAGAGTTTCTACAAAAAAAAAAACTTAAACTTCTTCGGTCGGAAGTATTAAATCGGCTTAACCGATTACGTTGTAGGTACAGGTAAAATATTAAATTCACGTCTTTGGGAATTCCAAAACTTGTTATTTAAAGATAGGCTAATTCGAAGGATTGTGAGTGAAAATGATTAATTAGTTTAATCGTTTTATCTTGTAGACTTTGTAAATGAATATCATGTGCAACGTTAAGTAATTCAATTTTTTAATGCCTATTTCGAAAGCACGTTCCAAAGAATAATTCTGTTTTATTGTGGGATTTTTTTAAATAAATTATTCAACGTTGAGCTTTACGGGTTTTTCTACGCAAAGTCTTTACTCTCGATTCCTTATTTTTTTTAGATAAAAAAATAGTTTATGCTTTTTGAATACACATTTTCTTACGCTACACGAGTAGCTTTTATCGTCTTTTTAAACCTTGAATCGTAACGGTCGGACACAAAATGTGAACATCAATTCGGCAATGACGACTCATTAAAAACTCGGTTCCTACCTAATATGAACGTTCATCCACCATGAAGACGTATCGGGTTTTTTGACGAATCGCCATTGAGGTATCCCGTGTGATCGCGCCAAAGTTGATTTTCGTAAATGATTTTTAAAATAATTGCCTATCTACAAATCAATTTTACATTTACCCTTTTTAGAAGGTTATTTGACACTTCAAAATAATACAAGTACTACTAGGGAAAAAAGACATCCCTAAATTGAATGGTCAAAATATCTGTAAGATACTCCTTGCACACGATACACTGGCTCGATAACACACCATGTGCGCAGGCGACGCGTCCGCTCTCGCCCATGGCTCTCACGGTAATGACGCTGCGCGCCCCGCCACACCGTGAGCACGAGACAGTGTTTAGTTATAACTATGGTTATAACCTGACACAAACACTACATCTCTTCCTTATTAAATAATTATTTGATCATTTAATTAAGTAGGTATATAATTTGAATACTATTACACCTTAAATCATAATACATCTGAATCATAGTAGGTACGTCGTTTATCATACTTTGCCTAAAATAAATTCGATAATTTATTGTTCTTCGCTTATTTTTGGATTTCCAATCCTATTTTCCTGTTCTTCTTTTACAGCTTTCTTAGGTATAATAGTAATATTTTATTTTTAGGTATAATATATTCCTCCGAATTAACCGGTCAAACACTTGACCGGTTTCTTCGTTTCGGATAGTTACAACTCCATCTTTTGATTTTTCTACAACGTGTGGTGTCGGGTTATAATTTAAGGTAAGTTTATTTGTTTTGTTTATCTCTTTAACGTACACCTTGGCCCCTTTATTCAGAATCTTTAGGTTTCCTCTTCTTATCTCCTTTCCTCTTTCCTTTTTTCTCTTTGTTCTTGTCATTTATTTCTGTATCATCTTTATTATTAATGTATTGGTATTTTATCTCTATGTATTCTTCTGAAAAATAGTTTGTAGGTGTTTTCTCTGCCACAGAATGGGGCGTCGTGTTTATACATCATAAGGTATTCATTGAGACTCTTTTGTAAATCTTTTTTCTCGTGCTTGCCTATCTTTAAACGTTTTAATACTCGTATTCTATCTCTTTGTGGTGTTCCTTGGGAGAGGCCTATATCCAGCAGTGGATTCTAACAGGCTGATATGATATGATGTGATATGATGACCTCTTTACCTCGCCGTTTTGTTGCGAACAGTAAGGGACAGTATCAAAAAGCAATATGTTGCACTCTTTACATGTTTACTATTGTTTAACAAAAACGTATGAGAAAAGATCATTTTAGATCAACTAATTACTTGACACCCTCACCCCGCAAACCCACTACTTTAAATACAATCATTTTGCACAATACAGGTTTTCCAACCGTTCTACTTAGCAAATAATAAAGTGTTAAAATATTATTTTAGCAATTATCACGTGACTAAATAATTCGTCTGCCAAATTAATGATTGTACAATAAGTTGGAAGATTAATTATTAGTTTTTTAAAATAACTATTTTGTAACCAAAACTTACGCGAAGCCGTGTAAATGGCGGTATGGTAGAGTAATCTTATTATTATTGATCTTATTATTATTGATCTTATTGAATTACCTACATATTGCCGCAATATTCCGTCTTCTAAGTGAGTGTCGATTGTTGCTGTGTAGAAAGTCAAGTCCTTAAAAAATACACATTGCGTGAATTAAGCCAAATAAGGTGAATTTGTTTCTGGCACGTTAGACGTACAGATTTATGTGATTCCAGGCTTGAAGTAAATATTCGATATGAGTTCTTAAATATGTTATTTTATATTTTCAGGAGGTTTCCGTATTACTAGGCGTATACTAAGGCGAGTACTAAGCATGGCAAAAAGTATGCGGACAACGGACAATTTAATAAGAACATCACATGTCTATTAGCACTAAGCTATTTAAAAAAACAAATATTCCAGTCTATTTCATCTTCTTCTGCCACGTTATCGACTCCTCTATTTTTTCTCAATTGTTTGGTCTTTCTTCATTTTACTTATCATTGTCTTCTAACCTTCTCTTTATCAGTAGCTGTGTTTTGCAATACTGTCTAAAATGACCTAATTTTATGACTTTTTGGCTTGATTCCTTAACCTGACAAGAAATGTTTCCTGTCTTATCAAGCGGAAAACATGCCTTTGGTAGAATTTGTTCTATTGTTATCCAAATCGAGATTATCTAATGCTGGCAAGTTGCTAGACATCGTCAGGAGTAGATTGGTTCGACTTGAAAACACAAGATCTTTCTTGCGACTTCGTTTTGTGCATTGTAAATTTGCACCAATGTTTGACAGCAGGTGGCAAGTACTTTTTTTTTCTAATTTGATGGGGTACATTTGTACCAAACATTTCCAATTTAATGGGGGTACATTTGTACCAAATATTTCCAATTTAATGGAGGTACCTTTGTACCAAATATTTCCAATTTAATGGACGTACCTTTGCACCAAATATTTCAAATTTAATGGAGGTACCTTTGTACCAAATATTTCAAATTTAATGGAGGTACCTTTGTACCAAATATTTCCAATTTAATGGACGTACCTTTGTACCAAAAATTTCCAATTTATTGGACGTACCTTTGTACCAATAATTTCCAATTTAATGGGGGTACCTTTGTACCAAATATTTCCAATTTAATGGAGGTACCTTTGTACCAAATATTTCCAATTGAATGGAGGTACCTTTGTACCAAATATTTCCAATTTAATGGATGTACCTTTGTACCAAAAATTTCCAATTTAATGGGGGTATTTGTTACCAACAACTACAATGGTTCTTTGTGTCACATACCTACTCGACATATTTTAATAAGCCTCGCTTACCTATGTGATATTTTGAATGTTTTGTTTTTGTACCACAAGATCGACTCCTCGTTAAGCTCTTAAAATATGGCATAAGTGGACCTGTGTTGCAATGGCTTAAATCTTATTTGAAGGAAAAGACTCAGTGCGTAGAAATTTGAGGATATTGTTCCATTCAGAAAACAATTATAAAATACCAGTCAATGTATCTACAAAATAATTTCGGAATACTGCATAGCATACACACAGAGTCCCCTTCTTTTCTACTATACATACTCGTATATGATTTGTCTAAACATCTGTCACAGGAGTGCATTTCAGTCGCGGTCGACGTTAGCTCAGTAATGAAAGGTAATGACTTATATAGCATTAGCTGAGGCAATTTAATGGCTAAATGACAACAATATAAATACTTAATACTTAAGTACTTAAACACCTTGTTAGTTAAGTAAGTGTTAAAATCATGTTTACAATCTTTTTGTGAATAAACTATTTTATAATTTATTATTTTATTTATCTAAAAGTGAACACCAACAAAACTAAATACCTATATACAGTTCCGAACAATGAGACGTAATCCACAACACCTATGTGTATCACACGAAAGTGACATCATACAAGACACTACACAAAGCACCTTTTTGGGACTTAGCTTAGACTGTAACGTTAGTTGGAAGGACCATATTAATACCGTGTGTGCCACATTAAGTAGGTTTGTATTCGCACTGACAAGAATCACTAGATTGGTATCCCAGCAAGCAGCTCTGACTGCATATAACGGATATCTATCTTTCCGGTCATGTCGGACCGCCGCCTCACCGAACCCCGAGAGCGATGGAACAGCGAGTGCACGAGCGCATCGCGCTCACAACCGTGCACCACCACATCTCCTGCGCAGTTGGCCGATCCCTGCTGAGACCGGCCGCCGCGGCCGAAATCGGCCAGGAGAACCATTATTATTATGTTGACTCCATTCTGCGTTATGGAATTGTTCTTTGGGGAAAGTCATACCAAATATTTAAATATTTCAAAAGATGTGTATTAGAGCTATGTGTTGCAACAGAAAACGAGAATCCTGTAAGCCACTATTTAGAAAACTTAATACGCTCCCATTGCCTTGCTTGTATATATATATGAAGTGTGTATATTTGTTTTTAAACGTAAGCACCAATTTACAAAATACTGGATACAACTCATAGAAATGTTCGCCATCAATATGTACATAAGCTTATAAGCCCCCAGTAAACTTAGATTTACCTTCAAGGAACTCTTTTATAATTATATTAATTATTTATTTACTCGAAGATTTTAAAAATGTAAATATGAATAAATTTAATAAACTAGTCAAAATATGGTTACTAGTTAAATGCTTCTATGGCGTCAGGGAGTTCCTAAGGTATAAAAAAAAAAAATTCATTTAATAATAAATAAGTATGTACATACGCTTATCAGATGTAATTATTTTATAATGTGAATACACCTGAAAAGGTAAGGTTTTGCGGAATCACCCTAACAGCAATTGTAACTGTTAACATTGTACCCAAATTTATGTTCACAATAAACAATAAATTCATTTCATTTCATGTTAGCAAAACAACCACAGGTTGGCAATGTCAAAAACATAGTTCCTATCTTTGGCAACTGATTTAGAGTTAGGAAGTCAAGGGAAAACGCCTCCTACTGACCGGATGTTAGGGTCGGGGACCGAGTTCCGACAGACATCATCTTGATTCGTCTAACTATACGCCGCGGTTCATATGCGATACTAGGCTAACAGCGCCATCCAGGCTATGGAGCCGTACCTGCGCTCGCTGTCGCGCCTGCCACCGCCAGGCATGCGCCCGCGATGGCGAACGGTAGAGGTAGCCACATATCTATTCACCACGGCATCTTATTAGCCTAAAATGACATGCCAGTAAAAGTACCTAAAAGGCATTTAAAAAGAACTGTAGAATGCATACCCAACTCAACTCACAATTCACCTAAATAAATAAGTTGTAATTCATATTCATTGCATTGAATTAAAGTTGAATTATCCATGTTTAAAACAGCAATTAAAGTAGAACAATCAATTCGGAAGGTGCGATCAATTTTTATTTAATTACTGTTGGAATTACAATGAATGTCAGATCGCAATAAAGTTTTTATTGTTTACAAGATAAGATCATTGTTGCACGAAATAATTGAGAACCTCTTTTTCGTTATAATAAGTCAATGTACCCACGTAATTTTGAACGTCATTTATTTTAGTAATAAAATGAGAAACGATGTTACATTTTTATCAAATAAGAAACGATATAACCAATGCAAATGTAACAATACATTACATTAACTACTACATTACTTACGTAATTTCTACCGTTATGGAAGAGCGTGGCCTCCTGATACAGGCATTCTGTAATGCCTAATAGGAGACTTCATCATGTTGTTTTTAAAGTTTATTTGATTACGTAAATAAAGATTTATTATTATTATTATAACAATAATATAGTGCACTAAAGCTCATTTGCCGGAAGATTGTTTTCTATTTAATTTTTACACCTTGTATGGACACATTTCCCCCTTTTACGTAACTTTTTTTTTTTTTTTACAAATACAAGTATTGTCTGACCTTTTTCCTCGTCGTCACTTGTAAGATACTCCTTGCACACGATACACTGGCTCGATAACACACCATGTGCGCAGGCGACGCGTCCGTTCTCGCCCATGGCTCTCACGGTAATGACGCCGCGCGCCCCGCCACACCGTGAGCACGAGACAGTGTTTAGTTATAACTATGGTTATAACCTGACACAAACACTACAATATCTTTAAGACAAGCGGTCCTTTTGATCCGTCGTATTCCTTTATACGTTTAATGACACCTATGTATAGTTAATTTTAACAAAACAACCTTTATGGTGTCTATTCCAATGTGTGAGTAGACGAAAACTTATCAATCACTTTTCTATTAACAATGTGTTATCTTTTTTAATACGTATACGTTGTAAGCATAATTAATGAAGAGCAGACATTATTATCAACCACCAAAAACGGCTTAACAAAAGACACTTCTACTAAATCCTACGGATAAGATATGAATCAATGCTATCAAAAATGAGTATAAAAGCGAAGGTCGACGGCTCACATGCAAACTGTGTGTCCGGTCGTCGAGATGAAGTCCTCGCTCTTAATTTTGACTGTTTTGTTGGCGGCGGCGGCGGCGGAGTACCTGCAGCCGGAGCTCGACTACCACGAGAGCGAGGGCATCCCCAAGTTCCAGGCCATCAAGCAGTTCGAGGAGGGAGTCGACTTCGACGGCGGCAGGATCTGGGGCGGGCAGTCCGTCAACGCCGGCGCTCACCCTCACTTGGTAACTGCAGTTCTTAGCCGCTGTGCATCAAATGTGCTTTGGCTTAGCTAATTGACTACTCAGACTCCTTCCCAGTTAAACCTGTGAAATGAGCAGAAATGAATGCTTGGCGGAATTGTCGATACATAAGGGTTTAGATATTAATTCAAATAGCCGTTCTGCCCCTTTGTGAAATCACGTTGAGCTTTATTGATAGTTTTCATGGTCATACGTTAGTAGAGTTAACAATACAACTAAGTACTTACTGTCATCGTATTAGGTTACTCATATTTTTCGTGAACATTTTCCAGGGAGGACTCGTGATCACGCTCACTGATGGCAGGACCTCCATCTGCGGTAGCTCGATGCTGTCAAACACGCGCGGCGTGACCGCGGCGCATTGCTGGCGCTCCTCCGGCCTGCAGGCGCGCCAGTTCGTCGTCGTCTATGGCTCCAACCTGCTCATGAGCGGCGGCACCCGCATTACCACCACCGACGTGATCATGCACCCCAACTACAACCAGAACAACCTGAACAATGATATCGCCATTATCAGACACAACAATGTCAACTTCAACAGTGAGTGTATATATAAACAAGTGGGGGTCCACCGGGTGGTAGTCTTAAATCTGCCCGATTTAATTTCCTCCCTGTTCTGGGTTCAATAGTTTATGTGAAATCCTGAATTTTGACGTAAATTTAACTTTGGTGCAGTGTTACATACTTTATTTATTACAGACAACATCAACCGTATCAACCTGCCCACCGGCTCCAGCACCTACGCCGGTACCTGGGCCACGGCTGCTGGATTCGGTCGCAATAACGATGGTAAGTATTCATAGCAAGATTACCAAGCCCCATTATGGGTCATCATAATTAGTCTGATAGTCAGAGAAATAAAAAAATATGGTTGCACTTGTTATTTTTAAATCAAGCCACAAATAATATACTATTTAAACACAATGTTATGTTGAGGGGGCTCGTTACGTCACGCCTACGTAAAAATCGTACCTGCGTGTCGTCATGCGATGTCTTAAAACAATTTAGTGCCGTTATTACCTATAACGCTGTTAAATTCCACAAAAAAACGTCTTTTGTTTTATCTAAAAAGCGGCCCCAAAAATTGACATCATCTCAATAATTCCCTATTCCTATTCCCTAGCGCATTTTAAATGAGATGTTTGATTTATTTTGTTAACAGTTTCTGGCTCATCCAACCCCGACAAGAGGCAAGCCAACCTGTTGGTGATCACCAACGCCGTGTGCCAGCAGACCTTCGGCGGCACCATCGTCTCCTCCACGCTCTGCGTCAGCACCACCCACGGCTCCAGCACCTGCCCGGGCGACTCCGGCGGCCCCCTCGCCATCGGCTCCGGCAACAACCGTATCTTGGTCAGCACACAGTTATACTTGCGTATCTGTTATGAGTAGCTTAGGTCGTAAGCCATTGAACACATCACAAGGATATTTGTGATTTGCGAGAAGCAGTGGCAGGAGACTTTTAGTTTTTAACTTTGACGACCTCCGGGGTATGGTGGCGTGAGTACTGATTTAAGTGAGGTCCCGGATTCGACCCCCGCACGTAGATAATGTTGGAAACTAATTTAAAATGTTGTCACGACTTTAGGATCAGTGCATTAGGATTAGTTCATTGCAAAATAATAATAACAACAATATTAGATGTAGACTCTATCTTTTAAGTGCATAGCACCTGTGCCCGAAGAAGTCGCTCTTCCTTAGCAATGTATGTGATGTTGTTTTAAAAATACCTAGATTGGAAAACTACCGAGAACATCTGTTTGTAGAATAAACGCATCATGCGTCCGCGCCTGTCGCACATAATGCATGTGTTCACGAGGTTAATTTCAGCATGTTTTGGTTACAAAAGAGTTCAATCTTGTATATGCTAATATATATTGCAGATCGGTATCACCTCGTTCGGTACCCAGTGGTGCACCCGCGGCTTCCCCGCCGGCTTCGCCCGCGTCACCTCCTTCGCCGCCTGGATCCGCGGACACCTGTGAACACCTGTATAACGAGACCTACTACCGGAGCCCATGGACTCAGCTAAATATTATGTATAATATCATAATATTATATCTTATAAATAAATTCTTGTCATAAACACCGGCTTCATTTTATTTCACTGTAAACACGTATCCATTAAGGACATAATCATTTAAAAACGGTTTAATTTAGTCCAACTTCGAGAAAGAGATCTATCGTCAAATTCAGCTCGGGCACATATTTGCGTCTAATATACGTCAGTGTCTCAAAACGAAATTCTTTGCCCGGCTTGTGATGCTAGTGATGACCTATGGAAGTGAGACGTGGCCCTTTACATTGGGTCTCATAAAAAAGCTCAGGGTCGCCCAGCGAGCGATATAGTAGGCTTGTTCCTTCTAGTTCAGTCAAGGGATCGCTCTGAACTAATACAATAGTTCAAGCGAACTAGTTCGGGATTCTTATAAGTTCGCGGGTCATAAATAATTCAAGACTTGTTGAAATAATAATAAAGTCGTCATCAAATCTCGCTCCCTTTCTAGTTCGATCAAGATGACAGATGCGAGCGTGACAGTAAAAGAACTATTGTCATGCTCGCATCTGTCATCTTTCCAACCGCTCCGATGCTCTCATTCATTAATTCAATCTAGTTCAATTTATTTAATTTCGAAAAGACAAAACTTAAAAAATTCTTTTCGGCTCCGGTCATCGGGAGGGAATCGAACCCCCGACCTTTGGAAGTCCGGTCCAATGCTCCGACCACTGATCAATTTACTTATTTATCTAGGATTGGTGATTAGTATATTGAATTACATAGATGACTTGTAATGTGCGGCTCACCTCACCGTGAAGTTAGCTATAAAGCATTCAACGGAGATCTGTCTTTTCAATTACACGCGTCTATGCGACCAGCCGCACTGCATGGCGATCCTGCCAGTGCTGCCTTGGCAGTGCTGTGCAACTTAAAAAGCTATTGTGATT
Organism: Pyrausta despicata; assembly: GCA_963921415.1. Taxonomy (NCBI): domain Eukaryota; kingdom Metazoa; phylum Arthropoda; class Insecta; order Lepidoptera; family Crambidae; genus Pyrausta; species Pyrausta despicata. The sequence goes on along the minus strand of OY992859.1, from coordinate 205,639 downwards.
ATTTTTGGTGAAATTTAAAAAGAACAATTGACATTAAAATTATTAAGTTAAATACTCGTAAAATTGCCAGAAGATATAATGAAGATTTGAAAAAACATATGAGAAGAAATAAATAAGTGTTGCGAGGTGCCGCGCGCACAAATGGAGACAGAAGAGTTGAGGTTGCTATTCCTGGGTGCCGAGAGTCGTTGGAGACGGATGCTGGGGAAGCTGTTAGAGGTTAGAGCCGATGAACGGAATCATATCCTTTTTGTTAATTTAGAATGACCTCATTATTTTAGCCATGGCCAAGACATAATATATCAGTTATAATAATTGGTAAACATTAAAACATTATTAACCATTTATACTTACTGCGCACGAAGTATGTAGACGAGACGATAATCAAGAAAATTAATTTCGTAGAATTTTTTAAAGATATTCGCTCAATCTAGCAATTATTTTTACAAATTAAATAATGTGGCTTTAATAGTCTCAGTCATTTGCATTGCACGAAATAAAAGTTTTTTTTTTTAAATTCGTCATATCATTACAGTTGAGCTGCTATTCACTTCGTAACATTATCCGCTTGAAATGTGTCTGTCATCACTTTTACAAGGTAACTTTATGATGTATTTACTCTAGTAAGAGTAAGTCTGTGATCAGTTATTTCACTATGTTTAAATTACACACTGTTAATAAATTATATTTTAAATAAATAATAGTAACTTATTGTTATAGCTGAAAAATAAGCTAAGATTAGTGTAGTACATACTCATGTGCTAGATTTTTTTTGATTTTTTTATTTATTTAGCCTATATCATCCCACTGCTGGGCAAAAGCCTCCCCCAAATTTGTCCCTGTCCATTGCCAACGTTTCCCAGTCCCGTGTTGCATTGACCAAGTCGTCACACCATCTTTCATGTGCTAGATAAGAATGTTTATTTTAATTATCTTATGTTGCTGCGCCCTGGGTGCTGCTGGGTGTATACTTATTTGTTGTTCTATTTATAGTTTGCTATGTAAGTTTGCAATGAATAAACGAAAATAAAATTATTGTCTAAGGCTATGTTTGAACCGCTAGATAAACTTTACAAGTTATATCATTTTAAATTAGTTTCAATCCAAAACTGAGATAATTCCATTCATTCAGTTCAGATAAGTTTGTTTTAATAAGTCAACTTTTTAGAAAAAAATAGTTTAATTTAGAGGTTAAACATGTAGGCTTTTTAATTTTATTTGATAACCGATCTGTAGAGAGAACACACATTTAACATTGATTTTTATCAGGAAACCTCTTTTAAAATTCTTTACAGTTTTTTTAGACTGATTTAAGAAAATTAAAAATTAACGTTGTAATTGAATTTACATTTACAGTCAGTAGATAAGTCAGGAAGATTATGAACCTTTTATAGGTTTTTTTCTCAGTAGTTATTTATTTCCCAATACTTTCATAAGAAAAAGTGAACGCAAATATTGAGTTTACAGGATTCGGTGTTAGTTAAAACTATAGATTTTTTTTCATACAAATACATACTGCAGGTTAATCTTTTTCAATCAATTTTCTAGTAAATCTCATGATTATTATAGCTACAGGAAAAAAAACCTTAGGAAATACCATTATTTTTACACTTCATTAATTTTAACTAACATTCAATAGGTTCTCAATATTATTTGTTGGAAATAAGGCATAGAATGTTATTTAAAATTATTTTTACCCGACTGCAAAAAGCTGGTAACTATTTTTTCTTGATTGCAAGTAGTAGTAGTTATCAAACTATCATACAGAGTTCATGTTGGTGCACCACATGTCGAGCTTCAGTCATCAAATTATCATTCTTATTTTGTCGTTTGCGAATATCCTCAGGAAACATGAAGCACAGCGTAAGCAAATATCATCATGTATCATTCCGAGTCATTGTTTTGCAACCGTTCTTGATATTTATATCATAGCTTTAGTTTTATTGGGAAGTTACTTAAAAGTAATCGCTGCGTGCGCGAGTCAGTTGGAAACGCTCGTACTTTCGAGCTCAAATCCAATAATCGCTAGTATTTTACTGCATTTAGTGATGTGATCAACTCGATAAAGTGGCAATAATTTACCTTTGCATGTACCTTAATTTATTACCTTTTAAGATCTGCATCAATCAGTAGCCTAATTCCAAGAATAGCAAACAGACAAGCGACCCGCCATCATGAAAACTGTTAGCCGTCATGACAAAAGAAGCAATTCACCAACATTCAAAAGATTTGAAGATCTCAATGTAGACAATGATCCACAACCAGGTAAAACCAGCAAAAAAAATACACCAACGGGCAGACGTCCTGCTCGTATACTCAAGCCGGACGAAACCTGGACACACCAAAACATTCTTGAAACGATTAAAGCATTCACGAGCAGCTTAAATTTTCAATAAAGAGGTGAACATAAAGTAGCTGTTATCTGCTACACTCCTGCAGCTCACCGATCAAAGATGAACTTTGAAACAAAGAGATTAACTTTCTTACCTATTCAAGAAAGGATGAAAAAGTACCAAAATTGGTTATCCAGGGATTACCAGCTGTAAAATCAGTACAAACAGTGCACCACCTGCTGCAGGAGCGACGAGATCATGGGCATTACTACTAGCTGGGACACCTAAGCAGTCAGTTCTCGAGAAACCTTCGCTTCCTGAGTCTAGCAACAATACCGACTTCAACATGGATCCTATCACAATCGAAATATCCGAAATTAAGGAGATCATTCAGAAAATAAGATTAGAATTTCAGTTTTGTACTTCAATTTTTGATAAGATCATATTTAGTACGAGAGCCCACGACCAAAATTTTTGTCTCATAGCAATACGGCCAAAACTGCATCAAATCGATAGATACGATTATCCTGAACTCGAAAATACCAATATCAGACATTTTCCGCGTAGCGTTTGAACTGACCGAATTTTCAAAATTGTCAAAGAATTTTACCGAACTGCATCATAGCAATATGTCTGATTTGCAGACTGTAGTTGAATGGTAGTTCTGAGATACCGAAAACATATTTTTCAGACGTTAGTGGTGTAGCGCAAACCCGTAAAATCACTTAAAAAAAATAAAAATGAGACAAAAAAAATGTCTCATAGCAATACGTCTGAAAATCTTTTTTATTAGTAAATTTTGGTTATTTGATGCGAACAAAACAATTTTCAGACGGAAATGTGAACGCATTAAATTTTGAGACCGTTTTGAAAATGTTAACAAATTTTACCGATCGGTATCATAGCAATATGTCTGAAAATTGTTGGACATGATAAAATAAGTTGTCCACATGTGCAAAAAATTTATATCAGACAAATTAAGTGTAGCACCTTCTCTATCAGACAACTTTTCGATACTCAGATATCATTTAAAAATCGTATTGAGGCATCTTGAATTTTCTGTTACAAACCAATGAATACGTTGCGACCCTGAATTTATTAGATGATAATTAACAAAGAATTTACCCGAAACCTTAACATTGAAGTTGAAGGACTGAAATAAATCGCACAAAAGGAAACTGGGATGAAGGGAAGGGAAGGGGCAGGAGCGTAACAAGCGCTGAGGCTGTTGAAATTAAATACTGATTGATTTGATAGTTTTGGTTTTATTTAAAGCACACTTGAGTAACTTTTACAAAAGAAATAAGTAATGACATCTGTCATCTGTCAAAGTACATATAATAGACAAGGGAGATTCTTGAATATCTATGAAGGCTGTAAATTTAAAAAAACATTTAACAGAGGCGTCGGCCAGGCGACTCCGAAACGTTATTTTCGTTTTTGGGAGTATATGCTACACTTAAAGTGTCTGAAAACAGGTTATTGGTAATCATGGAGCAATACGAAAAGTTGAAAAAAAAATTTATCCGTATTGCTATGATACAGGTCGGCTAAATTTGTTGACATTTTCAAAAATGCGCTCAGGCTATATGCTACGCGCAAAATGTCTGAAAACAAACTTTTTCGAAATACAATTATAAAATCTATGTACATTTTCACTATCAGACGTATTGCTATAATACCGACTGTCTTTTTTTTTTGACACAGCAGAAATGGACTCCCACGCAGTTGCTACACTTTCGACCGTTACTACACACCTAGTCGGGTTCAGAATCATAGAATCTAACGATTTTATAGGGTTTTTGCCGTATTGCTATGAGACATGGTTTTGGTCGTGGGCTCTCGTACTATTAGTCTTTAAACATTTTGGTAGTTTTAGATTTTTTTAAGTGTTATATCTTTTCAAATTTAAAAACCGGTCAAGTGCGAGTTGGACTCGCGCACCGAGGGTTCCGTACAAACCTGTAGATAAGGAGTAGTCAGTAACTTTGAAATTTTCAAAATTGTCAAAAATATTTTTCAATTTTTTTTTTTGTAATGAGTGGCATAAATAAAAAACCAGGCGAAACGATAAGCACACAGATTTTATTTAAATTAGGCTATAATCAACTATCAAAATACAAATTGGCAGAGTTTCGGCCTATTCAGTGGCTAAGAGGGCAAAAGTGGCTAGACTGAGCTGTCTGGCCGTTATAAGGGCTTGCTCCCACCCAAGGCGCACGGCTAGCGGAAGTTGTAGTGGGGAGCGTCAACTGGCATGGCGGTGGCTTCCTATTGGCTGGCTTGGCTTGGCTTGGCTCGGATTGGCTGGCTTGGCTTGGCTTGGCTAGGATTGGCTATGATTGGCTATGGTGGCTGAGGCTTGGCGTTACATTCGGCCGTCCTGAAACAATGATTGCTCCCGCAATGGGGAAGGGTAGTATTAGTTCTTAAGTAAAACAATGAGGTCTTCGGTTTCCAATTGCTCATCAGAGCTGCTAGCACTGTCAGACATAGGTACGGTGCTTGTATAGGGCCGCAATGAGTCTGCAGCAACTAGTCCTGTAAAAGCTTTATAGCCTTTTAAGCCTTTAATGCTCCGTATCCTATATCTGTCATTGCCAAACAACCTTAGTTATGATATAGGGACCTGAAAAGAAATCATCGAGCTTGGTATTGACTTTAGCTGCACTATTTAAGGGAGCCTGTCTCCACAATACTAAATCTCCCTTTCTATAAACCCGGCTGGGCTTACGCTTTTAATCAAAATCACGCTGCATCTTTTCCCCAGCTTTCTTTAACTGGGTACTAGCTTTCCTACGCCTATCCTCAACAGAATCAGTCTCACGGTTTAAGACCTATATCGCAACGAGGCCTAGAGCTCCTTGCAAACATTAAATCCTATGGCTTGTAAGTAGTACTAACGTTAAGTGTGTTATTTATTCTACACAAGACATCGGGCAAGCAGTTAGCCCAATAATTTGCAGCCTCACTAGGATCAGTGGCTCGCAACGCGTTAAGTATGGTTCGATTAGTACGTTCAACTTGCCCGTTAGCCCTTGGACAAGCAATAGAAGTTAATATGTGTTTCAACTGTTATCATTCGAAAACTGCCTAAAATTTCTACTCTTAAGGCTTTTCCATGGTCGCTTACTACTTTGTCTGGATACCCGAATAAGCTAAACGTCTTCTTTTATAATTCGAATTGTTTCTACTGCATTTACTGTCAGAGTGCTCTGCTCTGCTATGACAAATTTAGAGAAAGCATCTGTCAGGACCAACATGTACTGATAACCCTTTATGGTCTTGCAAAAAGGCCCTAAGTGATCAATGTGCACCATACGCATTGGCTCAGAAGGTTTAGGTATTGGGAAGTCTCCCTTCGATTTTTCATTGATTTTCTTTGCCATAAGCACGGTGTAAACAAGCATCTACATATTTGCGAATAAAGCAGGTCATTTAAGGAAACGAATACTCTTGTTTTATTAATTCTAAACTTTTTTGAAAGCCTACATGTCCGATATTATCGTGGTGCATCTGTGTTATCTTCCATAGAGCCGAAAAAGGGACTTCGAGGCGATTTCCAAGTAATGTTTTACGATATAATCTGTCATTTATTAGTTATTAGTTATACCTGTAGAAGCACTACCACCCTTGAGTTAGTGAATGATACATTTAAGTTTCTCATCTAGATATTGCACAGTATGAAACCAGTCTGTTATTTAAAGCCGTCTAATGTTCATAGTATATACAACAGGGTTCCTACTCAGCGCGTCTACGTGTTTCATGCGATCCCCCGGCCGGTAATCAATGCTAATGTCGTAGTCTTGTATTGATAACCACCACCTAGCTATACGAAGCATAAGCTCGCGCTTAGTTAAAGTTGCTCGAACCGCTGTACAATCGGTGAATACTTTTACTTGTTTACCTACAATACGAGTATACACTCTGAACCTACGCAATGACTCAACAACGGCAAGAGTTTACAGTTCATAGCTAAGGTACATACTTTCCCCTTTACTTATAACCCTACTAAAGTGCATAACGGGGCGTAATGTCTCATCGGCTTGTCGTTGTAATAATATGCCTGCAATACCTAACTTACATGCATCCGTATGTATCTCCGTAGGAAAAGTAGGATCAAACAACGCAAGTATAGGTTTTGTACATAAACAACGTTTTAACTCCTTAAAACTTTGACACTGATCACAACCCTAAACCCAAACACTGTTTTTCTTTGTAAAATCGGACAAAGGACGCGTAATAACTGCAAAATTCTTTATAAATTTCCGAAAATAGCTACGCAATCCCAAGAACTGTCTTATTTCATGAACGTTGGTAGGAGTAGGAAACTGTGACACAACTGTCAATTTAGCTTGACCCGGTTGAATACCATCCGATGATATTTCGTGCCCCAAGTAGGTAATACTTTTTTTTTTGCAAAAACTCCCATTTACTCATATTAAGTTTAAGATTTTCAGATCTGAGTTTACAACAAACTTTTTCTAATACAGTGAACCCCGATGCAACGTCACAAGAAGGTAGTAAAATGTCATCAAGAAATGCTAAGACATTAAATTCGTGCGAAAATCTATTCGGGTCATCGATATGACCGGTGTGTGGTAAAGTTTTCGAACTACCCCCGCAGTATTCTTTTTTTATGGAATCAACTATTTTATTCATCAACCGCATGAAGACAGACGGTGCATTTGCGAGACCAAACGGAACGCGTGTATACTTGAAGTGACCTTGAGGTGTAACAAAAGCAGTCTTATGTGTGTCTTCAGGGCTTATTTTAAGTTGGTGGTAATAAAAGCCTGCTAATTTTGAGACCTGACCATCATTTGTGGCAACGGAAATCTGTCTTTGACTGTGATGGAATTAAGCGCCCGGTAATCTACGCAAAGCCTATAATCGCCGTTCTTTTTCTTTACCGAAATTACTGGAGAAGCGAAACTGGACTCGGATTCTTTGACAATACCCGCATCTAATAGTTAGGATACTTTCGTTTTAACTTTCTCCTGCTCCCTGTGCGACATATGATAATGTCAATTGTCTATATATCGGCTGTGAATTTGATAAATTTATTTTCATGTGTAACAAATCAGTGCACCCTAGTTAATTTGTATTACTTGCCAAACAATCATTGTAATCGGTTAATAAATTAATTAAATGATCATAATCGTTTTTATTCAGTGGTCCTGTCTTAATTTTATTTATAAACCCCTCCTATGGTACTAATATAGGCTAAGCTCGTATGTAAGACCGTTGAAACAATATTATGGCTGATGCTAATGTAATAATATGGCGAGCTAATTATGGCTGATGGCTTGAGTGGCAATGGCAAAATAATATTGGCTTTTTTACTGACCTGTGTATCAGCAAGAGACGTGGCGTCGCAGCTGTCTGCTCTGGTCAGCACCTCTCCGCGCTGCCAGACGATCTTCCCGGCGCTAGTGTTGACGATCTTGATGTAGCCCGTTGAGCCACGCAACAGCGTAGCAGGGATGGAGTAGGATACGCTTGATAGCTCGTAGTGTTGCGGCCGGGTGACCACATCGTTATCCTCGTCGTTGTCTTCTATGTAAACCTTAATGATTGATGTCCCAGGTTCTTTTCATGTAGTGACAACCTTAAATCTTTCGCGTATTTCCGTTACGTTCATACGTTTCAGAAAATCTGTGTCTTGCAGGTGAAATGCCTTGGTGCGTCGTTCCATCCGTGTATCTCACCCAGTTGGTCGATCTTTTTGAGTCACGCAGTTACTGCTGTACAATCGTCGCTATCCGAGTCAAATTCAGGTATGAGGGATGCTGCGCGGTGCACCTTTGTTTTGATAGCTGCGGGCTGTCGTTCAGCTCACGCATGGTCTTCTGCACCTCGTCCTCCAAAAGCCTTCTCAGAATCCTTCCTCCTGGCTGGTGGTGTAACTTCTTCGGCATCCTCTTCTACGTTTTCGCTGCGAGTTGGTGAAGATTCAATCCATCCAGAAGGGTAAACATGCCTTCCGTTTTCAGGTATATCGGTGTGATTGCGCTTCATGGCCGAATCTTTTTATTTATCCCACTTCTGAAGTGTAATGAGTGGCATAAATAAAAAACCAGGCGAAACGATAAGCACACAGATTTTATTTAAATTAGGCTATAATCAACTATCAAAATACAAATTGGCAGAGTTTCGGCCTATTCAGTGGCTAAGAGGGCAAAAGTGGCTAGACTGAGCTGTCTGGCCGTTATAAGGGCTTGCTCCCACCCAAGGCGCACGGCTAGCGGAAGTTGTAGTGGGGAGCGTCAACTGGCATGGCGGTGGCTTCCTATTGGCTGGCTTGGCTTGGCTTGGCTCGGATTGGCTGGCTTGGCTTGGCTTGGCTAGGATTGGCTATGATTGGCTATGGTGGCTGAGGCTTGGCGTTACATTTTATATGATGAAACTGAAAATTTACAGTTTTCGTAATTTTTCCTATATCTGTACTATAAGACGTGACTTCGTACTAAATTTCAAGATTCTAAGTTTACGGAAGATACCCTGTAGGTTTTGATTCCCGTGCGAGTTTCGAAATTTTGCGGAAATTTGCGACCTAAATAGCTGTATCTTTTGATTGCGTTGGCTTCCAGGGACAGTAGACCTAAGTATCAAATAGAAATTTCAGTTTGATACCTCCACGCGTTCCTGAGAAAAACGGTCTTGACAGACAGACGGACGGACAACAAAGTGATCTTATAAGGGTTCCGTTTTTTTCTTTTGAGGTACGGAACCCTAAAAATTGCGTTGTTAACGCAAAATAAAACTTAATAAATAAAAGGTTATATTTAGGTCTCATAAGTTTAGTCTTATCTCATGGAACGGATGGAATGGAATGGTCTTATCAGATGGCGTAAGAAAAAAAATACAAATTATATTTCAATCAGGTATTCCAAATATAAAACTCTCATTTGACATGTATGCACGTTCTTTTTATTAGAATGGGGTGAGGGAAACCTACCTAGGTAATTCGCAATTTGGGTTCTGATAGGAACGACACGTCGGGTCAGGTAAAGGCTAGGGTTACTGAACACTAATTATTTTTTTAAATACCTATCCTTATCCACGACGGGGTCAGGATTTCGGGTCAGGTTTGGAATAATCTCAATTTTGGTTTGTCTAAGCCCGCACATCTGTTTACTCAGATTAAAAATAAATCATACTACTATCTTAGAGCTTATCGATTTATTTAGGTTAATTTTATCATTTTTTTAATCATACCTAACAGAGATCTATCAATATCTCAGTGGAATTAATTTGCATGGAGGATAAGATACGGCTTGGCTATAAAAAAACTTGCAGTCAGATCGTGCGCATCCTTCTCGGTTCATTTACAATGAAGTCTCTGGTGTGTTTGTTGGTTCTGGTGGCGGCGGCGGCGGCGATGGTGCCGTACGAGCAGCCGCTGCGGTACTACCACGAGGCGGCCGGCATCGCCGAGGCCGCGCGCATCCGCCAGTTCGAGGAGGGCCTCGACTTCGACGGCGGCAGGATCGCCGGCGGGCAGACCGTCAACGCGGGTGTCCAGCCCCACCTGGTAAATATCCTTGCTCTATCTTAAATGAGAGATCTATTTCTCTTTATTAAATCTATCTGTGATTTTGTTTTTTGCGGTGTACAATAAAGAGTTATTCAATTCCATCTGCTTATTCCCGTTTTAAAGGGTCAGTCATTGCCGTAAATGCTGTTTGATTATGCATACGAAAAAAGATTCGAGCAAGTCTGGTTTGCTAAGAGCCCATGTGCTCACATCTCAAGGCCGCGTGCGTTCGGATCGTGTTTCAATTTTATTTCTAAAAATAAAATTCATAAAGCCTTAATTTTCACTGACTTGGTTTCGTTCGAATTTCAATACTTTAACGTACAACTACGGCTGTACTTACTCAGCTCTGCTCACTACTATATGCCACTCAACATAATTTCCCAATATTATAAGAAATACCTACTAGTTGTTTGTTTTTTCATATTACTTATTCCGCTTCTGGTAACAGGGTGGTCTGGTCGTCATCCTGACCGACGGAAGGCAGTCGGTGTGTGGGTGCTCGCTGCTGACGAACACGCGCGCGGTGACGGCGGCGCACTGCTGGTGGGACGGGCGCAACCAGGCGCGCCAGCTCACCGCCGTTTACGGCTCCAACCGCCTCTTCAGCGGCGGCACCCGCCTCGTCACCAGCAACGTGCAGATGCACCAGAACTGGCTCCCCTCCATCGTCGCCAACGACGTCGCCATTATTACTCACTCTCACGTTGGATTCAACAGTGCGTACCTATAACATTTGACTGGTTTTTCAGACCTGAAAGAGCCATATTAAGACAATTTGCTATTTTTATTTTCTAACTAAGCAAAGCTAACAAGGGTTTTAAGCAAATAAGGGTTGGTCAAGGCAGAACTACTGAAAGTACAACCGAAAACTTGTAAAATGACCAGGACCAAACAATTCAATTTCAATTTCTTATATTTTTATATTTACTTGTTTCCATAGTTATGTGGTGGGTAGAAAGAGTTTTTAACACATTATTTAATTTTTAGACAACATCAACCGTATTCTGATCCCTAGCGGCTCCTCGAGCTACAGCGGACAAACCGCCATCGCCGCTGGATTTGGTATCACCAGTGACAGTAAGTGCTACAATTAACTTCCAAATAATATAAGAAACCGGACAAGTAGGTGTCGGACTAGCACGCCGAGGCAGGTTACAAATAAATAGGTCTAAAATCGAATCTCGATTTCCCAAAACCTTAAATCCTTATTACTCGTAATATCATAAGCTTATGAAAATAAGGATATTTTTTCTTCACTTTCACGGAGACGAAGAGGATACGGAGTTAGCCTAATTTATATGTATGCTACGTATAAATTTCTTTCAATTCGGGTAGCTATTCGACTACCGATACACCAATTAAAAAAGAATAAAAAACGTTATGATGTTACCTATACTTGTTGTCACAGGATGAGCTCGTGCTTTGACGAGTACATTTAGTAGTACTTACGTATGTACGTGGTGTGGGTATACATTTATTTATTTGTTTACTTCGTGTACCTCAGACGCCGGCATCAGCCAGAACCAGGCCAAGAGTCAGGTGAGCCTGACGGTGATCAGCAACGAGGAGTGCCGGCGCACGTTCGGGCCGCTCATCCTGTCGTCCACCATCTGCACCAGCGGCGCGGGCGGCCGCAGCACCTGCCCCGGCGACTCCGGTGGCCCGCTCGCCATCGGCTCCGGCAACAACCGCCAGCTGGTCAGTAACGATAACCACCAACAATTAAGGTTGCATTTTAGTACGGACTGCAGGGCCACTGTGCTCGTGCGACAACGGTCTTTGTACCACACTTTTCTATAAATCTTGATAAAATTTATTCCGAGCGTGACCGCATTGCATTGACATTGTCACTACTAAACCGAAGACGAAAGGATCGTAAAAAAGACTTTATTGAAACAACTGTTGACAGTCCGGGAACAAATTCTATTAGTCGTTTCAAAAATACCTCATAACAGCTCAACTCGTCTCCAGTTTGCCACTCTACGTATGGCCTTGAACTACGCAACGGCATGCGATACTGCGACGCTGCACTGCAGTCCGTCTCGGAATGCATGATTACGATTATATTATAATTAATTCCTACTTAATACTGTGTATAAGCGGATTATTTGCTACTTAAACTTGTCAACTGTGACAAAAATGCGATTATAGATACTTACTTAATCTATAATCGCATTTTCATCACATAATTAATGTCCTTAATGACTTATGTGCATTACTCACACATAAATCTACTTCGTAAGAAATCAGATTCACGGTTTTCAAATTTGATGATCGTTTTGGATGTCTCAATAGAAGAATACACATATACCCCAACACTTAAACTATACCTGGGCCTCTTGACGAATGACGAAAATCGTAATCTCAATGCTAAATCATAAATTAATAAATAAGTAAATTATAAAGAGTTAGTACATTAATCGTAACAGCAACAGAAAGACAAACAATCCAAATACATAGTATTTTCATGTTTGGTCTTAGCGTTCTTTGCGACGATAATGTTATTGCGGCAGTTAGTCAGTAACTTGCTTTTAATAAAACGGTTTTCTATCTTTCTTAATCGCAACTATAATCGAAATAGCGACTTGGTGAAAACTGTAAGCTACAATAAAATTAATGAGTGAATAAATAAATCGCAACTAACGAAGTCGTTGTCTAGGAGCTCTGTTCGTCAGGCCAATTGCATGCTATAGTTGAGACGCAACTGTGAAAAGTGTCAGACAATCAGTTGTCTGTAACTGTACGTTCTTCATACTCTTTATTATCTGTCAAAACGGTCTGCCTCACAGAACACGGAAAACCTCTTTTCCGTGTTCTGTGGTCTGCCTCCATAGAATTTGTATGGGAATACAAAATCGTGACGTCACGGTCATGTATCAGAAATTGAAGTCAGTTGACCGAATATTTATTGAGTTTTGTGTGTTTAAAAATTGGTTTCTACAGCTTTTTTGAAATGTATTGGTTGTATTAACTTCGTAGGGGCTATGTTTTTTAAACGCCATGGTCTTGAAAATATTTAAGATAGGTGTCATCATGCCTATTGTTTCTTCCCGCAGATCGGCATCACGTCGTTCGGTTCGGCGCAGGGCTGCACGCGCGGCCACCCCGCCGCCTTCGCGCGCGTCACCTCCTTCGCCTCCTGGATCAACGCCAGAATCTAAGCTACGCGCACACCTGATATGCACTTATTTACATAGTAAACCAAGAAACAATAAGTAATCATTCTAGTTTTATTCTGAAACAAATGCAAACAAATTGTTTTCAATTCCAAATGGTGATCCAATCTGGATCACTCGTCAAAGTATTAAATGTTGTAAGGACATCAAACATGTTAGAAGGAAACTATGTGGTAATTTTTTTGGGTAGTGGCAATACAAACCTCCACAACTGTCACTACTGACGTTTGACAGCTTGTCGTTTAGTTATGAGGAGTTTGTATTTTCTGGTGCCAATATTCTTAACTTTTTTCATTAAGCACGTAAGTAAAGTTACGACTGTAATTGGCAAATTTTTCGTCATATGATGTGTTGCGGTATTGTAGCCTAATAATTCGACTCATCATTAAAAAACACCATAAGGTTTGAGAAGCATTGGTTTCAGTTAAAATTTACAAGGAAATAAAAGAGTGAGTACATACATTAATCGTACCTACATCAACAGAAAGACGAACAATCCAAATACATAGTGTTACTGCGGCAGTCAGTTAATAACTTGCATTTACTACAAAATAGGCTTCTCGTACAATAAAATAAGGTCCTCGTGGCTTGCTAGCTGTCGCACTCGCAATATTGCTGCGACCCGCGACGACCGTACGTTTTGTGTGTAGGCCACGGTAAACAGATGTTTTCTTACATTGAGAAGTGGTGTGCAAGTTTAGTTCATCGACATATGTATGGCGCGTTTTCGACAAGAGGCACCGCTTGACCTGGAGGGATCCGTAGAAAAAAAAGTTATTTAAAATTAGTAGATAATTGTGTATTCTACATTCATAATAAAAACATATAGCAAAAACCCATAAGAAATGAGATATTTACAAAAAAAGACCTTTGACCTTGAAATTTAATACTTGCGTACACCTTACCATGTGTAGGTTTCTAGACAACTTTTAGGGTTTTTACAGACTTATAGAATACCGGGTATCTCGAATTCCGAGATTCTTACAGGCTAAATTGACTGGATTTCTTATATCCTTAATGCCATCCCCACTAAGACCCCATGCTTGTCACCAAGTTGAACTTGTATCTCATGACCAGTAGCTAAAGTTTACCTAGTGGGATTTCCTTTATAAATCTATATAAATTTATAAAGAAGAGAATTAATTGCTATTCGTTAGTCTCGCTAAAACTCGAGAACGGCTGTACCTATTTTGCTAATTTTGGTTTTGATTATTTGTTGAAATTCAGAGAAGATTGAAAAGGTGACAGCGCCTGCCGAGTCCATTACATTTTATAATAATTCTATTATAAAGCAAATATTTGCCATACTTTTCATGCAGTTGTTTATTTAGTCAGTAACCGTTTTGGTTCATCGAAGTCATCTGCAGTACATAATGTGTTTTGAAGGAAACTGAGGACTGCGATTTAATCTCTGTCACTCCTGAAAATGAGCACATTTTTACAGCTTTTCTCGAACAGCTTTTTTCAAACACCGTCTTTACTTCTCTTCATAATGTTATATACAAAAAAGTACCAAGCGTTGATTAAAGTTACAATATACAATAATCTCAATTCTCTCAATTAAGTCAATTTGAGATACGAGATAAAAGTTAATCTACATACTTAAGCAAACATTGAGTTTAATCATAATGGCTCAAGATTTATTTATAAGATAGCTTGCCGATACTCACTGTCTAAAATATATTTTTGCTATTAATTATTAAGATGTGAGGTTGTGTATCTATGTCGTCCATTTACTACAGTCCAATAATAAATGAAACCATAATGAATACACATGTAAAAACAATATCTTGCTTAGCATATTGCATACAAATTGAGTATGCGCGTCACGTTATTCTCATCACGCTACGTATCACGGCATAGCATGATTAAGCATCGACGAACTCAATGCGCCAGATAAAAATGCTTAATACCAATAATCTATAAATATTGACACTGGTCTGGTTCCGTTCGTGGTTTCTAAACGCATAATATTGATTCATAAAATAGTGTTTTATTAAAATATTTACATGTTACATTGCGACTATGAATGAATGACTGGATGAATGAAAGAATTTATTTCAGACCGGGGTCCATAATCTTGTTAGTGATTTTTAATCTTAACCTTTGTTAGTAAGTACAAAATAAAACTAAACAATTCTAATAAGGACTAACCAAACCTGGCCTGTAAATTAACCCAGCGAGCCAGAGTTGAATCAGAACTATGCTGACTACGACGCACGGCGGCTACGACTACGATTGGGCCTACTCGTAGCGTGGCTTCTACGAGTGCTTACTGCTAAGTCTTTACTACGAAGGCGTGGGTTACAAAAGGACTCTGCTACGAAATGTAACATATATAGTATTGCCTGACTTTGAATGTAGTTACTAACACTGCTTGGCTTCTTACTTTAGATTGGTCTTTTGCAAGGTAACCTTATCCTGAGATAAGCAATCATAAATAAATAAATAAAGAGATGTATTTTTATATAAAATTACGATTGTTATATAACTTGCTATACGGTTATAAATTTTGTTGAATCCAAGGCAAGAAAGCGGTGACGCGCGAGAATCCAGAGGGCAGCCCGCGCTCGCAGCCCCTTGCGGCCGCGAACGAAGTCACGCCGATCTGCAACATTATCAAATGGCTGAATATGCACATAACATGGACTATACAATCCTCAAGTGCTAAAAACCTACGAACCTACGATCCTTTAGATGGGAGAGCTAAGTACGAGTACAATACAATCGTGTCTTTGCGTGACCCGGAGATCTAGACAAAGTAACATATCGTTGTCTATGACAAAATTCCTTTTTAGGACTTCCGTGTTAGGTATGCAGCATCTTCTTCAATCGGTCTGTTATAGTGTAAATTTGTTATGTTAATTGGTTCACTTTACCTCAGACTGCGCAGAGCACGAGCCGACCCAAAATTCGTGTAGCGAGGACGGACTTTGAGCGTCGAACGAGCGCGCTTCGAACATTTGGTTCGTGTTCGGCTGTGCTCCGCCTATTGTCGGTTTTTTGAAAAACACCATAGGGATTTGCATCGCGCTCGCAGTGAGCACAGTCGCAGGTTCCACACTTGTCACCGCAGAGCGGCTCGGCTTGCGCTCCCTCGTGAGCGTAAACGGACATAGAGGTTGTGGATGTGGATTTGTTGCTCAGACTCTTTTCTAGCATTGAAGCGTTTTTTGGTTTGTCGTACTTTACCCACCAGTATACGGGTGTCTCCCTCCCCCAGCGCGAGCGGGCCGCCAGAGTCGCCGGGGCACACGCTCCGTGCGCCGGCGCCGCTCGTGCACAGCGCGGTCGCCGCCACCGTGCGCGCGCCGTATACTCCCGCGCACTCGCCGTTGCCGATCACCGGCACGCTCACCCAGCTTGCGCTTTGCTTCGACTCTATTGAAGCATCTGAAAAATGTTTAGGTATTGTACGCCTTTGCATGCCTTTTTAACGGATACTAGTGCGTGATGAAGGACAAATTTATTAATTGCAATAACTTCTCTATCGGTAATCTGTAATCGGGTATCTGCTTCAGAACGCAGTCTATACTATTACTCATGTTGCAAAGTCAAGCCTATTTAAAAATAAATAAATAGGGACAACATCGCATTGCTTTGATTCAAAACCAAAGTAAGTAGCTTAAGCACTTAGGAAATCGAAGGTACTACATTACATACAGACTCATAACAACAGAGAAGCCTCCTCAACAGTGGAGCCTGCGTCCATTGTGTTCAGGGATCGAACCCGGCCTGGTTCTCAGGAATTAAATTTATGTGCGAGTAACTTGCGCTACTGTCTTAAGCGCACTATTTAAATGTTATATACTTTCTCGTTTGCGACCAAAACCAGCAGCCACTGCGATTTTGCCGTTGAAGTCGTCATTCACTTGCGCCTCGCTCGGCAGCTGAATGCTTTTGATTGTGCCTATAAAACCAAAAAATTAAATTGTAACACGGAGCTCATTAGAAGTCACTATTATTTTGTAGTAATTGAATACTTACTAGTGAACTCTACAAATTCATGAGTGATAATGGCGAGATCGTTTCGGATTGTGCTGACATCATAGTCAGGATGTACCAAAACTTTGTCGGTGGTGACCCGTTTCCCTCCGCGAAAGAGCCGTGTGGAGCCGTAGACGATAGTGAGCCGGCGCGCCCGGAGCCGCCCGTCGAACCAGCAGTGCGCAGCTGTGAGCGCCTTCGCGTTCGACAGCATCGACGCGCCGCACGCCGAGGTCCGCCCGTCCTGCAGCGTGATCAGGAGTCCACCCTGCGACACCAAGTGGCCAAACAATGTTAAAACTGATTGAGGCGCTAAACGATTTGAAACTTTTATTCCGTTCACTATATTTCAAGCAATCGCATACCTACGAGTTGCCGAATTAAATATTGTTACAAGTACAGTAATTAATTATTTAATGTCTTAACTGACCAAATGTGGTTGGTCCCCTGATGACACAGGCCGGCCGCCAGCGATTCTCTGGCTGGCATGCTCTTGCTGACGCAGGCGCTCGGCCAGTGGGATGCCCACCGAGCTATGGTAGAACCGCTGCGGCTCCTCGTACGCCGTCACCGCCACCGCGAACACCAATACACACGACTGCATCACCGCTAGAGCAAGCCACGAGAATGCCACCGAATACTCCGGAAGACATTTTATAGTCGCTTCTACGCGTGTGCATAAATTACCCCTTATTATGATCAGTCTTCTTAATATTTCTGTATCAATAGTTAAACACTAGCAATCGCATCACATTGTAGTCTTGTGTTTACTCAATTTCTATAAGATAGTTAGAGTTGTAAGCCAGACGACGGTATCCATTCAATAACTGAATTAATTACGTAAAGAGACATAAATAACTTTTTTGTTTATTTTTGACATATTTTTATTGGCAGGTATACAACGTGTACATTTTCCGTAAACAAATAGTGGAGACTTCGATGTGGTGCTCATAGCCTCTGTCGGATCCAGGAGTCGAAGGAGGTGACGCGCGCGAACCCGGCGGGGAAGTTGCGCGTGCAGCCTGACGCCGACACAAACGACGTCACACCGATCTGGAACCAGCAACATTGAACATTACGACCAACAATCATTACTTTGTACAACTAGCCTTATGGTATAAAAACAGATAGTCAAAAAATAAAAAAATAAATCAATAGAAGAAGTATCACCCCCAGCGCTGCCATTGGGTATGGTGCCTAAAAGGCTGGCAGCGTTTCCTTTTTGTATGGTAAGGGTGATCCTTTGGCCGAGGAAGCTGCCAGACCTATGGTCACCAGTGTGACATCACAGGCTGCCGATTGTATTGAGGACGGCTTTATTAAGGTTGAAAGGAAGAAAAGGAAGTCTTCTCGCAACCAGTGCGGCACCGCACCGACTGGCCCGAACCACCTGCTTCGACCTGCGATACCAGTCACGCCGCTGTACGTGTCCCGGCTTCATTTCTCTACGAAGGTTGAGGATATCGTAGAGTACATCCGCGTGAAGACCAAATACACTCTGAGGGTCGAACGGTTGGAGTCTCGTCATAATACGAATTTCAATTCGTATGTTGTGAAGGTTCCCACCGAACAGCTGTCGACCTTCACGAAGGAAGAATTTTGGCCGAAGGGTGTTGTGTATCGTCGATTTCGTGGACGGATACCCGACACCAAGTTGCGTAACACTACGCCTACTAAATAGTGTATTGTTTTATTTTTATAAGTTATATTTGTATGTATGTTAGTCTGTAAGGTATTTATAATATGGGCCTATTGTAGCTCGAAATAAATAAATAAAAAATAAAAAAGTGTGACAATCATTACTTAATTCGATTACGTTTAACATCAGTTTTATCAGAAAAAGCATGGTGCGAGGTGTAGCTAGACATAACATGACTTTGAAATCAGCTGAAAATAATAATTTTGCGGAGTTTGCTAATGTGCTATTTTGTTTCTTTTTTTGTTAGGAAAATAAATAAATGTATTGAGATGATAAATGAATTATACTGTGTAAGTGCATAGGCAGCCAGACAGAGAGCACTTCTTTGCACAACAATTGCTATATTCAGAATAGTCTGAATATAGCAATTATTGTGCAAAGAAGTGCTCTGTCTGGCTGTCCACGGAAGACCAGCGTCGCGGCATGAGATGCTACAAAAGACTCCGGAAGTGAAAAAGTGCTTACGTCATAAGATATGAAATCTGCTCAGAAGTGGGACATAAATAAGCTTGCCTTACTAATGTTTATAAGAATTTGATGGTTTTCATAAGATACTGACCAAAATACGGTTGTTGCCGGAGCCAACGGTGAGCGGGCCACCGGAGTCACCTGGGCAGGTGCTGCGGCCGCCCGCGCCGCTGGTGCACAGCGTACTCGCGATCACCGTGTTCGGCCCGTACGTCGCGATGCACACACCGTTCGAGATCACCGGCATCGCCACTTGGCGCTTGTCTTGGTTCTGGCCGATGCCGGCGCCTATGGATCAATAATGTGCTACTTAAATACGGTATAAATGCTAATAACAATATTCTAAAAAATCTTCAGACATTAAAGTGGAATGTAACCAATATTGATTGTTTGGCTAAACATAACTGTATCTAATTACTGAATGAGAGTGAATCGTACACGGCGCACAAATAAAATGTTTTAATGTAGGTGCACATGCGTCACAAGGAATTAATTTACTTTGTTCAACTTGTTATTTTACCACAATAGAAACGTGACTGACACTATCGTTGTACCTAATCAATGAAAAAGCTAAGTAGATATCAAAACAACTCGACACAACTGCTTTACTTATTATCGTCTAATCTATTAATAATACTAATTAAAAATAAAAACTTATCAGGTGTTGTCTATTTCAAATTACGGTGTGGCCATTCTACATCTGCCTATTTAATCAAGTGTGAGCCAGGTGTGATTAGGTGCTCAAGTTTAGAGTTTAAGTTGGTCAACAAGTTGTCATAAGGCGCTCTCAGGCCGAACTTACTGTCACTGATGCGTCCGTAGCCGGCAGCAGTCGCCGTCTGCCCAGAGAAGCTGTTGCTCAGCTGGTTGCCGCTCGGCAGCAAGACTCTGTTAATGGTCGCTGAAAAAAAAACGAGTTTGAAAAAATTATCATTATGATAATAAAAGCTGTGGCTAACTTATGATAATCAACTTACTGCCGAATGCAGTCCACGCAAAGGTGACGATAGCGATGTCGTTGTGCAGAGTGTTAAAGTTGTAATTCTGGTGCATCTGCACGGTGGAGGTGGTGACGCGGTGTCCGCCGGTGAAGAGCCGGTTGGAGCCCATCACCAAGGTGAACTGGCGCGCCTGGTTGCGCCCGTCCCACCAGCAGTGCGCCGCTGTGATGGCGCGGTTGTTGCTCAGCAGCGACGACCCGCACACCGACTGCTGGTTCGTCGTCAGCGTGATGATCAGACCAGCCTGCAAACAAATACAACGACGTTAATTCTCTCCTTATATAGTTTTTTTGACACAACTTTTACGTTTTAAGTTCAAAATTATTTAAAAACACATGGTTCATGTTTTGATTTTGTGAAGCAGTTTATGGTGTTGATCTTATGACTTGCTATGGATTGCATAGTACGTCCCGTAAATCTTTCATTGTTCGTGTGTACAATTTCGTCTTAGTGTTAAAAAATAGACGTTATGGGATTAACTTCAAGACGTCGTGTTTGCGCTATATCGATAGGTGTGCACTTCTATACCTGTTGGCACCTTTTATAGCTGTTACTTTTTCCTAATTTAATGTGTAAACTCTAAACTTGTTTCAAAAATGTTTTAAAAATTCCCCTTAACAGTAGATACATTTCACTACATGAATGCGTTATCACTTTGGTGATTTTTAATTAAACAAAGGGCCTCGACCAAGCAGTAAATGCCACCTCGGCATCGTAATTACCAAATGAGGATGAGCGCCGGCGTTGACGGACTGCCCGCCGGTGATCCGGTTGGCGACGTCGAAATCGAGTGCCCGCTCGTACTGCTTGATGCGCGCCGCCTCCGCGATGCCGGCCGCCGAGTGGTAGAACAGCATCGGCGACTCGTACGCGCCCGCCGCCGCCGCCGCCACCGTCAACAGGAACAATATGCACGACTTCATCCTAACAACACGAAGCAGCGATTCCAAACACGACTCTTCCTGTGGTTATTTTATAGACCAACACATAATCTTATCCTTTCACGTCAGAAGCTAGGATTTAAAAACGAATTAATACTTAATTAATTAATCATCTTTCACGGATTAAAATTGATAATTAAAGCGATTATAACGTACTATTCTATTTTTTCCGATACAAAAGGAACAAAGAATCTACGATTAAACTGTAGATAAATCGATTTGTAGTTTGTTTAAAAGAAATTGACTCGTAAGTTTGGATGGAGAGTTATCAGTTATCGCCAGTAAAAGGTCAAAGTGCAATAATTTCAACAATTACTTGTTTATCAACGTGGAAGCTATCGATCAATCTATCAATCAGCGTTATATTATTTGGATTATCTACATTAAGACTGTGCAATCACTAGATAAGCTTGAATTTTACACGATGTCCCGATAACTACTTTGATAATAATTAAAGGCAGTTTCTTTTCGTTATCAACTAACTACCACCAAAACAAAAATAAGACACTAAAATTACAAACTTCATATTTTTTTTTAATTCTCTAGTAATTTTTGTAAAGCTGATTTTGTTCCTTTGGGTAGAAAGAAAGATAGAAAAAATATCTTTCTATCTATGCTAATTACACACCATTAATAAACTTTTCGTCTTATCATGGCAATTTATCATTAATTATGATGAGCGATCCTTTATAGAAAACCCTGCAATTGTTGTTAAGGCAAGCAGAGCCTGGTTGACCAAAGATTAGCTACATATTGTTAAGCAAATCTGTATTTAATACTCGTTTACCATTCATCTATAGGATAGGTATCCTTCTTTTAATTATTCTCGCTTGGCATTCGCAGTGCCACGGGTGCGCTTTATTAACTTAAATTTCGTTTTTTTTTCAATATGTGGACAATGTTATTGGTTGTACAATATCGAAAATCAGTAAACTCATGACTGAAATGGACTGAAGGATTTTTTCAAATTTTTCCTTAATCAAATAAAATATTTGAGTTCAATGTAATGTACTTGCGTCCTTTTTGAAAAGTAAGCACGAAGACAGGCTTTAAGAGTTTCATTATTATTTTCATTTGGATCTGCACGTTCTGAATGAAACACCTTCTTTGGTCACATTTTTTAATAGGTAACAGAAATAATAAATACATTCTTATCCCTACTGATAAACGAAATAATAAATCGGTTCATGTCTTATTCTTCTTTGGCAAGGCTTATGTAATAATGATTACATTATTCTTTTAATTGTCAATAATAATTGTCAGGTCTTCTGGTACAGGTACTATGCACTTAAAAGATCGAGTCTACATCTAATATTGCTGTTTTATTCTTTGCAACGAATAAAAGTTTTTTTTTTAATGGCCTATCCTCAGAACTAATAAAGGTGAGTTAAAATCATTGTCAACAGCAAGACGACCACTGTGGATCACATATATCTTATCCTTCATAGGTTTTCAGCTGCAGCAGTTAAAATGCATATAGTTTGATCTAACCACATTAATAAGTATGAATAATATTTCAACAAATTGTTTACTAAAGATGCAGTGCTATTTAATCCAATACATAGGATGGTACTCGTATGTACCTAGAGCCTTGCGTTGATCCAGGTGGTGTAGGAGGTGACGCGCGTGTGCGCCGCGGGGAAGCCGAAGCTGCAGCCCGCGTCCGCGCCGAACGACACCACGCCGATCTGGAAATTAACAAAAAATAGATTTATTCAATAGACAGGACTGGGAAACAATTGATAAGAATTCTTGGCACTGTTGCTTTGCCATATTTTTGAATTACTTATTTGTAATGTCAATGCTATCACTCTTATTTGCAAAAACAGCTTGTGTTATAGAATCCTGACCCTTCAACATTAATAAGTGAATGCAAAATTGAACGAGATGACTGACCAGCGTGCGCGCAGCGCCGTTGCCGGCGACGAGCGGGCCGCCGGAGTCGCCGGCGCACACGCTCATGCCGTTGGCGCTGCTGGTGCACAGCGTGCTCGTCACCACCATGCTCGCCGCCCACGTCAACCGGCAGTTCGCGTTCGTGATCACGTGCAGGTTCACCTGCCTCTTGTCCGTCTCTTGTGGCTCCATCAGATCTACAAGTTTCAAAATTCATATTAGAATAAAAAAACCTCAACACAATGTTCAAATATCGTTAATTCATAAATTATGCGAAATAACCATTAGAGCTGCGTCCGTAGCCGACGGCGACCGCCCACGTGTCCGCGTACTGGTTGGTGCCGGTCGCTATCTGGATGGGACTGATGTAGTCTGCAAAAATAATAACATTTCAAGTTTATATAATGAACTCCAATAATAAGGCCACGTGCTAATCGTGTTCTTTTGCTTGAATTACTAAAATCGAAGAATACCCACTGACGACTAACCTGTGTATTCGACATGAGGGTGCGTGATGATGGCAATGTCGTTGACGTATGTGACGGGGTTAAAACCCTCGTGCAGTTCGACGTTGCGTGTGGTGACGCGGGTGCCACCGATGAACAGGCGGTTGGAGCCGTAGACGACGGCGAACTGGCTCGCCTGCGTGCGCCCGTCCCACCAGCAGTGCGCCGCCGTCACCGCGCGCGTGTTCGACAGCATTGACGACCCGCAGATGGACGTCCTGCCATCCACTAGCGTGATCACAAGACCTCCCTGTGTAAATAATAATAAGTATGAATAAATCTTGTACTGGTTGCTTTATGCGGTGTCTTAAGCAATTTGCATTTTATTACATTAAATACAATGCTAGACGTTGTAGCTTAACCACGTAGAACGTAGATAGGTAAGGCTTACGAGGTAGGGATGTGCCCCGACGCCGACGGGATAACCCCCGACGACCCTTGTATGTTGTAGCTCCTGACGCAGGATGCGCGCGGCTTGCGGTACGCCGGTGGCCTCGTGGTAGCCCCGCGGCAGCGTCGGCGACGGCTGCTCCAGCGCCAGCACCCCCGCCACGCTCACCACCAACAACAGAAACGACTTCATTCCTGCGAATGTTTTCAGAAATAGATACACGCTTTCGGCATATTTGTTCATTTATATCTAAATAAGGTGATTTCCCGTGTTATCATGAAATATAAATCGATTAAAAGTTTATCCTATAATCTGCAATATATATTGGGATACGATAAAATTAAGTTTTGGTTCCTTGCACTTGTAAAAGGATGGGACCGTGATCGAATAATAGACGTGTTATTTCAGTTATAGGTTCCAATATAATGCGTCAAATAACGCTTACAACTAACTTATATATAGATACAATAAGGGTGAAGTGAGCTTCACACTACACCTCCCCTGTTTTTTTGAGAAAAAAATTATACATGTTTTTTTTCTTACATTGATGCTGAATAAGTAAAATTGTTAAAGGTGATTTTAGTTACAAATGTTAAATGAAAAAAAAAAGTAACAAATTTGGAAAACACTACACAATCTTTTAGAAGGTAATTAAATAACACGATTTGCAGTTTAGTAAATGCCAATACTTCAAGTATCTTATTACTTCAATCATAACATATCATCTTACATGGATTTCGATAAGCAGAGACAACAAGTACTTTTGTTAGAATAGCAAAACAATAATTAATATAAAGAATCTTCAATGAATTTTACTTTAAGCACTCAAAAGTGATTTACATAAACTTACAACTAAGTACTTATATTTTTATGAACAGAAGAAGAAGCAAGTCAAATCACATAATTACAGTTACGCAATATACGAAAAAAAATACATTGGATTTAATTAACAAATATTTGACATACTTATTTTTATAAATCAAATCGATTCACAAGAAGTATAACTGGGTAGGTATCCAACAGCCTTAAAAAATGCAATGCGGAACTTTGGATTATAAGACATTTTTTATCTATGTATGATACACAATTAAAAAAATATTGTCAATAACATAATACCATTACTTATTACATCACATCATTCATAAAATACAATTTGTAGTTCTTTAACTCTACTAATAAAACACTTTTTTCAATTTTATACTCGTCTTTACATAACAAATAGGTAGGCATCTTTTTAAAAGCTCAACACGATAGCTTAACATTGGTACTATTTACCTCATTAGGTAATAAACACACTATCATTGGGTACTTATAATATCGTGGGCCGGCCCCATTTTTATTATAACATTTATTTATTTTATAAAGGTACAGTTATTTATTATTTTTATAGTCGACTTTATTATTATTTTATTTATATAGAGACACGATTTAAGGCCTTTTGACCTCCAACTATTTTCACGGAGAGAAGCTCGTCTACACCATGATCAAATGAAGGATACATGACCTATTCTGTACCTTGTACCCTTTTTTGTACCATTGAACGGGTCCTCTTATTTATTTATTTATTTATTTATTTATTTAACAGATATATATATATAGATTATATATTTATTTATTCTTTTAAGTTCACACGAATCTCCAACGGTTTACACAGAGAAATCTCGTTTACACCATGTTTGAACAGAAGGATTCGACACCGTCACTTAAATACCTCATATGCCAAACCTTTATCATTTACCTAACTTTTAAACTTTCTTTTCTAACTGATCTATGACAACAATCAAAATGAATGCATTAGCATAAATGATTCGTTTGCTTTTGAGTGATCAGTCCAATCGCTTTACGAAACATCTCTACTAACGTACTCCATGCTCCACGATTCTTTAAAAAAAATCTTCCCACTCACATTGATAACTTCGTAATAACTTTTCTAATAACTTATCAATAAGAACATATCATTGCCTCATTACAATTTTTTTTTCATATAAACTTTTAGAAAGTAACTAATGCACTCTATGGTACAAAAGCTCGGTAAAAACTATTTAATACATTTCCTAGTTTAACAACAATCTATAGTAAATCGATTACATTTTAAAATAACTTTGTGTAATGGCTTGTTAATACCTGTGTAACCCAAATATAGAAAATGGAATGTCAATACCTAGTATCAAAGTTCTGTTTAAAAGTGTTTTATGTTCAAATGCAAAACAAATATTATATTGCAAAAGCGATCGGTTGTAGTGCGGCACCATAATAAGATTCGCCTCATATTTCTTTCCAAGACATGACTCGTCGAATCATCGGTAACCAAATAAGCTGATGCAATAATGACACGTGTGGACAGATAATTACGTGAAAATCTAGGACAATGTTTTTTACAAATCTATTTTGTTATCAAGTACTTACTAACAATAATAAAATGAACTTTCTCTAATGTAATCGGATATAACTAAACTATGGAGTCTTGAACCTTAACATTTGAAAAAAATAAGATTTATATTTGGATTCTAAGCGTAATGCGCAAATAAATCAATCTTTCAAATCAATATAAAAAAAAGGTAACGGAATGACTGAACTGACAAAAAAAATGTATCTGACTAATACCTGAAGATCTTAGATCTATAAATTTCAAATAATATTAAGAAATGAGTATTTGCATATCTAAGTTGAACTACGACGGCATGTCCAATAACATCGTAATTCCAAAACTGAACTTTAAGCAATAATTGACATAAGTTCATTACATAACGATCACGATTCCAAATTTACGAATAGGTTTGTAGACAATTACTACACAACTAGTGGTGTCACCATCCCTATTATACTATGTATTATAAACTGTTTAAAATCACTTTTGCTGCGTGTTTACAAACTTAATGTTTACTCAAGAATTAAACAAAATTAAGGGGATTGTTTATGTTTATTATTTGACGAGATGTATTTAATTTGATATACATAAAATCCTCAAACGGTTGAAAAATTATCGTGAGAATATTAATTAGCTAAAAGTACTTACAACTTAAAATACTGGAAACTGTAAATTACCTATAAACTGTAAATAGAAGATTTAAAATTGCTGATGTAAAGTTAATAAGTGGAATTAGGAATTAGCAAGTAATATATTATTACGTGGTATGCCCGTGAAATACTTATTTTGCTAACTGATTCAAAATTAAACTTTTAATTGAACACAAGGTTTTTAAGTTATTAATAATATGATCCTGCTAAACACTTGCATAAAACTTCTGCTTTTGTTTTTGAATAAAAATATGATTTGACTTGTCTTCGTTATTACCTTAATTATATAATAATACAGTGCGATACAAAGCAATATAGTGGCTATGTGTATCTTAATAAAATTTATTCACTGTTATAATAAGTGAAGTTATATTATAGTTAATGATTACATCACGTACGATTACACACGGAAAAAATAAAAATTAAAAAAAACTTATGGTTGTCGCGTAGCCCGTTTGTCAGAGATGGAAACTAATATCTCCCGGCGCCTCACAATCCGGCTAAACCATCGCGACACCAACTTCTCCCGGCGCCCAGCATCACCAACCTCAATCATCGGACGCCAACGTCTCCCAGCGCCCAGCTATAGCCACCTCCATCTGGCGCCATCAACGCCCGGCAGCCAGCATTTTCTCCATATTATTTATCTCGTACATTTGAACGCACAGCAACTTAGTGTCCAATTTTCAAAGTTTTTTTTATGTTTATCAAAATCACTTTGTTAACACGAAACAAAATAACTATAACTTCATTTTATTCACTGTAGTGCGCAGCGCTGCCCAAAGGCAGCACTGGCAGGGTCGCCATGTAAAAGGATGGGACCGTGATCGAATAATAGACGTGTTATTTCAGTTATAGGTTCCAATATAATGCGTCAAATAACGCTTACAACTAACTTATATATAGATACAATAAGGGTGAAGTGAGCTTCACACTACACACTAGTTTCTTAATTTTAAGTATCAATTGTCAGGTCCAGGTTCGAATCCTGGCAGGGTCGCCATGAAGTGTGTGGTTTTCTTGATGTAGTCGATGAGGGATATTTTAAGTTAAACACATGTTGTTGGTACCGTGTCGTTTTATTGAGTGCGAATAAAAGATACATAGTTTGCTTAGAAAATAAATGCTTACTCGGCCAAACGTTACGTGCGCGCGGTTGGTTCCCACAACCACAAGTTATTTGCTTATTAAGCGATTACCATACTTCAGGTTGTAGGCAGTAAGTACATACAGACGCCGTGCCTAGTGTATGCGATGTTTGTTTGTTTCCGACGCCGTAACCACTTCTATGTACGGTGGGTTATAAAATCAATATATATTTTTGACATGTTTAAACTTTGAAGAGATCTCGAGGACGGTGTGCCGCTGCTGTCCTTGTGTGGCGTGCGATGATGTGTACGCTTCTCGCGCGTTTACGGGGACGGGAGGAAGTGAACAATTATTGATCCGAAAGTGACCTATATATAGCGAAAGAATACCTATTACAAGGATTTTCTTTTATTACCCTAAAAATAAATGGAATTTGCGCTTGAAAGCTATACAGTAATGAAATCAGATAACAATTGTTCAGGATAAGATTGGAGCGGGTATTTACCTAACTTGCATATAAATAAAAAGTGATTCACCTTGCGCACATATCTCAATCGATTACAATGTCAGCATTGAAGTGTTTGGTCCTGGTGTGCGTGTGCGTGGCGGCGCGCGCAGGGGCGCCGCCGCCGCTGCCGCCTGCCGGCTACCACGAGGCGGAGGGCATCCCCGCCATGCGCCGCATCCTGCAGCACGAGCGAGCGCATCTGGAATCCAGGATATCGCTGGGTCTTCAAGTTCCCAAAGGAACACATCCTTATTTGGTATGCACTTAAATACACGTCTCATTTCATACGTCTCACGTCTAATTTATCAGCCGTGATATTTTTAAGGTATCTGTAGATATTTTCACCTGGCTTACGTCTTCCCAGGGCGGTGTCATGGTTCACCTGATGGACGGCAGGCTGTCGATGTGCGGCGCGTCGCTGCTGAGCAACACGAAGGCGGTGACGGCGGCGCACTGCTGGTGGGACGGCCGCCAGCAGGCGCGCCACTTCACCATCGTCTACGGCTCCGACCTCTTCCTCTCCGGCGGCACGCACGTCATCACCAGCACCGTCGAGATGCACGCCAGCTTTAACCCGCTCACCTTCGCGAACGACATCGCTATCATTACCCACCAAAGAGTAGAGTTTAACGGTTAGTATGTTTACTAAATGAGCACATTTCACTTCAAGTTGATTTATTTCCACATCGCGAATAACCTTATACGAAAATATTCTGAAATTCAAATCCTTGTGCAGACAATGTCAAATACTTATAAGAAATAGTAACAGTGCGCAATAATTACTTTCAGATTTTATCGACCGTATCCTGCTGCCCACCGGCAGCAACCTGTACGAGAACACGTGGGCAATGGCCGTCGGCTACGGGCGCACCTCCAATGGTCAGAATCATAAGAATTTAAAACTAATTACATAATTTATTTATATTTCATACAAATATCTATCTTTACAGATTCTAATGCGATAGGTGCAGGGCAGAATAAATGAATCAATTAAAATAATACAAAATATGAATTCAAAATAATACAATCATACATTTCACTTAAAAAAATGATTAAGACGAACTACAAAACGATAATATTATGTTCAATGTCACTTTTACAGTTTGAAGTGAGCGTATCTAGTGAACTTATTTTGTATGCGCTCAAACATTAGACTGTATTTTTCTGCTTTAGGAGCCCATATTGCAGCGTTACACTAGCAGGAGTCAGCTAAAGAGCTTTCCAGACCATCATACAAAATTGCGACAGCTATAACATTCGTCACCGCTCTTCGAAGGAAAAATCCTAGTCGTTCGTACGTTTTTCTACAGACGTTGATGAAATGGTCTCTAAGCTTCAATTGCGAGTCCATTTGTACGCCCAAATCTCATACTGAATTCTCCCTTTACATCGGCACCTCACCTACTCTGTAGCTGAATCTGAATTTGTGTATTTACGTTGCGTTATTACTGCATCATTCATGTTATGTGACTTTGGAGTACATCACTGTATTATTAATATAAAATGGTTATTATTGAAGGGTTTCAAATTGAATATGAAATTCAAACTGGGATAAAAGAATATCACTAGTGAGTGAACGTCAACTTCATTTTTTCCTTTAGTTATTAAATCATACAAAACATAATATATTTATCAAAACATGTCTCCTTACCTTTTGGGACCTGACACACTCATTTTATCATATATCAAATGTGACGTCTTGCAGATCCAACCGTAGAGCACCTGATGGACAAGCGGCAGGTGATGCTGCAGGTGATCTCGAACCTGTCGTGCCGCAACACGTGGGCGGCGGCGCTAGTGGGCAACGGCGTGCTGTGCACCGGCAGCACCGGCGGCATGAGCGTCTGCGGCGGCGACTCCGGAGGCCCACTCGTCGTGGGCTCTGGCACTGCGCGGAATCTGGTCAGCATAATTTTGCATTTATTCATAAAAAAGAGTAACATGATTTAAATGGATAAAGCTATTGCAATTTTGGACTTGCAATACACAATAAAGACGGTAACACAGAGTAAACCGTTAGTCGTGACGGATGCAGGTAGCACTGTTCTACATTTTTTTGATGAAATTATTTCTCATCAGAATAATACTTAGAGAAACACATTAAATAAAGTACTGCCTATCATAATAATTGCAACTAGTTGAAATCATTTCATTGCAGATCGGCATAACGTCGTTTGGCGCCGATGCCGCGTGCGGGCTGGGCTTCCCCGCCGCCTTCACTCGCGTCACCTCGTACACTACCTGGATCAACGCCAGAATGTAGAACTTTTTTTTCTTATTGTATTGATAAAGTTCTGTTATTGAACAGCCAATACTATTTTAAGAATATGTTTTAATCTAATAAACATTATTAGAAAATGAATCTTTACTCAATCGCAATAAAACCTGCATCACTCAAAAAATAAAAGGGTGCACTATATTTTTTGTTTTTTCAATTTTTTTTGCAATCCAAAATCCAATCTTTTCAATTTAAAGAAAAGTAATATGAAATCTTTATTTGCTTTCCGAAAAAAAATTAGTTATCAAGGATTAATAAATTTAAAATATTTCACAACAATCACACCAATTCTCTAGTCCCAAATTAAGCTACGAGGCTTGTGTTATGGGTACTAGACAACGGATAAACATACTTTACTTTACTTTTTTTTGTAAATAAATACATACTATACATAGAAAACACCCAGACCAGTACAAACACACAATATGTTCATGCACACATATGCTTGAACTGTGCGGGGATCAAACCCTAATTGAGCACTACATTTTTTGGGTTCGGTTCGGTTGACCCCGTCTTGCGATGGGGTCGAGTTTTTCCCTCGTCGCAACCGGTAGGGGCTCGCTGCAAAGTAAGACGGTCAAGTCCGGGGAATTACGGTGAATGCCTGTGGCCTCTCGGCCTACGGTGAACCCGCCACGTCCCCGACTCACATTGCACTGGAGGATACCGTCAGATTTTGGTGAATGAATTATTAATTTAACTGAAAATTAGTAATGACAAGAAAAAATAAAATGAGAATACAAAAATTTACACAAATATTTTTTGACTCTACCTGACTGTAGTAACCTAAAAAACGAGTTAGAGGTAGTCTTGTTACGTCACGGGGTCGGTGCAACTATTTGAGCTTTAGCAATTAGTGAAAACTCTACGATGTCCCGTTCCGGAGTTATGGCTGGGGTGAAAGTGGGACTCTGAGCTATAAAATCGGGAAAAAGGCTTATAGTGTTAGTAGCCTAAAACTGTTCTATAAAGTAATAAAATAATAAGGGGAAATTTTGGGGAAAAGGAGGAGGGGGAGTTAACATAGTGTAGAGATGTGGTGACAAGTGGAAGAGGTAGGTCTCCACTCGAGCACCTCAGAGATGAATACCCGAGTCTTGTAAGCCAAGGCTTAGGAGCAGCGGTCTACCGAAAAATCCAAGATGACCGCCTGAACACAATTTCAAAAATAAACTATAAATTTATATTTTTTATATATATATTTTTTTAGTCCCTTTAAATATTCGAAAATCAGTCGGACGCATCGGGATCGTGGAACACGCACCACGTGCCGAAATTTGCCGAAAAGGCTTTAGCTCCGCGGGCACTGGTTATAGTCTCAGCCAAGACGGGGCAATATGTGACGCGGAGCAACGCGTCACATAATGGCCCCAACTACCCCGCACAAAGTGGTGAAATTAAAACACTACCTTTTTTATACGGTGTGGACGCCCAAGCCGAAAACCGGAGAAAACACGTATTTTCCTAAGAGGAAATGAATGGTTTTTGGTGAATAACTCTTCGTCCGGCTGACACACAAATCACCACACTGTAGAACTCACTGCATGCAATCCGACACGATCGGGCAAGTGAACTAAATTTTTTTTTTTTTTTAAAGTGACTCTGGCCCGGATGTGGTAGTCCAGGATTACCTATCTATAATTACTTTCATACCAGTTCTCGCATTTATTCCTCTCGTACTTCCATTCTTCATACAAGGTTCTTCTTTCATCCATCATCTTTTGTTCTGACTCTACTTTTGAGTGGGATGCTCAGCTATTCTTATTGTGTTTTTCTTTATTTGTTAGGTTAGGTTAGGTTAGGTTAGGTTAGGTTAGGTTAGGTTCAAGCCAGTGTATCGCCGAACTGCGGAGACCGCAGCGGGCGATGGCAGTCAGGATTATACGGGGCTACCGCACAATCTCTTACGAGGCGGCCTGTGTGCTGGCCGGCACACTCCCCTGGGACCTTGATGCGAGGACCCTCTCGGCGGTGTTTCACTACCGGGAGGAGGCGCGTCGGTCCACAGTCCACGGGGTTACCCCAAGCCAGGTTACGTCCTGGCTGGAAGAGTTCCGCACGCTTGCTGTGGAGCTCTGGGATGTGCGGCTCGCGGATCCCGGATCGGGCCATCGCACGATCCAGGCTATCCGCCCTGTCCTCACGCAGTGGCTGAATCGGCGTCACGGCGCCGTAACGTACCGTCTGACGCAGATACTCACGGGGCACGGCTGCTTCGGGAGTTATCTGTGCCGGATCGGACGGGAGGCGAGCGATGCCTGTCACCACTGTGATTCCAGTGAGGACACGGCTCAGCACACGCTGGAGGTCTGCCCAGCTTGGGCAAACGAGCGCGAGACGCTCATCGCCGTGATCGGGCGCGACCTCTCGCTGCCTTCCGTGGTTTCTTCCATGGTGGCGAGCGCGAGCTCGTGGGATGCGGTGCTCTCCTTCTGCGACGCCGTCGTGTCGCAGAAGGAGAGCGCCGAGCGCCAGCGCGAGCTGGACAATCCCGCCCGACGTAGGAGGCGACGCCGCCGGGGTGACGGTGCCTAACCCCGGAGGTTCCCTGCGGTTAGGGGAGTAGAATACTGCCGAGGTATCCCTGCCTGTCGTAAGAGGCGACTAAAAGGGCCCTTGGGGTCGCGAGGCGCACGCGGGGGGGCCTGCTTGTGCTTCGGTTTGCGATCCCGAGGAAGACGGTAACGCGTGTCTTCGGACACAGTGGTCTGTGTTATCGTGCACTGGAGTTGAGCTTTGCTCCTCCCGAGGCTGGCTGCGAGGCGGCCTTGCGCACGGAAGGGTCCCGTGAAGAGTCCCTTGTCGGGGATCCCGGTTTCCTTCCATACTGCGCCGAAGATGACCACCGTCAGGTTTTAGTGGGTAGGGGTCTCCGTTTTCCCAGGAGTTCCGAGTCCCACATATCCCAGGTGTCCCGAACCCAGGGGCCTTGGGAATGCGTAACAGCATTTCCTGACGCAAAAAAAAAAAAAAAAAAAAAAAAAAAAAAAAAAAAAAAAAAAAAAAAAAAAAAAAAAAAAAAAAAAAAAAAAGGTTAGGTTAGGTTAGGTTAGGTTAGGTTAGGTTAGGTTCCCCCCTGTCGGATCTCCACCTTGTCGTGGTGGGGGGGCTCAGTAACCGTGGCTTTGCCACCCACGGTGAAGCTAAGCGGGATCCCGGGAGGGGACGCTCCACGTGGGCTTGGGGAGGCCTGCGCAGGATGCGTCCAAAAGTGCGGGTGAGGGGGACGGTTTAGGCTGTCCCTCGCAGTCGGGTGCGGTCGCGGGAGGAGAGTCGTCTCGGTGTGTCGTTGCCGTGCGGCCTATCTCCCGCGACCAAACGGGGGCGCACCGTTTGATGGCGCTGCGGTGGGGCCGCAGAGGAAGAGGAGATGCGGTGTGTCGTTGCCGTCCTCCCTATCCTCTGCGGCCGTGT
This sequence comes from Pyrausta despicata, assembly GCA_963921415.1. NCBI lineage: Eukaryota > Metazoa > Arthropoda > Insecta > Lepidoptera > Crambidae > Pyrausta > Pyrausta despicata. The sequence goes on along the minus strand of OY992859.1, from coordinate 171,391 downwards.
AGGAGTTAGTTTTGGTGGCGGAGCCCAACACCTTGCTCCGCCGCCAAGGAGTTTGTGGCCCTCGGGCTATCCGCCGGGGCGCCGTGGTGAATGCTCACGCGACCCCATGGCGCCCCACAATGGCGGAGTGGCGGAATGCGCTGTGGTTTTAGTGGGTATTACGGCCTTGCACACCTAGCCGTTGAGTCCCACATACCCCCCTGCAGATGTGTGGGGGGCATGCGTAAAAGCATTTCCACAGCGAAAAAAAAAAAAAAAAAAAAAAAAAAAAAAAAAAAAGGTTAGGTTAGGTTAGGTTGGGGTGCCAGGTCAGACAGCCTCCTCGTGGCGCACCCCGGGCAACTGGCGTCGAACGGTTTTCGGCGTCAGGCTGATGGTCTGACAGCGGCGGTTGAGTCCACATCTAGCTGGGCTCCCGCGGGGTTCTGCTCCCCTTCTCTCGCCTCAGTGAGGATTGCGTGGAGTGTCCCGTAGTGGGTGGTGCGCTTGTTGGCGCTCTGCAGGTTCAGCCTGCGAGGCACCTAGGGCCGTCGGGGCTCCTGCCCGGGTCTGAAGTGCGGTGGCGCGGCAGGTTTCGTCAACTCGGCGGGCCTGTCGGGCAACCCGTAACCCTCCCTCGCGGGGGGGCCGGGGGTCTCGGCTATTGAAGTCGGGGCCACGACAAGGAAAAGTCTTTAAAACCAAAACTCGGACCGTCGGGGCATCTGCCCGGGTCTGGGTGGCGTCGGCGCGGCAGGTTCGTCAACTCGGCGGGCCTGTTCGGGCAACCCGTAACCCCCCACCGGGGGCCGGGGGTCCCAGCTATTGAAGTTGGGACCGAGACAAGGAAAAGTCTATAACACCACAGGTGGAGGTGTATTCTCCCCCTCTTCATAATGAAGAGGTTTCGAGAGTCCCTTCTGAGGTGTGGCGCTCTGTCGCCGTGCAGTTTTATACTGCGTGTGGAGTCCTATGGACTAGCGGAGCTTTTGCTCGTGGGATGGCGGGTCTGCAAGACCTGCGGCTGGACGGGCCCACCACCCGCGTTTACGCGACTAGGTGGGTGACTTCGGTCAACCGTCTGGCAACCTGCTCCCGAAGGGTGTTGTGGACATGTCTCGCAGCCCTCGGGAAGTAGGGGCCTTGGCTTGGTCGCCCGGGCCGAGAGGAGACAACCTCAATAAAAAACCCCAAAAGGTTGGCCGTTTGTCGTGTGACGGTCGGCCGCCTCGGTCTCGAGGTGGTAGGATGGGTCAATGCCTACCCGCTAGCGCGACACCTGCACGAGACCGCCCGCCCTTGTGCAGTATTAGGGTTACTCAGGTGCAGGGGGCTCCGCCTGGGTGGACTTTTTATTTCCCCCATACTCGTGGGATCATTATGGATTTAGTTTTTAATGATAAGGGAAATCCAGGGGGGGGAAGCGAGAGCGATCTCGCCGTCCGCGGGAAGTCCGCGAAGCGCGAAGAAGGCACAAGTAGCGACTCATTCGCTATGCCTGAAGCCGCGAACGGACAGGTGTCATCACTTGTCCCATCACCGTCCATTCAGGACGAGGGCGTGTGCGCTAACACAAGCGCTATCGCAGGAGGCAGGGTGTTGCGGTCTCGTACCGTGGCTCCTGTAGCGCGTTTGAGCCCAGCCGTGGTGCTCACTCGCTTGGATGTGACCAAACTCGGAGACGACACAAGCAGCGTGGGTCCTACCTGCACTGCAACACCAGGTGGAAGTCTTAGCCGCTCAGCGGCACCCACCCCAACGATGGACATGTCAGAGCTGTCCGACGCTTCGCCTGCTACCAGCAGAAGCCAGTCGCTGAAGCGACGGCGCACCCAGCGCGATACAAGCGACCAAGCTTCGGATAGTTCTGTTAGCTCCGTTAGTGCCATACCGGCCGGACCTAGAGCGCAAAGGGCCGCTGCAAAACTGGCCCGACAAGAAGAACGGCGGACTCAACGGTCCGCTGAGGCGGAAGCGGAGGCCGAAGTGTGGTCGGGCAAGCTTCGCCGAGAGCTTGGACGGGCGCAGTATCGCGCCACGGAGCTAAGTGCCGACGAGTTGGTCCGCCAGGTGACGGTGGCCACGGACTCTATCGTTTCCGGAATCAGAAAGTGCGGGAACATTAAAGGCACCGTTCAGAAAAACCTGAACGATGCTGCCACCCTAATACGCGCGGCGGTGGAAGCCCTCACTAAGCGGACCACCGACGAGGAGGTGCAGCGCCTAAGCGCCGAAAACAAGAGGCTCAGTGCGGAGCTGGAGCAGTTGCGCCATGATGTCGAGGCCATGAGCCAGCGCCGCGTCGAGCCTGCTGTGCCAGCAGCGCCCTCCGTTGAGGAAATAAGGCGCGACATCATGGAGTCTTGTGGCTCCATGATGAACGCTAGACTGGAGGGCCTCCAGGACCGGCTTTTGCCTGAGTGCTCCTCCAGGCCTCCACTGGCCGCGGACAGGAGACGCCGGGAGGATTTCCCGGCACTCCCCACCGTCGTCCCACCCGGACCGACCGCCAGGCCGCGCTTCAGCGCGCCAGCCAATAGAGCGCCCGTGGCTGCCGCTGCCCCACCATCGACTCGAATGTCGGTCAGGGCGCCTGCCCCTGCCACAGCGAGAATGCGAGCCCCTGGCACAGTCGCAAGAGCTCCTGCACCGGTTACATCCGCGCGTGTGTCCACCAGTGAGGCTGTAGTCCCCACTGTGGCCGTGAGGGTGGCCACTGCTGCCACCCCAGCTTCCGGAGCCCCTATGAGCCGTAGCGCCCGTCGCCGGAACCGCAATAGGGAGCGCCGCAGGCGTGCAGAGCCCGCCCCAACTAGACATGCCCGCCCCCTCCCACCGCCACCTACGTCCATGGACGAGGGATGGACCACGGTTGTGAGGCGGGGTGGAACGAACGGGCGCGGTGCTGCCCAGCAGCCACAGGCAGCCACTAGGCCAGCCCAATCTGCCCGGAAAAGGAGGCTCCGACAGCCGCGTTCGTCGGCAGTGGTGCTGACCCTTCAGCCAGGGGCAGAGGAGAAGGGAGCAACATTCGACGCTCTCATCCGGGATGTCAAGTCCCGGATTGATATAGAGAGTCTCGGGATAGGCGACATGCGCTTCCGCACAGCACGCACGGGTGGCAGGCTACTGGAAATCCCAGGAGCTAATAGCGACACCAAGGCCGACAATCTTGCTGCAAAGATCCGCGAGCTCCTCCCCGAGGACGTGATGAGGGTCTCCAGGCCCACTAAGACGGTGGACGTTCGTCTGTCGGACCTGGATGACTCTGTCACTCAGGCGGAAGTGGCGGCCGCAGTGGCTAAAAAGGCTGGCTGTGCGGAGGCCACAGTCAGGGTGGGAGCTATCTCGCAGGGACGTGGAGGCGCCGGTACCGTCGTGGTCAAGGTACCAGTGGCCGCTGCCAAGACCATATCCCAAGGCCGTCTTCGCGTGGGCTGGATTTCAGCCCACGTGCAAATCTTAGAGGCCAGGCCCTTGCGCTGTTACAAGTGCCTGGAGCCTGGCCACGTCAGTTGCCTTTGCCCGGCTTCAGTCGACCGCAGTGATCTCTGCTATCGCTGCGGCAAGCCCGGGCATAAAGCGAGGGGTTGCGCTGCCGCGCCGCACTGTCCTATCTGTGCGAGCGCGGGCTTGGCTGCAAACCATAGGGTCGGGGGCAAAAGCTGCTCCCCACCGAAAAGGAGGGGCAGGGCAGTAGCCCGAACGCCAGCGCCCACTAGCAGAGGGGCCCACGAGCAGGCACGTATGGACACTGCCTGAAGATGGCCCTAACAGTCATCCAGGCGAACGTCAACCACTCCTCCAGAGCGCAGGACATCCTTGCGCAGCACCTGGTGGAGTGGTCGGCGAACGTTTCGGTGGTGGCCGAGCCCTATTTCGTGCCTGACGCAGATCGAGAGGACTGGGTGGCGGACCTTTCCCGGAGCGCCGTCTACATAAAGACGGAAGGCCTACGGTTGTCTGTCATCGACAAAGCCGACGGCATTGTAGTTGCCAAGTGTGGGGGATTGCTGCTGGTCGGGGTTTATCTCCCGCCTAGCAGCAGTATCGCTGCAGTCGAGGCCGGCCTTGATTGGCTGTGTGCCGTCCTGCGGCGAACCGCTCTCCCTGCACTCGTGTGCGGCGACTTCAACGCCAAGCACTCGGCTTGGAGTTCCCCGGTGACGGACCCCAGGGGCCGCTTGGTCCTCGAGTGGGCAACGGCGGCGGGCATGGTTCTCCTGAATCAGGGCAACGTGGCGACATGTGTGCGACCGCAGGGCGAGTCTATAGTGGACTTATCGTTCGCTAGCGCCGCGGTCGCAGCGAGAGTGCCTCGCTGGATGGTGCTGGACGGTGAGGAGTCACTTTCCGACCATAGGTATATATGGTTGGAGGTGTCCTCCTCCCCCTTTCTACCGGCGCCTAGACTAGCTGCGCGCTCTCCCTATCCACGTTGGAGCCTTGGTGCCCTGGATCTGGAGAACCTTAAGGCGGCGGCTCTGGTCAAGGCTTGGCTACCCGGGCCTAGACAGCCGGTCGACATCGACGGGGAGGCGGAGTGGTTCCGAAAGGCGATGTCGCAAGTCTGCGACGCATCCATGCCTCGGTCCGGACCCCCGCTGCCCCGGAGATCGGTCTATTGGTGGACCTCGGAGGTGGCACAGCTGCGACGAGAGTGCCTCGCGGCACGTCGCGCTTCGTCCCGTCATCTTCGCAGGCGCCGCAGAGACCCGGAACAGGACGCTCCTCTGCACGAGGCCTACCGAGTGGCCAAGAAGGCCCTCCAGGTCGCCATCGCTAAGGCGAAGGCGAAGGCGCGAGAGGAGTTGCTGGCGACCCTTAACAGGGATCCGTGGGGACGCCCCTATCGCACGGTCAGAGGTAAACTCCGACCATGGGCACCCCCGGTCACGGAGACCATGGAACCAGCACTCCTGCAGAGTGTAGTGTCCGGCCTGTTCCCCGACCGGCCTGAGCATAGGCCGCCTCCCATGAGGCCACACCCCCCGGCCTCATCGGATGCTCCTGAACCCGTCTCAGAGGCAGAGCTCGGAGTAGCGATGATGCGCCTCAGAGCCAAGAAGGTGGCTCCAGGTCCCGACGGCATACCAGGCCGAGTGTGGGTCCTCGCCGAGGACGCCCTTGGAGACCGGTTGCGCCGCTTATTCAGCGAGTGCTTGGTCCAAGGGCGATTTCCGGAACTCTGGAAACGAGGACGCCTGGTACTGCTGAGGAAGGACGGCCGACCTGCCGACGCTCCGTCGGGGTACCGTCCCATAGTGCTGCTGGACGAGGTGGGCAAGCTCTTCGAGCGTATAATTGCCCGGCGCCTTGTCCGGCACCTAGATACTGTGGGGCCGAACCTGTCGGAGTTCCAGTTCGGGTTCAGGGCTGAGCGGTCCACGGTGGACGCTGTTCTTCGGGTCCGCGACCTGGCCGAGAGGGCGGTGGATAGCGGCGGGGTGCTGTTGGCGGTGTCTCTCGATATCGCCAACGCTTTCAACACCCTGCCGTGGTCCTGCATACGGCAGGCCCTCGTACACCACGGGGTGCCTGTCTCCCTCCAGGCGGTAGTCGCCGACTATCTGGCGCGGAGAACAGTAGAGTGGGCTACGGCAAGTGGTGCGATTGAGTCGCAAGCGGTGACGTGCGGTGTGCCACAGGGGTCGGTCCTCGGGCCGCTCTTGTGGAACATCGGTTACGACTGGGCTCTCCGCGGGCTGCGAATCGCTGGGGTGGGTGTAACCTGTTACGCCGATGACACCCTGCTGACAGCCCGCGGTAGCGACTTGCACGAGGCGCTCCAGCGCGCGACGGCCGGCGTGGCGAGCGTGGTGAGCCGGATTCGGCAGCTGGGACTCGAGGTGGCGCTCGAAAAGTCGGAGGCCCTGTGTTTTCATGGGCCCCGGCGAGCGCCGCCGGCCGGGTCTCACCTGCTCGTTGGCGGAACCCGCATCAACGTCGCGTCGTCGATGCGCTATCTGGGATTGTGGTTGGATGGGCGGTGGTCCTTCCGCACCCACTTCGAGCGCCTAACGCCGAAGCTCATGGGAGCCGCAGGAGCTTTAAGCAGGCTCATGCCCAATTTGGGGGGTCCCTCTGCGTCGTGCCGGCGCTTGTACATGGGCGTTGTCCGGTCCATGGCCCTTTACGGGGCCCCGGTTTGGGACGACGCCGTGTCCGGAGACAACGCCAGGCTGTTGCAGAGGGCACAGCGCCACTTGGCCATACGGGTAGTCCGCGGATACCGCACAATCAGTGCGGACGCGGCACTCGCGCTTGCCGGGAGCATGCCATGGGACCTCGACGCCCAGGTCCTCGCTGCCGTTTTTCGGTGGCGGGGAGACCTAAGGTCTCAGGGGCAAAGGCCCGCGCCGCGCGAAGTGGAGGCCGAGAGGGCGCAACTGACGCAGGTCGCCCTGCACCAGTGGAGACAGCGCTTGTCTGAGAGCCGCTTCGGTCGCAGCACCCCGGGGGCAATCGCCCCGGTCCTCGCGGAGTGGGTGCAGCGCCAGCACGGTCGCCTGACCTTCAGGCTGACCCAGATGCTCTCGGACCACGGCTGCTTCGGGTGGTACCTCTGCATGATCGGTCGCGAGCCGACGGCAAAATGTCACCATTGCCCTAGTTGCGACAATGACACTGCGCAGCACACCCTCACGTCATGCCCGGCCTGGGCGAGGGAGCGCAGTGCCATGGTCGCCGTTGTGGGCGGTGACCTGTCGTTGGCAGCAATCGTGCGGAGGATGGCGACCTGCGAGGAAGCGTGGCAGGCGGTGCTCACCTTCTGTGAGACTGTCATCTCGCAGAAGGAAGCAGCGGAGAGGGAGCGAGAGGCTTCGGCTGACGCCCCAATTTTCCGCCGCCGGCGTCATGGGCACCGGAGAAGGAATTTCCTTCTCCACCTGCCCCTTCCTGGGCCCCGGGCTTCAGACACGGGGGTGTCTGTCGTCCGCTAAAGGGGGCCCGAGACGGCGTTGCGCGTGTTCCCGCGCGCCGTCTGTTGTTCCTGCGACGGGGTCGAGTTTCTCCCTCGTCGCAACCGGTAGGGGCTCGCTGCAAAGTGAGTCGGCCGAGTCTGGGGAACTGCGGTGAATGCCTATGGCCTCTCGGCCTACGGTGAACCCGCCACGTCCCCGTCTCACATGGCACCGGAGGGCACCGTCAGGTTTTTAGTGGGTAGGCGGGCTCTCACTCTGAGGCCTGGAGTCCCACATAACCCCCAGCTGCCCCCGCGGCTGGTGGGTATGCGTAACAGCATTTCCCTGACGTTAAAAAAAAAAAAAAAAAAAAAAAAAAAAAAAAAAAAAAAAGGTTAGGTTAGGTTAGGTTAGGTTCCCCCCTGTCGGATCTCCACCTTGTCGTGGTGGGGGGGCTCAGTAACCGTGGCTTTGCCACCCACGGTGAAGCTAAGCGGGATCCCGGGAGGGGACGCTCCACGTGGGCTTGGGGAGGCCTGCGCAGGATGCGTCCAAGGGTGCGGGTGTGGGGGACGGTTTTGGCTGTCCCTCGCAGTCGGGTGCGGTCGCGGGAGGAGAGACGTCTCGGTGTGTCGTTGCCGTGCGGCCTATCTCCCGCGACCAAACGGGGGCGCACCGTTTGATGGCGCTGTGGTGGGGCCGCAGAGGAAGAGGAGATGCGGTGTGTCGTTGCCGTCCTCCCTATCCTCTGCGGCCGTGTGGGAGTTAGTTTTGGTGGCGGAGCCCAACACCTTGCTCCGCCGCCAAGGAGTTTGTGGCCCTCGGGCTATCCGCCGGGGTGCCGTGGTGAATGCTCACGCGACCCCATGGCGCCCCACAATGGCGGAGTGGCGGAATGCGCTGTGGTTTTAGTGGGTATTACGGCCTCGCACACCAGCCGTTGAGTCCCACATACCCCCCTGCAGATGTGTGGGGGGCATGCGTAAAAGCATTTCCACAGCGAAAAAAAAAAAAAAGGTTAGGTTAGGTTAGGTTAGGTTAGGTTAGGTTTTTTTTTTTTTTTTTTTTTTTTTTTTTTTTTTTTTTTAATACTTGTTCCCACTGGCATGGGGGACCAGTGCCGTTTAAAATAATTGTTTTTATTTGTGTACCGTTTAATAATCAACAATGGTACTATTGAAATAAATGTTTCTTGTCCGCGTTTGACTTTTCTTATTATTACTTAAAATTTTATAAATATTTGCAAGTTTTCTAACTACATATTATGCTTATTTATATGTTTACTTATATATTCTTTTATTCTTATTTTGTACTTTATTTATGCTAACTATTTTATTTACATTGTATTGAGTAAACCTATATTATATACTATACTATATAACTATTTTTACTCTTATCTTCTATGTTTTATTCTTATTTACTATTTTGGTTGCAACTTCTGTACAAAATTTTAAAAATTTTGGCCTAATATTGTTTTCGCGTAGTATGTCCGGAAATACTTCGCTTTTTATTTCGGTGCCTATAGCGCTTTCAATTTTGTATCTGTTTCCATCAAATATTGGGCACTCCGTAAGAAGATGTTTTACTGTTTCTTCTTTTGCAGGGTCACAGTCACACGACGGACTCTCCTTGCACTTGAAGCGGTTCAAGTACGCGGAGAATCCGCCATGCCCCGTCAACACCTGCACCAGTAGCGGATCTAACTCGATCTTTTTGATCACTTTGTAGGCCCCAATTGCTGTCGGGAAGAAGAGTTTTGTTACTCCCGCCGTCGGCTCTGTGCTGTACCGCAGTTCCCATTTGTCAAGCGTATCTTGGCGTATGATACGCTTAACAAATGACACCGGGCATCGATCGTAATCCGGTCTCGTCTTCAGCCTCAACGCCGCCTCCTTAGCTAGTTCATCAGCTCGTTCATTTCCCTCCAACCCTGCATGGGCCTTAATCCAAAAGAGATTGATGGTCTTACCATTAAGCGCCATGCTGTGGATTTTTTGCCGGATCTTGACAGCTAGGGGATGGAGAGAATTTCCGCTGGTAACAGCTTCGAGCGCGGATCGGGAGTCACTGTAGATGCTGAAGACGAATCCGGTTTTACTGATCTCTACCATTTCGACAGCTTTGGCTAGAGCTAATAGTTCAGCCTGGAAGACAGTGCAGAACTGCTCCAACCTGAGTTTTTTCGCCTTGGTCTCCACCCCATTATCCCAAAAGGATACTGCGGCGCCGACCTTTCCCTCGATCTTACTACCATCTGTGTAGATCTTGGGTCCGCGATTCTCAGTTTGGAGCAGCTCTGCATCGCTCGTTATCAGCTCGAACTGGAGCCTCGCTTGAGTCGCCGGGTGCGGCAAGTTAGTGAAGCGCGTCGGGGTCTCGACGCATCGGTCCTCTACCACTCTCCGGGAGTGTCCTCTCTTTACCTCATAAAGAGAAGCTGCCTCCTGGATCCTGAGGTCCAGTGGAAGCAGTCCGGAGAGTAGTAGAGCCGAGTTGAGTGAGGTCGTCCTGTAGGCTTTGACAATTTTTTGGGCAAATCCCCGTTGCACCTCATCTAGGTGTTTTCTAATACCCAACTTTACCGCCGAAGGAGCCCACGCGCTTGCCGCGTACATAATTATGGGTTCTATGACCGCTACGTAGATCGTCCTGATTATCTCCGGGGACAGCCCCCACTGCACCTTGGCCGCTCGGGCGAGCTGTTTGTATATGCTCAGGGCCTTCCGACAGACGTTCGCAACGTGAGCGTTGAATGTGAGCTTGTTGTCTATCGTTAGGCCCAGCATTTTTATTTCCCTTGACATGGCAATGTCCTCCCCTCCCATCCGTAATTGTGGTGTGTCGTGTTTTAATTTATTTGTAATGATCATGGCCTTGGTCTTATGCGGCGCGAATTTAAGTTTGTTCACGACACCCCACTCTCGGACATGGGCGAGGGCTTCATTTGCCTGTCTTTGGACATCCAGAGCGGTTTCCCCGGAAAAAATCAGGACGACGTCATCGGCGAAGGCCTGACAATAGTCGCCTCTGCGCTCTAGTTCTTTTAGGAGGGGATCCAACAGGAGGTTCCAGAAGGTCGGGCCACCCACCGATCCTTGAACACAGCCCTTGGCGGTTTCGGCGGAATGTTCGGCTCCTGCGTATCTCACCCTCACCCTTCGACCGGTCAGATAACTATCCACGACCCTGCGGATGTTTTTAGGACAGCTTGTTTCCGCTAATCGGCATCGGATGGCAGGCCACCACGCGCTATCAAAGGCGCCCTCTATGTCCAGTGACACCATCACCAGCAGCTTCCTTTTCTTCAGCTGGGTTTTTATGTGGGCCATCATGTCATAGAGGGAGTCTTCGGTACTGCGCTGTGGTGTGAAACCGTACTGCCTTTCGCTCAGGCTGTCGAGGGTATGCCATCTGATCCGGCGGACGACCATCTTCTCCCAAATCTTACCCAATATTGGCAAGAGGCCAATCGGTCTGTATGATTTGGGGTTTGTGTAGTCGTCTTTTCCGGGTTTGGGCAAGATTACGACCACCGCTTCCTTCCAGGCTGAGGGGAAATGGGCAAGTTCCAGGCACTTGTTTAGGATGGCCAGGAAGAGCTCAGGGTCGCTGTTAATTGTCGCCAGGCATATATCAGCCGTTAGTCCGTCTGCCCCAGGTGCCTTCTTCGGGTTGAAGCTAGAAGCAGCCCACCGCAGCTCCTCAAGGGTGAACGGGGGGTCAGATGACTCATCATCTTCACCACCGTTCACATGTTCGGCTTTCTGCCTTATAAGTTTGTGGGCTTCGTTGTCGGCTTGTGCTTCGTCTCTGGGGAAGAAGGTCTCCGACAGGACTCTGGCAGACTCGTCTCCCTCTAGCGCTTCTCCATTCCGGACCAAGGGAACGTCCTCTTGTCTTTTGGTCGTTCGACCGATGACACGGTAGATTCCGTCCCACATTGACTCTCTCTCCTGTTTCGTGCAGAAGTCCTTCCAACTTTGGGTTTTGGTGTTTTTCAGGAGCTGCGCGTACTCGTCCTTAACTTGCAGATATTCTCGCAGAACCATCTCACGGCGCGCAGGTGCTGCACCCGATATGCGTCGCTTAAACCTCTTAACTTCCGCTTTTTTCACTGACAGCTCTTCCGTCCACCAAGGCAATCCTTTTCTGTTCTTGTTTATGATTTTTGGTATTGAGTTTTCGCTAGCTTTTTCTATCGCGCTTGTGTATGTCTCAATAATTTTATCTATTTCCTTTTTTGTATTTATTTGTCTAATCATTTCTAAATTTATGTTTTCTCTTATCAAATTTTGACTAAATTCTTCTCTAAATTCTACCCAATTCGCTTTCCGTGTATTAAATTTTCTTGTTGACCTCTTTATATCTATACCTAGTGATTTATTTAATTTTATTTCAAAAAGGATTGCCTTGTGGTCGGAAACCGTCAGATCCGCGTCCAGTCTCCAGTTTTCAACTTTGTCGAGCATATCTGCACTGCACGTCGTGATGTCCACGCAGCTCCTGAATCTTCTACCTCCCCTGTAGTAGTCAAATGTGGGATCCGTGCCCTGGTTTAGGATTTGCAGCTGCATTTCGTCCAAAGCTCCACCCAAGCTCTCTCCCCTCCTGTTGGTCTCCACGCTCCCCCACCAGATATTCCAGGCGTTCACATCGCCGCCCAAAATCACGCGCCTGTTTCCTGCACTGTCCAGGATCCTTTGGATGTGGTCTATGTCCTCGTCAATGTTACCATCCCCTTCCAGGTACACCGACACGACTACGATTTCCCAGGCCTCGGTCCTCAACTTTGCCACGACTATGTTCTCAGTGGTCAAAGTGGGACATTGGGTGACGTCAATTGCATCATCGAACAGCACAATGGCGGACTTGATGGTCTTGTCCGTGTGAGATTCACATTGCACTGTTCGGATGCCCTGGTAGGTCTTCATCCTTTTGATTGATCCGGTGTACGGCTCCTGAACCAGCGCGAACGAGACACGGCGCTTGATGCCCTCCATAATAAGCTCGTCCGTCGCGTGGTTTGACCTCTGCAGGTTTGCCTGAAGCGCGCGATACTGGTTTGTTGGGGCGGATGTGTTTGCTCTGCTCTGTGTTTGGGTGCCCGAGACAACTTCAGCAATACGCCACGCTGGACCTGGCTATGCTGTCCCACTTCCGTCGCACCTGGCAGTCCGAGCTGAAGGCGTTGTGCTCAGTGTCTCCCAGCTTTGCCTTTTGGCAGTTCCGGCATGTCGGGGGCTCGGCCGCGAGATAGTCGGCGCAGTGTGTTCGGAGGTGTGGGCCTCCACAGTGCGAGCACGAGTCCTCGGTATCCCGACAGGTCTTCTTGCTGTGTCCATATCCCAGGCAGCGCGAGCATTGAACCAGTGGAGACTGGTCTTCTGCCCTGAGGCGCTGCATGTCGATATGGACACAGTTTGCCTCGATGAGTCTACCCCAGGCTCGCGGCGAGACGCTGAGCACCACGTGCATCTGATGGGGGTTTCTGGCGGTCTTTTTATATCGAATGACTGCCCTGCAGTCGTCCTCTTTCAGGTCCTTAAAAATGTTTTTATTTTGGGTATGGAGGGCCTTGAGAATGTCGTCTTCGGAATTATATTTGTTCACATTTTTTATTATAATAAGTGGATCTTTATTTTTAATTTCTTCTACTGTTAGGTTATTTCCGTCCTTCCTTAGTTTCTCCTTTACTCTATCTACTTCTGCTTTTGTTTTACATCCTAATATGACTTTACTATCTCTTGCTTTCCTAATTCTATGTATTTGAAAACCTTCTTCTCTGGCCCTTACCACGCCCCTAACTTTTTCCATGACCTGGTCACCGGTCTCGGTCTCGTCGGCCGATTTAATGACGACCGAGTGCACCGCGGCATGCTCCGGGGGTTGTCTCCTCGGAGAAGCCGCGGCTACACTCGCGTACGTCACTTTTCTTTCCTTGTCTTGGCTCTTGACTATTTCCTCTTTGAGGCTTTCCATTTCCTTTCTGTTAACTTCAATCTGCTTACTATGTTCGATTATTTTCTCTATGAGCTCTTTTTCTATTTTCACTCTTTCCTTTTCCATTTCGTTTCCCACTCCCTTCTCTCTTTCCGAATCCGTCGACACGGTGACCTTGTCTGTCTCTCTCATTTCCGTTTTCTTTTCGGACTCCGCTTCCTTGACCAGCTGGTACAGTCTCTCGAGTGCCTGGGTGACTTCTACCTTTATATCTGTCTTGATGTTCTTTGAATTTTTAAGGTGAAGTTTAGCCTTTGTCAACATTGCTTTGGCCTCTGTCGTCCTGTTCATATATTTCGGCTCGACCCGCGGGGAGACACTGAGGGCCTCCGTTGACGGTCTGCGGGCGGCCACAGGCTGCGACAGGGCCTTGGCTTTTACCGGCCGGGCTGCAGGGACCACCTTCCTTGGTGAGTTTGGGGATTTGGTGTGCCCTTCCGCCTTCCCTGCCTCCCATTCGCCGGTGAGCCGTCGGACCATCGAGTCCTGTACCCCGGTGGTTGGTGCGTTTGAGGGTCCAGCCCTCTGTCCGTCGTCTAACGGGCTGCTAGGGCCCGCCGTCCTCTGTCCCCCAGTCATCTTTTTTACTGGCGTGTGAATGCCAAACATTGTGGGAACGTGTCAGTTAAATATTATAATAAAATATATTCTTTGTAAGTTATACAAAGTGTATATATAGCGTAAAATCAGTACGCAGCTTAATCTAGAGATAGTAAAACAAAAGTAATACTATCGTCGGTTTCGGTCCCGATTTTTAGGAGCAGTCTATATATTTATAAAAGGTAAGTCTTATTTTTATTTACGTTACGTAACTAATGTATAACTAATATATTTTTATTTTTCTTCCAGATCCGGTCACTGCTACGAACCGACGAGTCTGCGGTCCCTGCCGTCTCCGTCAAGGTAAGTAGACTAATTTAATACTATATTTAGAAATTAGAAAGTCGGGTTCTGCTGTCAAAAGTTCTTAAAACACTAACAAAGAGGTTAAAGGAAGGCGCGCGCGCTCAAGAATAACCCTGCGGCCAAGCCCCAACTCTGTGCGCAAGTCAAAACTTGTAAAATAAAATATAGGTTTTCGACGATATTAAGCCGAGCCTTGATGCTGGAGCGAGATAAGGGCGGGTGGGGGGGCGAATTTTTGCCTTCCGTTGGTCGTAGGGGTGCAAATGCGGTGTCTACGGATTGGTCTCGGCGGGGCGAAGAATATCTCCGAACAAAGCACACAGGGTTGTCAAACAAAAATTTTCAGTAGGACTGAAAAACTGAAATTTACTATGTTTTTAATGCTTAAATTTTATTTATTTCAGGAACTACGCGTCGGAGCGCGCTGCAAACAACGCAGGTAGGCTTGAAATAACGGACACTACAATGTGGAAACAAAAAATTTCGAAAATCGATCAACGATAAAACACTTGGAAAAATTTCGATATAATTTTGTATGAGACAAAGTCAATTTCCTGAAAAACGCCGAAAATTAAGTAAATATATATATTTTATCGCTTCTTTTGCTATATACGGTCAGAAACTACTAATTAGAAAAATATAGAAGCGCTAATTACGTCAATATTTCAGTTTTCAGTATTGAAAATGTATGGTTAGGTTAGGTTAGGTTAGGTTAGGTTAGGTTAGGTTAGGTTAGGTTAGGTTAGGTTAGGTTAGGTTAGGTTAGGTTAGGTTAGGTTTTTTTTTTTTTTTTTTTTTTTTTTTTTTTTTTTTTATTCGGCTCTATTCGCCCGGACATAGTCCAGGATTTAGTTGCTAATCACCTTTCATTCCAGTTCTCGCAATTATTCCTCTCGCACTTTCATTCTTCATACAGGGTCTTTCTTTCATCCTTCTCCATTTTTGCTGGCTTTAACTGAGTGGGACTCTCAGATTCAAACTATTTTACCTACCTATTCTAACACTACTTTTCTTATTTCTATTGGGGTTTTTTATTTCAGTAAGCATACACAAATCTATTTTATTTTAAAATTTTACATTTTGTTACATTTTAACAACTTATCTATACTTAGGTGCTACTCGTTATTATTAAACAATAATAATCTTAAGCTACCTTATCTATCTATCGGTTTTATTACTACTATTTACGGTTATACACAATTTTTTACAATATTCTAAAAATACATTTCTAGTTTCCTTATTTGCTATCAAATTATGAAATATGCTTGGGACGATTTGAACCCCTAACTTTTGTTCTAGGTCATACCTATCACGGCCGAACCTTGGGCACGATGTTATGAGATGGGGGACTGTCTCGGTCTCGTTAGGGTCACATGCGCATGATGGACTCTCCTTGCACTTGAACCGGTTCAAGTATTGGGAGAATCCACCATGCCCCGTGAAGATCTGGGTGAGCACCCCTGCGGGCTTTATTACACGGATGAGGTTATACGCGTCGCCAGCGTCTGGGAAGAACAGCTTTGTTACCGCCGCGGTTTCGCCTGCGCGATATCGATTGTTCCATTTAATAATGGAACGACCTCTTATCGTTCTCTTTGCAAAAGATATCGGGCAACGGTCGTAATCTGCCTTCCTTTTAGATGCTAAGGCGGCCTCCTTGGCCAGTTCATCGGCGCGTTCGTTGCCTGGGAGACCAGCATGAGCTTTTATCCAGAACAAAGATACATCTTTGTTCTGGGCAAAAGCCTTCCGCAGGTTCTCCCTCGTTTCCACGGCAAGGGGGTGAAGAGAGCTATGGTTAGCGACCGTCTCCAAAGCGGCTCTCGAATCGCTGTATAGACCGTAGCTCTTCTCCCTCCCCTTCAGGATCAAGCCCGTTGCCCTGCATATGGCCAAGAGCTCGGCCTGATAGACAGTGCAGTACGCGGACAGACAAAATTTTTGGTTCCGGAACTCGGCTCCGTCTTTCCACAAGGAAAGAGCGGCTCCGACCTTCCCCTCAATTTTGCTGCCGTCGGTGAATATTCGCACCTCCTGCACATTGTGTCTATCGACCAAACTCTGGTCTGAGAGGCACTCGAACCCTATGGCCACATGCACAGCAGGGTGGGGAGTCTCTGCAAACCTCACCGAACTCTCGGTCTCTCTGTCTCCTAACTCAGGCAGGGGCGACCCTCTCTTCGTCTCATACAGTGCGGCTGCTTCCTGTATTCTGAGGTCGAGAGGTAGTATCCCTGCGAGAGTCAATGCCGAGTGTAGAGAGACTGTTCGGTATGATTTGCAGAGCTTCTGGGCGAAACCCCGTTGCACCGCGTTCAGCAACTTCTGCACCCCTATCTTCTCGGCCGCTGGAGCCCATGCTGCTGCCGCATATAGAATAACCGGCTCTACGCATGCCGTGTATATGAGCCTGATGACTTCCGGGTGCAAACCCCAGTTTACCTTTGCGGCTCGCGATAGCTGCTTGTAAATCTCGATTGCGCGCTTGGTCTGTTGCTCTACATGAGCATTGAAGGTCAGCCTATCGTCTATTACGAGTCCCAAGATTTTAATTTGGTTCGAGATTGCTATGTCGACCCCCCCCATGGATAAGCGTGGGTTATCGTACTTAAGTTTGCGCGTAAAAACTATCGCGTTTGTTTTGTGCGGCGCGAATTTTAATTTATTTTCCCTTCCCCACTGATCCACGTAATTAAGGGCCGCGTTTGCTTCTCTTGAAACTTCTAATGCCGTGTCTCCATCAAACACTAATACTACGTCGTCGGCAAAAGCCTGGACGTAATATCCTCCTCTCTCCAACTCTCTCAGCAGAGGGTCCAGTAAAAGATTCCAAAGTATTGGACCACCGATAGACCCTTGCACGCATCCTTTAGTAGTGCTTCTTTCTATTTCTTCCCCGGCGTATCTCACTCTGACTTTTCTGCGCTCCAGATAGCTATCCAGTAGCCTCCTGATGTTCACCGGGCACTTTTCCTCAGCCAAACGGACTCTGATTGCTGGCCACCATGCGCTGTCGAAGGCCCCCTCTATATCCAATGACACTAGGGTTACCAGCTTCTTCAGCTCAATCTTACCCTTGATATGGTGTATTAGCGTATAGAGGGCGTCCTCGGTGCTTCTCTGGGGCATGAATCCGTATTGGCGAGTACTAATCCGCGGTACAAGGTGCCATTTGATCCTTGCTACTGTCATCTTCTCCAGGACCTTCCCCAAGACCGGCAGGAGACCGATTGGTCTGTAGGCCTTGGGGTTCGTATAATCGTCCTTGCCCGGTTTTCTCAATACCACTACTGTGGCTTCCTTCCAGATGTCCGGGAAGTGTCCGATCAGGAGACACTTGTTGAACAGGGCAAGGAACGCGTCCAGGTCCTGGTTGATAGCCCGGCTGCAGATGTCTGCTGTGAAGCCATCCGCCCCTGGGGCCTTCTTCGGGTTAAAACTCCCCGCTGCGGTCTTTAGCTCCAACTTTGTAAACGGTGGGTCATGTTGTTCATCATGCCTCATGTCGTTTACACTATCCGCCGATATTCTGATCGTGCGGTGGTGATCTGAGTCAGTTTCCTTCAGGTCTTGTGGGTAGAATGTCTCCGCTAGTAAGATCGCCGATTCTTTGGGGTTCAAATGTGCTCCATCTTTGGATAGGGTCAAGTCTTCTGTTCTCCTGGTGGTCCGGCCTATTACTCTGTAGATCCCCTCCCATAGGCCTTCTCTATCTTGCTTGCTGCAGAACTCCTTCCAGCTGTCTATTTGGGCTTTCTTGGCTTGGCACTCGTAGTGTTCTTTCTTCTCCAGGTACTCAGCTACCACTATGTCTCTGCGGTGCGGTGCCGCGTTCCTGATCTTTCGCCTGAAGGTAGTGGTAACTTTTTTCAGCCTTGCGAGCTCATCATTCCACCATGGGATCTTGAGTACTTGGGTACCCTTTCTGACAGGCATGCTGTTCTTGCATGCGTCGGTAATTGCCTCAGTGTAGACTCGGATGATTTGTTCGAGATGTTGTGGAGTATTGATATTACTTATGGTCTCTAAGTCAATGTTTTTCCGAGCTTTGGCCTCAGTTAGTTCGGTGTTAAATCGATCCCAATCTGCCTTCTTAGTATTGTAAAGTCTGGTGGTCCTTTGGACCTTCATTCCTTTCGACTTATGGAGACTTATTTCGAAAGTGATGGCATTGTGGTCAGAGCTCGTCATCTCCTGGTCTACCCTCCAGTTATCGACCAGCTCAAGCAGGTCTTCCGTACAGGCTGTGATGTCGACGTGACTGGTGAACACCCTCGTACCTCTCACGGTGTCAAAAGTGGGTGTGTCACCTATATTGAGTACCTGTAATCCCGACTCTTCCAGGGTTCCGGACATTTCTTCACCCCTGTGGTCTTCTACGGTGCTGCCCCACCAGGTACTCTTGGCATTACTATCTCCGCCTATAAGCAGTAATCTTGGGCCCAGCTCCTCTACGACCGTTCTCAGCCGCTCCAGGTACGGCGCAATGGTTAGGTTAGGTTAGGTTAGGTTCTCCACCTTGTCGTGGTGGGGGGGCTCAGTAACCGTGGCTTCGCCACCCACGGTGAAGCTAAGCGGGATCCCGGGAGGGGACGCTCCGCGTGGGCTTGGGGAGGCCTGCGCAGGATGCGTCCAAGGGTGCGGGTGTGGGGGACGGTTTTGGCTGTCCCTCGCAGTCGGGTGCGGTCGCGGGAGGAGAGACGTCTCGGTGTGTCGTTGCCGTGCGGCCTATCTCCCGCGACCAAACGGGGGCGCACCGTTTGATAGCGCTGCGGTGGGGCCGCAGAGGAAGAGGAGATGCGGTGTGTCGTTGCCGTCCTCCCTATCCTCTGCGGCCGTGTGGGAGTTAGTTTTGGTGGCGGAGCCCAACACCTTGCTCCGCCGCCAATGAGTTTGTGGCCCTCGGGCTGTCCGCCGGGGTGCCGTGGTGAATGCTCGCGCGACCCCATGGCGCCCCCCATAATGGCGGAGTGGTGGAATACGCTGTGGTTTTAGTGGGTATTACGGCCTTGCACACCAGCCGTTGAGTCCCACATACCCCCCTGCAGATCTGTAGGGGGCATGCGTAAAAGCATTTCCACAGCGAAAAAAAAAAAAAAAAAAAAAAAAAAAAAAAAAAAAAAAAAAAAAAGGTTAGGTTAGGTTTCCCCCCTGTCGGATCTCCACCTTGTCGTGGTGGGGGGGCTCAGTAACCGTGGCTTCGCCACCCACGGTGAAGCTAAGAGGGATCCCGGGAGGGGACGCTCCGCGTGGGCTTGGGGACGCCTGCGCAGGATGCGTCCAAGGGTGCGGGTGTGGGGGACAGTTTTGGCTGTCCCTCGCAG
This sequence comes from Pyrausta despicata, assembly GCA_963921415.1. Lineage (NCBI taxonomy): Eukaryota > Metazoa > Arthropoda > Insecta > Lepidoptera > Crambidae > Pyrausta > Pyrausta despicata. The sequence continues at coordinate 152,277 of OY992859.1, read as the reverse complement.
TCGGGTGCGGTCGCGGGAGGAGAGTCGTCTCGGTGTGTCGTTGCCGTGCGGCCTATCTCCCGCGACCAAACGGGGGCGCACCGTTGGATGGCGCTGCGGTGGGGCCGCAGAGGAAGAGGAGATGCGGTGTGTCGTTGCCGTCCTCCCTGTCCTCTGCGGCCGTGTGGGAGTTAGTTTTGGTGGCGGAGCCCAACACCTTGCTCCGCCGCCAAGGAGTTTGTGGCCCTCGGGCTATCCGCCGGGGTGCCGTGGTGAATGCTCACGCGACCCCATGGCACCCCCCACAATGGCGGTGTGGTGGAAAGCGCTGTGGTTTTAGTGGGTATTACGGCCTTGCACACCAGCCGTTGAGTCCCACATACCCCCCTGCAGTTGTGTGGGGGGCATGCGTAAAAGCATTTCCACAGCGAAAAAAAAAAAAAAAAAAAAAAAAAAAAAGGTTAGGTTAGGTTTGGGTAGGCCTCGCCCTTCTGGCGGGGAGAGCCCCACATAACCCGCCGCCGACCCACGGCGGGTATGCAATTTCATGCATTTTTTCTGACGTTAAAAGGTTAGGTTAGGTTAGGTTAGGTTTTTTTTTTTTTTTTTTTTTTTTTTTATTCTACTCTATTCGCCCGGACGTAGTCCAGGATTGATTTGCAATTTACCTTTCATTCCAGTTCTATCATATATGCTTCTCGCACTTTCATTCTTCATACTGGTTCTTTCTTGCATCCGTCTCCATTCATACTGACTCTACCTGAGTGGGATTCTCAGATTATGATTTTAACTATCTATACTAACTATTTTCTTATTTCTATTTCAGGGTTCTTTATTTTAATAAGTACACAGGAAATTTTATTATATGTTACAGCTATAGACATTTTTAGTTCTTATTCTAGTTTTATATTATATTTTCATATACAGTTTTATTCTATTGTTCTTAAGTTTAACATTTCGTATTACAATAAACAGGGTGCCTTTAGTTTAATTAATTCCTAAGTTGTTATATACATTTCCAGTTTTCTTATATCTATTGTACATTCTTTTATCCTATATGATATTACTTATTCTAGATTACATTATTGCTATTTGTTTTATTATCACTATAATAAAGATAGCAAACTTATTTATCTATGTTTTGTTCTTCTTATTTACTAATTCGCAGATGGATATACAATAGTTTATAAATTCGTCTCTAACATCTTTATAACTTATTAATTCCTTTAGGTTATCGAATTCAATTTTAACCCCCGTTTTTTGCTCGAAGTCAAACCTAGCTTTTCCATATATTGGGCAGGACGTCAGGAGGTGAGGAACGGTTTCGTCGGTGTCGGGATCGCAGGCACATGATGGACTCTCCCTGCACTTGAACCGATGCAAGTACTGAGAGAATCCACCATGCCCTGTTAAAATCTGGGTCAATCTACCGGCCGGTTTGATTTTACGCATGAGTTGGTACGCGTCTGCAGCGTCGGGGAAGAACAGTTTAGTGATTGACGCAGTCTCTCCTAACCTATACCGGTCTTTCCATCTCATGATGGATCTACCTCGTATCGTTCGTTTCGCGAACGAGACCGGGCACCTGTCATAGTCCGGCTTGCGCTTCGATGTTAAAGCAGCCTCCTTAGCCAGATCATCGGCGCGTTCATTGCCCAGGAGGCCTGCATGTGCTTTTATCCAGAATAAAGAAACATCTTTGCCCTGGACAAAAGCCTTCCGCAGGTTCTCCCGCGTCTCCACGGCAAGGGGGTGGAGGGAGCCATGGTTAGCGATCGTCTCCAGAGCGGCCATCGAATCGCTGTAAAGACCATAGCTCTTCTCCCCCCCCTTTAGGATCACGCCCGTTGCTTTGCATATAGCCAATAATTCCGCCTGATAGACTGTGCAGTACGCGGACAGACAAAATTTTTGGTTCCGTATCTCGGCCTCACCTTTCCACATGGAAAGTGCGGCTCCGACCTTCCCCTCGATTTTGCTGCCGTCGGTGAAGATTCGCACCGCCTGCACGTTGTGTCTATCGACTAGACTTTGGTCTTCCAGGCGCTCGAATTTTATGGCCATATGCGTAGCTGGGTGAGGAGTCTCTGCAAACCTAACCATACTCTCGGTCTCTCTGTCTCCCAACTCTGGAAGGGGCGACCCTCTCTTCGTCTCATACAGGGCGGCTGCCTCTTGTATTCTGAGGTCGAGAGGTAGTATCCCCGCCAGAGTAAGTGCCGAGTGTAGAGAGACTGTACGATATGATTTACAGAGCTTCTGGGCGAAACCTCTTTGAACCGTGTTGAGCAGCTTCTGCACCCCGATCTTTTCTGCTGTAGGAGCCCACGCTGCCGCGGCGTACATTATAACCGGCTCTACGCATGCCGTATAGATCGACCTAATAACCTCTGGGTGCAGGCCCCAATTTACCTTTGCGGCTCGTGAAAGGCGTTTGAAGATGTCTATTGCCCTTTTCGTCTGGTTGGCTACGTGAGTGTTAAATGTGAGCCTATCATCTATAGTCAACCCTAATATCTTGACTTCTTTCGAGATCGTGATGTCGACTCCTCCCATTGTGAGACGTGGGTTGTCGTATTTTAATTTCTTGGTCAAGACGATCGCGCAGGTCTTGTGGGCCGCAAATTTGAGCCTATTACAATTTCCCCATTGTCGCACCAGTTCGAGTGCCGCATTTGCGTGCCTATTTATATCACTTGACGTGTCTCCGTCAAAGACGAGAACCACGTCATCAGCAAAAGCTTGCACGTAATGCCCTTTCTCCTCCAACGTCCACAGTAGAGGGTCCAGTAAAAGATTCCAAAGTATTGGACCACCGATAGACCCTTGCACGCATCCTTTGTTTGTACTTCTTTCTATTTCTTCCCCGGCGTATCTTACTCTGACTTTTCTGCGCTCCAGATAGCTATCCAGTAGCCTCCTAATGTTTACCGGACACTTTTCCTCAGCCAAACGGACTCTGATTGCTGGCCACCATGCGCTGTCGAAGGCCCCCTCTATATCCAATGACACTAGGGTTACCAGCTTCTTCAGCTCAATCTTACCCTTGATATGGTGTATTAGCGTATAGAGGGCGTCCTCGGTGCTTCTCTGGGGCATGAATCCGTATTGGCGAGTACTAATCCGCGGTACAAGATGCCATTTCATCCTTGCTACTATCATCTTCTCCAGGACCTTCCCCAAGACCGGCAGGAGACCGATTGGTCTATAAGCCTTGGGGTTCGTATAATCGTCCTTGCCCGGTTTTCTCAATACCACTACTGTGGCTTCCTTCCAGATGTCCGGGAAGTGTCCGATCAGGAGACACTTGTTGAACAGGGCAAGGAACGCGTCCAGGTCCTGGTGGATAGCCCGGCTGCAGATGTCTGCTGTGAAGCCATCCGCCCCTGGGGCCTTCTTCGGATTAAAACTCCCCGCTGCGGTCTCTAGCTCCAACTTTGTAAACGGTGGGTCATGTTGTTCATCATGCCTCATGTCGTTTACACTATCCGCCGATATTCTGATCGTGCGGTGGTAATCTGAGTCAGTTTCCTTCAGGTCTTGTGGGTAGAATGTCTCCGCTAGTAAGATCGCCGATTCTTTGGGGTTCAAATGTGCTCCATCTTTGGATAGGGTCAAATCTTCTGTTCTCCTGGTGGTCCGGCCTATTACTCTGTAAATCCCCTCCCATAGGCCTTCTCTGTCTTGCTTGCTGCAGAACTCCTTCCAGCTGTCTATTTGGGCTTTCTTGGCTTGGCACTCGTAGTGTTCTTTCTTCTCTAGGTACTCAGCTACCACTATGTCTCTGCGGTGCAGTGCCGCGTTCCTGATCTTTCGCCTGAAGGTAGTGGTAACTTTTTTCAGCCTTGCGAGCTCATCATTCCACCATGGGATTTTGAGTACTTCGGTACCCTTTTTGACTGGCATGCTGTTTCTGCATGCATCGGTAATGGCCTCAGTGTAATCTCGGATAACTTGTTCGAGTTGTTGTGGACTGCTGATGTTGTTGATGCTCTCTGAGTTGATGTTTTTCCGAGCTTTGGCCTCAGTAAGTTCGGTGTTAAAGAGATCCCAATCTGCCTTCTTAGTATTGTAGAGTCTGGTAGTCCTTTGGACCTTCAGACCTTTCGACTTCTGGAGACTTAATTCAAATGTGATGGCATTGTGGTCAGAGCTCGTCATCTCCTGGTCTACCCTCCAGTTATCGACCAGCTCAAGCAGGTCTTCCGTGCAGGCTGTGATGTCAACGTGACTGGTGAGCACCCTCGTACCTCTCACGGTGTCAAAAGTGGGTGTGTCACCTGTATTGAGTACCTGTAATCCCGACTCTTCCAGGGTTCCGGACATTTCTTCACCCCTGTGGTCTTCTACGGTGCTGCCCCACCAGGTACTCTTGGCGTTACTGTCTCCGCCTATAAGCAGTAATCTTGGGCCCAGCTCCTCTACGACCGTTCTCAGCCGCTCCAGGTACGGCGCAATGGGTTGATCCGGTTCAAAGTAGAAGGAGACCGCCGCGATTTCCCAGGCTCTAGTTCGGATCCTCACTGCGACTATATTGTCGCAAGTGAGTTTCGGGCACTGCAGGACGTCGAGGTCGTCATCAAAGACGACTATCGCCGCCTTAACAGTCCCATCTCCTACTGTAGAGTTCTGATAGATTCTCGCCCCACGGTAGTCCTTCATCCTTCTCACCCCTCCCACATACGGTTCCTGGACCAGCGCAAACGCCAATTTGCGTCTGCTGGCCTCCACCATAAGCTCGGTCGTTGCAAGGTTCTTGCGCTGAAGGTTCGCCTGAGCCACTGCATAACATCTGGTGGGGACGCCTGCCCCGGAACGTGTTGGAACCACCTCAGCAATACTGAACTTTAGCTCGTGCCAGCGCCTCCCACTTCCGTCGCACCGGGCACTCTGAGCTAAAGGCGTTGTGCTCTGCGTGTTCTAGTTTGGCCGCAACGCAATTGCAGCACCTTGGCGCTGCTTGTGCCAGCCAATCTGCACATTCATTTCTCATGTGAGAGCCTCCACAGTGCGTGCACTTCGGGATAGTCTCTTTACAGAATCTCCTACCATGCCCGTATGCCAGGCACATTGAACATTGGACCAGAGGGGATTGGTCTGCTACACGCACTCGTTGCATGTCAATATGCACTGCTCCTTTGTCCATGAGGCGGTTGTAGATCTGTGGGGCTACTCTCACTACAACGTGGTTCAGTAATGGGTTCCTCGCTCTCCTTCTAAATCTTATCTCCATGCGGCTCTCCTCAGCCTCGAGGCCATGAAAAACCGCTCCGTTTTGGTTCTTCAAAGCCAGAAGTACGTCTTCGTCAGTGTGGCTGGCGATGACATCCCTAAGGATGACCATGGGGTCCTGGTTTTTCACATCCTCGAAACTGAGGCGATCTGCGGCACATTGGAGTCGTTCCTTCACTTTCTCACGTTCCTCTTTTGTTCTGCAGCCTAGTATTACTTTTTTGTCTCTTACTTTTCGGACTCTCTCCACTGTCACCCACCCGTCTTTCGCGTTCACAGCGTCTCTCACCTGGCTCATCAGTTCGTCACCTGTCTCGGACTCGTTCCGTGACTCGATGACAACCGAATGTAGAGCGCTCCTCCTGGTCGCTCTCTGTGTCGTAGGTGGTGGTGCCGCTGCAGCTCCTGCGTAAGTCAGGTGCTTTGTCACCACATCTTGGTGGGAGAGAACAGTTTCTCTGAGTTTTCCCAGCTCAAGGTTTGTCTTTTCAATCCTTTCGGTTTGTGTTCTTAGCATTTTCATAATCTCTTCTTGTGTATTTCTATCATTTTTGTCCCCTTCAGTTTTCTCTATGTCTGTGCTATCACTAACTTTCTTTTCTTTTACAGGGTCGTCGGATGCTGTCTGCGCCTTCACCAACTGGTAGAGCTGCTCCACCGCTTGAGTGATCCCGGCCTTTAGATCTGCGCGGAGATTGCGGGACTCTCCTATGAGAGTCTTCGCCTTCACCAACCAGTTCCTGGCCTGAGTCACTCGATCGGCGGGCTTTGTCGGCTCTATTCTTTGCCGTGGGGATGCTGCTGTTGCCTCCGTCGAAGCTCTACGTGCTACTCCTCTCGTCTCCGCGGGCGCTGCCTTCGACTTTGGTTTCAGCGGTGCTGCGGCTGCTGGGATGGTCTTTTTTGGTGAGTGCACGGTCGACGTGCCTGGTCTAGATTCGGTGGCGCTCTCCCACTCTCCTATGCTGCGTCTTACATGGGACGTCAATGTCCGTGTCGAGTTAAGTTGCGAGGGGCCAGCCCTCTCGTCACTTGCCGGAGATATGGGGGGGTTCGACACCTCTGCCTTTTTTATGGGGGTACGTGCTAAAGCCATTTTAAGGCGAATAGAGCTACGTCAGGTCAAAATAAAAGGTTTAAAAATAAACCGTATAAACTAACTAAACTAAGAATACTGGTCAAAAGACTCAGTAGTCAATAAAAGACAAAACACAAATAGAAAATAAAAATAAAATAAAATAATATTTTACAGAGATGTAGAGACACTCTTAGTGCACACTTAAGTCAAAAGTTTTCTATTCTAATACCTATTCCTATTTTACAGATCGCCGCAGTCGTCAAGCCAGCGGGAATGTCACAGCGGGAGGCGCTAACAGCAGGTAGCCGCGGGTAAGTACTATATAGAGTCTCACAATAAGACTTTCGGTCGTTGTTTACTGCCTACCCCTTTCTTCCCGGCCGAAAAGCGGCTCTTTTTCGTCAATAAAATGTTCCGTAGAACTCTATGTAGAGCTACGGGGCTCACTCTACCACTGGCCTATGAAGCTCTCCCTAAAAATATCTGCAGTGGAAACCCGGTGTCGCTAGGACCTCTGGGAGCGAAGTTATTGCCGTTTTAAGTTTTCCAAGATGGCGGCCAAGATGGCTGCCAAAACTTAGGATCCGTTTTTCTCCGCTTCCCGTGGGCCAAATTTCGCGGGGAAAAAGTCCTCCGGGGTTGTCAATAGATGCCTACTCTATGTGCAATAATCTCTACAGGATTTTTTGAAAATTTTTGAAAAATTTTGACTTGACCGATTTTGATCAAACTCTACAAAAAGATGCGGCTCCTCAGCCTCAACTCAGCAGTGAAAACCGCGCGTCGCCAGGACCACCAGGAGTGGAGATACGTTGGTTTTTCCAAAAACAAAATGGCGGTCCAAGATGGCCGCCAAAACTTTGGACCTCTGTATCTCCGCAACCGCCGGTCGTAGGGACTCGAGATTGGTATCCCTGAGTTTGTCTCGGCGAGGGCTATGCGGGTCTATCCTTAACTTAAATATGTAGAGCTTTAAATCTACTGGAAAAATTTACCTATGTAGAGTCACCGATTTATATCCCAACCTATGTGTTAACCTAATTTACTTCCTAATACAACCTAAATTAAAAAATAAATTGACTCTACACGACCAAAAGCTAAACGGCTCTATGTAGAGCTTCGGTCTCAAGGAGAGACTTGTGCGTCTCCGCGAAATACGTAGAGTTGTTTTTTCCCCGTCAAAATCGGACGGTAAATAGCCGAGTTATTGAATTTAATAAAATTTCCTAAATTTTCGTTTACGTAATTTCAAACCGAAAATGACACCCTCGAAATTTTGAATTTTGAAAAAATTTTTTCGCCCGATTTGTAAAAACTCCCGAAAAAACAACTTTACCGAAGGAAAAACTGAAAAAATTTCAGTATCTGCCGAGTTTCAACCCCTACAATTTTCTAATTTTTCTAATTAATCTAAGTTTCCCGCCCGTGATTTATTGTAAATAAAATCCCCACTATAATTATAAAAATTTCAATTAAAATCTACTTTTGAAGAGAATGAACTAGCCTAATATAATGTGGTTTTAAAACTATGATTTTTTAATATTTAGGGGGTTTTGTGTAATCCTAAAGTAAATTTATTAAATTTTGATGAATTTTACCCAAAACAACGCCCAAAAAATACCTAATAATGCCTAAAAAATGTCAAATTTTACGTTAACTTGTTACACTAAATAGCTTTTATTTAAAACAAAAGGAAAAAGAAAAAAGTATTAACAATTAAAAAATTTACATAAATTTTTGTTTTAGGGGTAGTTTTTACCTGTAATCGTTCGAATTTAAATAGCGCCTAAACTATTAGTGTTAGGGGGTTCAAACCTTTTGCGGAGGATAGCCCAATAAATACGCTTTAAAACGTGGTTGCTCAACCCCACGCGAAAACAACCCTCTGTAAACAGGGGGTGCGCAAACTAAATTTTTTACAAATTTTAAAATTAAAAATGCCTAAAACTAACACAAAAAATAAATGAAATTTGAAAAAAGAAACGGAATTAAATTAACACTGGTAGGACGTACAAACACTAATTTTTTAAAATTTTTCAGGGGTTGCTTTCACCCTAAAATAAATTATTTTCTATTTTTACAATTAACAAAAACTTAAATAAATAAAAAACTACTCGATAAAAAATTCTGGATTTTTGATATATTATTCTACTAATTAAATGCTATTTTTTAAAAGTCTTTTATAGGGCTGTCGCCGATCTCGTTCGGCCGCTAGGGCTGTCACAAAGTTTGCAAAACTTATAAGGGTTGTAAAACACTAACCACTCAACTTAAAATTATTCCGAAAGTGCCTCCCTGCTCCTCGGTGATCCGGTAATGTGTCCTGCTGGTCAGGTGCAGCCGGGCGACGCAGGATCAAGGACCACGTTCCACGTGGTCACTTGTTTTTTTGCAGATAACTCCGGATCACGTGACCGGAACCATCTTCCGTCCATTCTCTTCCAATAATTTAACATTTCCTACTACTTCCTCACGTTCCTGTTTTTCTATCATTCCTTTCAATTCTTCTAACTTCTTTCCATTTTCTGCCAATAGTTTCATTTGTTCGTTCAACTTTTTAAGGACACGGCTGTCGCTGTTGTCAATTACCACTGTCTCATTAAGCTGCCCCTGTGGTAGGTTAGGTTAGGTTAGGTTAGGTTAGGAAGCAGGACTTCTGCGAGGAAGTCCTGCTTCAGAAAGAGGCGGCGGAGCGGGAACGGGAGATTTCCACTTCCGACCCGATCCGCCGCAGACGGGCGAGACGACGGCCGAGGGCCGATCCAGCCGCGAGGCGTCCACCATGAGGCCTACGGATGGCGGACTTAGGGGAGTCCGCCATCCGCAACTTAGAGGCCTGAGCAGTGTGTGTGTGTGTTCCCACACACTGCTCTCTGCGAGTGAGGAGGGGCTCGACAAGGAGCCATCGCCGCCGGGGTTACGCAGAGAATGCGCGGAGCGATCCCGTGGCCCCAGCACAGAGGCGAGCTGAGGGAACACCGTGGTGGTTTTAGTGGGTAGGACGCCCTTTTCAGGGCGGGAGTCCCACACAGGCCCTCCCCTCCCCGGGGGGGGTATCGTGCGTAAAGGCATTTCCACCACGCCAAAAAAAAAAAAAAAAAAAAAAAAAAAAAAAAAAAAAAAAAAAAAAAAAAAGGTTAGGTTAGGTTAGGTTAGGTTAGGTTAGGTTAGGTTAGGTTAGGTTGGGGTGCCAGGTCAGACAGCCTCCTCGTGGCGCACCCCGGGCAACTGGCGTCGAACGGTTTTCGGGTTTTCGGCGTCAGGCTGATGGTCTGACAGCGGCGGTTGAGTCCACATCCAGCTGGGCTCCCGCGGGGCTTCTGTGCCCCGGTGTTGGGTTTTGCTCCCCTTCTCTCGCCTCAGGGATGATAGCGTGGAGTGACCCGTAGTGGGTAGAGCGCTTGGCGTTCTGCAGGTTCAGCCTGCGAGGCACTTAGGGCCGTTGGGGCTTCTGTCCGGGTCTGAAGTGCGGTGGCGCGGCAGGTTTTGTCAACTCGGCGGGCCTGTCGGGCAACCCGTAACCTTCCCTTGCGGGGGGGCCGGGGGTCTCGGCTATTGAAGTCGGGGCCGCGACAAGGAAAAGTCTATAACACCATAAGGGGAGGTGTATTCTCCCCCCTTTTCTTTCAGAAGAGGGGCCGAGAATCACTTCGGGGGCTTACGGAGCCCAGTGGCCATCTTTTTGGTTGGCGTGGTATGGCAGGCCTGCAAGGCTTGCGGTCGCTTCTTTGCGACGACGGTGGTGGCGTTCTGTCGCCGTGCAGTTTTCATACTGCGTGCTGGAGTCCACTGGACTAGCGGAGCTTCGGCTCGTGGGATGGCGGGTCTGCAAGACCTGCGGCTGGACGGGCCCACCACTCGCGATTGCGCGACTAGGTGGGTGACTTCGGTCAACCCTCTGGCAACCTGCTCCCGAAGGGTGTTGTGGACATGTCTCGCAGCCCTAGGGAAGTAGGGGCCTTGGCTTGGTCGCCCGGGCCGAGAGGAGACAACCTCAATAAAAAACCCCAAAAGGTTGGCCGTTTGTCGCGTGACGGTCGGCCGCCTCGGTCTCGAGGTGGTAGGATGGGTCAATGCCTACCCGCTAGCGCGACACCTGCACGGGACCACCCGCCCTCGTGCAGTAATAGGGTTATCCAGGTGCAGGGGGCACCGCCTGGATGGACGGTTTATATCCCCCACACTCGTGGGATTAATTATGAATACAATTATCCAAAACCCTAAACCCGAAGGAGGAGAGAAGGAGGAAGGCGCAGTGGGCGCGGATGTAGGCGCAGTGGGCGCGGATGTAGGCGCAGTGGGCGCGACAAACAGTGGGACATCTAGGCGGTCATTCTGCCTGAAGTTCAATAAACCGGCCGTCTGTGCTAGTGCCGGAACAAGATCAGCGGGTGTAATGGGCTCGGCGAGTCGTTGCAGTTCGGCGCCTCACTCACGCTCGAATTCGATGAGCGGAGCAAACCCGAGGGTTGTGCTGCAAGATATAGCGGTGTCGATAGCTAGAAACGACAGTGACGACTCCGATGCTGTGTCTTGCTGTAGCACGCAGACGATTGGGTCCCAATCAGGGGCCACAAAGAGAAAACGCCCTCTAAACAAAAAGGCGGGCAGGGATGGGAGCAGCGAGTCCGACACGGCGAGTGACCGAACCGTCACTGCCCCAAAGATCTCGGCTGATGGCAAAGGAAGAGGTCGCGGCAGAGGCCGTCCTCCTACCACAGGGGAGTACGTAGGTTTGGCTGCAGCGAAGAGAGAGCTGCTCCTCGCCAAACAAGAGGAGATGAAAATTCGTGCTCAAGAAGAGCTAATGGAGGAAATCGCAGAGAGGCGTAGGCTCCGCTCAGAATCGGGGTCGATGTCCTCTCTTAATAACATGGACATGGATGAGGACGAGCCTGCAGCTTACCAGCTCTTGGGCGCCATAGAGGCGGAGCTTAAAACGGTGCGCCATGTGTCGGCGAAGTCGTCGCAGCTTAAGGGTACCTTTCAGAAGGCCCTGAATCAGGCTGTGGCGACGATATCTGCGTCGGCGAAGTCACTCTTGGAGTGCAGCTCCAATAGCGAGACCCTGAAGTTACAGAGAGCCAACAAGAAACTTCAGGAGGAGGTCTCTTATCTCCGTAAGGAGCTAGAGGAATTGAAAAAGGAGTTGCGCTCTAAGCATAAAGGTGTCACAGCTGCGCCTAAGTCCGTTTCGGCGCCAACAGAGGAGACGCTACCTCCGTACATGGAGAAGCTTATCACGGAATTGAGGGTCTCTATCGGCAACCAAATCAACTCCAGGATTGCCGACCTCGAGACCCGCTTGCCCCCTGAGCCGCGACTGAGGCCACCTCTCGCAGCCGACAGGCGGATACAAGACGTGGAGATGGATGAGGACCCATCACCTCTCCCGCAAGTTGACGTGGCGCCTCAAACTAAGCCCTCCGTGGTGAAGTCGAAGGCTGCTGCGATCCAGCAAGCGGAGCCGGCGCCGCCTAAAACGGCAAAGACAAAAAAGGCTGGTGGCAAGCGAGGCACAGTCTTCAACAAGCCTACAAATGAGGAAATTTTCACACCACCGATTCCATCCACTTCCCGGGGCGCTGTGCCTCTCACGCAGGTTGAGGATAATGACGGTGGCTGGGTAGTACAAGAGGGGAGGAAGAAGAAGCGACAGCGGGGGAAAAAAGCAAAAGCTACGGCTGACCCTGCTGCGCCCCCAACTCGGACATCCAAGCCGGTCAAACAGACATTTGCGTCTGTGGCCGGTGCCGGAGCAGCGCCAAGTAGGCGCCCCGTCGTTCCGGCTTCCACGCCAGCTCCTCGCACTGTCGCGCGGAAACCAAAATTGACCCCTCCCAAATCGGCGGCGGTGGTGCTCACTCTGACACCGGCCGCCGTAGAAAAGGGGGTCACCTACGGGGAGGCATTGTCCCGTGCTGCCGACGCCATCAATGTTGACAGCATGGACATCCCTAAGAGGAGATGCCGGAATACAATGGCCGGCGCAAAAATAATTGAGATTTCCGGTGCGGGCGCAGGAGAAAAGGCTGACCTGCTAGCAAGTAAGCTGCAGGAGGTTCTTGCTGAGGTGGCGACAGTCGTCCGGCCCACGAAGTGCACTGACATGCGCGTAATCGGGCTGGACGACTCAGTGACAGAAGAAAGGCTTGCGGCTGCTTTCGCAACGAGAGGTGGATGCAGTCGGGACCTTGTTAAGGTGCGCCCAATACGCACAGGTCCCGGTGGGATGGGCACCACAATTGTGTCGTGCCCAGTGGCTGCGGCCAAGAAAGTAGTGGACGCAGGCCGCTTGCCAATCGGTTTTAGCTGCGTCCAGGTGAAGCCACTGGAGACCCGGCCCGTGCGTTGCTTCAGATGCATGCAGCCGGGTCACGTCAGGCAGAATTGTCCTTCGGCGGAGGACAGAAGCGCCCTGTGCTACAGGTGCGGGAAGGCCGGCCACAAAGGGGCTAACTGCAACGAAAAGCCCCATTGTGCAGTGTGCGCCGCAGCCCGGAGGCCCTCCGAGCATGTGATGGGCGGGCGCAGCTGTAAGCCGCCCCAAGCGCGAGGGAAGCCAACGGCCCGCCCGTCAAATGCCGCTTCCGTCTCGCAGCCGGCGCTCAGTGCTGAGCAGCAACAGCAGGAGGTTCCAATGGACGAGTAATGGATAGGGTCCGTCCATGTAACCTCCTGCAAGGGAATATAAACCACTCCGCCAGAGCCCAAGATATGTTGCTGCAAGCCATAGCGGAGTGGTCAATTGATGTGGCGGTGGTGGCGGAGCCGTATTTCGTTCCCGACCAGCCCAACTGGGTCGGGGACCGTGGCGGCACCGTCGCGGTTATCGCGCGCGCAGCGCCGGGTTTCATCCCCCCCACCGTGGTAGAGAGGGGAGAGGGATTCGTCGTTGCGGTCTGGGGGGGCATTGCCTTTGTCGGGGTGTACTTCTCCCCAAACAGGCCCCTCGCCGACTTCGAGGCGTTCCTAGGCGTCGTCGGCGCTGCAGTGCAGAGGGTGGCCACGCATCAGGTCCTCCTAATGGGGGACCTGAATGCCAAGTCCACTCTGTGGGGCAACCCGTCCACTGACGCTCGTGGACGGGATGTAGAGTTGTGGGCAGCCACCACTGGTCTCTGCCTACTCAATAGAGGCTCGGTGTATACCTGCGTGCGCCGACAGGGCGGATCCGTGGTGGACTTATCTTTTGCCACCCCGGCTCTAGCGCGCACAGTACGCAACTGGAGGGTTCTACGGACGGAGACTCTCTCGGATCATCGCTACATCCGATTTGAGACCTCCGTCCATCAGCCCGTGACGCGGCCTGAAAACCGGGATCGACCCCGCTGGGCCCTCAGCCGGCTGGACAAGGCTGCTGTAGAGGAGACCGCCATCTTTGAGCGCTGGTTTTCCCGGCCCATGGATGGCGGTGATACAGACGAAGCGGCAGCACGATTCCGCAGTGCCCTGACGGAGGTGTGCGAGGCTTCCATGCCGAGAGCGCACCCTCCACGCAACCGAACAGCGGTGTACTGGTGGTCGGCTGACATTGCGGCCCTGCGCACGGACTGCAATGTTAGGCGCCGCGCGTACACCCGATATCGCCGACGTCGCATCACGGTACCGGAGGAGGAGGAGCGCCTGTACGGGGAGTACACGCGAGCCAAAAGGGCCCTGCAAACTGCGATCGCCTCCGCGAAGGAAACTTCTCGCGAGGAGTTGCTGCAGGGCCTCGACCGGGATCCGTGGGGGAGGCCTTATAAAACCGCGCGCAACAAGCTCAAAGCGCGCGGTGCCCCCCTGACGGAAACCATGGATCCGGCTCTTCTGTCGAGGGTCGTTGGGGAGCTGTTTCCCCCCAACGAAGCTAATTTCGTCCCCCCCCGGATGGCTCTACCGTCCTTCGAGGAGGCTGAATCGGGCGAGGAGGCTCCTCCGCCTTTGGCAACAGATGGGGAATTTGAGGCCGCCGTTGATCGCCTTAAGGGCAAAAAGACGGCCCCTGGACCGGACGGAGTCCCGGGCAGGGTTGTGTGCTTGTCCCTTGAACACCTCGGGGACAGGCTTCGGGAACTGTTCGATGCATGTTTTCGCACTGGAAAGTTCCCGAAGCCATGGAAGGAGGGTGCTTTATGCCTCCTTCGTAAGGAGGGCCGCCCGCCCGATGACCCCTCGGCATACAGGCCGATCGTCCTGCTGGACGAGACCGGGAAGTTGTTTGAGCGGGTAGTTGCGGCTCGGCTCGTCCAGCACATCTCGGAGGTGGGGCCGAATTTCTCGCCCGTCCAGTACGGGTTCCGTGCAGGGCGTTCGACAATCGACGCCCTGACGGACTTGCGGCGCCTCGTAACGGAGGCTACTGGCAGAGGGGAAATGGTGTTGGCTGTCTCATTAGACATTGCCAACGCCTTCAATAGTCTTCCGTTCGGGGTCATCATGGAGGCACTCCGATACCATGGGGTGCCTCCGTACCTACGGCGCCTTGTGGCAGATTATTTGGAGGGCCGAGTTGTGGTGTGCCAAGGGCGGGATGGTCGTACCCGACACTACAACGTGGCACGAGGAGTCCCACAGGGGTCCGTATTGGGCCCCTTGCTATGGATCGTCGGGTACGATTATGTACTGAGGTGCGGACTTCCCTGGATGGTTGGCCTGTTCTGCTATGCAGACGACACGTTAGTCACCATCCGGGGTAAAAACATCGCAGGGATATTGCGACTGGCGGGCGTATTCGTGAGCCACATCGTTCGACGAATACGGTCCCTGGGCCTTGAGGTGGCCCTCCACAAGACAGAGGCCATACTTTTCCACGGGCCCCGCAGAGGAGCCCCAGCAGGATCGGTGGTTGTGGTGGATGAAGTGAGGGTACCACTGCAGCCCTCCCTCAAATATCTGGGGCTAGTGATAGACGGTCGATGGGGTTTCGAGGAGCATTTCAAGCGCCTCGAACCCCGCCTTCTGGGTGCGGCGGATGCCCTGGGGCGTCTCCTCCCGAACGTGGGGGGGCCGAGCGCCAGTGTACGCCGCTTATACGGCACAATTGTCCGGAGTATGGCTCTATACGGTGCTCCGGTCTGGGCGGATGCACTGAGCCCGCGTGCCACTGCCTCGCTGCAAAGAGCGCAGCGCGCAATGGCGCTGCGGATGATCCGGGGCTACCGGACGATCTCCCGGGTGGCAGCATGTGCTCTCGCGGGCACGCCACCTTGGGAGTTAGTCGCGGAGGTTCTGGCGGCCGCCTATAGGCTTCGCTGCGAAGAAAGAGAGAGCGGCAACCCACAGGCGCCGCGTGAGAGGGCTGCGGCATTAGAGGAGGCTCGCGAGATGATGTTCAGTCTCTGGGCCGAGAGCCTGGGTCAATCTGCCTCGGGTACACAGTCGCGCACCCTTGAGGCCATGCGCCCGATTCTTAAGCCCTGGGCTGAGAGGCAGCACGGGTCGCTGACATACCACCTGGTGCAGATTCTGAGCGGGCATGGCTCGTTTGGAAATTATCTGCACCGGATTGGACGTGAAGCGACCCCGCAGTGCCATCACTGCGACGAGGCGGAGGACACGGCGCAACACACGCTAGAGGTGTGTCCTGCCTTCTCCACGGAGCGCGCCGCAATGACGGCAATTATTGGTGGTGACCTTTCCCTCCCCAGTGTGGTAAGGGCCATGGTGGAGAACGACGGGTCCTGGGACGCCGTAAACACCTTCTGCGTCGAGGTGGTGACGCAAAAGGAGGTGGCGGAGCGCGCGCGGGAGGAGGATCCCCACGCAGATGCCTGCCGCCGCAGACGCTTAGGCAGGAGACGACGGCAGTTTGCCCGAAGTCTCCCGCCCGTCGGAGGCCAGCGCGGTCCGAGTCTGGGGGACTCGGATCGTGCATTGCACGTGTCTCCGACCAGAGTCGACTCTCCTGATGCTCCGGGGAGTCGACAGCCCCCCCTACTACTAGGGGGCGCCGGAGGGGTTCGCCCTAGGCGAACAATCACCGACGAGGCTGTGGTAGTGTCCTACGGGGATCCCATGGCTTCGTCAGGAAACGAAACATATTCGTCCGACGAATCGTTCTCCTCTGACGAGGACGATCCGGCGGGCGTCTATGTGTTCGCGCCCAGGTGATAGAGGGAGCATCGATGGTCGTTTTAGTCGGTATGCCGGTCATGGTTACGCTGAGCAGTAGTTCAGCGTAATCATCTCCGGAGAGCCCGACACTCCCCCGCTACCCCCCCAGGGTGCGGGGCGTGCGTAAGGCATTTTTTCCATCGTTAAAAAAAAAAAAAAAAAAAAAAAAAAAAGGTTAGGTTAGGTTAGGTTAGGTTAGGTTGGGGTGCCAGGTCAGACAGCCTCCTCGTGGCGCACCCCGGGCAACTGGCGTCGAACGGTTTTCGGGTTTTCGGCGTCAGGCTGATGGTCTGACAGCGGCGGTTGAGTCCACATCCAGCTGGGCTCCCGCGGGGCTTCTGTGCTCCGGTGTTGGGTTTTGCTCCCCTTCTCTCGCCTCAGAGATGATAGCGTGGAGTGACCCGTAGTGGGTAGAGCGCTTGGCGTTCTGCAGGTTCAGCCTGCGAGGCACTTAGGACCGTTGGGGCTTCTGTCCGGGTCTGAAGTGCGGTGGCGCGGCAGGTTTCGTCAACTCGGCGGGCCTGTCGGGCAACCCGTAACCCTCTCTCGCGGGGGGGCCGGGGGTCTCGGCTATTGAAGTCGGGGCCACGACAAGGAAAAGTCTTTAAAACCAAAACTCGGTCCGTCGGGGCATCTGCCCGGGTCTGGGTGGCGTCGGCGCGGCAGGTTCGTCAACTCGGCGGGCCTGTCGGGCAACCCGTAACCTTCCCTCGCGGGGGGGCCGGGGGTCTCGGCTATTGAAGTCGGGGCCAAGACAAGGAAAAGTCTTTAAAACCAAACTCGGGTCGGCGGGGCATCTGCTCGGGCCTGAGTCGTGCGGGCGTCCCTTCGGGGACCAGTGGCCGGGTCCAAGTGGACCTGGCGTGGGTGGGGCCATAGTAGTGGCCTCGGCACGAGCGCCCTTTTCAGGGCGAGCGGCTGGGTCTTTCCAGACTCGGCGTGGTTGTTTCGTAATCCGCATCAACGGAGTGTCGTGGATCACGTCTCGCGGCTCTGTGCGGAACGAGGGTCTTGGCTTAACCGCCCGGACCGCGAGGAAGAAAACCTCTATAAAAAATTACCCCAATCACAAGCGTGGTAGCTCCGCGAGGTGATGCGTGGCTGATGGGTGATCAGTCGCTAGAGCTTACTCCAGCGGGATACCTGCCGACCTCCCGTTGGGTTATCAACCCCAAGGCTTTGCCGGGTGCAGGGGGCACCGCCCGGCAAGGACCCTTACTTCCCCCATACTCGTGGGATCAATTATGCATACATTGAACAAAAACCCAAAAAACCCTAAACCCGAAGGAGGAGAGGAAGGCGCAGTGGGCGCGGAGGTAGGCGCAGTGGGCGCGGAGGTAGGCGCAGTGGGCGCGAAAAACAGCGGGACATCAAGGCGGTCATTCTGCCTGACGTTCAATAAACCGGCCGTCTGTGCTAGTGCCGGAAGAAGATCAGCGGGTGCTATAGACTCGGCGTGTCGCTCCAGTTCGGCGCCTCACTCACGCTCGAGTTCTATGAGTGGAGCAAATCCGAGGGTTGTGCTGCAAGATATTGCGGTGTCAATTGCCGCAAACGACGGCGACGACTCTGATGCTGTCTCTTGCTGCAGCACACAGACGATTGAGTCCCAATCAGGGGCTGTAAAGCGGAAACGCCCTCCTACCAAAAAGGCGGGCGAAGATGGGAGCAGCGACTCCGACACGGCGAGTGACCGAACCGTCACTGCCGCAAAGATATCGGCAGATGGTAAAGGGAGAGGTCGCGGCAGAGGCCGTCCTCCCACCACAGGGGAGTACGTTGGTTTGGCTGCAGCGAAGAGAGAGCTGCTCCTCGCCAAACAAGAGGAGTTAAAGATCCGCGCTCAAGAAGAGCTTATGGAGGAGATCGCAGAGAGGCGTAGGCTTCGCTCAGACTCGGGGTCGATGTCCTCTCGTAACGATATGGATTTGGACGAGGGCGAGCCTGCGGCTTACCAGCTCTTGGACGCCATAGAGGCGGAGCTTAAAACAGTGCGCCACGTGTCTGCAAAGTCGTCGCAGCTCAAGGGCACTTTTCAGAAGGCCCTGAATCAGGCTGTGGCGACAATATCCGCATCGGCTAAGTCACTTTTGGAGTGCACCTCCAATAGCGAGACCCTGAAGCTACAAAAGGCCAACAGAAAGCTTCAGGAGGAGGTCTCTGAACTTCGTAAGGAGCTTGAGGAGTTAAAAAAGGAGATGCGCTCCAAAAAAGGAGCCGCAGCTGCGCCGAAGTCTGTTCTGGCGCCGACGGGGGAGACGCTACCTACGTATGTGGAGAAATTGTTTTCTGAGATGAGGGTCTCAATCGGCAATCAAATAAACTCAAGGATTGCCGATCTCGAAGCCCGTTTGCCCCCTGAGCCGCGACTGAGGCCTCCTCTCGCAGCCGACAGGCGGACGCAGGACGTGGAGATGGATGAGGATCCATTCCCTCTCCCTCAAGTTGTCGCGGCGCCCCAGACTAAGCCCTCCGTGGCGAAGTCGAAGGCTGCTACGATCAAGCAAGCGGAACCGGCGCCGCCTAAAGCGGCCAGAACTAAAAAGGCTGGTGGCAAGCAAAGCATTGCTGCCAATAAGCCTTTAATTGAGGAACTTCCCCCACAACCAGTTCCATCTACGTCCCGGGGCACCGCTGCGCCCCATACGCAGACTGCAACCCCGGTTCAGGATAATGACGGTGGCTGGGTCGTACAAGAGGGCAGGAAAAAGAAGCGTCAGCGGGGGAAAAAAGCAAAAGCTGCGGCTGACCCTGCTGCGCCCCCAGTTCGGACCTCCAGGCCGGCCAATAAGACATTTGCGTCTGCGGCCAGTGCCGGAGCAGCGCCAAGTAGGCGCCCCATCGTTCCGGCTTCCACGCCAGTTCCTCGCACTGCCGCGCGGAGACCAAAGTTGACCCCTCCCAAATCAGCGGCGGTGGTGCTAACTCTGACACCGGCCGCCGTAGAAAAGGGGGTCACCTACGGGGAGGCATTGTCCCGTGCTGCCGACGCCATCAACGTTGACAGCATGGACATCCCAAAGAGGAGATGCCGGAATACAATGGCCGGCGCAAAAATTATTGAGATTTCTGGCGCGGGCGCTGGAGAGAAGGCCGACCTGCTAGCAAGTAAGCTGCAGGAGGTCGGCATACAGGCCGATCGTCCTGCTGGACGAGACCGGGAAGTTGTTTGAGCGGGTAGTTGCGGCTCGGCTCGTCCAGCACATCACAGAGGTGGGGCCAAATTTTTCGCCCGTCCAATACGGGTTCCGTGCAGGGCGTTCAACTATCGATGCCCTGACGGACTTGCGGCGCCTCGTAACGGAGGCTACTGGGAGCGGGGAAATGGTGTTGGCCGTGTCACTAGACATAGCCAACGCCTTCAACAGTCTGCCGTTCGTTGTCATCATGGAGGCACTCCGATACCACAGGGTGCCTCCGTATCTGCGACGCCTTGTGGCGGATTATTTGGAGGGCCGAGTCGTGGTTTGCCAAGGGCGGGATGGTCGTACCCGACGCTACAACGTGGCTCGTGGAGTCCCACAGGGGTCCGTACTGGGGCCCTTACTATGGATAGTCGGGTACGACTATGTACTGAGGTGCGGGCTTCCCCGGATGGTTGGACTGTTCTGCTATGCAGACGACACTCTAGTCACCATCCGGGGTAAAAACATCGCGGGAATACTGCGACTGGCGGGCGTATTTGTGAGCCACGTCGTGCGCAGAATACGGTCCCTGGGCCTTAAGGTGGCCCTCCACAAGACGGAGGCCCTACTATTTCACGGGCCCCGCAGAGGAGCCCCAGCAGGAACGGTGGTTGTGGTGGATGAAGTAAGGGTGCCACTGAAGCCCTGCTTTAAATACCTCGGGCTGGTGATTGACGGACGGTGGGGATTCGAGGAGCACTTCAAGCGCCTCGAACCCCGCCTTCTGGGTGCGGCGGATGCCTTGGGGCGTCTCCTCCCGAACGTGGGGGGGCCGAGCGCCAGTGTGCGCCGCCTATACGGCACGATCGTCCGGAGCATGGCGTTGTATGGTGCTCCGGTCTGGGCGGATGCGCTGAGCCCGCGTGCCACAGCCTCGCTGCAAAGAGCGCAGCGCGCAATGGCGCTGCGGATGATACGCGGGTATCGGACTGTTTCCCGGGCGGCAGCATGTGCTCTCGCGGGCACGCCACCCTGGGAACTTGTCGCGGAGGTTCTAGCGGCCGCTTATAGGCTCCGCTGCGAGGACAGGGAGAGCGGCAACCGACGGGCGCCGCGCGAGAGAGCCGCCGCCTTGGAAGAGACCCGGGAGACCATGTACAGTCTCTGGGCGGAGAGTCTGGTCCAACCTGCCTCGGGTACGCAGTCGCGCACCCTTGAGGCCATGCGCCCGATTCTAAAGCCCTGGGCTGAGAGGCAGCACGGGTCGCTGACGTACCACCTGGTGCAGATTCTGAGCGGGCACGGCTCGTTTGGGAAATATCTGCACCGGATTGGACGTGAAGCGACCCCGCAGTGTCACCACTGTGACGAGGTGGAAGACACGGCGCAGCACACTTTAGAGGTGTGCCCCGCCTTCTCTACGCAGCGCGCCGCAATGGTAGCCGTGATAGGGGTCGACCTCTCCCTCCCCACTGTGGTCAAGGCCATGGTGGATAGCGAGGAGTCATGGGAGGCAGTGAATACCTTCTGCGTCGAGGTGGTGACGCAAAAGGAGGTGGCGGAGCGCGCGCGGGAGGAGGATCCCCACGCTGATGCCTGCCGCCGCAGACGAGTGGGAAGGAGACGACGGCAGTTTGCCCGAAGTCTCCCGCCCGTCGGAGGCCAGCGCGGTCCGGGTCTGGGGGACTCGGATCGTGCATTGCACGTGTCTCCGACCAGAGTCGACTCCCCTGATGCTCCGGGGAGTCGACAGCCCCCCCCGTTGGGGGGCGCCGGAGGGGTTCGCCCAAGGCGAACAATCACCGACGAGGCTGTGGTAGTGTCCTACGGGGATCCCATGGCTTCGTCAGGAACCGACACATATTCGTCCGACGAATCGTTCTCTTCTGACGAGGACGATCCGGCGGGCGTCTATGTGTTCGTGCCCAGGTGATTGAGGGAGCATCGATGGTCGTTTTAGTCGGTATGCCGGTCATGGTTACGCTGGTCAACAGATCAGCGTAGCTATCTCCGGAGAGCCCGACACTCCCCCGCTACCCCCCCAGGGTGCGGGGCGTGCGTAAGGCATTTTTTCCATCGTAAAAAAAAAAAAAAAAAAAAAAAAAAAAAAAAAAAGGTTGGGGTGCCAGGTCAGACAGCCTCCTCGTGGCGCACCCCGGGCAACTGGCGTCGAACTGACGGTTTTCGGCGTCAGGCTGATGGTCTGACAGCGGCGGTTGAATCCACATCTAGCTGGGCTCCCGCGGGGTTCTGCTCCCCTTCTCTCGCCTCAGTGAGGATTGCGTGGAGTGTCCCGTAGTGGGTGGTGCGCTTGTTGGCGCTCTGCAGGTTCAGCCTGCGAGGCACCTAGGGCCGTCGGGGCTTCTGCCCGGGTCTGAAGTGCGGTGGCGCGGCAGGTTTCGTCAACTCGGCGGGCCTGTCGGGCAACCCGTAACCCTCCCTCGCGGGGGGGCCGGGGGTCTCGGCTATTGAAGTCGGGGCCACGACAAGGAAAAGTCTTTAAAACCAAAACTCGGACCGTCGGGGCATCTGCCCGGGTCTGGGTGGCGTCGGCGCGGCAGGTTCGTCAACTCGGCGGGCCTGTTCGGGCAACCCGTAACCCCCTACCGGGGGCCGGGGGTCCCAGCTATTGGAGTTGGGACCGAGACAAGGAAAAGTCTATAACACCACAGGTGGAGGTGTATTCTCCCCCTCTTCATAATGAAGAGGTTTCGAGAGTCCCTTCTGAGGTGTGGCGCTCTGTCGCCGTGCAGTTTTATACTGCGTGTGGAGTCCTATGGACTAGCGGAGCTTCTGCTCGTGGGATGGCGGGTCTGCAAGACCTGCGGCTGGACGGGCCCACCACCCGCGTTTACGCGACTAGGTGGGTGACTTCGGTCAACCGTCTGGCAACCTGCTCCCGAAGGGTGTTGTGGACATGTCTCGCAGCCCTCGGGAAGTAGGGGCCTTGGCTTGGTCGCCCGGGCCGAGAGGAGACAACCTCAATAAAAAACCCCAAAAGGTTGGCCGTTTGTCGCGTGACGGTCGGCCGCCTCGGTCTCGAGGTGGTAGGATGGGTCAATGCCTACCCGCTAGCGCGACACCTGCACGAGACCGCCCGCCCTTGTGCAGTATTAGGGTTACTCAGGTGCAGGGGGCTCCGCCTGGGTGGACTTTTTATTTCCCCCATACTCGTGGGATCATTATGGATTTAGTTTTTAATGATAAGGGAAATCCAGGGGGGGGAAGCGAGAGCGATCTCGCCGTCCGCGGGAAGTCCGCGAAGCGCGAAGAAGGCACAAGTAGCGACTCATTCGCTATGCCTGAAGCCGCGAAACCCATACAGGTATCATCACCTGTCCAATCGCCGTCCGTTCCGGACGAGGGCGTGTGCGCCGATACAGGTGCCATCGCAGGAGGTAGGGTGTTGCGGTCCCGTACCGTGACTCCCGTTGCGGGTTTGAGCCCAGCCGTGGTGCTCACCCGCTTGGATTTGACGGGCCGAACCGGCCAAACAGGACTGACTAGCGGTGCGGGTTCTTCCCGCGCTGCAACACCTACGGTTGGGGCTTCCACCCCTGAACTGAGGTCCAGAAGTGGAAGCCTCAGCTGTTCAGCTGCCCTGGGGAGAATGGACGTATCGGAGCTGTCGGACGCATCGTCTGCCAATACCAGCAGAAGCCAGTCCCGGAAGCGAAGTCGCATCCAATGCGACCCAGACGCTTCGGACAGTTCCGCGAGCTCCGTTCATACCATACCGGCTGGACCAAGAGCGCAGAGGGCCGCTGCGAAACAGGCCCGACAAGAGGAGCGGCGGGCTCAGCGGTCTGCGGAGGCGGAAGCGGAGGCCGAAGTGTGGTCGGCCAAGCTCCGCCGAGAGATCGGACGGGCGCAGTATCGCGCTGCGGAACTCAGCGCCGATGAGTTGGTTCGCCAGGTGACGGTAGCCACGGACTCGATTGTGTCCGGAGTTAGGAAGTGCGGCAACATTAAGGGCACCATTCAGAAAAACCTGAATGATGCCGCCGCCCTTATCCGTGCGACTGTGGAAGCCCTTACCAGGCGGACCGCTGACGAGGAGGTGCAGCGCCTTAGCGCTGAAAACAAGAGGCTCAGCGTGGAGCTGGCGCAGTTGCGCCGGGACTTCGAGGCCATGAGCCAGCGCCGCATTGGGCCTGCTGCCGCAACGGCACCCTCCGTTGAGGAGCTGAGGCGCGACATCATGGAGTCTTGTGGCTCCATGATGAATGCAAGGCTGGAGGGCCTCCAGGACCGGCTTTTGCCGGAGAGGACCTCCAGGCCTCCACTAGCCGCGGACAGGAGACGTCGGGAGGACTTTCCGGCTCTCCCCTCCGTCGCCCCACCCGGAACGACTGCCAGGCCGCGCTTCAGCGCGCCAGGCAATAAAGCGCCTGTGGCTGCTGCTCAACCGCCCAGTCGAATGCCTGCCAGGGCGCCTGCCCCACTGCCGAGTCGAATGCCGGCCAGGGAGCCTGCCCCCGCCACAGCCGCGAGAATGCGTGCCCCTATCGCAGCCGCAAGAGCTTCAGGCCCAGCTGTACCAACGCGTGCGCCCACCAGTGAGGCAGTAGACCCCGCTGCAACCGTAGGGGTGGTCGCCGCTGTCAATCCAGCTCCTGGAGCTCCCGTGAGCCGAAATGCTCGTCGCCGGGCCAGAAATAGGGTGCGACGCAGGCGTACGACCCCTGTCCAGACGAGACAACCCCGCCCCCTCCCACCGCCACCTACGTCCATGGACGAGGGATGGACCACGGTTGTGAGGCGAGGTAGAACGAACGGGCGCGGTGCTGCCCAGCAGCCACAGACAGCCACTAGGACAGCCCAACCAGCCCGGAAACGGAGGCTCCGCCCACCGCGGTCGTCTGCAGTGGTGCTGACACTTCAGCCAGGGGCAGAGGAGAAGGGAGCCAAATACGACACTCTCATCCGGGATATCAAGTCCCGGATCGATATAGAGAGTCTCGGGATAAGTGATATGCGCTTCCGCACAGCACGCACGGGTGGCAGGCTCCTGGAAATCCCGGGAGCGAATAGTGACACCAAGGCCGACAACCTTGCTGCCAAGATCCGCGAGGTCCTCTCGGAGGACGTGATGAGAGTCTCCAGGCCCACTAAGACGGTGGACGTCCGTCTGTCGGACCTGGATGACTCAGTCACGCAGGCGGAGGTGGCGGCTGCAGTGGCCAAAAAGGCTGGCTGTTCGGAGGCGACCGTCAAGGTAGGCGAAATTTCGCCAGGTCGTGGTGGCGCCGGTACCGTCGTAGTCAAGGTACCGGTTGCTACTGCGAAGACCTTATCCCAAGGCCGTCTTCGTGTGGGCTGGATTTCGGCCCACGTGCAAGTCTTGGAAGCCAGGCCCTTGCGCTGTTACAAGTGCCTGGAGCCTGGCCACGTTAGCAGTCTTTGCCCGGCTTCAGTCGACCGCAGTGATCACTGCTATCGCTGCGGCAAGCCCGGGCATAAAGCGAAGGGTTGCGCTGCCGCGCCGCACTGTCCTATCTGTGCGAGCGCGGGCTTGGCTGCTAACCATAGGGTCGGGGGCAAAAGTTGCTCCCCACCGAAAAGGAGGGGCAGGGCAGTAGCCCGAACGCCGGCGCCCACTAGCAGAGGGGCCCACGAGCAGGCACGTATGGACACTGCCTGAAGATGGCCCTAACAGTCATCCAGGCGAACGTCAACCACTCCTCCAGAGCGCAGGACATCCTTGCGCAGCACCTGGTGGAGTGGTCGGCGAACGTTTCGGTGGTGGCCGAGCCCTATTTCGTGCCTGACGCAGATCGAGAGGACTGGGTGGCGGACCTTTCCCGGAGCGCCGTCTACATAAAGACGGAAGGCCTACGGTTGTCTGTCATCGACAAAGCCGACGGCATTGTAGTTGCCAAGTGTGGGGGATTGCTGCTGGTCGGGGTTTATCTCCCGCCTAGCAGCAGTATCGCTGCAGTCGAGGCCGGCCTTGATTGGCTGTGTGCCGTCCTGCTGCGAACCGCTCTCCCTGCACTCGTGTGCGGCGACTTCAACGCCAAGCACTCGGCTTGGAGTTCCCCGGTGACGGACCCCAGGGGCCGCTTGGTCCTCGAGTGGGCAACGGCGGCGGGCATGGTTCTCCTGAATCAGGGCAACGTGGCGACATGTGTGCGACCGCAGGGCGAGTCTATAGTGGACTTATCGTTCGCTAGCGCCGCGGTCGCAGCGAGAGTGCCGCGCTGGATGGTGCTGGACGGTGAGGAGTCACTTTCCGACCATAGGTATATATGGTTGGAGGTGTCCTCCTCCCCCTTTCTACCGGCGCCTAGACTAGCTGCGCGCTCTCCCTATCCACGTTGGAGCCTTGGTGCCCTGGATCTGGAGAACCTTAAGGCGGCGGCTCTGGTCAAGGCTTGGCTACCCGGGCCTAGACAGCCGGTCGACATCGACGGGGAGGCGGAGTGGTTCCGAAAGGCGATGTCGCAAGTCTGCGACGCATCCATGCCTCGGTCCGGTCCCCCGCTGCCCCGGAGATCGGTCTATTGGTGGACCTCGGAGGTGGCACAGCTGCGACGAGAGTGCCTCGCGGCGCGTCGCGCTTCGTCCCGTCATCTTCGCAGGCGCCGCAGAGACCCGGAACAGGACGCTCCTCTGCACGAGGCCTACCGAGTGGCCAAGAAGGCCCTCCAGGTCGCCATCGCTAAGGCGAAGGCGAAGGCGCGAGAGGAGTTGCTGGCGACACTTAACAGGGATCCGTGGGGACGCCCCTATCGCACGGTCAGAGGTAAACTCCGACCATGGGCACCCCCGGTCACGGAGACCATGGAACCAGCACTCCTGCAGAGTGTAGTGTCCGGCCTGTTCCCCGACCGGCCTGAGCATAGGCCGCCTCCCATGAGGCCACACCCCCCGGCCTCATCGGATGCTCCTGAACCCGTCTCAGAGGCAGAGCTCGGAGTAGCGATGATGCGCCTCAGAGCCAAGAAGGTGGCTCCAGGTCCCGACGGCATACCAGGCCGAGTGTGGGTCCTCGCCGAGGACGCCCTTGGAGACCGGTTGCGCCGCTTATTCAGCGAGTGCTTGGTCCAAGGGCGATTTCCGGAACTCTGGAAACGAGGACGCCTGGTACTGCTGAGAAAGGACGGCCGACCTGCCGACGCTCCGTCGGGGTACCGTCCCATAGTGCTGCTGGACGAGGTGGGCAAGCTCTTTGAGCGTATAATTGCCCGGCGCCTTGTCCGGCACCTAGATACTGTGGGGCCGAACCTGTCGGAGTTCCAGTTCGGGTTCAGGGCTGAGCGGTCCACGGTGGACGCTGTTCTTCGGGTCCGCGACCTGGCCGAGAGGGCGGTGGATAGCGGAGGGGTGCTGTTGGCGGTGTCTCTCGATATCGCCAACGCTTTCAACACCCTGCCGTGGTCCTGTATACGGCAGGCCCTCGTACACCACGGGGTGCCTGTCTCCCTCCAGGCGGTAGTCGCCGACTATCTGGCGCGGAGAACAGTGGAGTGGGCTACGGCAAGTGGTGCGATTGAGTCGCAAGCGGTGACGTGCGGTGTGCCACAGGGGTCGGTCCTCGGGCCGCTCTTGTGGAACATCGGCTACGACTGGGCTCTACGCGGGCTGCGAATCGCTGGGGTGGGCGTAACTTGTTACGCCGATGACACCCTGCTGACAGCCCGCGGTAGCGACTTGCACGAGGCGCTCCAGCGCGCGACGGCCGGCGTGGCGAGTGTGGTGAGCCGGATTCGGCAGCTGGGACTCGAGGTGGCGCTCGAAAAGTCGGAGGCCCTGTGTTTTCATGGGCCCCGGCGAGCGCCGCCGGCCGGGTCTCACCTGCTCGTTGGCGGAACCCGCATCAACGTCGCGTCGTCGATGCGCTATCTGGGTTTGTGGTTGGATGGGCGGTGGTCCTTCCGCACCCACTTCGAGCGCCTAACGCCGAAGCTCATGGGAGCCGCAGGGGCTTTAAGCAGGCTCATGCCCAATTTGGGGGGTCCCTCTGCGTCGTGCCGGCGCTTGTACATGGGCGTTGTCCGGTCCATGGCCCTTTACGGGGCCCCGGTTTGGGACGACGCCGTGTCCGGAGACAACGCCAGGCTGTTGCAGAGGGCACAGCGCCACTTGGCCATACGGGTAGTCCGCGGATACCGCACAATCAGTGCGGACGCGGCACTCGCGCTTGCCGGGAGCATGCCATGGGACCTCGACGCCCAGGTCCTCGCTGCCGTTTTTCGGTGGCGGGGAGACCTAAGGTCTCAGGGGCAAAGGCCCGCGCCGCGCGAAGTGGAGGCCGAGAGGGCGCAACTGACGCAGGTCGCCCTGCACCAGTGGAGACAGCGCTTGTCTGAGAGCCGTTTCGGTCGCAGCACCCCGGGGGCAATCGCCCCGGTCCTCGCGGAGTGGGTGCAGCGCCAGCACGGTCGCCTGACCTTCAGGCTGACCCAGATGCTCTCGGACCACGGCTGCTTCGGGTGGTACCTCTGCATGATCGGTCGCGAGCCGACGGCAAAGTGTCACCATTGCCCTAGTTGCGACAATGACACTGCGCAGCACACCCTCACGTCATGCCCGGCCTGGGCGAGGGAGCGCAGTGCCATGGTCGCCGTTGTGGGCGGTGACCTGTCGTTGGCAGCAATCGTGCGGAGGATGGCGACCTGCGAGGAAGCGTGGCAGGCGGTGCTCACCTTCTGTGAGACTGTCATCTCGCAGAAGGAAGCAGCGGAGAGGGAGCGAGAGGCTTCGGCTGACGCCCCAATGATCCGCCGCCGGCGTCATGGGCACCGGAGAAGGAATTTCCTTCTCCACCTGCCCCTTCCTGGGCCCCGGGCTTCAGACACGGGGGTGTCTGTCGTCCGCTAAAGGGGGCCCGAGACGGCGTTGCGCGTGTTCCCGCGCGCCGTCTGTTGTTTCTGCGACGGGGTCGAGTTTCTCCCTCGTCGCAACCGGTAGGGGCTCGCTGCAAAGTGAGTCGGCCGAGTCTGGGGAACTGCGGTGAATGCCTATGGCCTCTTGGCCTACGGTGAACCCGCCACGTCCCCGTCTCACATGGCACCGGAGGGCACCGTCAGGTTTTTAGTGGGTAGGCGGGTTCTCAATCTGAGGCCTGGAGTCCCACATAACCCCCAGCTGCCCCCGCGGCTGGTGGGTATGCGTAACAGCATTTCCCTGACGTAAAAAAAAAAAAAAAAAAAAAAAAAAAAAAAAAAAAAAGGTTAGGTTAGGTTAGGTTAGGTTAGGTTAGGTTAGGTTAGGTTCCCGTGTGGAGTTTGACAGTCTCCCATCGGGCGCGTCCCCAGGTGGCGGATAGGGGAATGCCTCCCAGATATGGGGGGTACCGGCTTTGCCCGGCGCGGACCAAAACTGTCGAAGAGGTGTACTCTCTCTCCTCTTCTTTTAGAAGAGGGGCCGAGATCATTGGTGTGGCGTCGTTCGGATGCTGCCGGGAGGAAGGGAGCGTTATTGCTCGTGGCGTTCTGTCGCCGTTGTAGAATGGTGTGTTTCGGCACGTGGGATGGCGGGATGTACCCGCGGCGCGATGGGTCTGGTGTCCGCCTCGCGACGGCTCCAGATAGGCCATGCTGGCCACCATCGGGCAAACCTGTTACCTTACTGCCCCGTCCGTTGTCATGTCTAGCGAGGGGCAAAGTAGGACCAGGGGGTCTTGCCTTAACCGGCCGGACCTGAGAGGTAGCGCACCTCAATAAAAAATGCGCCTCAAAGTCCTTGCGCTGGGGCGCCCTTCGGGGCCTTCGCGCGGCGTAGGGACGCCTCTTAGGAGGTGGTTGGGGAGTGCATCAACCAGCTAGCGGCCACCCCGGGGTTTGCCCGACACCCCGGGTGTACGTAGGGTTACCCGGCTATAGCGGGATCTCTGGCCGGGTGGACTTCTTAGATCTCCCGCACTCGTGGGTCTTAGTATGGAGTTGTTTTCAAATAATATTAGGGGAAGTTTAGGGGGGGAATGCGAGAGTGATCTCGCCAACCGCGGGAGTTCCGCGAAGGCGCCTTCGGGCGCAGGAAATAATGAGGAGGAGTCTATGGAGGATTTCGGCTGCCGCGACTGTCACGTTGTGGTGGACCGAATCTCCATTGACAGCGACTCGGCGTCGTCCGTGGACGGCAGATCCAGATCGAGGGCAAAGAGGACTCGAGACGAGTCGGCGGACTCACTTCTCGATTCTGAGGTGGCAACGGCACCAAAAAAGCCGGCCACGGTCACTAGTGGCGAGAGCCATGGGCGAGGCAGACCCGTGACCACGGGTGCGAGGGCCAAGAAGGCCGAAGCCCGCGAACTTCTCAGAGAGGACAAGAGAAGGGCTCGAGCGGTCGAGGCAGAAGAGGAGGCTGAAGGCTACTCGGTGAAATTGAGGAAAGCCCTCAATATGGCCACCTACACGGCGAGAGAGCAGACAGCTCAAGAACTGCTGAAGGCAGTGCGCACTGGCACCGAAACCATTGCGCACTGCACGAAGAAGAGCGGGCACATCAGCGGGGTCTTCCAAAGGAACCTGAACGATGCCACTGCCCTCATCCTAGCTGCGGTGGAGACGCTTGCGGAGAGGACAGCGGACGAGGAGATCCGCCGCCTCAACGCGGCCAACGAAAAGCTCTCAAAGGAGCTCGGCGAACTCCGTAAGGAGCTTGCTTTACTCAAAGAACAGCGCCCGAGCGAGGGGGTCGTGCCGTCGACCCAAGTATCGGCTATGGAAGTAACGCCAGTCCAGGAGCCCAGCGAGCTGGAGCGCAGCCTCATGGCCCGCTGCAGTGCGATGCTCAACGCACGCATTGCAGGCCTGGAGGATAGGCTCCTCCCTGAGCAGCGGCGCATCCCATTAGCTGCTGATAAAAGGAACGAGGCAATGATATCTACCCAACGCCCCTCCTTCACTGAGGAAGCTGGCCCAAGCAAGGCCCAGCCGGCTAACGCTAAGGCTCCGGCGATCAAAGCCCCGCTGGACAAAACTCCGGCAGCTAAGGCCACGACAACTAAGGCCCCTAAAGCCAAGGCCGCGGCAGCCAAGGCCCCGGCAGCCAAGGCCCCTGCAGCCAAAGTCTCGGCAGGCCAGCCGAGTCAAACCTCGTCAGTCAAGGCGGTAACCACCAAAGCCTCGGCGGCAAAGGTCCCAGCTGCCAAGGCCCCGGTGGCCGATGCCTCGCCAGCCGAGACACAGACGGTCAACGCGCCTACCACCAGGCGTCAGGGCAGAAGCCGCAAAAGGCGCCCAGCCGCGCAAAGAGCTGCTGCGCCCGCTCCGGAGGCCCGCCCACTACCACCTCCACCAGCCTCTATGGAGGAAGGCTGGAATGTTGTGGCCAAAAAGGGCAAGAAGCCAAAAAGCGGCCAACAAGCACGGCCAAGCGCCCAGCCACCTAAGCCGGTCGCCAAAAAGCCCGCCACCCGTAAACTTCGTCCGCCCCGTTCGTCGGCCATAGTGCTGACGCTCCTACCAGGGGCGCAGGAGAAAGGTGTGACGTATGTGACGGCCATCAAGGACGCCAAATCCCAGATTAAGATAGGCGAGCTTGGCATCAGTGGCATGCGATGTGTCAAGGCCAAAACCGGGGGTAGGCTCCTAGAGATTCCTGGGGACGCCAACGGCGACAAAGCCGACTCCTTTGCCGCCAAACTAAAGGAGGTTCTTCCCGCAGATCTCGTTCAGGTGTCCAGGCCCATGAAAACAGTTGACATAAGGCTATCGGGCCTGGACGACTCAGTCACCAAAGACGAGGTCGCAGCGGCAGTTTCCGGAGTCGGAGGCTGTGCAGTCGATAACGTAAAAGTGGGCGAAATCCGCGAGTCATGGGCCGGCTACGGCACGGTCGTGGTAAAGGTGCCGGTGGCAGCAGCCAAGAAGGTCGCTCAAGGCCGTCTCTTGGTAGGCTGGGTCTCTTGCCGAGTCCAAGTGCTCGAGGTCAAGCCCATGCGCTGCTACCGGTGCATGGAGAGTGGCCATGTCCGGCAGCAGTGCCCGAACGAGACCGACCGCAGCGAAATGTGCTATCGCTGCGGTGGTCTCGGACACAAGGCGCGTGACTGCACAGCCGCTGCCCCCCACTGCCCGATCTGTGCGGACTTGGGGAGGCCAGCGAGTCACAAGGTGGGGAGCAAGAACTGCGCCCCACCCAAGAAAAGGAAGGCCTCAGTGCCTGTTCCCCCACGTAGCACAGGGGAAGCGGCGGCAGCGATGGACACTGCATAATGGCCCTCCTCCGTGCCTTGCAGGTTAACGTCAATCACGCCACAGCTGCGCAGGACATTCTACTGCAGCACATGGCAGAGTGGTCGATTGACGTGGCCATCGTCCCCGAACCCTATTGGGTTCCGCCTGATAGGGACAACTGGGTGGCCGATTCAGAGGGCCTTGTGGGAATAATTGTGTCCGGCGCGCAGCTGGAGGTCGTGACCAGATGGTCCGGTTTCGTAGTCGCTAAATGCCGAGGCATGCTTTTGGTTGGGCTATACCTCCCACCCACCAGAAGCATTGCTGCAGTGGAGGTCGGATTAGACCGGCTGACCTCCATTCTGCGGCAATCACCGCTGCCTGCCCTAGTCGCCGGCGACTTCAACGCCAAGGCGAAGGCGTGGGGAGAGACGGAGACGGACTCCCGAGGCGAGCTCGTGCTCGAGTGGGCCACGGCATCCGGGCTGGTGCTGCTTAATCGGGGCAATGTGGCGACGTGCGTGCGGCCTCAGGGCGAATCGATAGTCGATTTGACTTTCGCCAGCCCCGCGGTCGCCAATCGCATAAGTGGCTGGCGGGTGCTAACAGAGGCGGAGTCATTGTCGGACCACCGCAACATTCGGTTTGAAATCTCCGCCTCACCCAACATCCCAGCACCCGCACCACCGAACGCCAGCAGGACGCCGCAATACCCCCGGTGGAGGGTTAAGGCGATGGACCGTGAAATGGTCAAAGAGGCCGCCTTGGTCAAAGCCTGGCTGCCAAGACCTAGCGAACCGATCCGGGTTGATGAGGAGGTAGAGTGGTTCCGGGGTGCAATGACACAGGTTTGTGATGCGTCAATGCCCCGGGTCAAAGCGCTGCCTCCTAAACAACAGGTGTATTGGTGGTCGGAGGAGATTAGGGCACTGCGCGAAGAATGTATCGCTGCGCGCAGGGCCTCCTCTCGCCACCTCCGGCGTCGCAATCGCAACCCGGATATGGACGGCCCGCTCCTCGAGGCATACAAGGCGGCGAAGAAGACCCTCCGAGTGGCCATTGCAGAGGCGAAGTCCAAAGCCCGGGAGGAGCTGCTGGCAACGCTCACCGAGGATCCGTGGGGGCGCCCATACAAGACGGTCAGAGGCAAGCTTCGGCCGTGGGCGCCTCCGATCACGGAGACCCTGGAGCCAGCGCTGCTGGATAACGTAGTGACAACCCTCTTCCCGGCCCAAGAGGACCACAGCCCGCCGGCAATGAGGCCCCACCCCGTGGCCTCAAATGACCCTCCCGATCCGGTCTCGGAAGGGGAGCTGGGAGCGGCCATGCTCCGCCTAAAAGCCAAAAATGTGGCCCCTGGCCCGGACGGCATCCCGGGCAAGGCATGGGTGGTGGCGGAGGAGGCCCTCGGCGAGAGGCTGAGGGCCCTCTATACCGCGTGTTTAGAGCAGGGTCGGTTCCCCGCTACATGGAAGCGGGGCCGCCTGGTCCTGCTGAAGAAAGATGGACGCCCGGCGGATTCACCGTCAGCGTACCGCCCAATTGTTTTGCTGGACGAGGTAGGTAAGCTCCTGGAGCGTATCATATCTGTCCGCCTCGTCCAGCATCTGGAGCGTGTGGGGCCCAATTTGTCGCCGACCCAATTCGGGTTTAGGGCGGAAAGGTCCACCGTCGACGCGATCCTGCGTGTCCGGGAGCTCGCGGAGAAGGCGGTGGACAGTGGCGGGGTGTTGTTGGCGGTGTCTCTTGACATCGCCAACGCCTTCAACACCCTGCCCTGGGCGTGCATCAGGCAGGCACTCGTCCATCACGGAGTGCCTGCCTACCTGCAGAAGATTGTCGCCGATTATCTGGCGGCGAGATCGGTGGAGTGCGCCACGCCCAGTGGCCTCCTACGGCGAGAGGTTTCGTGCGGCGTTCCACAGGGGTCGGTGCTAGGCCCTCTCCTGTGGAACATCGGATACGATTGGGTCCTCCGTGGGCACCTTATCGGGGGTGTCAGCGTCACGTGCTACGCTGACGACACCCTTGTCACGGCCCGCGGAGTGGACCTCGGGGAGGCGGCGCGGCGTGCGACAGCGGGAGTCGCCATGGTCGTACGCCGCATCCGTGAGCTGGGGCTCAAGGTGGCGCTCGAAAAGTCGGAGGCTCTATGTTTCCATGGGCCCCGACGAGCACCACCCCCAGGGTCCCACCTTATAGTGGGTGGCACCCGTATTGAGGTCGGGGTTACGCTTAAGTACCTCGGCCTCACACTAGACGGGCGATGGAGCTTCGGTGCACATTTCCAGAATCTGGCTCCGAAGCTCCTTAAGACGGCCGGAGCCCTTAGTCGGCTCATGCCAAATCTCGGCGGCCCGTCGTCGTCGAGCCGCAAATTGTATATGGGCGTCGTACGTTCCATGGCCCTGTATGGGGCCCCGGTCTGGTACGACGCCCTGTTGGGGGATAGCGCCCTCGTTTTGAGGAGGGCACAGCGACTCCTCGCCGTCCGGGTCATCCGAGGATACCGGACGGTATCGGCTGAAGCTGCCCTCGCGATGGCTGGGAGCATGCCCTGGGACCTCGACGCCCTGGTCCTCGCCGCTCTTTACAAGTGGCGGGGAGACCAAAGGTCCCAGGGGCAAAGGCCCGCGCAGCGCGAAATCGAGGCGGAGCGACTGCGCTTAGAGGAGGACGCAGTCGCACGCTGGAGGGAGCGCCTGGTCGACGGCACAGCTGGCCGTCGCACCACCGGGGCAATCGCCCCGACACTCACCGGGTGGGTGCAACGGCAGCACGGTCGCCTGACGTTCAGGGTGACCCAAGTGTTGTCGGGCCATGGCTGCTTCGGGGCCTACCTCGCCAAGATTGGGCGCGAGCCAACAGCGGAGTGCCGCCACTGCCACTGCTGCGACGAGGATACTGCGCAACATACCCTCGCCTCATGCTCTGCATGGGCGGGGGAGCGCGGTGTCCTGGTCTCAGTGGTGGGTGGTGACCTCTCGCTGCAAGCGATCGTGGCGAGGATGGCCTCGAGCGAGGAAGCGTGGCAGGCGGTGCTCACCTTCTGTGAGGCCGTAATCTCGCAGAAGGAAGCGGCGGAGAGGGAGCGTGAGGCCGACGCCTCCACCCCGATGATCCGCCGCAAGCGCACTGGGCGCCGGAGGAGGGACTACCTCCTCCACCTGCCCCTTCCGGATGGGTCCCGGGCTACAGACACGGGGGTGTCTCCGGGACCCGCGACGGCGCAGCGTGTGACCCCGCGCGCCGTTCGCTGTAGAGTGGGGGGGATTGCTCCCTCTCCCCCCCAGAGACCGGGCGGCCTGCCACAATAGGCGGGCCGCAGCCTGAAGCGGAACCAAGGTGCAAGCCACTGGTGTAACCCTTGGTCCGCTTCACTCAAAGGCACCGGAGGGCACCGTGAGGTTTTAGTGGGTAGTCGGGCTCATTCGGAGCCTGGAGTCCCACACACCCCTCCAGTCGTCCCCCCGCGGCTGGAGGATAGTGCGTTAAGGCATTTCCTCACGAAAAAAAAAAAAAAAAAAAAAAAAAAAAAAAAAGGTTAGGTTAGGTTAGGTTAGGTTAGGTTCTCGTGTGGGGTTTCTGGTCCCCCATCGGGCGCGTCCCCAGGTGGTGGATAGGGGAACGCCCTCCGGTCATGGAGGGTACCGGCTTCGGTCGGCGCGAACCAAAACCAGAGCGCGGCAGGTTTCGTCATTGGCGGGCTTGTCGGGCGACCCGTAACTCCCCACTGAGGGGGGCCGGGGGTCCTGGCTACTGAAGTCGGGACCAAGACAAGGAAAAGTCTATAACACCAAACCTGGATTGTCGGGGCATTTGCCCGGGTCCAGGTGGCGTTGGCGCCCGTTGGGGCGAGCGGCAGTGTCCAGTTGGATATTGCGTGGTGAAGGCCACGGTCGTGGCATCCCAACCGTGCGGCAGGTTTTGTCAACTCGGCGGACCTGTCGGACAACCCGTAACCTCCCACTGAGGGAGACCGGGGATTTCGGCTACTGAAGTCGAAATCAAGACAAGGAAAAGTCTATAACACCAAACCTGGAACGTCGGGGCATTTGCCCGGGTCTAGGTGGCGTTTGCGCCCGTTGGGGCGAGCGGCAGGGTCCACTTGGGCCTTGCGTGGTAAGGGCCAGAGTGGCTCTGGTTTTCCCGGGTTGTGCCGAAAACAATCCGGGCAGCGTGTTCGTGCCGTGCGCTGGGACCCGTAATCCCGGGAGGAAAGGATCCTGGACGTTGAGCCTGCGGCAGTCCACCCAGGCAACACGCGTCTTTGGCCTTGAATTCCGGGCACTCGGGAGGCCCCCGGAGTAGCCGGTCCGGGGGTCAATCGGCTGTGGGCGAGCGGCTTAACCCTCGCTCAACGGTTACGTGGGGGGTGCGGGGGGCAGGACAGGCGGCGGGCTCGGTGAAGGTGTGCGTTGGTCGACGCGCACTCACTTGGCCCCAACCGTCTCGTCAAAGATCCCGTGCCAGTCTGCCCGAAAGGGAAGTGGCGTCCTCACTATAGCCGGTGGGAAACCCTGGGGTGACCGAATGGCACCTCCCCTGATGGGGCTCCGTGGTGGGTGGGGTAACCACCGGCTGAAGTCTTGCTTCGTTTAACATGGCTTGTAATTCACAAAAAATGTTTTCATCGACCAATCCCCGAGCGCAAGGCGCTCAACTTGAGGAAGAGGTGGAGAAGGAGAACGAAAGGGACTGCTTCAAGGTCCCGATCGTAGTATTGGAGAGGTGTGAGACACCGGAGGCGACCCCCACGGGAAGCCAATTCTTTAGGCCTGGAGAGCTGTCCGACGCCGAAGACAGCACTTTAACTGACACGTCTTCGGTCATGTCGGTTGACCTGTCTGGTCAAACCAGAGAGCGCAAGCGATTGCGGAAAAACGCAGGGGACTCAGGTTCTGATGCCCCTTCGCTTAAAGTGGTGCGGCGTAGGAAGCCGAAAAATAAGGCCCAAAGCCAAGGCACGTCACCGACGAGCCACGATTTTGGCTTGACTGACGCACAACACAATCTGAGTGCGTTGAAAAAGCAGGAACTCCAACAGGAGTTCGAAGAGAAAGTGGCCGCCAAGGAGCGGCAACTGAGAGAGGCCCGAACCAAGCGTGGTTATGGCTGCCCCCTACTTGACTTGGAGGGAAAAACGGTGACCGAGCTTCAGAAACTCGTGGAGGACGACGTAGAGACGATAATAGAAATTGCTACCAAGTCCTCAAACATGAAGGGAACTTTTCAGAAGGCCTTGAAGAGTCATGCTGCCAGCGTGCGCGGCATCTTTGGAGAGGTTCTTACAAGAACCGTCTCCGAGGAGACGCAGCGCATGCAGGCGACAATAGACCGCCTGTCTGCGGAGGTCGCTCAGCTCCGGGCTGAAAGAGCCAAGAGGTGCAGCTGCACCTCGTACGCAACGGCGGCTGGTGCTGACCATAGCTCGGCCCCGGTGGCAAAGGAAGTAGTCGCGCAAGATTCGAGACCCTCTCCACCAAACCTGGAGGACACTTTCCGACAGGTAATAATGGAGGAGAGGCGCTTTATCCGAGCCTTGTTCGACGGAATCGAAGACCGTCTCCTGCCGGCCAAAAGTGTGCGTCCGCCTCTTGCAGCAGACCGCAAGAGGGCAGCTGAAGTGCGAGCTGATCAACCCGAACAGCCCGTTGCCCCGTCTAAGCCCAACAAGGGCAAAGGTGTGGGCAAAAAGACAAAGGCGGCGCCTACTGCCGCCCCAGTGGCTGAAGCTGGACCCTCGGGGCTAACCCCTGGCCCCTCCAAGCCCACTCCACAAAACGAGAATCTTCTTCTCCCCTCGACCACCCCGTCCAACGGGTGGACAGTGGTGCAAAAGAAGAAAAAGGAGAAGAAAAGGTCAAAGAAGAAAGCGCCACCTGCTACGCCTTCTTCTGCCTCAAAACCTGGGACTTCGGGGTCCTCCAGCCAGGGGAAGAAGAGCAGAAAAAAGGCCAAAAAGCCCAAGAAGCTGACTCCCCCCAAGACTGCGGCCGTGGTTGTGACAATCACGCCGGAGGCCGAGAAACGGGGTGAAACCTACGAAACGGTCATGAGAAAGGCACGCGAAGCAGTAAACCCAGCAGTAGCAGCGTTCTCCGCCACCGCTAAGTGTCGGCGAACACAGACGGGGGCCCGACTCTTTGAGTTCCCGGGGGCAGACAGAGACGGGCACGCTGATCAGTTCGCCGCCGGGCTGCGAGAGGCTATAGCTGACGTAGCCACGGTGGCGCGCCCGCAGAAATTGGCACCCCTCATGGTCGTGGAGATGGATGACTCCGTCTCCAGGGCCGAGGTTATTAGCGCAGCAGCAAGGATTGGCGGCTGCGATGAGGCTGCCGTCAAGGGCGGTCAAATTCGTATTGGCCGCGGGGGACGTCGGGCCATTTATGTGCAGGTACCGGTAGCTGCCGCCTTGGTCCTCTTAAACAAAAAGAAAATCCCCCTAGGCCTAAGCTCAGCCGTAGTTAAAGCCCTGGAGCAACTGCCGATGCGATGCTTCAGGTGCTTCGGGATAGGCCACACCAGGGCGTTCTGCCCATCAGAAGACAGAACGCTGCTGTGCCACCGCTGTGGTCAAGTCGACCACAAAATTGCGGACTGCAAGGCACAGCCCAAATGTGCGGTGTGCGCAGCCAGCGGCATCCCCGCTGGCCACGTCATGGGGGGTGCCAAATGCAACCCCCCCCCGAAGAAGGGCAAGCTGCAGGCGTCGTCACCGCCTGCAGCTGCATCGGCCGAGGCCCTGCCTGAGCCGAGAGAAGGAACTAGTGCGATGTCTGAATGATGATTACAAGACATTGCACTATTCTACAGGGCAACCTTAACCACTGCCGGGCGGCTCAGGACCTAATGTCCCAGGTCATGGCTGATTGGTCAGCGGGGCTGGCGGTAGTCGCGGAACCCTATTCTGTGCCTCCGAATTGGGTGGCCGACCGGAACAATTTGGTGGCGATCGCCACGCGGCCCTCCACGGACTCCCCTCCCCTCTCTCTAATTGAGAGGGGATCCGGATACGTGGCCGCTGCGTGGGGGGAAATATCCATTATAGGCGTTTATTTTTCCCCCAACCGCCCCCTAGCCGAGCTGGACCAGCTGCTGACCCATCTGGCAGCAGTAGTCACCCGGATGGCATCGAGACAGGTCGCTGTTCTTGGCGACCTGAATGCGAAGTCAGTGGCCTGGGGAAACCCAGCAACTGATCCGCGAGGGAGATTAGTGGAGTTGTGGGCTACGTCGGTTGGCCTGTCCCTCCTGAATACAGGGACTACCCACACATGCGTGCGTCAACAGGGAGGGTCGGTGGTGGACGTATCGTTCGCCACCCCTACACTAGCCGCGCGTGTGAACAAGTGGGAAGTCGACCTGATGGAGACTCTGTCCGATCATCGCCATATTCGGATAGAGTTTTCCGCCCACAACTCCGGAGGCGGTACGAGACGCGGTCCGGTGAAGTTCCCTAGGTGGACACTCACCAAACTGGACCGCGCAATGGCGAAGGAGGCGGCCTTCGTTCAGGACTGGTTCGGGGCACCGTCAGATCCAAACGTCGACGTGGCCGCCGAGCGCCTAAAAAGCGCGTTGACCGAGGTGTGCGATGCAAGTATGCCTCGGTCTTGCCGTCCACCTCCAAAACGGGCGGTGTATTGGTGGTCGACGGAGCTCGCTGACCTGCGGACTACCTGTGTGGCCGCCCGAAGGGCGTACACCCGCAGCCGCCGCCGACGGCGGCGTGATGAGCGAGTCGAGGACCTCTTATATGCCTCCTACAAGGAGGCAAAACACGCCCTAAAGGTGGCAATAGGGACCGCCAAAGATCGGGCACGGGAGGAAATGCTGGAGAGTCTCAATGATGATCCGTGGGGGAGACCGTATTTGGCAGTGCGCAATAAACTGCGCCCCATTGGTCCTCCATTGACCGAGACTCTCCAACCTGATCTCTTGGAGGGGGTCGTCCGGGTTCTGTTCCCGGACAGGACCGAGTTCACCCCTCCAAATATGGATCCTCCTGCAGGCGGCGGCCCGACGGCCGCGGGATTTAACCCCGTCACTGTGGAGGAATTTGACACAGCGTGTCTCTACCTCCACAGTAAAAAGACTGCTCCAGGTCCAGACGGGGTCCCAGCCAGGGTGGTGGCGATTGCGGCGGTAGAGATGGCCGGCCGCTTTCGGGACCTCTTCACCAGGTGTTTTGAAGTGGGGAGGTTCCCAAAAACGTGGAAGGACGGAGCCCTGTGCCTTCTGAGGAAGGATGGGCGGCCGGCGGATTCGCCGTCGGGCTACCGCCCCATTGTACTGTTGGATGAGGCGGGCAAGCTTTTTGAAAAAGTGATCGCTGCTCGCCTCAACGAACACCTGGCGCAGACCGGCCCAGACCTTTCCGACGCCCAGTATGGGTTTCGGGCGGGCCGGTCTACCATCGACGCCCTGACACGGCTCCGGGCCATAGCAGGGGAGGCAGCGGAGGAGGGGGAGGGAGTGCTGGCTATATCTTTTGATATAGCTAATGCATTTAACTCCATCCCCCATGCCTCGATTTTGGAGGCACTTCGGTTTCACCGAGTGCCCCCTTATTTACGGGCCCTGTTGACGGATTACCTCTCGGACAGAGAGGTACTATATGTCAACAGGGACGGCTGCCTCCAGCGGCGTCGTGTGGAGACCGGGGTTCCCCAGGGGTCAGTTCTCGGTCCCTTACTATGGAACCTCGGATATAATTGGCTGCTCCGAGGTGTCCTGCTCCGTGGCATGAGTGTCATTTGCTACGCAGATGACACTCTCGTCACGGCGCGGGGGCGCACTTACAAGGCTGCCGCGTGTTTGGCCTCGGCTGGGGGGACTCTTGTCGCCGAGAGGATCCGCCGGCTCGGGCTTCAGGTGGCGCTGCATAAGACCGAGGCTCTATTCTTCCCGGGGCCTCGGCAGCAAGCACCTCACGACGCCCACGTAACGGTGGGTGGCGTGAGGATACAGGTAAAGGCCCAGATGAAATATCTGGGCCTGATTTTAGACGGGCGCTGGCATTTCGGCGCCCATTTCAGGGTCCTCTCAGAGCGCCTGGTGAGGGCGGCCGATGCGTTCGGCTGGCTCTTGCCCAACCTGGGGGGGCCTAGAACAGGATGTCGGC
Source organism: Pyrausta despicata (assembly GCA_963921415.1). Lineage (NCBI taxonomy): Eukaryota > Metazoa > Arthropoda > Insecta > Lepidoptera > Crambidae > Pyrausta > Pyrausta despicata. The sequence continues at coordinate 111,507 of OY992859.1, read as the reverse complement.
GATTGTATGCCGGCGTCCTGCGCAGTATGGTGCTTTACGGCGCCCCCGTGTGGGTAGACTCCCTCCGCAGGGGGGAGAACGCCGCCCTCCTCCGCAGGCCCCAACGGGCCATAGCACTGCGAGTAGCGAGGGCGTACCGCACAGTAGGGGGCGCCGCAGCTTGTGCCCTCGCGGGCATACCGCCGTGGGAGCTGGACGCTCAGGTCCTCGCCGCCGTCTACCATTGGACGGCAGAGAAGAGGGCCCGAGACGAGCGACCGGCTCCGGAAGAGCGCGGTGCGGTGCGGCGCGAAGCGCATGAAGCCTTGGTCCGTCTGTGGAGAGAGGACTTGGCGAGTGCGCAATTCGGGCGCCGCACCCTGGACGCCATCGGTCCGCATCTGGACCGGTGGCTAGAGAGGCCCCACGGGTTCCTCACTTACCGTCTGGTGCAGGTGCTAACCGATCATGGTTGTTTCGGTAAGTACCTGCACCGGATCGGAAGGGAGGAATCCCCGTCGTGCCACGAGTGTGGCGCGGCGGAGGACACGGCGCAGCACACCCTCGCGGACTGTCCGCGATGGGATGAGCAGCGCCGTGACCTGGTGGCGGCGGTCGGCCAGGACCTCTCATTGCCTAGTATTGTTAACGCAATGCTAGATAATGAGAGGAACTGGAAGGCGATGGCCTCCTTCTGCGAGACAGTGATGTCCCAGAAGGAGGCGGCGGAGCGGGAGAGGGAGGACAATCCCTCGGCGCCCCCGCTCCGCAGACGGAGGAGGGGCAGGACGCGGCGGTTGTATGACCGCTCTCTTGCCCCTCAAGGTGGCGTGCAGGTTGGTGGCACGGGGGTGCCCCGGCCTGCATTGCACACGTCACCGCCGTCGGGAGGGAATAGTGCCGTATCCCCGGCTATTCCCCCTGTCCCCCCGCAAGGGGGGCGCGCTGGGCCCACCGTGTAGGTGGGCACGCTGTCGGAGGTGGTCATGGACGTAAAGGCTTAGCCAGCACCCATGTCACCTCCTAGACAGGGAAGGGATACCGCAGGTTTTTGGTGGGTAGTCCCCGCTCCGGATTTTCCCCGGAGCGGAGCCGTGTCCTTTTCAGGACGCTGGGAGTCCCACACACGGCTGAGGCCCCCCGGCCTCGGCTATGGCTCTTAAAAGGGTTTTCCTGCGAGAAAAAAAAAAAAAAAAAAAAAAAAAAAAGGTTAGGTTAGGTTAGGTTAGGTTTTTTTTTTTTTTTTTTTTTTTTTTTTAGCCCAGTATTATGAGAGCTTTCTTTTTTGCTCTCGTTTTTTCTTTTCTTTTTATTCTGTTATTATGGTTCTGTTTACTCATTTTTCTACTACTTTCTTCCTTGGGCTTTACTTTCCTTTTAACTGTATCTTTGGAAGCCTATGGTCAGTTGTGCGCCGAGCCATTGGTTCCATGTGGTTCTACATTATTGAATAATTCATGATTAGTGATTAAATAAAATTTCGCTACAATACCTAACCTAAAAGAATTAATTTACAACATTTATTAATCAGGATAGGTTAGGTTAGGTTAGGTTAGGTTAGGTTAGGTTAGGTTAGGTTAGGTTAGGTTAGGTTAGGTTAGGTTAGGTTAGGTTCTCGTGTGGGGTTTCTGGTCCCCCATCGGGCGCGTCCCCAGGTGGTGGATAGGGGAACGCCCTCCGGTCATGGAGGGTACCGGCTTCGGTCGGCGCGAACCAAAACCAGAGCGCGGCAGGTTTCGTCATTGGCGGGCTTGTCGGGCGACCCGTAACTCCCCACTGAGGGGGGCCGGGGGTCCTGGCTACTGAAGTCGGGACCAAGACAAGGAAAAGTCTTTAAAACCAAAACTCGGACCGTCGGGGCATCTGCCCGGGTCTGGGTGGCGTCGGCGCGGCAGGTTCGTCAACTCGGCGGGCCTGTTCGGGCAACCCGTAACCCCCCACCGGGGGCCGGGGGTCCCAGCTATTGAAGTTGGGGCCGCGACAAGGCGCTTCTATGCGACGACGGTGGTGGCGTTCTGTCGCCGTGCAGTTTTCATACTGCGTGTTGGAGTCCACTGGACTAGCGGAGCTTCGGCTCGTGGGATGGCGGGTCTGCAAGACCTGTGACTGGACGGGCCCACCACTCGCGATTGCGCGACTAGGTGGGTGACTTCGGTCAACCGTCTGGCAACCTGCTCCCGAAGGGTGTTGTGGACATGTCTCGCAGCCCTAGGGAAGTAGGGGCCTTGGCTTGGTCGCCCGGGCCGAGAGGAGACAACCTCAATAAAAAACCCCAAAAGGTTGGCCGTTTGTCGCGTGACGGTCGGCCGCCTCGGTCTCGAGGTGGTAGGATGGGTCAATGCCTACCCGCTAGCGCGACACCTGCACGGGACCGCCCGCCCTCGTGCAGTAATAGGGTTATCCAGGTGCAGGGGGCACCGCCTGGATGGACGGTTTATATCCCCCATACTCGTGGGATCAATTATGCATTCTTTGAACCAAAACCCTAAACCCGACCGTGAGCTCGGTCGTGAAAATAGCTCAAAACCGGAGAAGGAAGAAGTAATTCAAAAAGTGGAGGAAGAGAGGAGAGAGAAGCGGGGAGACGATGGCGTCTTATTTAAGTCGCCAGTCGTGGTACTCGAGCGGTGCACCACACCAGCGTCAAGTGGGAGTATGTTCTTCCGCTCCGGAGATTTCTCTGGTACGGAGGACGAAAGCACATTGACTGATGCCTCTGTGGCAACGGTCGACCGTGCTGATGATTTGGAGCGACGCGAGCGCAAACGTTTTCGGAAAACGAGGGAGCAAGGGGCGTCTAGCTCGGACACCTCAGTCATTAAGAAAGCAAAGCCCTCTCAAACAGCTAAGGGTAAGCGGGTGCAAAATAAAGCAACCGAGCAGCATTTTGTCGGCTTAGCAGACGCTCGGCGGGAACTAAGCGCACTGAAGCGGCAAGAGCTCCAGTCAGAGCTTGAGGAGCGAGTTGCCGCTAAAGAGCGGAAAATGAGGGAGGCCCGTGCTAAGCACGGATACGGGTCGATCTTTGTTGTAGAGGAAAAAACTGTCCCCGAACTGGAACAGATGGTCCAAGATGACGTGGATGAAATTATGGAAATCGCTTCCAAGTCGTCGAACTTAAAGGGCACATTGCAAAAGGCCCTCAAAAGTCACGCTGCCAGTGTACGGAGCGTCATGAGCGAGCTCCTGAAACGAACTCTTTCAGAAGAGACGCTTCGCATGCAGGCCACAATTAATCGGCTCTCTGCGGAGGTAGCACAATTGCGTGCCAAAAGTGGGTGTAAGTGTGCCGCATCGGTGGTCACCTGTGCGGGACCAGCCCGTGGTGTTGCCCCAACACGCATGGAGGTGGCCCAAGACCAGCCGGCATCGAGCGACCTTGAGTCTACCATCCGCAGGGTCATGATGGAGGAGAGGTCATTTGTCAGGGCCTGCCTAGCCGGCATTGAAGACCGGCTGCTGCCTGCAAAGCGGATACGTCCACCGCTGTCAGCAGACACGAGAAGGGTAGAGCTCACCCCAGCCAGCCCCATGGATGTCTCACCTGTGCCCCAGGCCGACGTCCCTAAGCCCGTCAAGGGGAAGGGCAAGGGTAAGACGACCAAGGTTCCTGCTGAACCCACAGCAGTGGTCTCTTACGCTACTGTTGTGGCTAAGCCAGGGCCTTCTGGACACGCGGTGCCCTCCAAACCCTCCAAAGGGAAAGGTCAGGGCAAAAAGACTGCAGCGCCTGCCTCCGACGCCATTGCAGGACCATCAGGTCTCCACAATCCTCGCCCAGCTGCATTGGAAGAAGACCTTCTGCTCCCTTCTTCCACTCCTGCCAATGAGTGGAAAAAGGTAGAGAAGAAAAAGAAAAAGAAGAAGGGCAAAGCAGCGCATCTGGCGTCTGCGTCAGACCCAAATCGGGGAACATCTAAGCCCTCCGGCAAGGGGAAAAACAGGGTGGCTAAGAAGCCTAAAAAGCTCGCTCCCCCTAAAACTGCTGCGGTGGTGGTTACCATTTCACCGGAGGCCGTTAAACGGGGAGAGACATATGGCACCATCTTGGAGAGGGCTCGCACGTCAGGTGTCAACAGCAGTGAGCTCGGAATCGATGCCAACATTAAGTGCCGGCACACGGCTACGGGTGCTCGACTGTTCGAGTTCCCTGGCGACAAGCGCAACAGTCATGCGGACCTCTTCGCCGCGAAAATGCGCGAAGCAATCGCGGACGTCGCTCAGGTGGCACGTCCTGAAAAGTTAGCGCCCCTAATGATCGTCGACATGGACGATTCAGTCACCAGGGGCGAGGTGATAGCCACGGCTGCCCGAATTGGTGGCTGCTCAGAAGCCGCTATAAAAAGCGGTGAAATAAGATGTGGCCGAGGGGGACGTCGCGCTGTGTACGTGCAAATCCCAGTTGCAGCGGCTCTTGTCCTAATAGACAAGAAACGAATCTCCCTGGGACTGAGCTCAGCTATGGTCAGGACCTTGGAGCAGTTACCCATGCGCTGCTTCCGGTGTTATGGCACCGGCCACACGGCAGCGCGCTGCCCATCTATTGACCGTACCCAGCTGTGCCTACGATGCGGGCAGACCGGTCACAAGATCGGCGCCTGCAAGTCGCAGCCTAAGTGTGCGGTTTGCACGGCCAGCAAAGTGCCTGCCGGCCATGTTATGGGAGGGCCCAAGTGCAACCCTCCCCCCAAAAAGGGCAAACACCAGGCGAATACCCAGCCTGTGGTAGCAACGGCCGAGGCTATTCCTGAGCCGGCAGAAGGAAATAGTGCAATGTCCGAATAATGCAAGCAACGGGACATTGCACTATTCTTCAGGGGAACCTGAACAAATGTAGGGCGGCTCAGGACTTGATGACACAGGTGTCGGCCGATTGGATGGCTGGGTTGGCGGTCGTAGCTGAACCATACTCGGTGCCTTTGAGTTGGCTCGGTGACGCTGACGATTTGGTGGCAGTTGCCCCGCGGCTCTCCACGGACTCCCCTCCCCTCTCACTTATCGAGAGGGGGCACGGATATGTGGCCGCCGCTTGGGGCGAACTTGCCATTGTGGGGGTCTACTTCTCCCCTAACCGCCCTTTGGCGGAGTTTGACGCCTTCCTCAGTGTCCTGGCGGCAGTTGTCGCCCGAATGACACCAAGGCCGGTCGCCGTGCTAGGCGACTTTAACGCCAAGTCCGTGGCGTGGGGAAACCTATCCACCAATCCCCGAGGACGGCTTCTGGAGATGTGGGCAACATCGGTCGGCCTGTCCCTCTTGAACAGAGGGACCACCCAAACATGCGTGCGGCAGCAGGGGGGATCAGTGGTGGACTTATCGTTCGCCACCCCTGCATTAGCCGCACGTGTGACAAAGTGGGAGGTCGACCTTATGGAATCTCTATCCGACCATAGGCACATTCGGATAGAGATCTCCAACAATAGCTCCAGAGCAGAGCTGAGGCGCGGACAGTCGCCGTTCCCTAGGTGGGCACTCTCTCGCCTGGACGTCGACGCGGCGAAGGAAGCCGCTTTTGTCCAAGACTGGCTTGGGCCACCAACCAATCCAGACATCGACGTAGCCGCCCTACAATTGCGGAGCGCCCTGACCGAGGTGTGTGACTCAAGCATGCCCCGGTCTCGCCGCCCCCCTCCGAAGCGGGCAGTATATTGGTGGTCGCAGGAGATCGCTGACCTCCGATCCACCTGCGTCGCCGCCCGGAGGGCTTACACGAGGAGTCGACGTCGCCGCAATAGGGACGAAGCGCACGAGGGCCGCTTGTACGCCACCTACCGTGAGGCAAAGCGTACCCTCAAAAAGGCTATTGGAGCTGCCAAAGATGCGGCTAGGGAAGAGCTGCTTGAGGGTCTGAACAATGATCCGTGGGGCCGACCATATAAAATGGTGCGCAAAAAACTGCGCCCCATAGGTCCCCCACTAACAGAGACCCTCGAGCCGGATCTATTGGAGGAGGTAGTCCGGGTTCTGTTCCCGGACCGAACTATTTTCACCCCTCCTCGTATGGATCCTCCGACGATGGACAGCCCTCCTGATATGGAGATCGCCCTAGTATCTGCCGAGGAGCTTGCAAGTGCCGCAGAATGCCTCCGCAGCAAGAAAACGGCACCCGGCCCTGATGGCGTACCCGCCAAGATCGTTGCGATCATCATCAAGGAAATGGAGGCACGCTTTCGGGACGTACTTGACCGCAGTTTTGAGGTAGGTAGGTTCCCGAAGGCATGGAAGGAAGGGCAGCTGTGCCTCCTGAGGAAAGAGGGGCGGCCGGCGGACTCTCCGTCCGGATACCGCCCTATCGTTCTCCTGGACGAAGCAGGAAAACTCTTTGAGCGCGTGATTGCTGCACGCCTCAATGAGCATTTGACGCAGACCGGCCCGGATCTTTCCGATGCCCAGTTCGGGTTTCGGTCGGGCCGGTCAACCATAGACGCCCTAATGAGGCTAAAAAACCTCACACAGGAGGCCGCCGAGAGGGGGGAGGGAGTCCTGGCTATATCATTCGATATAGCCAACGCTTTTAACTCGATCCCCCATTCTGCAATTTTGGAGGCGCTCCGATATCATGGAGTACCTCCTTACCTCAGGAACCTGTTGGCGGACTACCTCTCAGGTCGAGAGGTACTGTACGTGAACAGGGACGGCCTCCTCAAGAGACGATGTGTGGCCACCGGGGTTCCACAAGGGTCGGTACTCGGCCCCTTACTGTGGAACCTCGGGTTCAATTGGTTGCTCCGAGGTGCCCTCTTGCACGGGATGAGTGTCATCTGCTATGCGGATGACACTCTAGTCACAGCACGGGGTCGCTCATATGGAGCAGCCGCGCGATTGGCCTCCGTCGGCGGAACTCTTGTGGCTGACAGAATCCGTCGGCTGGGGCTCAAAGTGGCGCTTGAGAAGACCGAGGCCCTCTTCTTCCCGGGGCCTCGGCAACGCGCCCCCGCAGATGCCCACATTACTGTGGGCGGTACACGTATCGGACTAAGGGCCCAAATGAAGTATCTGGGCCTGATAATCGACGGCCGCTGGCACTTCGGCGCCCATTTTCAGGGACTGTCAGAGCGTCTTTTGCGTGCCGCCGACACATTTGGTTGGCTCCTCCCGAATCTGGGAGGGCCACGAACGAGATGCCGGCGACTATACGCCGGTGTTTTACGCAGCATGGCGCTGTACGGCGCCCCTGTGTGGATAGACTCCCTCCATAAGAGGGACAACGCAGCCCTCCTCCGCAGGCCCCAACGGGCCATCGCTTTGCGTCTTGCGAGGGCTTACCGTACAGTAGGGGGCGCCGCGGCCTGTGCCCTTGCAGGCACACCACCGTGGGAGCTGGATGCACGGGTCCTCGCTACCGTCTATCGTTGGACGGCGGCGCAGAGGGCCCTTGAAATTAGTCCGGCTCCCGAGGAGCGCGGTGCGGTGCGGCGCGAAGCGCACGAAGCCTTGGTCCGGCTGTGGAAGGAGGACCTGGCCAGTGCGCAATTTGGGCGCCGCACCCTGGACGCCATCGGTCCGGATCTGGACCGGTGGCTAGAGAGACCCCACGGGTTCCTCACTTACCGTCTGGTGCAGGTGCTAACCGAGCATGGTTGTTTCGGTAAGTACCTTCACCGGATCGGGAGGGAGGAATCCCCGTCGTGCCACGAGTGTGGCGCGGCGGAGGACACGGCGCAGCACACCCTTGCGGACTGTCCGCGATGGGATGAGCAGCGCCGTGACCTGGTGGCGGCGGTCGGCCAGGACCTCTCATTGCCTAGTATTGTTAACGCAATGCTAGATAATGAGAGGAACTGGAAGGCGATGGCCTCCTTTTGCGAGATAGTGATGTCCCAGAAGGAGGCGGCGGAGCGGGAGAGGGAGGACGATCCCTCAGCGCCCCCGCACCGCAGACGGAGGAGGGGCAGGACGCGGCGGTTGTATGACCGCTCTCTTGCCCCTCAAGGTGGCGCGCAGGTTGGTGGCACGGGGGTGCCCCGGCCTGCATTGCACACGCTACCGCCGTCGGGAGGAAATAGTGCCGTATCCCCGGCTATTTCCCCCGTCCCCCCGCAAGGGGGGCGCGCTGGGCCCGCCGTGTAGGCGGGCACGCTGTCGGAGGTCGTCATGGACGTGAAGGATTAACCAGCACCCATGTCACCTCCTAGACAGGGAAGGGATACCGCAGGTTTTTGGTGGGTAGTCCCCGCTCCGGATTTTCCCCGGAGCGGAGCCGTGTCCTTTTCAGGACGCTGGGAGTCCCACACACGGCGGAGGCCCCCCGGCCTCGGCTATGGCTCTTAAAAGGGTTTTCCTGCGACAAAAAAAAAAAAAAAAAAAAAAAAAAGGTTAGGTTAGGTTAGGTTAGGTTAGGTTTTTTTTTTTTTTTTTTTTTTTTTTTTTTTTTTTTTTTTTTTTTTTTTTTTTTCTTATTCCCACTGGCATGGTGAGACCAGTGCTGTTTCTTTTCAATTAAATCTTATATGCTATTTTACAGTGGTACGGCGTACAAATTTACTTAGTCTCTATTTTTATCTAACTACTATTTTCTTTTATTTTAACTTACACATATATTTTTCCGCACCTTTTGTGCCCTTTCCTTAAACTTCCTTCTTCCCCTGATGTTTCCTAATTGCTACTCAATTTTCTGCTCTATTCTTTATTACTAACTTTCTTATTATATACTTCCTATTAATATAATATTCTATGTATTATCTATCTTTATATCTATTTCTACTATTTTTGTATTACTAGATATATATATTAAAATATATATTAGTTACTACTTTTGTTGCGTTTTACTGTTTTATTTGCTATATTTTTACAGTATTCTATAAATTTTTCGCTGCTGCTTTTATTGTTTAAATATTCCGACAGTTTTTCCATCTTCATACCTTCTCCTATCTTCATTTCGATTTCGTATCTTTCCTTTCCGTAAATGGGGCATTCTACGAGTACATGCTCTATCGTTTCCTCCACGTTGGGGTCACATGGGCATGCCGGACTCTCCTTGCACTTGAATCTGTGCAAGTACGAGGAGAATCCGCCATGTCCCGTCAGGACCTGTGTCAGCAGCGGAGTCAGCGGAATTTTTCTTATCTGACGTACGGCGTCAGTGGCAGATGGGAAAAATAGTTTTGTGGTTTTCGCTGTATGTTCGCGCTGGTACCTACTCTCCCATTCGGCCACAGTATCGTCTCTGATGCTGCGTTTTACAAATGAGACTGGGCAACTGTCGTAGTCGGGCTTTGTCCTCAGACCTAGGGCGGCTGCTTTTGCCAACTCGTCCGCTCTTTCGTTTCCCTGCATCCCTGCGTGAGCTTTGATCCAGAAGAGGTTGATCGTTACACCTTTGTTAGAGGCCTCTAAGATGTTGTTTCTGGTCTCCACCACGAGGGGGTGCAGGGAGTCGCAGCGGGATATTACCTCAAGCGCTGATCTTGAGTCACTGTAGATGCTGAAGACTCCACCCGAACTGCTATTTTTAATGATCCTGGTTGCCCTGGCTAGTGCCAGCAGCTCGGCCTGGAAGACGGTACAGTACTTTTCTAGTTTGAGCTTCTTGACGGTGGTCTCAGTGCCATCTCTCCAGATGGATAGTGCGGCGCCGACCTTGCCTTGGATCTTACTTCCATCTGTGAAGACTTGGGCTCCGTCTTCAGCTCTCCGGGCCAGTTCTGCACCGTCCTCGATCATTCCGAACTGCAGGGCCACCTGCGCAACAGGATGTGGTGCTCGCGTGTACGGTACCAGGTTTTCCACCATTCGGTCTCCTACTACCCTCCGCGAGTACCCTCGCTTTATTTCATAAAGGGAGGCCGCTTCCCTGATCCTGAGATCGAGTGGAAGCAGACCGGAGAGTATTAGGGCCGAATTTAACGCCGTTGTTCTGTAGGCCTTAATTATTTTTTGAGCAAAACCCCGCTGGACCTCGTAGAGGTGTTTACGTACACCCAGTTTCTCCGCCGCCGGAGCCCACGCGCTAGCGGCATACATTATGATGGGCTCTATCACCGCGATGTATATCGTTCTGACTATCTCCGGGGACAGTCCCCACTCCACTTTCGCTGCTCTCGCCAACTGGTTGTAGATGTTCAGTGCCTTACGGCAGACGACCGCTACGTGCGTATTGAACGTCAGCTTGTCGTCCACCGTAAGGCCGAGCACCTTAATTTCTCTGGACATGTCGATGTCCCTCCCGCCCATGCGAAGGTGCGGGTTGTCGTACTTGAGCTTGTTTGTGATAACCATTGCTTTGGTTTTCTGTGGCGCAAACTTAAGCTTATTTTCGACTCCCCACTCCCACACATGGGCGAGGGCGGCATTGGCACGTCTCTGCACTTCCAAAGCTGTATCTCCGGAGAAAATCAGAACGACATCGTCCGCAAAAGCCTGACAGTACTCTCCCCCGCTTTCCAGGTCCTTCAACAGGGGGTCCAGCAGAATGTTCCAGAATGTTGGACCGCCTATCGAGCCCTGTACGCAGCCTTTAGATGTTCCCGTGGAGTACTCGGATCCGGCATATCTCACGCTGACTTTGCGGTTTTTAAGGTAGCTATCTACCACTCTCCTTAAATTTTTAGGGCAGCCTGTCTCCGCTAGTCGGCAGATGATGGCGGGCCACCATGCACTGTCGAAGGCTCCCTCTATGTCTAGTGACACCATGACTATCAGCTTCTTAGCGCGTAGTTCAGCTTTAATGTGTATCATCATGTCATAGAGGGAGTCCTCGGTACTGCGCTGTGGTGTAAACCCGTATTGCCTTTTGCTCAGGCTGTCCATAGTATGCCACCTAATGCGACGGATAAGCATCTTTTCCCAAATCTTTCCCAACACCGGCAAGAGCCCTATGGGACGGTACGATTTGGGATCAGTGTAGCTTTCCTTCCCTGGCTTGGGTATCATCACTACCACCGCATTCTTCCAGGCCGTGGGGAAGTGTGAGAGGTCGAAACAACGATTCAGGAGCTCCAGGAACAGTTCTGGGTCGTGTTTGATGGCAGTCAGACAAATGTCGGCTGTGAGGCCGTCCCCTCCCGGAGCCTTCTTAGGGTTTATGCTTGTCGCTGCCCACAGTAGTTCATCTAGCGTGAATGGTGGATCAGATGAGTCACCATCTTCTTCATCATTTATATTCTTTGCGATGAGTCTGGTTCTACTGTGGGCTTCTTTATCATCTTCGACTCTATCCTCAGGATAGAAGACTTCGGATAGGTATTGCGCTGACTCGCTTCCCTCCAAGACTCTGCCTTCTTTGATCAGCGGGACTTCCTCTTGTCTGTTTGTTGTTCTGCCAATTACCCTATAAATCCCTTCCCACATACTTTCTTTCTCTTGCTTTGTGCAGAAGCTCTTCCAACTCTCTGTTTTTGTGTTTTTCAGGAGCTGCGCGTACTCGGCTTTCGCGTCCAGGTAGTCCTGCACTACTACCTCCTTTCTCGAGGTGGCAGCATGCGCTATCCTCCGCCGTAATCTTTTAACGTCCGCTTTTTTCTTTGTTAACTCTTCTGTCCACCAAGGCAATCCCTTCCGTGATTTTTTAACAATTGATGGTATATTATTTCTACATGATTTCAAAATTCCGTTTGTGTATTTTTCAATTTCTAAATCTAACTCTTCTATTGTTCTAATTGTTTTAATATTTTCTTTCCTTATTCCTATCTCGTCCCAATTTGTGGTGAGGTCCTGACGGAGCTCAGTCCAGTTGGCCTTTTTTGTGTTAAAATGTCTAGTTGTTCTCTTAATTTCTATTCCTACTGATTTTACTAAATTTAGCTCGAAAAGGATTGCCCTGTGGTCAGAAACTGTAACATCGGCCTCGACTCGCCAGTTCTGTACCTTGGTCAACAGATCTTCTGTGCAGACCGTTATATCGACGCGGCTCCTGAATCTTCTGCCTCCCCGTATGTAGTCGAATGTGGGTTCGGTACCAGTGTTAAGGATCTGTAGTCCCATTTCATCCATTGCCCCCCCCAGACTCTCTCCTCTCACGTTGGTGTCAATGCTGCCCCACCAGATGTTCCAAGCATTGACGTCACCACCCAGTATCAGTCCATTGCCTCCAGACTTCTCTACAATTTTGCCGATTTGGCCTATGTCAGCCTCGATATTGCCGTCTCCCTCCAAATACACCGACGCGACCAGAACTTCCCAGGCTTCGGTTTTGAGTGATGCTACCGCCATATTTTTAGTTGTCAGCGATGGGCATAGTGTTAAGTCGATGCTATCATCGAACAACACTAGTGCCGCCTTGACGGGTTTGTCGCAGTTCGATGTGCATTGCACCACTCTCGTCCCTTGGTGGGTCTTCATAAGTCTGGCCGCGCCAGTATATGGCTCTTGTATAAGAGCTATTGATATTTTTCTCTTCACGGCTTCCATTATAAACTCGTCAGTCGCTTGGCGGCTCCTCTGGAGGTTTGCTTGGATGAACCGATACTGAGTGCCTGGTTGAGTTTGTGTGCTTGATGCTCTTAAAGTGCCCTCCTCAGCAGTATGCCACCGTCGATCTCGCCATCATCTCCCACCTGTTTCTCACCGGGCAGTCCGCACTGAAGGCATTGTGTTCGGTGTTGCTCATCTTCGCTCTAATGCAATTTTTGCAGGTCGGAGCTGCTGCTGCAAGCCAATCCGCACATTCCGAGCGAAGATGAGGTCCTCCACAGTGTGCACAGAGGTCTTCAGTCTCGCGGCACGTTTTCTTGGTGTGTCCATATCCCAGGCATCTTGAGCATTGGATCAGCGGTGACTGATCCTCCGCCCTCAGCCTCTGCATATCGATGTGGACACATCTCGCTGCCGTAAAAGCGCTCCAGGCCTTCGGAGATACACTGAGAACAACATGCATCTGGTGAGGGTTTCGCGCGTTCTTCTTATATCTTATTGCAGCTCTGTAGTCCTCCTCTCCCAGATCCTGCAGCAAATGCTGGTTTTGTGTCCTCAGTGCTTTTAGTATGTCCTCCTCTGTGTTGCTCTTTAGAACATTCTTGATGATGACCAGAGGGTCCTTGTTCTTTATCTCCTCTGCTCTAAGGTTGGTACCTTCTTTTGTAATTTTGTCTTTCACTCTGTTCATTTCTGCCTTCGTACTGCACCCCAATATTACTTTGTGATCCCTTGCCTTCCTTATTCTTTCTATTTGGTAGCCTTCTTCCTTTGCATTAACTGTTTTTCTTACTTTTTCCAGCACCTGGTCTCCTGTCTCCTTCTCGTTCGAAGAGGTGATGACGATCGAGTGGACCGCCGCGTGCGCCGGGAGCTGCAGTCTTGGTGCCGCGGCTGCTACGCTAGCGTAAGTTGTTCTTGCTTCTCTCTCCTGTCTACTGTTGCTCTCTATAACCTCTTTCAATTTTTCCATCTCTGTTTTATTCTGATCTATCAACTTACTATGTTCCTTCAGTCTATCCAACAGTTCTCTCTCTACGCGTTCTCTCTCATTGTCTCTCTCCACTTCCCTCTCACTCCTATTTTCCCTCTCCTTCTCTCCAACGGCCTCCTCTTCTAACTCTATTGTTTTCTTTTCTTTGCCTTGTTCTGATTCTTTCACCAACTGATACAATCTTTCAAGGGCCTGCGTTACCTCCAACTTTATATCAGTTCTTAGATTTTTAGAGAACTTTAAATGGAGTTTGGCTTTTGTAAGCATGGCCTTGGCTTCTGACAGTCTAGTCGTATATTTGACCTCTGCTCGAGGGGGCGTTGTCATAAGCTCGACTGATGGTCGTCGCGTTGGTGGTGGTCTGGCATCCTGTGTCAAAGCCTTTGTCGCACGGGCCGCTGGAGCCGTCTTTTTGGGTGAAGCTGGGGACTTTGAATTTCTCTCTGGCTTTCCTGCTTCCCACTCTCCCGTCAGTCGCCTCACCATCGAATCTTTTGGGGCGGCCGCTGTCCTACTCGAGGGTCCTGCCCTCTCTCTGTCCTCCTTTGGGCTGGTGGAGCCAGCTGTAGGCTTCGCCTCACTCATCTTCTTCTTCGGGGTATGTATTGCGAACATGTCAATGGGAACGCGTTTATTTATTGTTTGTCAATTCCGTTTGTATTTAATGTTTCAGGTACAGCGAGGCGCTCTACTCGTATAATCAGGTAAGTGTAAATTAAATTTATATCTTAATATGTATATTAATTGAATTTCCCTTTCTTTTTCAGGTCCCGGATTGATACGCAGCCAACGCTTTGAAACAGGATAATATTTTTCTCTGTGATAGAGAAGGCAGTCTACACTAGTAAAAATATATACTACTAGTCAAGTCTAAATAAAAATAACAATAAAATAAACTTAATGTTTTTGTAATCAGTACGCAGCTTAATCTAGAGATAGTAAAACAAAAGTAATACTATCGTCGGTTTCGGTCCCGATTTTTAGGAGCAGTCTATATATTTATAAAAGGTAAATCTTATTTTTATTTACGTTACGTAACTAATGTATAACTAATATATTTTTATTTTTCTTCCAGATCCGGTCACTGCTACGAACCGACGAGTCTGCGGTCCCTGCCGTCTCCGTCAAGGTAAGTAGACTAATTTAATACTAAATTTAGAAATTAGAAAGTCGGGTTCTGCTCTCAAAAAGTTCTTAAACACTAATAAAGAGGTTAAAGGAAGGCGCGCGCGCTCAAGAATAACCCTGCGGCCAAGCCCCAACTCTGTGCGCAAGTCAAAACTTGTAAAATAAAATATAGGTTTTCGACGATATTAAGCCGAGCCTTGATGCTGGAGCGAGATAAGGGCGGGTGGGGGGGCGAATTTTTGCCTTCCGTTGGTCGTAGGGGTGCAAATGCGGTGTCTACGGATAGGTCTCGGCGGGGGGAAGAATATCTCCGAACAAAGCACACAGGGTTGTCAAACAAAAATTTTCAGTAGGACTGAAAAACTGAAATTTACTATGTTTTTAATGCTTAAATTTTATTTATTTCAGGAACTACGCGTCGGAGCGCGCTACAAACAACGCAGGTAGGCTTGAAATAACGGACACTACAATGTGGAAACAAAAAATTTCGAAAATCGATCAACGATAAAACACTTGGAAAAATTTCGATATAATTTTGTATGAGACAAAGTCAATTTCCTGAAAAACGCCGAAAATTAAGTAAATATATATATTTTATCGCTTCTTTTGCTATATACGGTCAGAAACTACTAATTAGAAAAATATAGAAGCGCTAATTACGTCAATATTTCAGTTTTCAGTATTGAAAATGTATGGGTTAGGTTAGGTTAGGTTAGGTTAGGTTAGGTTAGGTTAGGTTAGGTTAGGTTAGGTTAGGTTAGGTTAGGTTAGGTTAGGTTAGGTTAGGTTAGGTTAGGTTAGGTTAGGTTAGGTTAGGTTAGGTTAGGTTAGGTTAGGTTAGGTTAGGTTAGGTTAGGTTAGGTTAGGTTAGGTTAGGTTAGGTTAGGTTAGGTTAGGTTAGGTTAGGTTAGGTTAGGTTAGGTTAGGTTAGGTTAGGTTAGGTTAGGTTAGGTTAGGTTAGGTTAGGTTAGGTTAGGTTAGGTTAGGTTAGGTTAGGTTAGGTTAGGTTCCCGTGTGGAGTTGGACAGTCTCCCATCGGGCGCGTCCCCAGGTGGCGGATAGGGGAATGCCTCCCAGATATGGGGGGTACCGGCTTTGCCCGGCGCGGACCAAAACTGTCGAAGAGGTGTACTCTCTCTCCTCTTCTTTTAGAAGAGGGGCCGAGATCATTGGTGTGGCGTCGTTCGGATGCTGCCAGGAGGAAGGGAGCGTTATTGCTCGTGGCGTTCTGTCGCCGTTGTAGAATGGTGTGTTTCGGCACGTGGGATGGCGGGATGTACCCGCGGCGCGATGGGTCTGGTGTCCGCCTCGCGACGGCTCCAGATAGGCCATGCTGGCCACCATCGGGCAAACCTGTTACCTTACTGCCCCGTCCGTTGTCATGTCTAGCGGGGGGCAAAGTAGGACCAGGGGGTCTTGCCTTAACCGGCCGGACCTGAGAGGTAGCGCACCTCAATAAAAAATGCGCCTCAAAGTCCTTGCGCTGGGGCGCCCTTCGGGGCCTTCGCGCGGCGTAGGGATGCCTCTTAGGAGGTGGTTGGGGAGTGCATCAACCAGCTAGCGGCCACCCCGGGGTTTGCCTGACACTCCGGGTGTACTTAGGGTTACCCGGCTATAGCGGGATCTCTGGCCGGGTGGACTTCTTAGATCTCCCGCACTCGTGGGTTTTAGTATGGAGTTGTTTTCAAATAATAATATTAGGGGAAGTTTAGGAGGGGAATGCGAGAGTGATCTCGCCAACCGCGGGAGTTCCGCGAAGGCGCCTTCGGGCGCAGGAAATAATGAGGAGGAGTCCATGGAGGATTTCGGCTGCCGCGACTGTCACGTTGTGGTGGACCGAATCTCCATTGACAGCGACTCGGCGTCGTCCGTGGACGGCAGATCCAGATCGAGGGCAAAGAGGACTCGAGACGAGTCGGCGGACTCACTTCTTTCGGAGGATTCTGAGGTGGCAACGGCACCAAAAAAGCCGGCCACGGTCGCTAGTGGCGAGAGCCATGGGCGAGGCAGACCCGTGACCACGGGTGCGAGGGCCAAGAAGGCCGAAGCCCGCGAACTTCTCAGAGAGGACAAGAGAAGGGCTCGAGCGGTCGAGGCAGAAGAGGAGGCTGAAGGCTACTCGGTGAAATTGAGGAAAGCCCTCAATATGGCCACCTACACGGCGAGAGAGCAGACAGCTCAAGAACTGCTGAAGGCAGTGCGCACTGGCACCGAAACCATTGCGCACTGCACGAAGAAGAGCGGGCACATCAGCGGGGTCTTCCAAAGGAACCTGAACGATGCCACTGCCCTCATCCTAGCTGCGGTGGAGACGCTTGCGGAGAGGACAGCGGACGAGGAGATCCGCCGCCTCAACGCGGCCAACGAAAAGCTCTCAAAGGAGCTCGGCGAACTCCGTAAGGAGCTCGCTTTACTCAAAGAACAGCGCCCGAGCGAGGGGGTCGTGCCATCGACCCAAGTATCGGCTATGGAGGTAACGCCAGTCCAGGAGCCCAGCGAGCTGGAGCGCAGCCTCATGGCCCGCTGCAGTGCGATGCTCAACGCACGCATTGCAGGCCTGGAGGATAGGCTCCTCCCTGAGCAGCGGCGCATCCCATTAGCTGCTGATAAAAGGAACGAGGCAATTATATCTACCCAACGCCCCTCCTTCACTGAGGAAGCTGGCCCAAGCAAGGCCCAGCCGGCTAACGCTAAGGCTCCGGCGATCAAAGCCCCGCTGGACAAAACTCCGGCAGCTAAGGCCACGACAACTAAGGCCCCTAAAGCCAAGGCCGCGGCAGCCAAGGCCCCGGCAGCCAAGGCCCCTGCAGCCAAAGTCTCGGCAGGCCAGCCCAGTCAAACCTCGTCAGTCAAGGCGGTAACCACCAAAGCCTCGGCGGCAAAGGTCCCAGCTGCCAAGGCCCCGGTGGCCGATGCCTCGCCAGCCGAGACACAGACGGTCAACGCGCCTACCACCAGGCGTCAGGGCAGAAGTCGCAAAAGGCGCCCAGCCGCGCAAAGAGCTGCTGCGCCCGCTCCGGAGGCCCGCCCACTACCACCTCCACCAGCCTCTATGGAGGAAGGCTGGAATGTTGTGGCCAAAAAGGGAAAGAAGCCAAAAAGCGGCCAACAAGCACGGCCAAGCGCCCAGCCACCTAAGCCGGTCGCTAAAAAGCCCGCCACCCGTAAACTTCGTCCGCCCCGTTCGTCGGCCATAGTGCTGACGCTCCTACCAGGGGCGCAGGAGAAAGGTGTGACGTATGTGACGGCCATCAAGGACGCCAAATCCCAGATTAAGATAGGCGAGCTTGGCATCAGTGGCATGCGATGTGTCAAGGCCAAAACCGGGGGTAGGCTCCTAGAGATTCCTGGGGACGCCAACGGCGACAAAGCCGACTCCTTTGCCGCCAAACTAAAGGAGGTTCTTCCTGCAGATCTCGTTAAGGTGTCCAGGCCCATGAAAACAGTTGACATAAGGCTATCGGGCCTGGACGACTCAGTCACCAAAGACGAGGTCGCAGCGGCAGTTTCCGGAGTCGGAGGCTGTGCAGTCGATAACGTAAAAGTGGGCGAAATCCGCGAGTCGTGGGCCGGCTACGGCACGGTCGTGGTAAAGGTGCCGGTGGCAGCAGCCAAGAAGGTCGCTCAAGGCCGTCTCTTGGTAGGCTGGGTCTCTTGCCGAGTCCAAGTGCTCGAGGTCAAGCCCATGCGCTGCTACCGGTGCATGGAGAGTGGCCATGTCCGGCAGCAGTGCCCGAACGAGACCGACCGCAGCGAAATGTGCTATCGCTGCGGTGGTCTCGGACACAAGGCGCGTGACTGCACAGCCGCTGCCCCCCACTGCCCGATCTGTGCGGACTTGGGGAGGCCAGCGAGTCACAAGGT
The DNA here is from genome assembly GCA_963921415.1 of Pyrausta despicata. Lineage (NCBI taxonomy): Eukaryota > Metazoa > Arthropoda > Insecta > Lepidoptera > Crambidae > Pyrausta > Pyrausta despicata. The sequence goes on along the minus strand of OY992859.1, from coordinate 93,192 downwards.
GGGGAGCAAGAACTGCGCCCCACCCAAGAAAAGGAAGGCCTCAGTGCCTGTTCCCCCACGTAGCACAGGGGAAGCGGCGGCAGCGATGGACACTGCATAATGGCCCTCCTCCGTGCCTTGCAGGTTAACGTCAATCACGCCACAGCTGCGCAGGACATTCTACTGCAGCACATGGCAGAGTGGTCGATTGACGTGGCCATCGTCCCCGAACCCTATTGGGTTCCGCCTGATAGGGACAACTGGGTGGCCGATTCAGAGGGCCTTGTGGGGATAATTGTGTCCGGCGCGCAGCTGGAGGTCGTGACCAGATGGTCCGGTTTCGTAGTCGCTAAATGCCGAGGCATGCTTGTGGTTGGGCTATACCTCCCACCCACCAGAAGCATTGCTGCAGTGGAGGTCGGATTAGACCGGCTGACCTCCATTCTGCGGCAATCACCGCTGCCTGCCCTAGTCGCCGGCGACTTCAACGCCAAGGCGACGGCGTGGGGAGAGACGGAGACGGACTCCCGAGGCGAGCTCGTGCTCGAGTGGGCCACGGCATCCGGGCTGCTGCTGCTTAATCGGGGCAATGTGGCGACGTGCGTGCGGCCTCAGGGCGAATCGATAGTCGATTTGACTTTCGCCAGCCCCGCGGTCGCCAATCGCATAAGTGGCTGGCGGGTGCTAACAGAGGCGGAGTCATTGTCGGACCACCGCAACATTCGGTTTGAAATCTCCGCCTCACCCAACATCCCAGCACCCGCACCACCGAACGCCAGCAGGACGCCGCAATACCCCCGGTGGAGGGTCAAGGCGATGGACCGTGAAATGGTCAAAGAGGCCGCCTTGGTCAAAGCCTGGCTGCCAAGACCTAGCGAACCGATCCGGGTTGATGAGGAGGCAGAGTGGTTCCGGGGTGCAATGACACAGGTTTGTGATGCGTCAATGCCCCGGGTCAAAGCGCTGCCTCCTAAACAACAGGTGTATTGGTGGTCGGAGGAGATTAGGGCACTGCGCGAAGAATGTATCGCTGCGCGCAGGGCCTCCTCTCGCCACCTCCGGCGTCGCAATCGCAACCCGGATATGGACGGCCCGCTCCTCGAGGCATACAAAGCGGCCAAGAAGACCCTCCGAGTGGCCATTGCAGAGGCGAAGTCCAAAGCCCGGGAGGAGCTGCTGGCAACGCTCACCGAGGATCCGTGGGGGCGCCCATACAAGACGGTCAGAGGCAAGCTTCGGCCGTGGGCGCCTCCGATCACCGAGACCCTGGAGCCAGCGCTGCTGGATAGCGTAGTGACAACCCTCTTCCCGGCCCAAGAGGACCACAGCCCGCCGGCAATGAGGCCCCACCCCGTGGCCTCAAATGACCCTCCCGATCCGGTCTCGGAAGGGGAGCTGGGAGCGGCCATGCTCCGCCTAAAAGCCAAAAATGTGGCCCCTGGCCCGGACGGCATCCCGGGCAAGGCATGGGTGGTGGCGGAGGAGGCCCTCGGCGAGAGGTTGAGGGCCCTCTACACCGCGTGTTTAGAGCAGGGTCGGTTCCCCGCTACATGGAAGCGGGGCCGCCTGGTCCTGCTGAAGAAAGATGGACGCCCGGCGGATTCACCGTCAGCGTACCGCCCAATTGTTTTGCTGGACGAGGTAGGTAAGCTCCTGGAGCGTATCATATCTGTCCGCCTCGTCCAGCATCTGGAGCGTGTGGGGCCCAATTTGTCGCCGACCCAATTCGGGTTTAGGGCGGAAAGGTCCACCGTCGACGCGATCCTGCGTGTCCGGGAGCTCGCGGAGAAGGCGGTGGACAGTGGCGGGGTGTTGTTGGCGGTGTCTCTTGACATCGCCAACGCCTTCAACACCCTGCCCTGGGCGTGCATCAGGCAGGCACTCGTCCATCACGGAGTGCCTGCCTACCTGCAGAAGATTGTCGCCGATTATCTGGCGGCGAGATCGGTGGAGTGCGCCACGCCCAGTGGCCTCCTACGGCGAGAGGTTTCGTGCGGCGTTCCACAGGGGTCGGTGCTAGGCCCTCTCCTGTGGAACATCGGATACGATTGGGTCCTCCGTGGGCACCTTATCGGGGGTGTCAGCGTCACGTGCTACGCTGACGACACCCTTGTCACGGCCCGCGGAGTGGACCTCGGGGAGGCGGCGCGGCGTGCAACAGCGGGAGTCGCCATGGTCGTACGCCGCATCCGTGAGCTGGGGCTCAAGGTGGCGCTCGAAAAGTCGGAGGCTCTATGTTTCCATGGGCCCCGACGAGCACCACCCCCAGGGTCCCACCTTATAGTGGGTGGCACCCGTATTGAGGTCGGGGATACGCTTAAGTACCTTGGCCTCACACTAGACGGGCGATGGAGCTTCGGTGCACATTTCAAGAAGCTGGCTCCGAAGCTCCTTAAGACGGCCGGAGCCCTTAGTCGGCTCATGCCAAATCTCGGCGGCCCGTCGTCGTCGAGCCGCAAATTGTATATGGGCGTCGTACGTTCCATGGCCCTGTATGGGGCCCCGGTCTGGTACGACGCCCTGTTGGGGGATAGCGCCCTCGTTTTGAGGAGGGCACAGCGACTTCTCGCCGTCCGGGTCATCCGAGGATACCGGACGGTATCGGCTGAAGCTGCCCTCGCGATGGCTGGGAGCATGCCCTGGGACCTCGACGCCCTGGTCCTCGCCGCTCTTTACAAGTGGCGGGGAGACCAAAGGTCCCAGGGGCAAAGGCCCGCGCAGCGCGAAATCGAGGCGGAGCGACTGCGCTTAGAGGAGGACGCAGTCGCACGCTGGAGGGAGCGCCTGGTCGACGGCACAGCTGGCCGTCGCACCACCGGGGCAATCGCCCCGACACTCACCGGGTGGGTGCAACGGCAGCACGGTCGCCTGACGTTCAGGATGACCCAAGTGCTGTCGGGCCATGGCTGCTTCGGGGCCTACCTCGCCAAGATTGGGCGCGAGCCAACAGCGGAGTGCCGCCACTGCCACTGCTGCGACGGGGATACTGCGCAACATACCCTCGCCTCATGCTCTGCATGGGCGGGGGAGCGCGGTGTCCTGGTCTCAGTGGTGGGTGGTGACCTCTCGCTGCAAGCGATCGTGGCGAGGATGGCCTCGAGCGAGGAAGCGTGGCAGGCGGTGCTCACCTTCTGTGAGGCCGTAATCTCGCAGAAGGAAGCGGCGGAGAGGGAGCGTGAGGCCGACGCCTCCGCCCCGATGATCCGCCGCAAGCGCACTGGGCGCCGGAGGAGGGACTACCTCCTCCACCTGCCCCTTCCGGATGGGCCCCGGGCTACAGACACGGGGGTGTCTCCGGGACCCGCGACGGCGCAGCGTGTGACCCCGCGCGTTGTTCGCTGTAGAGTGGGGGGGATTGCTCCCTCTTCCCCCCAGAGACCGGGCGGCCTGCCATAATAGGCGGGCCGCAGCCTGAAGCGGAACCAAGGTGCAAGCCACTGGTGTAACCCTTGGTCCGCTTCACTCAAAGGCACCGGAGGGCACCGTGAGGTTTTAGTGGGTAGTCGGGCTCATTCGGAGCCTGGAGTCCCACACACCCCTCCAGTCGTCCCCCCGCGGCTGGAGGATAGTGCGTTAAAGCATTTCCTCACGAAAAAAAAAAAAAAAAAAAAAAAAAAAAAAAAAAGGTTAGGTTAGGTTAGGTTAGGTTAGGTTAGGTTAGGTTAGGTTAGGTTAGGTTTTTTTTTTTTTTTTTTTTTTTTTTTTTTTTTTTTTTTTTTTTTACTTGTTCCCACTGGCATGGGGGACCAGTGCCGTTTAAAATAATTGTTTTTATTTGTGTACCGTTTAATAATCAACAATGGTACTATTGAAATAAATGTTTCTTGTCCGCGTTTGACTTTTCTTATTGTTACTTAAAATTTTATTAATATTTGCAAGTTTTCTAACTACATATTATGCTTATTTATATGTCTACTTATATATTCTTTTATTCTTATTTTGTACTTTATTTATGCTAACTATTTTATTTACATTGTATTGAGTAAACCTATATTATATACTATACTATATAACTATTTTTACTCTTATCTTCTATGTTTTATTCTTATTTACTATTTTCGTTGCAACTTCTGTACAAAATTTTAAAAATTTTGGCCTACTGTTGTCTTCGCGTAGTATGTCAGGAAATTCTCTGCTTTTTATTTCGGTGCCTATAGCGCTTTCAATATTGTATCTGACTCGATCAAATATTGGGCACTCCGTAAGAAGATGTTCGATTGTTTCTTCTTTTGCAGGGTCGCAGTCGCACGACGGACTCTCCTTGCACTTGAAGCGGTTCAAGTACGCGGAGAATCCGCCATGCCCCGTCAACACCTGCACCAGTAGCGGATTTAAGTCGATCTTTTTGACCAGTTTGTAGGCCCCAATTGCTGTCGGGAAGAAGAGTTTTGTCACTCCCGCCGTCGGCTCTGTGCTGTACCGCAGTTCCCATTTGTCAAGCGTATCTTGGCGTATGATACGCTTAACAAATGACACCGGGCATCGATCGTAATCCGGTCTCGTCTTCAGCCTCAACGCCGCCTCCTTAGCCAGTTCATCAGCTCGTTCGTTTCCCTCCAACCCTGCATGGGCCTTAATCCAAAAGAGATTGATGGTCTTACCATTAAGCGCCATGCTGTGGATTTTTTGCCGGATCTTGACAGCTAGGGGATGGAGAGAATTTCCGCTGGTAACAGCTTCGAGCGCGGATCGGGAGTCACTGTAGATGCTGAAGACGAGTCCGGCTTTACTGATCTCTACCGTTTCGACAGCTTTGGCTAGAGCCAATAGTTCAGCCTGGAAGACAGTGCAGAACTGCTCCAACCTGAGTTTTTTCGCCTTGGTCTCCACCCCATTATCCCAAAAGGATACTGCGGCGCCGACCTTTCCCTCGATCTTACTACCATCTGTGTAGATCTTGGGTCCGCGATTCTCAGTTTGGAGCAGGTCTGCATCGCTCGTTATTAGCTCGAACTGGAGCCTTGCCTGAGTCGCCGGGTGCGGCAAGTCAGTGAAGCGCGTCGGGGTCTCGACGCATCGGTCCTCTACCACTCTCCGGGAGTGTCCTCTCTTTACCTCATAAAGAGAAGCTGCTTCCTGGATCCTGAGGTCCAGTGGAAGCAGTCCGGAGAGTAGTAGAGCCGAGTTGAGTGAAGTCGTCCTGTAGGCTTTGACGATTTTTTGGGCAAAACCCCGTTGCACCTCATTTAGGTGTTTTCTAGTGCCCAACTTTTCCGCCGCAGGAGCCCACGCGCTTGCCGCGTACATAATGATGGGCTCTATGACCGCTACGTAGATCGTCCTGATTATCTCCGGGGACAGCCCCCACTGCACCTTGGCCGCTCTGGCGAGCTGTTTGTATATGCTCAGGGCCTTCCGACAGACGTTCGCAACGTGAGCGTTGAATGTGAGCTTGTTGTCTATCGTTAGGCCCAGCATTTTGATTTCCTTTGACATGGCAATATCCTCCCCTCCCATCCGCAATTGTGGTGTGTCGTGTTTTAATTTATTTGTTATGATCATGGCCTTGGTCTTATGCGGCGCGAACTTAAGTTTATTCACGACACCCCACTCACGGACATGGGCGAGGGCTTCATTTGCCTGTCTTTGGACATCCAGAGCGGTTTCCCCGGAAAAAATCAGGACGACGTCGTCGGCGAAGGCCTGACAATAATCGCCTCTGCGCTCCAGTTCTTTTAGGAGGGGGTCCAGCAGGAAGTTCCAGAAGGTCGGGCCACCCACCGATCCTTGAACACAGCCCTTAGTGGTTTCGGCGGAATGTTCGGCTCCTGCGTATCTCACCCTCACCCTTCGACCGGTCAGATAACTATCCACGACCCTGCGGATGTTTTTAGGACAGCTTGTTTCCGCTAATCGGCATCGGATGGCAGGCCACCACGCGCTATCAAAGGCGCCCTCTATGTCCAGTGACACCATTACCAGCAGCTTCCTTTTCTTCAGCTGGGTTTTGATGTGGGCCATCATGTCATAGAGGGAGTCTTCGGTACTGCGCTGTGGTGTGAAACCGTACTGCCTTTCGCTCAGGCTGTCCAGGGTGTGCCATCTGATCCGGCGGACGACCATCTTCTCCCAAATCTTACCCAATATTGGCAAGAGGCCAATCGGTCTGTATGATTTGGGGTTTGTGTAGTCGTCTTTTCCGGGTTTGGGCAAGATTACGACCACCGCTTCCTTCCAGGCTGAGGGGAAATGGGCAAGTTCTAGGCACTTGTTTAGGATGGCCAGGAAGAGCTCAGGGTCGCTGTTTATTGCCGGGTTAGGTTAGGTTAGGTTAGGTTAGGTTAGGTTAGGTTAGGTTAGGTTAGGTTAGGTTAGGTTAGGTTAGGTTAGGTTAGGTTAGGTTAGGTTAGGTTAGGTTAGGTTAGGTTAGGTTAGGTTAGGTTAGGTTAGGTTAGGTTAGGTTAGGTTAGGTTAGGTTAGGTTAGGTTAGGTTAGGTTAGGTTAGGTTAGGTTAGGTTAGGTTAGGTTAGGTTAGGTTAGGTTAGGTTAGGTTAGGTTAGGTTAGGTTAGGTTAGGTTAGGTTAGGTTAGGTTAGGTTAGGTTAGGTTAGGTTAGGTTAGGTTAGGTTAGGTTAGGTTAGGTTAGGTTAGGTTAGGTTAGGTTAGGTTAGGTTAGGTTAGGTTAGGTTAGGTTAGGTTAGGTTAGGTTAGGTTAGGTTAGGTTAGGTTAGGTTAGGTTAGGTTAGGTTAGGTTAGGTTAGGTTAGGTTAGGTTAGGTTAGGTTAGGTTAGGTTAGGTTAGGTTAGGTTAGGTTAGGTTAGGTTAGGTTAGGTTAGGTTAGGTTAGGTTAGGTTAGGTTAGGTTAGGTTAGGTTAGGTTAGGTTAGGTTAGGTTAGGTTAGGTTAGGTTAGGTTAGGTTAGGTTAGGTTAGGTTAGGTTAGGTTAGGTTAGGTTAGGTTAGGTTAGGTTAGGTTAGGTTAGGTTAGGTTAGGTTAGGTTAGGTTAGGTTAGGTTAGGTTAGGTTAGGTTAGGTTAGGTTAGGTTAGGTTAGGTTAGGTTAGGTTAGGTTAGGTTAGGTTAGGTTAGGTTAGGTTAGGTTAGGTTAGGTTAGGTTAGGTTAGGTTAGGTTAGGTTAGGTTAGGTTAGGTTAGGTTAGGTTAGGTTAGGTTAGGTTAGGTTAGGTTAGGTTAGGTTAGGTTAGGTTAGGTTAGGTTAGGTTAGGTTAGGTTAGGTTAGGTTAGGTTAGGTTAGGTTAGGTTAGGTTAGGTTAGGTTAGGTTAGGTTAGGTTAGGTTAGGTTAGGTTAGGTTAGGTTAGGTTAGGTTAGGTTAGGTTAGGTTAGGTTAGGTTAGGTTAGGTTAGGTTAGGTTAGGTTAGGTTAGGTTAGGTTAGGTTAGGTTAGGTTAGGTTAGGTTAGGTTAGGTTAGGTTAGGTTAGGTTAGGTTAGGTTAGGTTAGGTTAGGTTAGGTTAGGTTAGGTTAGGTTAGGTTAGGTTAGGTTAGGTTAGGTTAGGTTAGGTTAGGTTAGGTTAGGTTAGGTTAGGTTAGGTTAGGTTAGGTTAGGTTAGGTTAGGTTAGGTTAGGTTAGGTTAGGTTAGGTTAGGTTAGGTTAGGTTAGGTTAGGTTAGGTTAGGTTAGGTTAGGTTAGGTTAGGTTAGGTTAGGTTAGGTTAGGTTAGGTTAGGTTAGGTTAGGTTAGGTTAGGTTAGGTTAGGTTAGGTTAGGTTAGGTTAGGTTAGGTTAGGTTAGGTTAGGTTAGGTTAGGTTAGGTTAGGTTAGGTTAGGTTAGGTTAGGTTAGGTTAGGTTAGGTTAGGTTAGGTTAGGTTAGGTTAGGTTAGGTTAGGTTAGGTTAGGTTAGGTTAGGTTAGGTTAGGTTAGGTTAGGTTAGGTTAGGTTAGGTTAGGTTAGGTTAGGTTAGGTTAGGTTAGGTTAGGTTAGGTTAGGTTAGGTTAGGTTAGGTTAGGTTAGGTTAGGTTAGGTTAGGTTAGGTTAGGTTAGGTTAGGTTAGGTTAGGTTAGGTTAGGTTAGGTTAGGTTAGGTTAGGTTAGGTTAGGTTAGGTTAGGTTAGGTTAGGTTAGGTTAGGTTAGGTTAGGTTAGGTTAGGTTAGGTTAGGTTAGGTTAGGTTAGGTTAGGTTAGGTTAGGTTAGGTTAGGTTAGGTTAGGTTAGGTTAGGTTAGGTTAGGTTAGGTTAGGTTAGGTTAGGTTAGGTTAGGTTAGGTTAGGTTAGGTTAGGTTAGGTTAGGTTAGGTTAGGTTAGGTTAGGTTAGGTTAGGTTAGGTTAGGTTAGGTTAGGTTAGGTTAGGTTAGGTTAGGTTAGGTTAGGTTAGGTTAGGTTAGGTTAGGTTAGGTTAGGTTAGGTTAGGTTAGGTTAGGTTAGGTTAGGTTAGGTTAGGTTAGGTTAGGTTAGGTTAGGTTAGGTTAGGTTAGGTTAGGTTAGGTTAGGTTAGGTTAGGTTAGGTTAGGTTAGGTTAGGTTAGGTTAGGTTAGGTTAGGTTAGGTTAGGTTAGGTTAGGTTAGGTTAGGTTAGGTTAGGTTAGGTTAGGTTAGGTTAGGTTAGGTTAGGTTAGGTTAGGTTAGGTTAGGTTAGGTTAGGTTAGGTTAGGTTAGGTTAGGTTAGGTTAGGTTAGGTTAGGTTAGGTTAGGTTAGGTTAGGTTAGGTTAGGTTAGGTTAGGTTAGGTTAGGTTAGGTTAGGTTAGGTTAGGTTAGGTTAGGTTAGGTTAGGTTAGGTTAGGTTAGGTTAGGTTAGGTTAGGTTAGGTTAGGTTAGGTTAGGTTAGGTTAGGTTAGGTTAGGTTAGGTTAGGTTAGGTTAGGTTAGGTTAGGTTAGGTTAGGTTAGGTTAGGTTAGGTTAGGTTAGGTTAGGTTAGGTTAGGTTAGGTTAGGTTAGGTTAGGTTAGGTTAGGTTAGGTTAGGTTAGGTTAGGTTAGGTTAGGTTAGGTTAGGTTAGGTTAGGTTAGGTTAGGTTAGGTTAGGTTAGGTTAGGTTAGGTTAGGTTAGGTTAGGTTAGGTTAGGTTAGGTTAGGTTAGGTTAGGTTAGGTTAGGTTAGGTTAGGTTAGGTTAGGTTAGGTTAGGTTAGGTTAGGTTAGGTTAGGTTAGGTTAGGTTAGGTTAGGTTAGGTTAGGTTAGGTTAGGTTAGGTTAGGTTAGGTTAGGTTAGGTTAGGTTAGGTTAGGTTAGGTTAGGTTAGGTTAGGTTAGGTTAGGTTAGGTTAGGTTAGGTTAGGTTAGGTTAGGTTAGGTTAGGTTAGGTTAGGTTAGGTTAGGTTAGGTTAGGTTAGGTTAGGTTAGGTTAGGTTAGGTTAGGTTAGGTTAGGTTAGGTTAGGTTAGGTTAGGTTAGGTTAGGTTAGGTTAGGTTAGGTTAGGTTAGGTTAGGTTAGGTTAGGTTAGGTTAGGTTAGGTTAGGTTAGGTTAGGTTAGGTTAGGTTAGGTTAGGTTAGGTTAGGTTAGGTTAGGTTAGGTTAGGTTAGGTTAGGTTAGGTTAGGTTAGGTTAGGTTAGGTTAGGTTAGGTTAGGTTAGGTTAGGTTAGGTTAGGTTAGGTTAGGTTAGGTTAGGTTAGGTTAGGTTAGGTTAGGTTAGGTTAGGTTAGGTTAGGTTAGGTTAGGTTAGGTTAGGTTAGGTTAGGTTAGGTTAGGTTAGGTTAGGTTAGGTTAGGTTAGGTTAGGTTAGGTTAGGTTAGGTTAGGTTAGGTTAGGTTAGGTTAGGTTAGGTTAGGTTAGGTTAGGTTAGGTTAGGTTAGGTTAGGTTAGGTTAGGTTAGGTTAGGTTAGGTTAGGTTAGGTTAGGTTAGGTTAGGTTAGGTTAGGTTAGGTTAGGTTAGGTTAGGTTAGGTTAGGTTAGGTTAGGTTAGGTTAGGTTAGGTTAGGTTAGGTTAGGTTAGGTTAGGTTAGGTTAGGTTAGGTTAGGTTAGGTTAGGTTAGGTTAGGTTAGGTTAGGTTAGGTTAGGTTAGGTTAGGTTAGGTTAGGTTAGGTTAGGTTAGGTTAGGTTAGGTTAGGTTAGGTTAGGTTAGGTTAGGTTAGGTTAGGTTAGGTTAGGTTAGGTTAGGTTAGGTTAGGTTAGGTTAGGTTAGGTTAGGTTAGGTTAGGTTAGGTTAGGTTAGGTTAGGTTAGGTTAGGTTAGGTTAGGTTGGGGTGCCAGGTCAGACAGCCTCCTCGTGGCGCACCCCGGGCAACTGGCGTCGAACGGTTTTCGGCGTCAGGCTGATGGTCTGACAGCGGCGGTTGAGTCCACATCTAGCTGGGCTCCCGCGGGGTTCTGCTCCCCTTCTCTCGCCTCAGTGAGGATTGCGTGGAGTGACCCGCAGTGGGTGGTGCGCTTGTTGGCGCTCTGCAGGTTCGGTTCAGCCTGCGAGGCACCTAGGGCCGTCGGGGCTTCTGCCCGGGTCTGAAGTGCGGTGGCGCGGCATGTTTCGTCAACTCGGCGGGCCTGTCGGGCAACCCGTAACCCTCCCTCGCGGGGGGGCCGGGGGTCTCGGCTATTGAAGTCGGGGCCACGACAAGGAAAAGTCTTTAAAACCAAACTCGGGTCGGCGGGGCATCTGCTCGGGCCTGAGTCGTGCGGGCGTCCCTTCGGGGACGAGTGGCCGGGTCCAAGCGGACCTGGCGTGGGTGGGGCCACAGTAGTGGCCTCGGCACGAGCGCCCTTTTCAGGGCGAGCGGCTGGGTCTTTCCAGACTCGGCGTGGTTGGGACGACAGTAGTGTCGTCCTGTTTCGTAATCCGCATCAACGGAGTGTCGTGGATCACGTCTCGCGGCTCTGTGCGGAACGAGGGTCTTGGCTTAACCGCCCGGACCGCGAGGAAGAAAACCTCTATAAAAAATTACCCCAATCACAAGCGTGGTAGCTCCGCGAGGTGATGCGTGGCTGATGGGTGATCAGTCGCTAGAGCTTACTCCAGCGGGATACCTGCCGACCTCCCGTTGGGTTATCAACCCTAAGGCTTTGCCGGGTGCAGGGGGCACCGCCCGGCAAGGACCCTTACTTCCCCCATACTCGTGGGATCAATTATGCATACTTTGAACCAAAACCCTAAACCCGACCGTGAGCTCGGTCGTGAAAATAGCTCAAAACCGGAGAAGGAAGAAGAACAGCAAGGCGTTCAAAACGTGGAGGAAATGGAGAGGAGAGAGAAGCAGAGGGACGATGGCGTCTTATTTAAGTCGCCAGTCGTGGTACTCGAGCGGTGCACCACACCAGCGTCAAGTGGGAGTATGTTCTTCCGCACCGGAGATTTCTCTGGTACGGAGGACGAAAGCACATTGACTGATGCCTCTGTGGCAACGGTCGACCGTGCTGTTGATATGGAGCGAAGCGAGCGCAAACGTTTTCGCAAAACATGGGAGCAAGGGGCGTCTAGCTCGGACACCTCAGTCGCAAAGAAGGCAAAGCCCTCTAAAACAGCTAAGGGTAAGCGGGTGCAAAATACAGCAACCGAGCAGCATTTTGTCGGCTTAGCAGACGCTCGGCGGGAGTTAGGCGCACTGAAGCGGCAAGAGCTCCAGTCGGAACTTGAGGAGCGAGTTGCCGCTAAAGAGCGGAAAATGAGGGAGGCCCGTGCTAAGCTCGGATACGGTTCAATCTTTGACGTCGAAGAGAAAACTGTCCCCGAACTGGAACAGATGGTCCAGGATGACGTGGACGAAATAATGGAAATTGCTTCCAAGTCGTCAAATTTAAAGGGCACATTTCAAAAGGCCCTCAAAAGTCACGCTGCCAGTGTGCGCAGCGTCATGAGCGAGCTCCTCAAAAGGACTCTCTCCGAAGAGACTCTTCGCATGCAGGCCACGATAAATCGGCTCTCCGCGGAGGTTGCACAACTGCGTGCCAAAAGTGGGTGCAAATGTGCCGCATCAGCGGTCACCTGTGCGGGACCAGCCCGTGGAGTTACGCCAGCACCCATGGAGGTAGCCCAAGACCAGCCGGCATCGATCGACCTTGAGACTACCATCCGCAGGGTTATGATGGAGGAGAGGTCGTTTGTTAGGGCCTGCCTAGCCGGCATTGAAGACCGGCTGCTGCCAGCAAAGCGGACACGTCCACCGTTGTCAGCTGACACAAGGAGAGCGGCGCTTACCTCAGCCAGTCCCGTGGTTGAGTCATCTGTGCCCCAGGCCGAGGCCCCTAAGCCCGTCAAGGGGAAGGGCAAGGGTAAAAAGACCAAGGTTTCTGCTGAACCCACAGCGGTGGTCTCTTATGCTGCTGTTGTGGCTAAACCAGGGCCTTCTGGACATGCGGTGCCCCCCAAACCCTCCAAAGGGAGAGGTCAGGGCAAAAAGACTGCAGCGCCTGCCTCGGACGCCATTGCTGGACCATCAGGTCTCCGCAATTCTCGCCCAGCTGCATTAGAGGAGGACCTTCTGCTCCCTTCTTCCACTCCTGCCAATGAGTGGAAAAAGGTTGAGAACAAGAAGAAAAAAAAGAAAGGCAAGGCAGCGCATCCGGCGTCTGCGTCAGACCCAAAGCCGGGGACATCTAAGCCCTCCGGCAAGGGGAAAAACAGGGCGGCTAAGAAGCCAAAAAAGCTCGCTCCCCCTAAAACTGCTGCGGTGGTGGTTACTATTTCACCGGAGGCCGTAAAACGGGGAGAGACATATGGCACCATCTTGGAGAGGGCTCGCACGTCAGGTGTCAACAGCAGTGAGCTCGGAATCGATGCCAACATTAAGTGCCGGCACACGGCTACGGGTGCTCGACTGTTCGAGTTCCCCGGCGACAAGCGCAACAGCCACGCGGACCTCTTCGCCGCAAAAATGCGCGAAGCAATAGCGGACGTGGCTCAGGTGGCACGTCCTGAAAAGTTAACGCCCCTAATGATCGTCGACATGGACGATTCAGTCCACAGGGGCGAAGTGATAGCCACGGCTGCCCGAATTGGTGGCTGCTCTGAAGCCGCTATAAGAAGCGGTGAAATAAGATGTGGCCGAGGGGGACGTCGCGCTGTGTACGTGCAAGTCCCAGTTGCGGCGGCTCTTGTCCTAATAGACAAGAAGCGAATCCCCCTGGGACTGAGCTCAGCTGTGGTCCGGACCTTGGAGCAGTTACCCATGCGCTGCTTCCGGTGTTATGGCACCGGCCACACGGCAGCGCGCTGCCCATCTATTGACCGCACCCAGCTGTGCCTACGATGCGGGCAGACCGGTCACAAGATCGGTGCCTGCAAGTCGCAGCCTAAGTGTGCGGTTTGCACGGCCAGCAAAGTGCCTGCTGGCCATGTTATGGGAGGGCCCAAGTGCAACCCTCCCCCAAAAAAGGGCAAACACCAGGCGAATACCTCACCTGGTGTTGCAACGGCCGAGGCTAGTCCTGAGCCAGCAGAAGGAAATAGTGCAATGTCCGAATAATGCAAGCAACGGGACATTGCACCATTCTTCAGGGGAACCTGAACAAATGTAGGGCGGCTCAGGACTTGATGACACAGGTGTCGGCCGATTGGAAGGCTGGGTTGGCGGTCGTAGCTGAACCATACTCGGTGCCTTCGAGTTGGCTCGGCGACGCCGACGATTTGGTAGCAGTTGCCCCGCGGCTCTCCACAGACTCCCCTCCCCTCTCACTTATCGAGAGGGGGCACGGATATGTGGCCGTCGCTTGGGGTGAACTTGCCATTGTAGGGGTCTACTTCTCCCCTAACCGCCCTTTGGCGGAGTTTGACACCTTCCTCAGTGTCCTGGCGGCGGTTGTCGCCCGAATGACACCAAGGCCGGTCGCCGTGTTAGGGGACTTCAACGCCAAGTCCGTGGCGTGGGGAAACCCAGCCACCGATCCCCGAGGAAGGCTTTTGGAGATGTGGGCAACATCGGTCGGCCTGTCTCTCTTGAACAGAGGGACCACCCAAACGTGCGTGCGACAACAGGGGGGGTCAGTGGTGGACTTATCGTTCGCCACCCCTGCGTTAGCCGCACGAGTGACAAAGTGGGAGGTCGACCTTATGGAATCTCTATCCGACCATAGGCACATTCGGATAGAGATCTCCAACAATAGCTCCAGAGCAGAGCTGAGGCGCGGACAGTCGCCGTTCCCTAGGTGGGCACTCTCTCGCCTGGACGTCGACGCGGCGAAGGAAGCCGCTTTTGTCCAAGACTGGCTTGGGCCACCAACCAATCCAGACGTCGACGTAGCTGCCCTACAAGTGCGGAGCGCCCTGACCGAGGTGTGTGACTCTAGCATGCCCCGGTCCCGCCGCCCCCCTCCGAAGCGGGCAGTATATTGGTGGTCGCAGGAGATCGCTGACCTCCGATCCACCTGCGTCGCCGCCCGGAGGGCCTACACGAGGAGTCGACGTCGCCGCAATAGGGACGAAGCGCATGAGGGCCGCTTGTACGCCACCTATCAGGAAGCAAAGCGTACCTTCAAAAAGGCAATTGGGGCTGCCAAAGATGCGGCCAGGGAGGAGCTGCTCGAGGGTCTGAACAACGATCCGTGGGGCCGACCATATAAAATGGTGCGCAAGAAACTGCGCCCCATAGGCCCCCCACTGACAGAGACCCTCGAGCCGGATCTATTGGAGGAGGTTGTCCGGGTTCTGTTCCCGGATAGAACTATTTTCACTCCTCCTCGCATGGATCCTCCGGCGACGGGAAGCCCTCCTGATATGGAGATCGCCCCAGTAACTGCGGAGGAGCTTGCAAGTGCCGTAGAATGCCTCCGCAGCAAGAAAACGGCACCCGGCCCTGATGGCGTACCTGCCAAGATCGTTGCGATCTCAATCAAAGAGATGGAGGCACGCTTTCGGGGCGTACTCGACCGCTGTTTCGAGGTTGGTAGGTTTCCAAAGACATGGAAAGAAGGGCAGCTGTGCCTCCTGAAGAAAGAAGGGCGGCCGGCGGACTCTCCTTCCGGATACCGCCCTATCGTTCTCCTGGACGAGGCTGGGAAAGTCTTTGAGCGCGTGATTGCTGCACGCCTCAATGAACATTTGACGCAGACCGGCCCGGATCTTTCCGACGCCCAGTTCGGGTTCCGGACGGGCCGGTCAACCATAGACGCCCTTATGAGGCTAAAAAACCTCACACAGGAGGCCGCCGAGAGGGGGGAGGGAGTCCTGGCTATATCTTTCGATATAGCCAACGCTTTTAACTCGATCCCCCATTCCGCGATTTTGGAGGCGCTCCGATATCATGGAGTGCCTCCTTACCTCAGGAACCTGTTGGCGGACTACCTCTCAGGTCGAGAGGTACTGTACGTCAGCAGGGACGGCCTCCTCAAGAAGCGATGTGTGGCCACCGGGGTTCCCCAGGGGTCAGTACTCGGCCCCTTACTGTGGAACCTCGGGTTCAATTGGTTGCTCCGAGGTGCCCTCTTGCACGGAATGAGTGTCATCTGCTATGCGGATGACACTCTAGTCACAGCACGGGGTCGCTCATACGGAGCAGCCGCGCGTTTAGCCTCCGTCGGCGGAACTCTTGTTGCTGAGAGAATCCGTCAGCTGGGGCTCAAAGTGGCGCTTGAGAAGACCGAGGCCCTCTTCTTCTCGGGGCCTCGGCAGCGCGCGCCCGCAGATGCCCACATTACTGTGGGCGGAACACGCATAAGGCTAAAGACCCAGATGAAGTATCTGGGTCTGATAATCGACGGCCGCTGGCACTTCGGGGCCCATTTCCAGGGACTATCGGAGCGTCTTTTGCGTGCCGCCGACACATTTGGTTGGCTCCTCCCGAATCTGGGAGGGCCACGAACGAGATGCCGGCGACTATACGCCGGTGTTTTACGCAGCATGGCGCTGTACGGCGCCCCTGTGTGGATAGACTCCCTCCATAAGAGGGACAACGCAGCCCTCCTCCGCAGGCCCCAACGGGCCATCGCTTTGCGTCTTGCGAGGGCTTACCGCACAGTAGGGGGCGCCGCGGCCTGTGCCATTGCAGGCACACCACCGTGGGAGCTGGATGCACGGGTCCTCGCTACCGTCTATCGTTGGACGGCGGCACAGAGGGCCCTTGAAATTACTCCGGCTCCCGAGGAGCGCGGTGCGGTGCGGCGCGAAGCGCACGAAGCCTTGGTCCGGCTGTGGAAGGAGGACCTGGCCAGTGCGCAATTTGGGCGCCGCACCCTGGACGCCATCGGTCCGGATCTGGACCGGTGGCTAGACCCTGGACGCCATCGGTCCGGATCTGGACCGGTGGCTAGAGAGACCCCACGGGTTCCTCACTTACCGTCTGGTGCAGGTGCTAACCGAGCATGGTTGTTTCGGTAAGTACCTTCACCGGATCGGGAGGGAGGAATCCCCGTCGTGCCACGAGTGTGGCGCGGCGGAGGACACGGCGCAGCACACCCTCGCGGACTGTCCGCGATGGGATGAGCAGCGCCGTGACCTGGTGGCGGCGGTCGGCCAGGACCTCTCATTGCCTAGTATTGTTAACGCAATGCTAGATAATGAGAGGAACTGGAAGGCGATGGCCTCCTTTTGCGAGACAGTGATGTCCCAGAAGGAGGCGGCGGAGCGGGAGAGGGAGGACGATCCCTCGGCGACCCCGCTCCGCAGACGGAGGAGGGGCAGGACGCGGCGGTTGTATGACCGCTCTCTTGCCCCTCAAGGTGGCGTGCAGGTTGGTGGCACGGGGGTGCCCCAGCCTGCATTGCACACGCCACCACCGTCGGGAGGGAATAGTGCCGTATCCCCGGCTATTCCCCCTGTCCCCCCGCAAGGGGGGCGCGCTGGGCCCACCGTGTAGGTGGGCACGCTGTCGGAGGTGGTCATGGACGTAAAGGATTAGCCAGCACCCATGTCACCTCCTAGACAGGGAAGGGATACCGCAGGTTTTTGGTGGGTAGTCCCCGCTCCGGATTTTCCCCGGAGCGGAGCCGTGTCCTTTTCAGGACGCTGGGAGTCCCACACACGGCTGAGGCCCCCCGGCCTCGGCTATGGCTCTTAAAAGGGTTTTCCTGCGACAAAAAAAAAAAAAAAAAAAAAAAAAAAAAAAAAAAAAAAAAAAAAAAAAAAAAAAAAAAAAAAAGGTTAGGTTAGGTTAGGTTAGGTTAGGTTAGGTTAGGTTAGGTTAGGTTAGGTTAGGTTAGGTTAGGTTAGGTTAGGTTAGGTTAGGTTAGGTTAGGTTCCCCCCTGTCGGATCTCCACCTTGTCGTGGTGGGGGGGCTCAGTAACCGTGGCTTCGCCACCCACGGTGAAGCTAAGAGGGATCCCGGGAGGGGACGCTCCGCGTGGGCTTGGGGACGCCTGCGCGGGATGCGTCCAAGGGTGCGGGTGTGGGGGACGGTTTTGGCTGTCCCTCGCAGTCGGGTGCGGTCGCGGGAGGAGAGTCGTCTCGGTGTGTCGTTGCCGTGCGGCCTATCTCCCGCGACCAAACGGGGGCGCACCGTTGGATGGCGCTGCGGTGGGGCCGCAGAGGAAGAGGAGATGCGGTGTGTCGTTGCCGTCCTCCCTGTCCTCTGCGGCCGTGTGGGAGTTAGTTTTGGTGGCGGAGCCCAACACCTTGCTCCGCCGCCAAGGAGTTTGTGGCCCTCGGGCTATCCGCCGGGGTGCCGTGGTGAATGCTCACGCGACCCCATGGCACCCCCCACAATGGCGGAGTGGTGGAAAGCGCTGTGGTTTTAGTGGGTATTACGGCCTTGCACACCAGCCGTTGAGTCCCACATACCCCCCTGCAGTTGTGTGGGGGGCATGCGTAAAAGCATTTCCACAGCGAAAAAAAAAAAAAAAAAAAAAAAAAAAAAAAAAAAAAAAAAAAAAAAAAAAAAAAAAAAAAAAAAAAAAAAAAAAAAAAAAAAAAAAAAAAAAAAAAAAAAGGTTAGGTTAGGTTAGGTTAGGTTAGGTTAGGTTAGGTTAGGTTAGGTTAGGTTAGGTTAGGTTAGGTTAGGTTAGGTTAGGTTAGGTTAGGTTAGGTTAGGTTAGGTTAGGTTAGGTTAGGTTAGGTTAGGTTAGGTTAGGTTAGGTTAGGTTAGGTTAGGTTAGGTTAGGTTAGGTTAGGTTAGGTTAGGTTAGGTTAGGTTAGGTTAGGTTAGGTTAGGTTAGGTTAGGTTAGGTTAGGTTAGGTTAGGTTAGGTTAGGTTAGGTTAGGTTAGGTTAGGTTAGGTTAGGTTAGGTTAGGTTAGGTTAGGTTAGGTTAGGTTAGGTTAGGTTAGGTTAGGTTAGGTTAGGTTAGGTTAGGTTAGGTTAGGTTAGGTTAGGTTAGGTTAGGTTAGGTTAGGTTAGGTTAGGTTAGGTTAGGTTAGGTTAGGTTAGGTTAGGTTAGGTTAGGTTAGGTTAGGTTAGGTTAGGTTAGGTTAGGTTAGGTTAGGTTAGGTTAGGTTAGGTTAGGTTAGGTTAGGTTAGGTTAGGTTAGGTTAGGTTAGGTTAGGTTAGGTTAGGTTAGGTTAGGTTAGGTTAGGTTAGGTTAGGTTAGGTTAGGTTAGGTTAGGTTAGGTTAGGTTAGGTTAGGTTAGGTTAGGTTAGGTTAGGTTAGGTTAGGTTAGGTTAGGTTAGGTTAGGTTAGGTTAGGTTAGGTTAGGTTAGGTTAGGTTAGGTTAGGTTAGGTTAGGTTAGGTTAGGTTAGGTTAGGTTAGGTTAGGTTAGGTTAGGTTAGGTTAGGTTAGGTTAGGTTAGGTTAGGTTAGGTTAGGTTAGGTTAGGTTAGGTTAGGTTAGGTTAGGTTAGGTTAGGTTAGGTTAGGTTAGGTTAGGTTAGGTTAGGTTAGGTTAGGTTAGGTTAGGTTAGGTTAGGTTAGGTTAGGTTAGGTTAGGTTAGGTTAGGTTAGGTTAGGTTAGGTTAGGTTAGGTTAGGTTAGGTTAGGTTAGGTTAGGTTAGGTTAGGTTAGGTTAGGTTAGGTTAGGTTAGGTTAGGTTAGGTTAGGTTAGGTTAGGTTAGGTTAGGTTAGGTTAGGTTAGGTTAGGTTAGGTTAGGTTAGGTTAGGTTAGGTTAGGTTAGGTTAGGTTAGGTTAGGTTAGGTTAGGTTAGGTTAGGTTAGGTTAGGTTAGGTTAGGTTAGGTTAGGTTAGGTTAGGTTAGGTTAGGTTAGGTTAGGTTAGGTTAGGTTAGGTTAGGTTAGGTTAGGTTAGGTTAGGTTAGGTTAGGTTAGGTTAGGTTAGGTTAGGTTAGGTTAGGTTAGGTTAGGTTAGGTTAGGTTAGGTTAGGTTAGGTTAGGTTAGGTTAGGTTAGGTTAGGTTAGGTTAGGTTAGGTTAGGTTAGGTTAGGTTAGGTTAGGTTAGGTTAGGTTAGGTTAGGTTAGGTTAGGTTAGGTTAGGTTAGGTTAGGTTAGGTTAGGTTAGGTTAGGTTAGGTTAGGTTAGGTTAGGTTAGGTTAGGTTAGGTTAGGTTAGGTTAGGTTAGGTTAGGTTAGGTTAGGTTAGGTTAGGTTAGGTTAGGTTAGGTTAGGTTAGGTTAGGTTAGGTTAGGTTAGGTTAGGTTAGGTTAGGTTAGGTTAGGTTAGGTTAGGTTAGGTTAGGTTAGGTTAGGTTAGGTTAGGTTAGGTTAGGTTAGGTTAGGTTAGGTTAGGTTAGGTTAGGTTAGGTTAGGTTAGGTTAGGTTAGGTTAGGTTAGGTTAGGTTAGGTTAGGTTAGGTTAGGTTAGGTTAGGTTAGGTTAGGTTAGGTTAGGTTAGGTTAGGTTAGGTTAGGTTAGGTTAGGTTAGGTTAGGTTAGGTTAGGTTAGGTTAGGTTAGGTTAGGTTAGGTTAGGTTAGGTTAGGTTAGGTTAGGTTAGGTTAGGTTAGGTTAGGTTAGGTTAGGTTAGGTTAGGTTAGGTTAGGTTAGGTTAGGTTAGGTTAGGTTAGGTTAGGTTAGGTTAGGTTAGGTTAGGTTAGGTTAGGTTAGGTTAGGTTAGGTTAGGTTAGGTTAGGTTAGGTTAGGTTAGGTTAGGTTAGGTTAGGTTAGGTTAGGTTAGGTTAGGTTAGGTTAGGTTAGGTTAGGTTAGGTTAGGTTAGGTTAGGTTAGGTTAGGTTAGGTTAGGTTAGGTTAGGTTAGGTTAGGTTAGGTTAGGTTAGGTTAGGTTAGGTTAGGTTAGGTTAGGTTAGGTTAGGTTAGGTTAGGTTAGGTTAGGTTAGGTTAGGTTAGGTTAGGTTAGGTTAGGTTAGGTTAGGTTAGGTTAGGTTAGGTTAGGTTAGGTTAGGTTAGGTTAGGTTAGGTTAGGTTAGGTTAGGTTAGGTTAGGTTAGGTTAGGTTAGGTTAGGTTAGGTTAGGTTAGGTTAGGTTAGGTTAGGTTAGGTTAGGTTAGGTTAGGTTAGGTTAGGTTAGGTTAGGTTAGGTTAGGTTAGGTTAGGTTAGGTTAGGTTAGGTTAGGTTAGGTTAGGTTAGGTTAGGTTAGGTTAGGTTAGGTTAGGTTAGGTTAGGTTAGGTTAGGTTAGGTTAGGTTAGGTTAGGTTAGGTTAGGTTAGGTTAGGTTAGGTTAGGTTAGGTTAGGTTAGGTTAGGTTAGGTTAGGTTAGGTTAGGTTAGGTTAGGTTAGGTTAGGTTAGGTTAGGTTAGGTTAGGTTAGGTTAGGTTAGGTTAGGTTAGGTTAGGTTAGGTTAGGTTAGGTTAGGTTAGGTTAGGTTAGGTTAGGTTAGGTTAGGTTAGGTTAGGTTAGGTTAGGTTAGGTTAGGTTAGGTTAGGTTAGGTTAGGTTAGGTTAGGTTAGGTTAGGTTAGGTTAGGTTAGGTTAGGTTAGGTTAGGTTAGGTTAGGTTAGGTTAGGTTAGGTTAGGTTAGGTTAGGTTAGGTTAGGTTAGGTTAGGTTAGGTTAGGTTAGGTTAGGTTAGGTTAGGTTAGGTTAGGTTAGGTTAGGTTAGGTTAGGTTAGGTTAGGTTAGGTTAGGTTAGGTTAGGTTAGGTTAGGTTAGGTTAGGTTAGGTTAGGTTAGGTTAGGTTAGGTTAGGTTAGGTTAGGTT